>CM032624.1:23951312-24581312 GCA_019097785.1 Fraxinus excelsior
ATAATATAGGCCTCCACACCCAGCAAATCTGAGTTCCCAAATGTAAAACAATATATTGAATCACTATCCCTGGTTGTACCTCCAACTTTGTACAATAATTTCTCCCCAGTTACACTCATTTCCACTCCTCGAAACATCAAATTCACACTTGGCAATGGAGGTAAAACTCTTCTGCTCTGCTCAATTCTGTAACACAAATCCATACCCCTTGAAACACGAAATTGGGATCTTCTATTTGCCTTAAAACACCTCTTGTTTGCTTCAAAAATTCTTTTTTCAATGCAGTATAAGCAGGGCCGAGCAAGAATGTGAACTGTATACCAGAGTCGACCATCGTCTGACCGGCCCAGGTGTGATCGGGCTCGAACGTGGATTTCGGCAATGGAAGGATTTTACCAGATACTGATATTCCTTCCAGCTCAACTGTGTATGCAACTCTGTTGAAATATGGTAAAGGGTTTGATATTTGAACCAGTGGTGTGTAGTTCAACGGTTTTAGCCAAGGAAAATGAGCTTCTCCCAAGAGCAAAATGCCCGATGAATCACGACCTGAAATACAGTAGGAAAATTTGGGAAATCCCATTTGTGAAACAAACGATAAAGACCCCTGGTTCATGCCAATTAGTCCGGTAGTCTTCGAGTCTTCGTTTATGTTGGAGCTGAAGTCCGTGTCCATGCACCCGAACACCGTCCCTGGTAGAGCTAAATTATTAATATGAAACGTTTCCGAGGCTAAATTACCTTCAACAGAGGAACTGTCCGCGTAAGAGAGCGTGGCGTGACAGAGGCTTTTCGTGTCACAAGAAACCGGTATTGTGAAATCCCGAGTCCGAGTCCTGCATGTGGGCGATGAACATGGGATTGCTCGGTACGATGACGACAGTAAAGGGTTTAACGTTGATTGGGTAGTGGGAGTCTTCATGCAGTGTAGCCAGGAGAGTTCACTGCCTGTATCAAGCACCATGGTGATTTGCTACGGGGGCGAGCCAACAGTGAGTGAGACTGTGAGAGTAACATTATGGTGGAAAAATAGCTTGTTTGGTGGGGATGAAATTTGCTCTTTTTTGAGTGGCAGAAACACTGCTGACTGCTTTGCACAGAAGCATAGATTCGATTGCAAGAAGAAAATCAAAACAAGGATGACAAACTCCATGGATATTCAATAACATTTCAACGAGTTCTACCTTTGTGTGTGGCTTGGGAAGATTTAGAGGTAACTATCCCACAAACTTGTTGATTTCGAAAATTGGTCGTCCAGTGAGTGAATAAGTAGGTAGGTGCACCTGCAGTGTTGTTGAATGTTTTCACATACATATAGATGTGGGAAGTAAGGAAGGTGACTTGGATACCGAACCTCTCTTTCCATCGAATTAAGCCAAATGTATAAGGGTAAAACCCCTACACTCTCTCACATGAGGTGGGTAAGTGAATGTGATACCAAACCTCTATTTCTATTGAATTAAGCCAAATGTACTAGGGTAGAACCCACACACCCTCTCACATATGAGGTGGTTCTCAAACGGGACCCACATGAATAAAAAAGTAACCAAAAAAATAATAATAAAAATTACCCACCCAACCCCACCCTCAACATGAAGCATGATTAATTTCTATTAGGTTAAAAGCCTATGGGGCAGTGTTCTATTTTGGTGGTCCAACTTAATTTTTTATTCTTGTATTTTGATTGTTGAACTTAACCATGTTTGGTATACACTAAAATTTCCATTTTCATTCTTCTACTCATTTTCAACAACACATTTTCAATAAAGTAATGCTATTCATCCCCACTGGAGTTACAAACAAAGTTTAGGTAACGTTAATGTGCCATTAAATGATATATTGGTGATATTAAACAAGTCATTTAATTTCACCTTTCATTTAACCTATCATTTAAAGTCATCTAGATTGTATTTGTAAACACACTAAGGATGAATATCATCACTCTTTTCAATAAAATGATATTTTTCATCACATCAATAATTTTTTTTTTCAATCACACATTCTCCATCAATCTACTATTCCACAATACATTTTTCCAAAATAATGTGGTTCAAACACACTTTTAAATATTGTTTTATTAAAAAAAAAATTGGAATTCTTGACACACTAAAGGCGCAACCCAAGATTAAAGGCACAATCCGGAAGTCCAGGGCCCAGATTGAATTGCTGACGAATATAATGGAAGCCCAGGAATCAAGAAGTATCATCGCCCAAACTTGCAAGACGCTCTGAAGTTGAGCGAACAGGGTGTCATATGATCGCCCAAGGTGATAGTCATATCATCACCCAAACCGTCAAATCGCCTAGGAGTTAGACGAATCTAAGGCGTTATGGTCACCCAATCCAGCAGTTATGGAAGCGATTATTAGACAAATTCGACATGTCCCACGATTCAAAAATGGGCAGTTAGAAAGCCAGAGTAATAGCAACAGTTATGAGGTAACCTCTCCCCAACAAGTCGGTCACCATAAAGAAAGTGGATAGCTACGGAGTGATTGAGCAGTTCCGAGCGATTTTACTACCCAGAAGTTACCAAGGAAATATAAAAAGGAAACGAAGACACAGAAGAAAAGAACCGAATAAAAAAACTTTCAATAGAGAATATGTAATTTCAATTTCTTAGTGTAACTTTAAAATTCTTCTTTTAGTACTCGTGTGCTTGCGCCCCTTGGAGGCATTTTGTTTATGCCCAATTGTAAATCTTTGCCAATAATACACCCCTTTTTGGGATTTCATCTCAAGATGTTTGTTCCTTACACAATCGTCTGATTCCCTTTTTAATTGTTAGTGACGAAACCTGCGAAACAATTTGGCACGCCCAGTGGGACCTTGGTATTTGGTGAGTGAAGATACAAAAAGTGAGACATTATGCCTCATAAAATTTCTGATAAGGAACCAACAGGTCAAGGAGTAGTCCAGTCTGTGATCGAGTGATATGGGGAGTAGCAAAATTCTCCACGAACAGATGGACAGAGTCAGAGCAGTCACAGCCGTTATAAGCCAATGACAGAGTTAAGTCCTTGCACCATGCTTGCATTGCTTGAGGAACTCAAGCAGGATGTCGTTGAACAAGTAAATTTACGAAATGTTCACAATATGGAAAGATTTACCCAAAATGGGAATGTACACTATGTCAATATGACTAAGCAACTATGTACGTTAAACGAAATTATAAACAAGTTATTTCAAAGTTTAGAACCACATTTCGGTACATCTACCTCAAACCAATGGGGGAATGGAGCGCTAAACTTGAATGGTGATAACGTAACAACAAACCTGGGGGTAATCTAAATGTAAGAGATAATGTCCTGAACAATGGACATGGTACCCTACGTGCTAATGATGGGTTAAATGCTCAGTTCAATGGTCACAATGGCTCAAATAATGGCACTTTTAGGGCCAATCAAGGGCCAACCGTCAGGCCTCACATAAATCAACCAGCAAATCAACCCGTGGGAATTTCGTATGATCCTAACATTATGTTGAGGAATCAAATAATGGAGATAGTGCATGATCAAATGGCTGTTCAAGTATGTCCTGTCATTAGGCCAACCTACACAAAACCATATCCTTATTGGGTAGATCAGACATATCCATGGCCTAGAGGGTATAAAGTGCCAGAAGTTTCATTGTTCACTGGTTTAGGGGAAGTGTCTACTCTAGAGCATCTAGGGCGATTCACGCTGCAAAGTGGCGAAGTGAATGATTATCATAAATTGAGATTGTTCCCTAGTTCATTAACAGGAGTAGCTTTTTCCTGGTTCATTAATCTGCCGCAAATTCTGTTCAAACATGGCAACAAATGGAAAAGTTATTCCATGCTCAATTTTATAAAACTGAGTCTGAAGTCACTTTGACCGATTTGGCGAATTTACATCAAATGCCCAACGAATGGGCAGAAAGTTTTCTTCAAAAGTTCAAAACAGCCCGGAGTAAATGTTTTGTACTTCTGCTTGAGAAGGAATTTGTCAAAATCAATCATTTTTATTTAAGCTTCGATTTAAAGAAGAAATTCCAGGATAGGGAGTTTCCTGACTTATTCCAACTTAGCGCGAATATAATCAGGTGTGAGCGATTGATAAGAGAAGATGAACAAATGAAGAATTCTAGTAAAGGGACTTACTACAAAGACCCAAACTTCAATATTCATACTGTTAACGATCAATATTATGATCAAACTGAAATATGTTTGGCCGAATTAGTCAAAGGAGATGCATATGCTTGTCCCATAATGGCTAAACCTAGGGCGTCGGGCAAGGATGAACCTGTGAGAGGTGAAAACAAAAAGACTAGGACGTTTTCGTTCGATGTTACTAAAGCTGACCTTATATTCGATAAATTATATAAGGATAAGCAAATAAAGTTGAGCGATAAGCATAAATTGCGAGACCCTGAGCAAATTAAGAGTAAAAAATATTGTAAATGACATAATGCATGGTCGCATATGATTAATTATTGCTTGGTTTTTCGCCATGTGTTACAGGATGCCATTGAATCAGGACGAATCACGTTCAAAGAAAACAGAAAATGGCAATGGATGAAAATCCCTTCCTACAGCCACTTGGGGTGAATATGGTGACAACCGGTTTCAAAAATAAATTGCCAAAATTCAAATTGGTGATTGATGATGGAGAAGAAGACCCCAGACCACATCCCAGCGTCTTTGAGCGTATCAAAGGGAAGGAACCCAAAAGGGAAGAAGACATCTTGTGTGCAAGATGTAAAGAATAAGTGAGAATAAATACAAGACTACCAAAGATATGGCAACATCACCATTGCCCTGATTTCGTCCCAAACACTCAGCCTTTTAGAGGACGAGGTACGTCATTCTATAGGAGACCGCCTGTGGGGAGACAATTCAGGCCAATCAATCAAGGGAAGACATTTCAGCCATCGCCTCGCCAACCAAATGTATGACATACGTTCCAATATAATGCAGGAAGGGTGATACCTTTCAACGAAATGACCAGAACTCAACATAGACATTTTCAGCGCAATTATGGAAGAATGATGAGGCAACAACAAGGATTACCATAACCTAAGGCACCTAAACTTCTCAAAGTAGCCGATCAGAATGTCCTCGAGGATAGTAAAGAGACTGGTACAGGTGAGTCAATGGGAGAATTACCATAAAGTTCGTCTGGGAGATCAAGGTTCGAGCGAAATAGAAGGGATGAAGAAGATCCCGATCAGCTCCTTACTATCCAATTCGGTACGTGTTTCATGGCTAATAAATATTTACTAGCCGATGAGTTCAAAAGTAAAGAAAAACAAGAAAAAGAAAGAGAGGATAACGAAGAAGAGACGTGTGTGTTGGAATGCGACGAAGGCCAAACTTCTAAAGAGGCATATGATGGGGAAGAGGATGATGGTATGATCGACATTGAAGAAGAAATTGATCTAGAAGTAGATAGAAGAAAAAGAGGAGTGTCGCGCAATACTTTGTTGAAACAATTACCCCAAGAGGGAGTTCGTGAAGTAGACTTGTTGGGAGAACCATCCGGGCGTTCTTTCGATTTTTATGTGCTGTACAGGACACCCAAGAGGAAAAATGAGAGTACTTCGCTCTGAAAAGTATGGGTCATCTCCAAGAATACTGCCTCCCCCTACAGGTTGGATGACTAGAGAAGAAACATTAGAAAAGAGGAAAGAAAAAGCCCAAGAAGAAGGAGTTCGGTGCGACATGCTACATGTTGATTTGAGCCAAAGAAATAATTCAACAAAGGACAAACAGAAAGTAGAAATAGACGCTGCTAAAAAAGTTATCTTCAAAAGGCTGGCCATAAAGCTAACCAGACACTTAAGGCAGTTGTATGTGAAAGCTTTAGTCAATGGAATACATATGGCAAAGATGTTGATTGATAATGGGGCAGCTATAAACACTATTCGTCCAGGATGATGAGGAAGGTGGCCAAAACAGAGAGTGATATGATTCCAACAGAAGTTATTCTCACGAGTTTCATTGGGGAAGCAACTTCGGCTAAAGGAGTTATACCACTTGACATAACTGTAGGTACAACTACCAAGATTACAGTATTCTTCGAATAGACGGGCCTACTAGTTACAATGTGTTATTAGGAAGGGATTGGATCCATGGGAGTTGCTACATACCTTCATCGCTCCACCAATGCTTGGTTTTCTGGAATGACAAAGGCGAAGCAGAAGTGGTACAGACAGATCATAAACCCTTTGTAGCAGAAGCAAACTCAGTAAAAACATTTATGTACGAAGGAATTATGTGTCTGTCAGGGTGGTCCAAGATGGAGAGGAAACTTAAATTGTTACACAAAGTGAGGAGCCATTTTCAATTGATGCACTCACTGAAATGTTCAATCAGATGAGACCAAATATAGTTGTCCTGGAGGAGCCAGTGGTTGGCAAAAGGCTAATCAAAGAACTTTAGATGAGCTCTCAACAACAGAGGCAAATGGCCGACATTCAGGCCTTTAAAGCCAAATTAATGGCTTTCAGTAAAGAATGTAAGAATGTGATGAAGGAAGAAGCAGAGCTAAAGGTACTGGGAAACAAGTTAGCAGTGTTCAAGATAGAGCAGACTATTCGCCGATAAGTTAATAATGTGGATTGTTTAGAGGAAGAAATGCCTACAAAGAATCTGAACGATGAAACAATGAGGATCGCCAAACCTGGATATGCTCAAGCACAGGATCCCCTGGTCAAGGTGAATATTGGTGATGAAGGGAAAGATTGCCCAACATTTGTTAGCCAAATGCTCACTTAAGATGTTAGTGATAAATTAATCGCTTTATTAAAGGAATACAAAGATTGTTTTGCTTGGGAATATGAACATATGCCTGGATTAGATAGAAATTTGGTGGAACATAGATTGCTAACTAAACCAAATTTTAAGCCTCATAAGAAACTCCCCAGGCGTTTTGCTCCCAATGTACCTCCCGAAATTAAGAAAGAGATATAGCGATTACTAAAAGCGAGTTTTATTAGGACAGCCAGGTATGTTGAATGGCTATCTAATATAGTGCCAGTATCAAAAAAGAATGGCAAGTTAAGGGTGTGTATAGATTTCAGGAATTTGAATTTAGCCACGCCTAAAGATGAATATCCCATGCCTACGGTGGATTCTTTAGTAAACTCGACTGCTGGGCACGTAATATATTCCTTTATGGATGGGTATTCGGGATATAATCAACTTTATATAGCTGAGGAAGACATACACAAAACTGCCTTTAGATGCCTTGGATCATTATGATGTTTTGAGTGGGTGGTCATGCCTTTTGGTTTAAAGAATGTAGGGGCAACCCATCAAAGAGCGATGAACTTGATTTTTCATGATATGATAGGTAAATTTGTAGAAGTCCATGTAGATGATATTATGGTCAAATCCGTTAAAGAAGATGATCACTTTCAACAACTTAGATGTTCATTTGAGCGAATGAGGCAATATAAACTAAAGTTAAATCCCTTGAAGTGTGCATTTGGTATTAATACAAGAAATTTCCTCAATTTTCTAGTACACAAAAGGGGGATTGAATTCAATAAAAACAAAGCGAAAGCCATCTTATAGGCTAAACCTTCTAGTAATAAAAAAAAATTGCAAAGGTTCCTAGGCCAAGTAAACTTTTTAAGACGCTTTATATCTAATTGTGCAGGGCAAACGAAAGCTTTTTCGCCTATTTTAAAACTAAAAAGTCATGACAAATTCGTCTGAAAAAAAGAACATCAAAAGGCTTTTGAAAGCCTGAAGGTATATTTAACAAATATACCGGTGTTGGTGTCCCCAATTCAAGGACGGCCAATGAAGTTATACGTATCGGCTGAACAAGGATCAATAGCCGGGATGGTCGCACAAGAAGACCAATTTGGAGAAGAAAGGGCAATTTACTATTTAAGTAGACGATCGACAAAATGTGAATTTAATTATTCTGCCATTGAGAAATTATTTCTTGCGCTATATTTCACATGTACAAAATTAAGGGCCTATCTACAGCCTGTAACAGTTTATTTGATTTCTAAAGTAAATTTGTTTACGTACATGTTTTCTCGTCCTATTTTGCATCAGAGAGTATGCCTTTGGACTTTAGCGTTGTCAGAATTCGAAATAAAGTTCATACCACGAAAGGCAGTTAAAAATTAGGCTTTAGCTAATTTTTGGCCGATCATCCATGCCTTGACATGCTTGAAGAGATTGAATTGGAAATTGATTCATTTGAGTTGAAACCATGGATCTTATACTTCGATGGATAAAAAACTTCCAAAGGAGCAGAGGTAGGAGTAGCTTTAATAAATCCTTTAGGTATGTGTTACAAATTTGCATTCGCTTTGGACAGGATGTGTACTAACAATCAGGCCGAATACGAAGCCCTAATCGTAGGTTTAGAATTGATGATAGATATGGAAGTAAAGAATGTGATTATTAGGGGCGATTCTCAACTGGTAATTCACCAATTGATTGGTGATTATAAATGCCGAAGTGGTTCCATTATAGGTCAATACGAAATCGCTCAAGAATTGTTGAAAGAATTTGATCAAGTAGAGCTTCAATGTGTTAATAGAATATACAATGACATAGAAAATGAGTTAGCCCAAATGGCGTCAGGGTATTCGAAGGTGCTAAATTGGGAGCCTACCTATGAACATGGAGTAATACTGCCCGTAGTCCAAAGAAGGGCGAGAAAGGTAGAGATTCAATGCATAGATGATGAATATGCAATGGATTGGAGGGCGGAAATTAAAGGATTCTTTAAAGAATCTAATGAAAGAGGTAATAGAAAAATGAAGTTAGGTTCGTTAAATTATACGGTGATAGATGAAGAGTTGTTCAAGAAGCGCTCTGATGGTGTATTGCTAAAATGTGTAAGTTTACAAGAAGCTAGAACAAGCATGGCCGAGGTGCATGACGGAATATATGGGGCACATCAAGCCGGCCAAGAGATGCGATGGTTAATCATAAGGAATGAATATTTCTGACCTAAGATGGGAGAATCGTGTGTTAATACGTAAAGAGTTGTCTAGTATGCCAAAAACATGGCCCAATACAAAGTGTACCCGCAAGCAAGATGGCACCCATTATCAAGCCTTGGCCATTCAAGAGTTGGGTGATAGACTTGATAGAGAAGATTTATCCCCCTTCGTCCAAACAGCATACGTTTATTATAGCGGCGACATATTTTTTCACTAAGTGGGTGGAAGCGGTACCTTTAAAGGAGATCACCCAAAAGAATGTCATAGAATTTATTTGTGATCACATTATTTACAGATTTGGGATTCCACAGACTATGATGGTGGATCACGAAACTTCCTTGAATGGAGATCAAATGAAGGAATTCTTGAATGAGTTTGGAGTTAAGTTGGTAAACTCCACACCTTATTACGCTCAATCCAATGGGCAGGTAGAATCTTCTAATAATATTCTAAAAACTATCATAAGAAAAATGATAGATGAAAATGCCATAAATTGGCACAAATATTTGAACAAAGCCATATGGGCTTATAAAACGTCACCCCGTTCAAGTACCAAAATTACTCATTTCCAACTTAATTATGGACAGGAGGTTGTTTTGCCTATGGAAATCAATGTGCAGTCCATTAGAGTGCATTGGCAATATAAGTTAAGTGATGAGGAATATACCGAATCACTAGTTCAAAACTTGTTGGAATTGGATGAGTTAAAATTGGACGTCTTAGATAAGTTGCAAGTTCAAAAACAAAGAATGGCTAGGTTTTATAATAAGAAAGTCATAGCGAAATTTTTTAGTCTAGGCGAATTGGTTTGAAGGACGATACTCCCATTAGATAGAAAGGATCCGAAGTATGGCAAGTGGTCGCCCAACTGGGAAGGACCATATAAAGTAAAAAGTGTGCTGCCTAATGGGGCTTACCACTTGGAGAATTTAGACGGTACTATGCATGTTAGATCTATTAATGGTAAGTACTTGAAGAAGTATGTTCCTTCTTTGTGGGTCTGGGAAGTGCAGGCAAGGAAGATCGTACAACAGTAGAAGAGGTTCTTGGTGAATTCAGCAGAAGGGAAAGCAATTCGTACTGGAAAACGACCAGACTGCGTGAAATCCTTGCAAAACTTTGAACGGCCATAACTCTGCGCTCGGTGGACCGTTTGGGAAGATCTTTTTTTTATTCCGCGTATTTTTTCGAGAGGAATCCGTTGACAAATTCCGTAGGGGGTTTGGGGCCTGATTTTCACCCAAAATGTCCATTTTTCAGCTTAATTTGATCTTCACTTCAAAATGGACATAGCTCGCAGTTTTTCAAAACCCCGTTCTTCCAACTTTCCGTTAGCCAAATGGGAATAAATCTGTGGGAGGTCACTGCTCTTGAGTTCAATTTCGTGTAGTTTTCCCTTTTTTCATTATTTCAGCACATAGAATAATCAAGAGATCATGCTAATTAAGGTGAGATGCAATCCGTATTTAATGTTATGGTTGTTTCCCTGATGGTCAGACTTCTGTTTTTATGTAATGTAATGTGTGGTCTAGGGTTCAAGTCATGCCGGCTGGGGATTTATAATCCATTTTTGCATCAATAAATGTTTTGACATTTTTTTAATAGGCCACACATATTGTTTTTTAATCACAATAATAATAAAAAAGGTTCCAAGTCATTTTTTTTTGTCGGTAAATAAATTTTCATTGATCAGAATCATATACATAGTACTCCGGGCATCCCCGGGTAATCAACAATCGTATGATGTATACAAGAACTTATGGTATACCCAAGCAAAAATCAAGAAGCATTGAAAAACAAATGAACCAAAAACTGCTTGGCTGAAATGGCAATAGAAAAACAGGTGTCCTATCGTATCATTTGTGCAATGACATATGCTACACGTGGGGCCAATCTGTAAATAATGTAATCTGTCCTTAGTCAACAACTTTGAAATGACATGAGAAAAACGTGTTTTGGAGTGGCACAAACATTCCAAACACAAGCCACACATATGATTGCGGTACCTTTCGCCCTGAAATATTCATAAGCATCAGCAATTTGGAATTTCCCCTGAGTTACCCAACTTGCCATTTTGTCAATAGCACCTTCATAAGACATTTTTTTTTACTTCATCCATGTATACATGGATGGAATGGGGAGTATCCATTAATAGGTGCATGGTTACTAAATACATGGCCACACATCACCACCCCAAGCCATTACCCAAGGGACACGTTGCGTGCAAGCGAAGGAAGGGAGGCAGCAAACTAAGGGACATTGATGGCACACTCGAAGGCAGGGACATTGGCAGCAAACTAAGGGACATTGATGGTAGCCAGACATTGGGGACGACAACCAACAAGGATGGGGGTGGCAAACTAAGAGAGCAGCACATTGGTGTTCTCCTTCACAAGACACTTGGGTACTTGGGGAAGTCGTTTCGACGATCGTGGGCGTCTTAGCCTCATGTCGTTCTCGTGTAAAAGAGATTGCGATTGGGAAGGACGGGAGGGGAGGGACGAATCGAAGCGACAAAGGGCTGAATCTCAGCGGGTCGTGGCAGCAAGGCCACTCTGCCGCTTACAATACCCCATCGCGTATTTAAGTTGTCTGCAAAGGATTCTACCCGCCGCTCGATGGAAATTGTGCTTCAAGGCGGCCAACGACATGTGCCCCTGGGGGCCGTGAGGCCCCTACTGCGGGTAGGCAAGCGAACGGCGGGTGCATGCATCGCTTCTAGCCTGGATTCTAACTTAGATGTGTTCAGTCATAATCCAGCGCAAGGTAGCTTCACGCCACTGGCTTTTCAACCAAGCGCGATGACCAAATTTTGCTACTATTACGACACTGTCATCAGTAGGGTAAAACTAACATGTCTCACGATGGTCTAAACCCAGCTCACGTTCCCTATTGGTGGGTGAACAATCCAACACTTGGTGAATTCTGCTTCACAATGATAGGAAGAGCCGACATCGAAGGATCAAAGACCATTTCCTATACCTCCCATACCAAGGTAACATCAGTAAAAGTGGCAAAAGGGTTGGATCAAATGATCCATTTTTATGGAAGACGAGAATCTTGATTAGCGATGGAAATGCCAAACGATGGCGGGAATGTAGTCTTGAAGAAAAGAACGGAAGTGAGAATGGTAGGCGCAAGATATACCTGTATTTATAAAGGGTTGAAGACGAAAAGACAGAATACAAATGGCCACATTCATGCTTACCACTTGAAACTAAATGACCCAAAGTCTTGGGAAAGGCTACGAAATATCAAGAGAAAATGTGCATGAATCTCAACATAAAGTAATTGGGCGCTTGAAGAGTTGACGATTAAAGACCAAATGTCAATTAATGCACGAGAAGGTAAAGTAATCGTTCACTATTACATTCAAAATTAGCAATAACAGTTAGTGCGAAATTGAAAAAAGGAAAGTTAAAAAATTGAATGTTTTAATTACAATTCGCCCCAAGCTGAACACGTTTGCTCCCTAAGTTTTCCCCAGTCCTCACTCTGTTGAGAAAAAGTGATATTCAACTCAACTGCGAAATCTTCATCAACCTTCAGCCGTTTATACTGCTCAACCAAAGACCTAGCTTATTCAAACCTCTAGGAAGCATTGCACTTTTTGGCAACCATTCTCGCTCTACAGTCATCTATCCTTGCTTCAAGCTCCTTCATCTCAGCGGCCAGACTTAGCATCAAAAAGTCTTCAACCATAACTTCAGAAGAGATGTCGGTCAATTCAAATTTGGTCTTGTCAATCTCTTGAAGCAAAGACTCTTTCTTAGACACAGCACGAAGGTATTGAGTACTTTTGGTCGTCAGTTCTACGTTCTTAGCTAGCAAAGAGAGGATGTTGGATTGAACAATCTTCAACTTCGCTTTAAAGCCAGTGGAAATATTAAGTGACGGAAGTGAAAGTGCGTGCGCCAATTTTGTATTCAACGTCTCAAACTTGTCCTTCTGTTTAGCAGTACTAGCTTGGCTAAGATCCATATCCATGAAAGAAACGTACTCAAGCAATGATTGTTTAATAGACTTCATGTGTTCATCCGAAAGGGCAGAAGATAGCATAGAAGGATAACTAGGTGAAGCAGGGCGAAGTGCTTTTATTTGTTCCCAAGAGCTGAACAAGTCTTGGATTAAATGTACAATGTCGATAGCTCCCTGCAGAAAAAGACGCCAACATTAAGGATTTTCACTACAATAAATGAGGTAAGGATGAAAGTAAAGCATAAGGTTACCTCATCAACAACATTGAGGATTCCAGGCATGTCACCAGTCGTTTCCACAACTTGTGGAGATTTTCCTTTGTCTGAGCGAGAAGATTGTGCCACATTGGGCAGACCCGTATGAACATCTGCATAATTCGGGAAACAATGAATCAACAACCAGTAGCACAAGAAAGGATAAAACATCAAAGTATGCATTACCTTCTGGTTCGGCACTTGGGGGGTCGACGCTCTGATGAGAAGATGGCTTTTCTAGAGGCAGCGATGATGATACCAGGACTAGGGATTTCTCTATAGGCATAGTCCTCTCATCACCGGATTTGGGCAAAGCAGTTTCAGCGGATGATGATGAAACAGAGACTGCCAAAGCTAAATCCTTTGAAGGGATGTTGAGCTTTTCTAGAAAATTCAGGTAAATAGTTAATACATGAAAGGAGATGTTTTATGAAATAAATAGATTCTATTACCTTTCTCTTAAGGATGAGAGGGGCATCATCATTATCATCCCCCAGCGAAATCAAAGAAGTTGAGGCTGGCCACTTACGGCTGGAGGCACATTTGGCTATAGTAGCCTTTGGAAGTGGAAAAATAGATGGAAGAGTGGGGCGTTTGGTGCGAGCAGGTGATGAAGGAATCATACTGGATGAAAGATTAGGAGAGATAGAAGGAGTATTTGGTCTATCTAGTAGGTAGAAAGTGACGCAGAACGGAAGTAACAAGATTTACTAGCGTAAATCTTGAAAACAAGAAAACTGGAATTCTCCAAGAACGAAATTTTATTCAAAATCAATAATGACGGAAAAATGCCCAAAAGCCTTTAAATAGGCATTACAAGAAACCCTAAAAACATAGAAAAGGAAATCGTTCCAAAAATAGCGAAAATCTAAAACAGAAAATACGAAAATTGATAATTCGGAGGCTTAAACAAAGGAATTTGGCTAAAATCACGAGATCTCAAGATATTCCGAGTCCAATTTTTTGGACCGTTTCCAATCAACCTACCAAATTTCAGCCAATTCCGACATCGTCGCGACAAATGACAAAATTATCCCTGACGTAATTTTTCTTTGCCAATTTTCTGTCCAGCACTTCCTCAAACTCCAAATCTAGTTGTCTTACATCAAAAAGCACGGTTGGTGTCGGTTGAGAATAATCTGCGCTTCACGGATGGGCACAACTGGTTAAAAAGATGATGTGTGATAGCAGTGGGACCAAAAGGGGCGTAGGCAAAACATTTAGCTAGGAGGCTGTTACAGGTATCAATGGCATGTGCCTCAGTTTTATTGATAGTATAAAAACGCTTTGTTAAATTTTTAGAATAGCCCGGAGGAACATGCCACATTTGGCCGAAGCCGAGCGGCGAGTAAAGAATTGGGGTGCATATATCTCAACCCCTGCTTTGGCATTCGTTTCTATAACAATGTCATGAAACAACTCTCTTTCTACCAAAAATTGAACCCAAACAGACATGAATGTGTTTACTTCGGCTAGAGTAGAAGAAGGCCGTACATAAAGGGGAATCTGATGAGGAAAAAAAGGAAAAAAAGAAAGGTATCGAATTTAAAGTATAAAAGAATGTAAAAACGTCCATACTAGACATATTTACAGGGCTCAAATGATGAATAAACAGTCCATATCAACTAACCTCACGAGGAGGAGATGGCAAGGCGCCAAGTTGTGGGAAATAGGCTCTCAACCACAATTGAATGAGCCAGAGATGCCCGCTGCCGGTGGGAGATGCACCATTCCTCAATTGGAATTGAAGAGAGGTCATGCCTCTATAAAAGGCAGCCAAAAAGAAAGAACACAAATTTAAAGATCTGCCTCGAGCTAATTCATGTGACAAAGGCAGATAGCTCATAGAGGGCTTCAAGCTAGGGACGCAAAGAACATATTTACAGAGCCAAACCTGGAGGAAGGCGACACGCTCAACATGGTTAGGCTCAGAGGTGGAAGTAGTATAAAAGCCTTACATGCTCGAATAAGATTCAGTAATCTTCTTGTCAAATTTCGGGGCGACACCAGAAATCATAATGTCAGGAAAGATAGTGTCGCCCAAAGGCGGAAGATTCGCTAAGGCTCCCACATCCCTTAGAGTAATGGACATGGGACCAAGAGGGAAAACAAAAATGTTGTATTCAGAAGACCAAAAACTCAGGGCGATTGGAAAAAGCATTGAGTCGTAAGTTAGGGGGAAAAGAGTAATTTCTAATAGGTCCAAAATCTTAGCACGTTCAAATATTGCTTTGGGGGGACCATGATTCACTATACGTGCATGACATCTACGAAAACTATGATCAGTTTTTGGCAAAGTACGAATACCTTTGTCGTGGATTGGCTTCAAAGACAAAGAGTTCAAGAAGGGAGGGTCTTGAGAACAAGGGAACAATTGACCCACCGCTGTTTGTCCAATAGCTTCAACATCATTGAACGATGGACCCAAATGAACTCATTAAGATCAGCGTTGGCCTGTGAAAGAAAAGTCGGATTTACATAAGGCCTTGTAAGACGATTTTGGAAATCTTCGAAGCTGAAAGAGTCATCAGAGCGAGTTTGCGAGGTCGCCATTGAATAAAAAATGCAAGCTTGTTGAGGTTCGATTGAGAAACGTAGTAAGGAAGCAATAAGATGAACAACGAAATGACGAAGAAGAAACGCAAAATATAGCAACGTGACTCAGGATCAGTGAAATGGCGAGTCTGTTGGGATTACGAGGGTTTATAACGTTGCACCCTTTCAGGAAATAGAAATATGTGATGATTAGAATTCTTGGGAATTTCAAGTGTTGTTGGAGAAATACAAAGTGAATATGGCAAAGATTAATAAATGGTATTAATTCTGCCATATTGAGGGGTAATTGTTGACACATTAAAAGCGCAGCCCAAGATTAAAGGTCCAAAGTGAAAGGCCCAATCCGGAAGTCCAGGGCCCAGATTGAATTGCTGACGAATCTAATGGAAGCCCAGGAACCAAGAAGTATCATCGCCCAAACTTGCAAGACGCCCAGAAGTTGAGCGAACAGGGTGCCATATGATCGCACAGGGTGATAGTCATATCATCGTCCAAACCGTCAAATCACCCAGGAATTAAACGAATCTGAGGCGTTATGGTCACCCAATCCAACAGTTATGGAAGCGGTTATTAGACAAATTCGACATGTCCCACGATTCGAAGATGGGCAATTAGAAAGCCAGAGTAATAGCAACAGTTACGAGGTAACCTCTCCCCAACAAGTCGGTCACCATGAAGGAAAGTGGATAGTTACGGAGTGATTGAGCAGTTCCAAGCGGTTTTACTACCCAAAAGTTACCAAGGAAATATAAAAAGGAAACGAAGACATAGAAGAAAAGAACTGAATCAAAAAACTCTCAATAGAGAATATGTAATTTTAATTTCTTAGTGTAACTTTAAAATTCTTCTTTTAGTACGCGTGTGCTTGCGCCTCTTGGAGGCATTTTGTTTGTCCCCAATTATAAATTTTCTCCAATAATACACTCATTTTTGGGACTTCGTCTCAAGAGGTTTGTTCCTTACACAATCGTCTGATTCCCTTTTTAATTGTTAGCAACGAAACCCGCGAAACAGAAATAGAACTTTTAATTTCTTAACTGGTTAATTATTATACTTATTTCTATTTTGAAAATGAAAGAAATGTTCATTTGCTGGATGAAAATCATCCATGAAATAATTTCAATGTTAAGTTGAATACTTTACCACACAAGACAGATTGCTAATGTTAAAATCGAATCTATTTTTAGAATTTACAATACCGAAATCATTGAATTAAAATAAGTATTTGAGAATAAAGTTCTTGGTACTCAAAAGTCCTCGGTACTTAATTCCTGAAATGATTCAAATTGGGATTTCCTTTCCGCACGTGTAAGATCCATTAGTTTTCAAAAATGAAGTTGTGTAGTGATTAATAAAGTAAGGAATTAAAAGTTCAGTACTGATTTCGTAAGAAAATTAAGTTGACTAAAATACCATTCATAAGTTCAGTGCTGGAACAGATTTCCATCCCATTTCAATCTGTCTTTTCAGCTTAAAAGTGAATTAAAATTTAAGTTAAAATTAATAATTAATTATAATCACACATTTTGTGTGGGGATCACAACTATTCAACCTCATGTTTAATCATATTTGATCAAAATCTATGATTTTTATCTGAACCAAAGCAAGGGATCGGTTTGATCAGGTGATTTATTTGAATCCAATCAATTATATATGATAAATTGAAATTTGCGAGTTACTTTAAATTGTCTGTAACTGGAATAGTATGTTTGGCAACTGATCACGGTATTTGTGATTTATACTACGACATTTTGTCATTATATATATATTTTTTTTAAAAATAGTGTTGACAGTCAATGAGGTGCTACCAACACTACATTTGTACGCCAAGTGGGTAAAAATCCATATACAAGTAGGGAAATCCATGTGAATTAGCTTAAATCGATAGACATGGCACAGGCCACATCGTTGAACCATGATTTATGAAATTTGTTCTTTTTTTTTTTTTCCAGAAAGCTTAGGTCATTACAAAAGTTCTCCAATCATCTTATGAATATTAGCTTTGGAATTTTCTTGTCATGAACAACCATGGAAGGCATCTCTCATACATTATATTTCATCAATTATTACAAGAAAAATGTGCCAAATCATAAATCATTTGAAAGTTTAAGAGTCAATTGCAAGAATTCAATCAATTAAAGATTCAAAATTGATTATTGGGCAAAGAAGAGGAGGCACAACTTAAGATCAATCAAGAAACCGTTAAAAGTCATTACAATAAATTTAAATCGTTATGTTTAATATTGTTTATAATATTAATTTTGCAGTTCATATGCTATCTTTATTTTGTCACTAATTAAAGATTTTGGATTATCATACAGTAGTTTTAGTCGAACTATAACGAAATCCTTTAGATACACACAAAAAAAAAAAAAAAAAAAAAAAAAAGTAGTTAATCTGTTCTGCATCTTATTGTCGTTTCTTCCACTTGTAAGCAAAACGGGCGTTACGAGATGAACCAGAAGCCGAGTTACGGTGCATTCAATTTTCAATCTCCTTGGATGGTTGTAAATCTCCTTGACAATTTTGTTCTTCAACCTTCAAAATTCAAATTGAGATACAAATCTTGATGATTCAATTTATTTAGATATGTTATTATGCCTCAAAATTACATCTCTAACCTCCCCAAATTTTGAATGAAATACTCCATAATTATATACCTATACAGTATTCTAAAAAGCGTAAAGTGTGGCTAGGCGTGGAGGCCAAGTTTCAAACTTTACAAGTATATGCGAAGTTTAGGCGTAAAAAAATATTTTTTAATTTTAATTTTAATTTTTAATCATTGGAAAAAAATTCAATAATTCAATAATACATATCAAACATCTAAAATTATAAAATACTGTATTTACTTAATAATTTCTATATAAAGATAAGTTTTAAAATCATAATTACATAACGTAGATAACTTGTAATTTAAATTTTATCTAATTTAAGTCTTTATCAGATTCCAATTCATTTTAAAGTATTATTTTTTTCCGTTCTTCCATCTTCTCTGGGGTCTGGAGTTTTTGAAATTTGAAAGGATAGTGGGTTATTGAGTCTGGCTATTGGTTTTATTTTTATTTTTAAAAGGAAAAAATTAGGCTTTCTTTAAAATTTGGGTTTGAGGCTCGTCTAAGCGAGCATTAAGCGGTCAACGACAGCGTTGACCACTTAATTTTCGTTTAGGCTAGGAGCGCCTAGGAACACCTTGGCACGCCTAAGCGAGCAATAAGCGATCAACAACAACGTTGACCGCTTAATTTTTCGCTTAAACTTAAGGTAAAGCGTTTTCATCACGCTTCGCGCTTTGCCGCGCGTTTTTTTTAGAACACTGCCTATATTAGGTCTAAAATAGAATTCCAAGAGGGTTGAGAACCATAATCTTAGTCAATTTAGGATAATCAAATTGTTGGAACTTTATATTTTCTTGTGCAATTTGGCATTTTTTTTCCCTTTTTGTTCAGATTGAGTCTTTAAATATTATAATTGAGGTGCTTCAACTTCCAAACGTGAATTCTTGATCTCCAACTTTCAGAATGTGTCCAATTTTGATTCTTTTTGCTCAATTATTTTCCTTTTCATCCATTCTTGTCCATATAAAGTTAATGAACAGTTAGTTGATTCAACAAGAGTAAACATGTTTCCCCACTTATTTCAATAACTTTTTGAGGCCTCATTGAGAGATTTATAGAGTCCACTCTTGTTCAATCATCAATGCTTGTTCAATCATCAAAGCATTCACTCTACCATGAAGAACTTTGGTCGCTTTTTCCAATAACGTGCATGTCCTTTCATTGATCTAATTCAAAACAAAATTTTCATATATGAATGGAACATGCCATGACACGTGCCGGTTTAATTTTTTAATTAATAGTGCTTTAGATAATAATAAGTTATAATCTGTATAATTCATTCTAGTTCTTATTATAAAGCGACCAAATCGAACTTAATACAACTCAGCTTCAACAAATTATTGTAATTAAAATTAGAAATAATATTTGTCACCTACTTTTCAAATGAGTGAACTATGTTATGAACTAATATAGGTCACCTAAACATACAATGTATAAGAAATAATACACCTCATAACTAGAAAAATGATGCAAATGAATTGTTTTCAAAATTTTCAATACGTCCAGTGGATATATTTACAAAGCCTTTACCAAGAGACAACTTCTACACTTTTCGAACGAGATTGGGTGTTCATGAATCTTTCCACTCCAACTTGAAGGGGAATGTTAAGAGAAGCGCCAATAAGGAAATATTAGGAAATTGCTAAAAAGATGGCAACACAATCTGTTGAAGAAAGAAATACAAAACGACAAATACAATCTATTAAGGGAACTGATAATGGCAACACAATCAATGCTGGTTAATGGCACAATTTTAAAAATCATTCCCAGCTAGAATCATTGTCACTAAAAGTTGTAATATTTTTCCTTGTACTGCTGTGTAATTAACTGTATATAATTATGAACTCTTTGAATGATGAATTGATGAAATGTTACCAAGATATATATAAAGGCTTTACAGCGAGAACCTTATACTTTCCTTATAATACGACTGATTATTAAATAACAGTATATGTTGAGACTATATTTCATCTACCAAATAAGTCGAGTAGGAAGTTCTTAACCATATTCTCCTACTTAATAGTTTGTTGTCACCCAAACTTAAACTGCATGGTCCAAATGTCAACGTCGTCTTGAATACCATCTATCAGAGTGTTTCCTCGATCGCTTAAGTACGGCAAGTGCAGAGCAATATGTCATACCCACCAATTTTGTACAAGTCAAATTCCCCTAAATAACAATTAGACAATGCGTAATTTATCACTGTTAATCTTCTATTACAATTTCATGTTCTGAATCAACTATTAGAAAGTTACAATAAAGTCCCTATACTTTGTTTTCATATAATTAAAATAATATACAATATACTATGGATTACAATTAAATGAACAATATTTACATTTTCTAATAAACAATATACAATGTACTACATAAAATTAAATATTAAATATCTACATTTTCGAATAAAACAATATATATGTACTACAGATCACAATTGAATTCATACAAATTGCACACTAACTTCTTCCTCCAATTGTCTCGCTGTCGTCATATCCCCTTGCAATGGCTAGTTTATCTTGGACAATCATCCCCACTTGTCTAGCCATCAAAGGAACAATCACAGTCATCACTCCAGTATATGCTCGAGCAGACCTTGTGTAATAACCCATTTCTTTTAAATCAAAGTCAAGGATTGAATTGTCTAAGTCAAAGTCAAATATGGAGTTAAATGAGAATAAGTTAATTGTTTGGGACTTATTTTTAAAGTAGGAAAAGAAAAGGTTTTTAAATGGATTGTTTTGGAAGTTGTGGACTTACTTATTTGACATTGGAGAGTTGAGGGACTTCCTTTGCAATTGACCCTATATCTAGACTTTTCTTAGCCATTGTCTCACTCTTCCTATACACACACACACACCATATACGCAGAGAGTGAGGAGAGACCGAGACAGAGACATAGAAACCGAGAAATAGAGAGGAAGAAAAGGGGAAAAAGAGAAGAAAAAGAGAAGGAAATGAGAAGAAGGTAAAGTGGGTATTTTGGAACTCGATTTTTTCTTGTTTTCTCGTTATATTTTTGGGAATAGAGGTATATTATGTTAAATTTATAAGGTTTAATTTGTGGTAAAATTTTCAGATTTATGAGAAATGGAGACTATTGGAGCTTGAGATTTCTGGGTTTTTTAGTCTACATTGGTATTAAGGTAAGAAATATAATTTTTGGGCAAACCCTAGATTTTTAGTTGATGTTTGTATAAGTTTTGTTAGTGGGAAGTATTGTATTGATGAAATGCTTACTAGAAAACATGAGATTATGGAACTATATGCATGTTAAATTGGTTGTGGTGTTGGTTACTAGTTTCACTAGATTGTAGTGATTATTGTCATTATTCTTAGATTGGAGGTGATGTTGGTGTAGTGGTTATTGGTAAATGGATTAGAAAGAGTAATTGGTCCCACTTGATTAAAGGAATAATTTAAGACATTTATTCAAGTATCGAGAAATTTAGTTGTAGCACTATAGCATGTCTTATTAGAGGTTTCTTGACTTGATCTTGATTGTATTAGTTATCTTGTATGATATTTCAGGTGGTGACGAAGAAATTGGGAAAGCCTATCGACCTTCTTAGACGGTAGCTTGTTTTGAGTGAGTGGAAGTTTATTTTCCAGAAATAAATATTTATGTAATTTATATCATATGAGAAAGTTAAGTATTCCATATACTTGGTATAATAGCATGATTTTCAGAATTAAACAGACTTTATAGTTAGTTCTTTTAAAGTTAAATGTGGTTTATTGAAATCATTTTTTTTCTAGTATGTTATATTCAAATTACATATTTTAGTATATGTTAAAATTATTTTAAAACCACCAGAAAGTACCCAAGTGATTTTACCCTAGTCTGCACTGATGTGAATGTGTTTCCACAGTGTATGACATCATATGGTTAGTTTACCCAATCTGCACTGGTGTGAATGTGTTTCCACAGTGTATGATCAGTTATGGTGATTTTACCCGCTCTGCACTATTGTGAATGTGTTTCTATAGTGTATGACCAAATTATAGCTCTGCGCACGTATGACCAGAATTTCAGAATTAAAGAATTAAAGAATTACAGAATTTTAGAATAGAATAGCTTTGCCATGTATATCGGTGTTAGATTTGGTTTTTGTAATTTTTTGTAATTTCAGAATCAAACATTTGGTTTTTGTAATTTTTTTAACTCATTGTTACTAATTCACTGTGCTACCTTCAGTGATTGCTGTTTAAAGGAAGCTGCTTCAATAGCTTATGCTGAAACATGTGCGCCTAATCGCACATGGGCAGTCAGGACTACTGTTTCTGCCGGTATGTACGCCTTGCCAACAAGGGGATAGCTACTATTAAGGCTAAATGAAAGCGAGGAGTTTACTCACATGACTTCCATGTTGCATACTTAGCCGCATTTTTATGGCCACTAATGAAGGTTTTATCACCGAAGACCCAAGATCTCTTTGTCTCCGATTTGGTGTGGTGTTGATGGCTCAAAACCGTGTCGGGTGTCGGCTAAAGTTCATCTGAATTCCGAAGAGGAAAATAGCTTTTGATATATTAGGTTAGTCTTGAGATTATTAGATATAAATTAAGATTATTGGGTAATAATAATATATATGTAATAGAAAATTAGAAATTGATAAAAATACCAACACCTGACAAAACTATTGAATTTTACATATTTGGACTTTTTAGAAATTTTCAATTTTTTATTTTTATATATTTTTTGCCGGTCCGGTTTGGTTTTAAACCGCAATTAGAATTCTCAAACCTAAAACAAATCGTTTTTGACCAGTTTGGTTTGATTCAAAACCATTTCGTTGACGGGTCCACGTGACACCAAACCGACGGTTTCTAAAATGCAGTTTCGGTTCGATTTTTCGATTTAACAATTTTTGCTTACAGCCCTAAGGTACGATGAGGAGAAAGCCACGACCTCGTTTTACAGGTAGAAACCGCTGAACGGAGCAACCGGACCATCGCACTCAGTAAAGCAAACACGGATGTAAATCTCGCAAACATTTCAGGTGATAAATTTTTAAATTCTCCTTTTATTTTTCTAACTAGATCTATATCTGATTGACTTTTGTCTTTTATTAGATAACTTACTCTACAATTGTCCTACTTTCTTTCATAAATCTTTAATAAAATGTCTAGCATAATTCAAAATTCCTAAAAAGACTTGTAATTTTAAGTTTTTTCTATTATATCTAGAAACTGTAAAACTATATGTAATATATGTGGTTGCAACTAGATTTTTCCTCCTCCTAAAATTGTTCCTAAAAATTTAATTTTTTGTTTATTTATTTCCATTTTCTTTTTACTTATAATTAAACCGTTTTCTATAAATTTATTTAAAACTATTTCTAAATGTTGCATATTAGGCTTTCTACATTCATGTTGGGTCGCCTACCGCTATAAGGCACCCTACACTTATGTTGAGCCGACTATTTTCACAAGTTCCTACCTATGCTAAAGTCCTTAAGGACTTGTGTACTGTGAAAAGGAAGCATCATGTCAAGAAAACCACTTTCTTGACTGAACACGTGAGTGTTGTGATTGAGCAAAGGATCCCGCCCAAGTATAAAGATTCTGGTTCTCCCACTATTTCTTGCATCATTGGGAACCATGAGATTGGACAAGCCCTTGTCGATCTAGAGGCTAGTGTCAACATCACGCCTTATGCAATTTACTTGTCATTAGGTTTAGGTGAGATGAAACCTACATCTGTAAGTCTACAATTAGCTTATCGGTCTACTATAAGACCAATAGGGTAGTTGAGGGTGTCTTAGTACGAATCGATAAATTTTACTACCCTATTGATTTCTTGATTTTAGACTTAAAAGTGAATGTAAATGTTAATTCTAAAATTCCTATCATTCTTGGTAGATCATTCCTTACTACTGCTAATGCTCTTATAAATTGTAGGAATGGTCTAATGAAGCTATCATTTGAGAATATGACCTTAGAAGTTAACATTTTTCATGTCACTATGCAGGTTGAGGAAGATGATGTGTGTCACCAAACATACATGATTGATGCATTCACTCAGGGGTAGTTAATGATATATTTCTTGGACCATCACAAGAAACTCTAAAACTAGATGAATTGGATGCAGCCGCTAATGAACATGCCCCCACTCCAGATTTTGAATTTTCCCTAGTAACCCCACACATGTACTAGATGAAGGCGGATGAGCCATACCAATGGTTATGTCCAATGAGTTCGGGGCACCACAAGAAAACTTGGGATCGCCCTGGCTAGATACAGGCTAAAAATGGGAACATTGGATCGAGCCAATGACAATAAACAAATGCGCTACTTGGGAGGCAACCCAAGGGAAGTTCTTTCCTTTCGTTTTTGTTTTAATTTTTGCATTTGCTCTATGATTATTTTCATTCCATACTTTTAGTTGTAGTTTTATTTTCTTTTTTTACGCCACCATCAATTTGAGTACTTTCAAGCTTGTTATACCTCAAATCTCTATTGATTCACTGCCATGCTCAGGTGACATCCTTCCCTTCTTTTCTTTGGTATTCATGTTTATGCATTGAGGACAATGCAATATTTAGTTGGGGGGAGAGTTACTTTGAATGCTATTATGATTATCATGGATTTTTGTTGATTCGTCGTAATGGGTTAAATTTTTTTTTTTTTTTTTTTTTGGCTTTGTTTGAGTCTATAATTTGCTGCATATTTATGATTTTGAATGACAAAACATACCACTATGAGTTACTTTTGTTTATGAGAATCTAGATGTCATGATACTTGCTGAATTCTTTTTGTACACACAAGCCTTGTGGTAAGATGGTGGTTTCGTTGCCCTATGACTGACGTCTCATTTTGATTATCACAAACAAATTATGTTTATTACCAACAAATTGATTAAAGTGTCCATAGTGATTATTGCACAAAAGTATTTCGATGGCACAAAGTTCGAGATCAAATAATTTGCATACAAAAGCCAACATGGAAACAAGATCAAACAAACGAGGCCATTGAGAATGATGTTGCAAACCCTGCAAAAGTTTTTTCAACTAGAATCGAGACAAAAGTTGAAGTACAATCAAAGCATGCACGTCAAGACATTTAAGACAAAGTACTTAGACTTTTATATGTAAAGGTAAAACATTTCAATACTTGGCAATGATTCGTGACGAACTCAAGTTTTGATTTTACAATCGAAAAATTACAACAAAAATGTTTTACTTAAACGATGTGTTTTTCAAAGGTAAAAAAAATTGAAACATATATTTTTAAATATGACAAATACTTTGAAAAATATTTTGGAGAAAAACTAAAATGGGGACGTTCCGGGCCAAAACTGGTTTTACTGGACGTCCGGTACAATCAAATTTTTGCCCAACAGTCAAATTTTCAATGATTTGATTTTCTGACAAAAATAATGGTTAAATTGACTGTCCGGTACGGTGCATTTGGTACGACATATTTTCATCTATAAATACCAACTCTCTTTACATTCAACTCGAACCACTTTGGAGAGAAATTTTATTGAAAATCCTTGAGCTTACTTGATTTTATATTCTATCTCATTACAAAGAATTTCTTGATTGATCCAAACTAACTTTTATCTATTTCATCAAGGATTCTATTTTGCAAATAAACTTTTCAATCTCATGTATTTTCAAATTCTTGATAAAAGTTTTCTTTGTCAACACTTATATTGAAGTGTAAATCTCTCTCTATACTTAACTTGTATTACATGTTACAGTAGATCATTTGGTTGAAAACTTTGATACAATATACAAACCATTTCATCATCTATCATTTATAAAAGTTTGCAACATCAACACTTTAGCTTTATCATTTATTATCTATTGAAGTGTTTGCCTCTTCTCTTCTTGTTCTTAACTTTGAATTTATTATTCATAAAGAAGAGAAGACTTCAATTATAAAATCCATTTAAATTGTGGGTCGTGTTGTAGTCCCTTAAAGATCAACATTGTATAAGGTTTGGTGTACCTAGTTGTAAGTCATCGTATAGATTATATTGAGATCCCTAAAGCTCAATAGTGTGGGTCGTGTTGAAGTCCCGGAAAGCTCATCGTTGTAAAAGGATCGGTACTCCTTGTTTGTAAGTTACCATTTACTTTAGTGCATTTGTCCTTGCTCGTGACGGAGAGCTTGGTAACGGAGACGTAGATCATTGCATTGGATCGAACCCCATTAAATTGGTTTGTTATCTTTACATTATTGTACTTTAGTTTACATTGTCATTTATATTGTGTTATATTCATACTTGAATTAAGTTATCAAACTTGCATATTTAATTCTAGTATTATACTTTGCATTTATATCGTGTGTATTATATTGTTTTGAGAGTAAGTGTCAAAAAAGTTTCAAAAACCTATTCACCCCCCCCCCCCTCCAACTTGGTTAGTTATTGTTGGGCTTACAATTGGTATTAGAGCAAGGTGCTCAATTTTAAAGATTTAACAATCTTGAGTAATGGCTAACCACATTTTTTCAAAATCTTGAAGGGTATTCTACAAATCTTTCTCCTTTATTTGATGGTACTCATTATAACTATTGAAAAATTAGGATGGCTATATTTATTCAATCAATAGATTATAATATTTGAGAAGTTATTGAATTTGGTCCATATGTGCCTAAAATGGTTATTAAAGAGGATGGTAAACTGGATCAAATAATTTCTAAACCTAGAGAGGAATATAATGAAGAGGATAAAAGAAAATTATCTTTAAATGATAGAGCAAAAAATGTACTCTATTGTGCTTTAGATAGAAATGAATTTAATCGTATTAGTACATGTGATTCCGCTTATGATGTTTGGCATGCTTTAGAAATTACTCATGTTGGAACTAGTAAAGTGAAAGAAATTAAGATAAATCTCTTAGTTAAAGATTTAGAAAATTTCTTCATGAAAGAAGATGAACCTATCGTTGACATGAGAGTCCAGATTATCGTTCCCACGAGGACTATACTTTATATCGCAAGTGTACGATATCATAACAAGTAATATAGTGGACCTAAGAGTCCGGATTATCGTTCCCACGAGGACTATACTTTAGTCTTAATCTACTTTTCTAACTCTTATTTGATGGAAGTAAATCAAATAAGGAATTGTGATAGTTGGAAAGATTGATTCTTTTAAATGAACTAAATGTCTAAAACTAATGAAAATTATGCTGAAATAACAAACACAAATAGATCAAAGATTCATGTATATAAGATGTATTAAGGCAAAACAACTTCATCTAATGATCACCTTAATTCTCAATTCAAGATTCTAGCCTAACGTAGTGTTCGGTCGAATTCTCCTACGGTATTCAATTTACCCCTCTCGAGTTCTCATTGAACCTATTTAACTAATTCGATTCCATATCTCTATGCGAATTACCCTTAGTTAAACGAGTTATGGCACTAGGAATTCATATAACGACCGCAGCACTTAGTATAGGTATCTCTACACGTTATACCTCGTTACCGAATTTTATTACACGTTCTAAGTCTCAAACTCACCTCTCGATTCGTAAGAAACTCAATAGATCATCAAATTATTGATCAGGTAATTCAATGCATTGCAATCATAATAAAATCAACACATGGAAGAATAAAACTCAGAATTCATGGATTAAAGAACTAAGGGTCTCAATAGATTACATTATTTGCCCTAATAATGAATTTAGCTACTCATAATCAAAACAATGAAATAAATAACTAAATTCGAATACATCACCGGATTTAAATGATAAAAAGATGGAAAAGAATCAGCTCTTGCACCAAGATCTTCTTCCACTTCCAATCCTTGATTTGAACTTGAATCCTTCCTCTTCGATCTTGTGTTTTTCTCTCAATGTTACAAAGTGTGGAACCCCCTTTCAATATGTGGGAACCCCCTTTTCAATGTGTCCCTAGGTCTATTTATACTTTCATATACGTTCTTGGCCAAGTTGGAGTCTTTTTGTGGAGTTTTCGCGGCCCAAACAATAAAAAACCTAAAATCTGTGCGGCGGCGGCGCTTGAGCGCTACGGGACAGCGCTTGAGCGCTGAAAATCTGTTAAAAATTCAGCATTCAGGCGCCTGAGCGCTAGGTAGGTAGCGCTTGGGCGCTAGCGCTGCTTGCTGTCATTCTGCGTCCTCTTCAGTATTTTTATCATAACTTTTTCTCTCAATATCCGATTGAGGTAATTCAAGATGCGTTGGAAAGATAACTCAAAGGGCTACAACTGTTCTTCAGAAGTCGTCTTCAAATTAGATCGTTTGCTATGTCAAATATGGATCACAACATGAGTCTAAAAATCGATGCATAACTCTTTCAATCCTAAATTGATGTGTGATCATATTTTAACGATATTTTATCCATTTGACGTCTTCCTTTATCCAATTGACTCCTAGTACTCTCGAATCTTCATCGTGAGGTTCTACACAACTTTTGAGCATTTTCACTTCAGTCCCCATACTTTGGATCTTGCCTCTTTTTCGCCAATTTTGTATTCTTTTCTCCAATTCTTCATCTTCCATCTAGTTTCACCTAATAACATATTATATCATCAATTAGGCTATAATCTCATTAGAAGAACGACAAAATGTCATTATTTTGGAGCCTAAATAAGTGTATAAAATACACTTATCAGTACACATTATAACTATTGAAAAATTAGGATGGCTATATTTATTCAATCAATAGATTATAATATTTGAGAAGTTATTGAATTTGGTCCATATGTGCCTAAAATGGTTATTAAAGAGGATGGTAAACTGGATCAAATAATTTCTAAACCTAGAGAGGAATATAATGAAGAGGATAAAAGAAAATTATCTTTAAATGATAGAGCAAAAAATGTACTCTATTGTGCTTTAGATAGAAATGAATTTAATCGTATTAGTACATGTGATTCCGCTTATGATGTTTGGCATGCTTTAGAAATTACTCATGTTGGAACTAGTAAAGTGAAAGAAATTAAGATAAATCTCTTAGTTAAAGATTTAGAAAATTTCTTCATGAAAGAAGATGAACCTATCGTTGACATGATTACTCGCTTCATCAATATTGTTAATGACCTCAAAGGTTTTGATCATAAATATACTAATGATGAGCTTGTAAGTAAAATGCTTAGATCCCTCTCGGAAGAATGGAGTCTATTGAGAATGTTGATAGAAAACACCAAAGACATCAACACATATTCATTGGAAGAGCTCTATGGAACATTGATGACATATGAGATAAATCGCACCGAAACACAGGAAAAACATTGAAAAACAAAAAAGAGAAAAGACACCAAATTGCGTTAAAATCAATAGTCGATAAAGGCACTCCAAACGAAAATATGAATGATGAAGAACTTGATGATCTAATTCTTCTTATTAAGAAATGGAGACGTTTTCGCAAAAATTATCAATTCATAAAAAAGAAAGCCCTTCAAGCGACATGAGATGAAAGCAATGATGATGATCGAGATGAAGATGAAAGTCAAACAGAAATCGCCAACATGTGCTTCATGGCAATCGATGATGAGGTAAATCCCTATTGAAAAACTCTCATATGATGATTTATTTTCCTCTTATGATGAAATGTTAGACTAATTTGAAAAGCTCGCCCTTAGTCACTTTATTCTTAAAAAGAAACATAAATTATTAAAGAGTGAAATGGAGAAAATTTTGGAAACCAAAGAGGAAAATATTGACTATGATTCATTATACAAATAAAATTGCTCTTTAAAGAAAAAAAATAAAAGATTTGACTCAAATTGTTCACAAATTTACTCAAGGGAAGAAAAATTTTGATTCAATGCTTGGTGAGCAAAAATGTGTATTTCAAAAATGTGTATTTGAAACAAAAGTCTTTTAAAAATTTATTTGTTAAAGCTTCCACTTCCCCTATTTCAAATGTCACATGTAATTTTTGCAATAAAAATCAACATGTATCTTTTAATTGTTCAATCAAAAAGATGTTACACTTTGAGAGCAAATACAAGTGGGTTCGAGAATCCACTAGAACTAACTATCAAGGACCCAAGCTTGTATGGGTACTAAAGAACAAAAATTGAATTATTTTTTGTAGGTACCAAAGAAAATGAAGAAGCAAATGTGCAACAAGATGAAGAAAAATCTTCCAAAGAACAAAGTGATTAATCTCTACCTAAGGAACGAAGTCAAACAAAGTACATCATGAACATGCTCAATAAGTTTCAAATGGAAGAGTTGAAATCAAAATGGACACTCCAATGATCAAGGTACTTCCATAGACATAACAAAATATCGGGGTATGATCGGACATCTATTCTACTTAATCACAAGTAAACTCGATATTATATTTAGTGTGTGTTTATATGCTACATTTTAATCCAATACTCACGAATCACATTTAAATGCCATTTAGATATCTTATTGACACTAAGATTTTACATCTATGATATTCTATTGATCAATTTTCCATCTAAAACTCTGGCACTTGATAGATTTACACACATTCAAAGAGGTTTGGGGATTATCAATAAATTTGAAGTATATGGCTAAATTGATTTCATACAAAATGTTCTCGTATGATTCTATGTTCATAATTGATTGAAATCTATATAAATTTTACCGAAATGATTTCACCTTTGTCATTTCATCACTCATGCTTTGATTGTGATATTAATATAAATGTGATGATTATCCTCTTATTCTAAAGTTGTTGAAATATGGCATCTTTTTTTTTTCTTATTCAAAAAGCATTGAAATGGGATAATCTTTTATTGTTTCCTATGGTCACATTTTGATCTTTAAAAAAAAAAAAAAAAAAAAAAAGCTATCTTTTTGCTTATGCCAAAAGGGGGAAACAAAGTGAGAGATGATTTTGCATGCTATGATCTGAAAATCATTTAATATATGATTATTGATTTGTAAAAGATAGGGGGATATAAATTACATGATAAATTTATAATATTCCTTTATCAATATGATATCACTACATTTTTATGCTATGGTTGACTTTCTTCTTGTATTTCTTTTTGCTTATACCAAAAGGGGAAGATGGATTAGATGATTATGCATGATAGGGGGAATGGTGAAAGGGAGAATATATGTATGCAACTTTATTCCTTATTAATTTGTTTAATTTGTACATTGCAAATCATCTTGTTTGTCATAATCAAAAAAGGGGAAATTGTTGATCTATGATTGATTTCATCCTCAATGTTTTGATTATAACAAACAAGATTAATATTGTTTCTCATCAATTTGTTCGTACATATATCTTGCAAATCATATTGTATTTGTCATAATAAAAAAGGGGGAAATTGTTGACATATGGTTGACGTCTCGTTTGGATTATCACAAACAAATTATGTTTATTGCTAACAAATTGATTTAAGTGTCCATAGTGATTATTTCACAAAAGTATTTCGATTGCACAAAGTTCAAGATCAAGTAATTTTGCATACAAAAGCCTATATGGAAACAAGATCAAACGAACGAGGCCATTGAGAATGATGTTGCAAACATCGCAAAAGTTGCCTCAACTAGAATTGAGACAAAAGTCGAAGTACGATCAAAGCATGCGCATCAAGACATTCAAGACAAAGTACTTAGACTTTTATATGTAAAGGTAAAACATTTCAATAATTGGCAATGATTCGTGACGAGCTCAAGTTTTGATTTTACAATCGAAAAATCAAGATAAAAATGTTTTACTTAAAGAATATGTTTTTCAAAGGTAAAAAAATCGAAACATATATTTTTAAATATGACAAATACTTTGAAAAACATTTTTAAATGTCCATCCAACAATTACATTTGAGAAAAACTAAAACGAGGATGTTTCGGGCCAAAACTAGTTTTACCGGACGTCCGGTACAATTAAATTTTGGCCCAACGGTCTGATTTTCTGACAAAAAATAATGGTTAAATTGGCCATCCGGTATTTACCGGACGTCCGGCATGGTGCATCCTGAATGATAGATTTTTATCTATAAATACCAACTCTCTTTACATTCAATTCGAACCACTTTAGAGAGAAAATTAAGAGAGAAAATTTATTGAAAATCTTTGAGCTTACTTGATTTTATATTCTATCTCATTACAAAGAGTTTCTTGATTGATCCAAACTAACTTTTATCTACTTCATCAAGAATTCTATTTTGCAAATAAACTTTTCAATCTCATCTATTTTCAAATTATTGATTAAAGTTTTCTTTACCAACACTTATATTAAAGTGTAAATCTCTCTCTATACTTAACTTGTATTATGTGTTACGGTAGATCATTTGGTTGAAAACTTTGATACAACATACAAATCATTTCATCATCTATCATTTATCAAAGTTTGCAACATCAACACTTGAGATTTATCATTTGTTATCTATTGAAGTGTTTGCCTCTTCTCTTCTTGTTCTCAACTTTGAATTTATTATTCATAAAGAAGAGAAGACTTCAATTGTAAAATCCATTTGAATTGTGGGTCGTGTTGTAGTCCCTTAAAGATCAACATTTTATAAGGTTTGGTGCGTCTTGTTGTAAGTCAACATGTATGTCATATTGAGGTCCCATAAAGCTCAATAGTGTGGGTTATATTGAGGTCTCGTAAAGCTCATTAGTGTGGGTCATGTTGAGGTCCCGGAAAGCTCAACGTTATAAAAAGATCGATACTCCTTGTTTGTAAGTTACCATTTACTTTAGTGCATTTGGCCTTGCTCGTGAGGGAGAGCTTGGTAACAGGGACGTAGATCATTGCATTGGATCGAACCCCATTATAATTGGTTTGTTATCTTTACATTATTGCACTTTACTTTACATTGTCATTTATATTGTGCTATATCCATACTTGAATTAAGTTATCGAACTTGCATTTTTAATTCTAGTATTATATTTTACATTTATATCTTGTGTATTGTATTGTATTGTATTGTTTTGAGACTAAGTGTCGAAAAAGTTTTAAAAACCAATTCACCCCCTCTTGGTTAGTTATTCTCGGGCTTACAGGTTTAACAAATGTAGCTAGAGGAGTCTCTTGCTCAAGTTTTTCTGGTGAGATACTCAGTGAGGATTGAGAGCCACAATATACTAAAATATGGCAATAAGCATTCATTGATCTTGTGAATTGAAAACTCCTTTGTGAATAACACTATATGATCTGTCGTAAGATGGTGGATTATTTGAGAAATGATAAAGGTCAATTTAGAACTGACATTTGAGCATTTAACATTTCTTTTCAATACCCCTAGTAGCCACTTTGAGTCATACACATATACAACCTTTTCTTCATGCATTATATTATCCATACTTCTCAACATTGGAATACAACATTTATGCATATTTTTCTACCTTTTTACTTTCAAGTGTGTAGTAGGTATTGGATGTTTATTTGTAAAGAATTAAAGCAAGGAAAATGACAAGAGTTTGCTAGTGTGAGTATTTGAGAAAAAAAGAGAAAATAATTGAAAAACAAGGGGAAAATTGAAAAAGAAAAAAAAGTGAAAAAAATTGATTGATTTTGGGATTTGAAATGCCAAAATAGGTATTTATTGGAAGTTGGGATCGATTGAGATGTTTGATAAGATATCTAACTATGTGCTTGGAAATATTTGAATTTTTATATCCGTTCTTCTCATACGATCCAACTGAAACTTCATTACAACCCTTTGTATGGACCGTTTTGATCATAAGTAGGCTGTGGTAAGAAGTTGATGAATTCTAATTTTGGTAGTATGTCTATCACAAAATCAATGTTTGTTTGTTGCTTTTTAATAAATATTTAAACCTCCAATTTGAGTGTACATCTTTCTCAACTCTATAGAGAAAAACCTCGCACTAAACACTTTGATACCCGTGAGCTATGGAGCTAAACCTTTAGCTAGAGATATACTTGATGTTGCATGTGTTAGGGTTAGCGGTAAGATGACTATGGCTCGACAGACACTCAGACATTTGGCATGAGTCTTTGACGTCTTGATAATCGTGACATTGTCAATTTCGTGTGGTGTTGAGTTTAAATAGGGCATGGCATGTGGCTAAATTAGAACTTAACAATTTCATTTGTAATATACACCGGTCGTTCATTCATCTTGCTCTGCATTAAATTGCTAGGGACTAGCAATAAGTAAGTTGCGAGGTGTGATAATAGCATATTTATTACGTTTTTCACCCATTAATACTTGCGTTTCTATGATTATTTGACGCCTACTTCTATATATTGGTTTAGGTTGTAAATGGGTGAAAACGGTGGAAAATGGAAGGAGCAAGTGAAAAATGATCAAAATAGAAGAAAGTGAAAGTTCAGGGACTGAAGAGCAAATACTCTAAACTCGTTTATAACCTCGTGATGAATATTCAAGAGCGTTAGAGGTCAATTGGATGAAGAAATGAGTCAAATGAATGAAATATAGCCAAAACATTATCACATCTCAACTTTCAAGCTGAAAAGGTTGCACCGATTTTTAGTGCCATATTAAGACCAGTTTTTGACATGGAAAAAGATCGAATTGGAAGATATTATCTGAAGCAAAGTTGTATCCCTTTGAGTTATCTTTCCAACGCATCTTGAATCATCTCAATCAGACATTAGTATTAGACGATACGATCAAAATACTAAAAATTGTTCAGCAGTATAGGTCGGGCAGCCGCCCGAACCTAAACTTCAAATATAGAAACCTTTTATTTTGCATGGGCGGCCACCCCATTTTCTACTGAGCGCCCGCCTAGGCCAAATCGTGGAAAATTTTCCAATTTCCTAATTCATGTCAAAGTCTTATGGAAACAACTTCTTTCTCGACTTTTAAACCCAAAAAACATCCCAGTAGACCAGAGAACGCCTCCATACACCATTCTTCTCCTTTTTGCTCAAGAAACTCATGAAGAACTAAACTAACAATCTTGGTAAAGTAAGGAATGAACTCAATTGGATATGGTAATTTCACATCTATTATTTCATGTAATTGGTCTTTTCTTGCTGAATAATCTTAGGATTTAGACTTTTCTTTTCATTAATTTATATTGAAATCGGTTTAATATTTGCAAGATTTTTCATGGATTCAGTCATACTTTTTCCATTGTTAAATTAAACTATTTGTTGAATTTCAATTTCAATTACTTATTGTTAAGATTAGTTTAACTTTTATCAAATCCTTCATAGATCCAGCCATGTTTCTTCTATTATTAAATTGAACTAATTGTTCAGTTTTAGTCTAAATTTTACTTTATTGGCAGATTGATTACTACTTTATGCTTGATGTATATGGTCAATCTTTGATCTTGATTCCATAAAATTGTGAGAATATGTTATAAGTCTAGATTCTAGGATTACATTTGAAAATTAAATTGATTTTCATGATATATCTTCTGATTAGAGTGCCGGGATGAAATCCTCTAATTGTGTTATAAAAATGGAATAATTGATGTGAACAATCCAATCCAATTGAGGAAATTCCGACGCTTCACTGCCTCAAATTATTAATTTTAATTTCATATTTCAAATATTGAATTTCACTACACATTGAAGAGAATAATTCACTCTTCTTGATCCTTTGAGCATTTTCCATCTCCCTGTGTATACGACACCCTAAAACTGCACTACAACTACCGCATTATTTTTGGGTGTAATCAATGTAGCACAAAGTATTTAACGCCGTTCTAGTACAAAAATGCACTCATTAAAAAAACGATAGCGAAATTGCTCCTGAGACACAAAACAATATAGAAGTCATTTCAATACAAAAATTACATTGACTAACATAACGATATTGAGATCATTCCTAAAACAGAAAACAATTTAGATATCGTTTCAGCATCAAATACACACCGCTTCGCTGATTTTTATAACGACATTGATATTGTTCACAAAATGATGTAGATATCATTTCAATACGAAATTTGCAGTGATTAACATAATGATATTGTAATCGTTCTTGAAACACAAAACGATTTACATATCGTTTTAGTATCAAATACACACTACTTCACTGACCTTTTTTTGTAGTGACAAACTCACGAAATAACGTAACGACATCCATGTTATTTCAGTGCAAATTTGACAAGTTCGAGATCGTTATAGTTCAAATAACAACAGCATTGACATTGATATCATTTCCTTTCATTCAACACGACATCCATATCATTTTAGCTAACATCATAACTAAAACAACACTTATCTCGTTTCCTTTCATATCAAACGATAATAGTATCATTGTAGTGTTGAACCCACGAAATAACATAACGACATCCATATCGGTTGAGAACAAATTTGACGAGTTTGAACTTGTTTCCATTGAATTGTAACAAAATGACTAGATATCATTTCTTTACACCAAAATGATAATAATACTGTTGTAGTGTCAAACACATGAAATAACATAACGACATCTATATAATTTCGGGGCAAATTTGATGAGTTCAAAATCGTTACAGTTCAAATAATAAAAAAAACGACATTGATATCGTTTCCTTTCATTAAATGTGATATCAAACTCGTTTCAGTTAAAATCATAACTAAAACGATACTGATGTCATTTCTTTTCATACCAAATGATTCAACCATCCACGATCATTCGACATACCTCCAACATATGTATGATGATCGAAAGAAGGCATCAAGTGGGTTGATAGAACTCGAATGGCTAAAAAAGAGTGAAATGAGATACTTTGTTTCTATTGAAACAACTCAAATGTGGTAGCCAACTATGAAATACATATGTTCCCATAGTTATCTAGCACATTCAAACTATTCTGATAAAAATAAAGTATCTTCATTCGCTCTTTCAAAGTCATTCGAGCGGTATCAACCTACTTGATTACCTCATTCAATCGTTCTATATATGTCAGAGGTATATCGGATGGTCATGGATGGCCTAATCATCATTTTTAGTAGAAACGATATAGTTATCGTTTTATATAAACTAAAATGATATATATTCGTTTCAGTTATAATTTAAACTGAAACAATATCAATGTCGTCAAAATTGTATTAAAACAATTTCGAACTCGTCAAATTTGCACTGAAACGATATAGACATCCATATGTTATTTCATGTGTTGATACTACAATGATATAGTTGTCATTTTACATGAAAATAAACAATATCAATGTCATTATAGTTCTTATTTGAACTGTAATGATTTCGAACTCGTCAAATTTGTACTAAAACGACAACTATATCGTTATGTTTAAAAATGACGATTCAACCACCGACGGCCACCCGACATACATCCGTCGTACATAGGACGATAAGAATAGGTCATCAAGCGAGTTCGATCTCACTTAACAGAAACAATAGGTACATTTGTTCTCCATAGTTGTCTACCACCTTTGAGTTGTTTGAATAATTAGAAAGTATCTCTGTTTACTCTTTCTGAGCCATTCAAGTGCTATCAACCTACTTGATTCTATTTTTCGATCATCATACATATGTTGGAGGCATGTTGAATGATCGTAGTCGGTCGAATCGTCATTTTTAAGCATAACGATATAGTTGTCATTTTACACGAAAAGAAACAATATAAATGTCGTTGTAGTTATTATTTGAACTGTAACGATTTTGAACTCGTCAAATTTGCACTGAAATGATATGGAGATCCATATGTTATTCCGTATGTTGACATTACAATGAATAGTCATCGTTTTACATGAAAAGAAATAATATCAATGTCGTTATATTTATTATTTACGTTATTTTGTGGGTTTGATACTACAAAGAAATCATTTTCGTTTCATATAAAAAGAAACGACTTCAATGTCCTTATGAAAAATCAGTAAAGCGATGTGTTTTTCATACTGGAACAACATCAATTTCATTTATGCCTCGGTAATGATTTCAATGTCGTTATGTAAATCGATGCAATTTTCGTACTGGAACAATATTAATATCATTTTGTGTCTCAGGAATGATTTCGATGTCGTTATGTGAATATATGCATTTTTCAGACTGGAACTACATATACATCAATTTATTGACTCATGCACAAAAGCTACTTATTTAGTTGTTGCTTTTCATAAATGGAATACCATTCAAGCTTATAACTTTATAATCCATACCTTTAGAGGAATTACTTCAGATATCTGGAGAAGAACATCTGAAGAAACTAAAAATCAAATCAAATATGGAGAAAAAACTAACACTACTATTGATAGCAATGAAAGGTTAGATGCTGCAAACTTTAAGGAAGTTTTAAAACGAATGAAAAATTTCTTTAGACACTTACTCTTAGGAGAAGTTATACCAGAAAGTAAAATAGACATGATCACTTAAGAAGCCTTACAAGCAGAAAGAGAAATTGAATTATTAAAAATCTGTGATATGTGTGAATTAAATGAATATACAAAGAAATTCAAAAAGATATGTATCTAGTGGATTGTGATGATTCTGTGATGATTGTGATGATTCCGTGCTTGTTATAAAATTTGTGTAGAGTGTTTCGACTCTCTAGTGGATGCTTCGTGATGACCGTATGCTAAGAATCTAACCCCATGTTATTGTGTTTGAAGTTAAAAAAAAAAAACTGCTCTCATTTAGCTTATGTCTCACGCCGGCACCTTTTTGACTTGAGTGATTAAGTCTGCAGGGTATCTTATGACCTGGTACCCTTTTGGCATTCAAAAGCTGGGGAGTTACCGACTAAAAGCTCGCTACAGGGGTCAAGAAGAGAAACATGGGTGAGGTTAATAAAGGACTAACAAAAAGGGAATTTTTTATGTTTGTTTTCAGGGCTTTAGATAACTAGCGGGTTTGAATCACTTAGCGTAAGCTAGTTTGTTGAACACTCACTTTTGGGAGGATCATCACATGAATAGACTGTTGATATTGTCGGTTAAATGAATCCAAATTTGAGAGGTGTAAGGACATAAAAGAATGAAACTGAGCTTAGGAATATACCATTGGGAGAGCATAAAAGAAAACAAATTTGGGGGTGTGTGAATCTCACGAGCGATGTAAGGAAACAATTGTCCATTCGGGATGAGAAAATGAACCAAATTGTAAATGTCGACGCTATACTTGATTTACACACACACACCCATTTGCATGGGATAAGTGAAAATTGACTCTTGTTATGTAATTTTGAATTCATTCATAGATGTGATACATTGATCTCAGTCCTGAGTTAACGACAGGCTATCTAACTAAGTTGGGTACCGTGTTCTCTTTTAGTTAATTTTCTTCGTGAATGAGTTTGCGTTTTTTATATCGCAAGTGTACGATATCGAACAAGTAATATAGTGGACCTAAGAGTCCGGATTATCGTTCCCACAAAGATTATACTTTAGTATTGGATATATTTCTCCTACTACTATTTGATGAAATTAAACAAACTCTAAATTCAGATTATAAGGAATATGATGTTTTAGAAGAACTAAATTCCTAGAAATAATGACAATTGATGAAAGAATATTGGAGACACACTAATCAAAGATTCAAATATGCAAGAAGTATTAGGGCAGAACAATTTCACCTAATGATCACCTTAGTTATCAATTCAAGATTCTAGCCTAATGTAGTGTTCGGTCGAATTCTCCTAGGTATTCAATTTATGCCTCTCGAGTTCTCATTGAGCCTATTTAACTAAATCAATCCCAAATCTCTATGCAAATTCTCTTTAGTTAAACGAGTTAAGGCACTAGGAATTCATATAACGACCGCAGCACTTAGTATAGGTATCTCTACACGTTATACCTCGTTACCGAATTTTATTACACTTTCTAAGTTTTGAACTCACCTCTCGACTCGTAAGAATCTCAATAGATCATAAAATTATTGGCCAGATAATTTAAAGCATTGCACTCATAAGAAAATCAACACATGGAAGAATAAAACTCAAAAATTCATGAATTTAATAACTAAGGGTTTCAAAAGATTATATTGTTCGCCCTAATAAATAAATTAGCTACTTATAATCAAAGCAATGAAATAAATAACAAAAGTTGAATATATCACCGGATTTAAATGATACAAAAGTTGGAAAAAAATTATTTCTTACACCAAGATCTTCTTCTGCTTCCAATTCTTGATTTTGATTCGAATCATTGATGTAAGTCTTCTCGCAAATTTCACGTTTATCTTGTGTTTTTCTCTCTATTTTGCAAGGTGTAGAACCCCTATTTCGTGCCTCTCTTATCCTATTTATACTTCTCATACATCCTTGGCCAATTTGAAGTCCTTTTGTGGGCTTTTTCGTAGCCCAAAAAATACCCTATTTTTCTTTGCAGTGCGGCGCTTGAGCGCTAGGTTTTAGCGCTTGAGCGCTACGAATTTAACCAGGGTAGCACTTGAGCGCTACACATCTGTTAAAATTCATCTTGGGCGCTATTTCCGGGCGTTTGGGGGCTATTTTCGGGCGCTTGAGCGCCAAATTTCTGCTCCATTTCTTTATTTACTTTGCTTCAAAAACTCTTTTTCATCCTTTCATCATTCCTTCAACCAAAACACTAGCAAACACATTAAATTCATTCAATAATCAACATATTAATCAAACAAATGAAGCTCCAATGGTACAAAATTCATGTGCAAAACACACTCATCAAATACCCCCAAACTTAACATTTTGCTAGTCCTCGAGCAAACTCATACACAAAGAGAATCAACTAAAAGAGAACACGGTACCCAATTTAGTTAGATAGCCCGTCGTTAACTCAGGACTGAGATCAATGTATCACATCTATGAATGAATTCAAAATTACATAACAAGAGTCAATTTTCACTTATCCCATGCAAATGGGTGTGTGTGTGTAAATCAAGTATAGCGTCGACATTTACAATTTGGTTCATTTTCTCATCCCGAATGGACAATTGTTTCCTTACATCGCTCGTGAGATTCACACACCCCCAAATTTGTTTTCTTTTATGCTCTCCCAATGGTATATTCCTAAGCTCAGTTTCATTCTTTTATGTCCTTACACCTCTCAAATTTGGATTCATTTAACCGACAATATCAACAGTCTATTCATGTGATGATCCTCCCAAAAGTGAGTGTTCAACAAACTAGCTTACGCTAAGTGATTCAAACCCGCTAGTTATCTAAAGCCCTGAAAACAAACATAAAAAATTCCCTTTTTGTTAGTCCTTTATTAACCTCACCCATGTTTCTCTTCTTGACCCCTGTAGCGAGCTTTTAGTCGGTAACTCCCCAGCTTTTGAATGCCAAAAGGGTACCAGGTCATAAGATACCCTGCAGACTTAATCACTCAAGTCAAAAAGGTGCCGGCGTGAGACATAAGCTAAATGAGAGCAGTTTTTTTTTTTTAACTTCAAACACAATAACATGGGGTTAGATTCTTAGCATACGGTCATCACGAAGCATCCACTAGAGAGTCGAAACACTCTACACAAATTTTATAACAAGCACGGAGTCATCACAATCTTAAATCATTTCCTTCACCAGTTAAAATGTTCCAAATATAGTTGTAGTCAAGGGATTTTGTAAATCATGAAATATGGGGTTAAGCCTCTAGGTCATGTCTCTAACTTAAGTATGTGAACCTCATATTCATGTACAACGCTATACTTCAATTCAGTGCATCAAAATCTTCACATTTGTCATGGATAAACGAAAATTACGACTCAAGCATATAATTTATCATCATTCACAAACTAATTCATTTTCTTAGCTATATTCATCATGGATGCACGACTATCCAACTCACACAAGCACACAAAAGTTGTAAATTCCTAAAGAAATTTTTTAAAAAAAAAAACGAGTCACTCACAAAATTATAAAAAAAAACTTAATAAGCTAGCCATGTACACAACACAAAATACTCCCAAACTAAAGATAAACATTGTCCCTAATGTGAAGAAGAATAAGAATAGAACGGGAGACTTACCTGAGAAGACATTAGGTATCTTCGACATCATCGATGGCATCTCGAGTAGGAGCCGAGTGGGGAACAGGAACAGGTAAATGAGGCTGGTGAGGGAATGTGTGGTCCGAATAGATGGAAGCTAAGATAGAATTGAAGGCATTCTGATACTCAAACTGTACATACATAGAATGTTGCATCGAATTCAGCTATAGTTGCATCATACCCAACTGAGAAGCAAGGTCCAGGGGAGAGTCACCGGCAGGCTGTGATCGACGGGAACGTGATGACTGCCCGATAGATGTAGGTGGTGAGGCACTCGGGGGCTCTGTCCACTAAAGAATCTCCATACACGCTCCCGTGTAATTACTGATCTCGGGTGAATAACCTCCTCAGATGGGTGGATGACAATCCTCCCTTTCAAACATAACTCATAGATCATAGACGGTGCCCACAACCACCTGTAGTAGACCCATGCAGGGTATGCAATATATTGTTATGAATAATCCACCCCACATCAATAGACAACCCCCGTTGAATTGCATAGTTTAAGGTGGCCCGTTCCTTCGTGACCTTACTCAGATTTCGACTTGGCAGCAATTTGGTCGAGATAAAATGATGCATGCCTTACATTTTGGTGACATACCTACTGCGGGAAAATTGATTACATCATCCCCCGATCGCTTCCATGAAGTTCCCAGCCTTGCCAACAACCAGTAACATCATCCGGGTCAACGCCCATTTGTTGCAACTGAGAATAGTCATCCCCATCAATGTCAGAGAGATTGTAGAATTGATTGATTGAGGTGCGATCAAAAGGTATCCATTTGCCCCGTACAAATGCTCGAAAGTTCCTGTGTTCTTTAGCATTGGCATAGAATTCCCGAACCACAGAAATTAAGGCAGGGTGTGGCTGCATGGAAAAAGTCTCCCAATGTCGTTGTGCAATTTGTTCCCGCATATAATTCTCAAAACCACGCTCCGGGATATATGGTTTGTGCACGACCGCAGTGTTATAACGTTCGGAGGCCTCGACACTAATGAACGTGCTCCGATCAAAGGAGCTGGAAGATGAGGATGCAACGGATTTGGAACGTTTCTTAGATGGCATTGTACCTACACGTAGATGAAAGTGAGACTTTAGTGCACTCATAGAGAACCACAAGCGAACAACTATATAATAGGTCCGGAAAATGACAACAATGCAATCAGCACACTTAAGAATAAAACGTATCGAGACCGCAAGTGTTGTCCCCCATTTGACATGGCGTGGGAAGCAAAACAAATAGATAGAAAAATTGTCTACAACGATGTCCATAAAGTGAATCACCGAAAATAAACCAAAATGTAAGGCAACAACCACAATGAGTAGATTTTATTTCCAAGGAAGCAAGAAAATTCACATGGGCCATTCATCAAACACCTAGGGGGCATAACTCATACTCCAAATTGAAGAAGGCATGGGGCTTGAAATAATCAAACCCATAAACATATCACAACAATGCCCAAAATAGATACTTGCATAAGGAATAAAAACAACAAAAGAACTCTGAAAATCATACCTTGCGATTGTAAAGGGAGCACAATTGAACGCAACCACAAAAACCACAAATGAGAAAATCACAACTAATGCCCAAGGTGTTGGAAGTATTGTGGTGAAAGGAACCAATTTGAAGAAAATGGGGTATTAGAAGGGGAAATAGTAGAGAGACAAGTGGGGAGAGAGGGGTTGTGAGAAAGGGAGAAAGAAAACATAAAAGAGGGGAGGGAGGTTGTTTCGAAATTTTTTTTCTTTTGAAACCGGGAGACAGCGCTTGGGCGCTGCGAACGCAGTGCCTGAGCGCTGCCTCGCTGAATTTTTTTTTATTAAATTAATTAGCACACGGGCGCTACGAAAGCAGCGCCTAGGTGCTAAAAATCTGTAAAAACACGAATTTTTTTTATTAATAAAATAATACAAGTACCTTACAATGCCCCCTAGATGTATACCCCTTGGCATGGTTGGATGGATTGTGCATTTACGTCCTGTCACGATTGTTCGTACCCTCCAGTTGTGAACAATTCCTACAATTCAACGAGAATAACGAAAAAACAAAAATGCACAACATTAAGAATCCCACAAGAAAATAAATAAATGAAATAAAATAAAAATAGATAAGTAAATGGATAAAGCTTGGGTTGCCTCCCAAGGAGCGCTTTGTTATAGTCATTAACTGGACTTTGTCCTGTGATTATTCTGGTACAGATAGATCAATGGTTTCTGTTGCAGTTGGAAAGTCTTCAATGTAGTGCTTGATGCAATGTCCATTGACCTTAAAATTACCCTTTGTTGGGTGGTACAACTCAACTGTACCATAGGGAAACACCTGGGATATTGTGAAACGGCCAGACCATCGAGATTTCAACTTTCCTGGGAACAGCTTGAGCCTGGAATTGTACAAGAGCACTTGATCCCCGATCTTGAAAATGCGTTGCTGGATGTTTTTGTCATGCCACTGCTTTGTTCGTTCTTTGTAGATTGAGGCATTTTTATACCCTTCCCTTCTAAACTCCTCCAATTCATGAAGCTGTAGGATCCTCGTTTCTCCAGTTTCTCAAGATTCATATTCGGCTGCTTCAATTTCTAGTAAGCCTTATGCTCAAATTCAACTGGTAAGTGACAGGCTTTCCCAAATACTATTCTGTAAGGTGACATACCAATTGGTGTTTTAAAAGCAGTACGATACGCCCATAAAGCATAATCCAGTTTTTAGACCAATCTTTCCGTGAGGAATTCACTGTGAGCTGCAGAATCCTTTTCAACTGCCTATTTGAGGCTTCCACCTGTCCACTAGTCTGCAGGTGATAAGGTGTGGCTATGCGATGTTGGACCCTATACTTTGCAAGAACCGCCTGAAATAGTCGATTACAGAAGTGAGTCCCCCCGTCACTGATGATGGCTCTTGGCGCTCTATAGCGATTGAATATGTTCTTACGTATAAAATCCACCACTACCTTTGCATCATTTGTGGGTAACGCCTTTGCTTCCACCCATTTGGACACATAATCCACTGCTCCAAGTATGTATCGATTGTTATAGGACGACGAAAATGGCCCCATAAAATCGATACCCCAAACATCAAATACTTCTACTTCCAGAATGTTGTTCAATGGTATCTCATGTCGGGCAGAAATGTTACCTGTTCGCTAACATTTATCACAAGATCTACAGAAACTGTGGCAATCCTTAAATAGTATTAGCCAATAAAACCCGCACTGAAGCACCTTCACTGCAGTTTTTGTTGGTCCGAAATGACCTCCATATGCCGAAGCATGAACTCTAGATAGTATTGGTTTCATCTCAACTTCTAGCACACACCTTTTGATAATCTGATCAGCCCCTGTTCTGTACAAGTGTAGATCATTCCAATAATAAAACTTTACTTTATGGAGAAGTTTCTTCTTCTGTTGATAGGTGAATTCAGGGTCCACATGCCCGCTTGCTAAATAATTTACAATGTCAGCATACCACGGTGCTTTCTCCACCTGCAAAAGTTGCTCATCAGGAAGGATTTCATTGATATCCAAGCCATCAAACTCCTCAACTCGTTCCAGCCGTGATAAATGGTCTGCTACTTGATTTTCTGTCCCCTTTTTATCACGAATTTCAATGTCAAATTCTTGTAGTAACAGTACCCACCGAATTAACTTGGGCTTAGCATCTTTTTTTTTCAAATAAGTATTTCAAGGCTGAATGATCTGTGTAAACAATCACCTTGGACCCTATCAGATATAAACGGAACTTGTCAAATGCGAACATCACTGTAAGCAGTTCCTTTTTAGTTGTTGCATAGTTGATCTGAGCGTCTGTCAATGTTTTGCTGGCATAATAGATGACATGCAAAACTTTACCCTTTCATTGCCCCAACACTGTTCCCACAGCAAAATCACTCGCATCACACATGAGTTCAAATGGCAGTTCTCAGTCTGGTGCTACTATAACCGGTGCAGAAGTTAACTTCTCCTTTAGAGTGTTAAAAGCGACCAAACACTCCTTGGAAAAGATAAACGGTATGTCCTTCTCCAACAAGTTACATATGGGCTTTGTGATCTTTGAAAAATCTTCTGTAAAACCCTGCATGACCCATAAAACTCCGAATTTCCTTGACTGAAGTTGGTGGCTGCAGCTTTTCAATCACTTGTATTTTTGCTTTGTCAACTTCGATACCCTGTGTTGAAATTCGATGACAATCCCCTCTTTGACCATGAAGTGACACTTTTCCTAGTTAAGCACCAAATGTTTCTCCTTACACCTTTGTAACACAAGTGCCAAACGCTCTAGACAATTATCAAACGAGTCCCCAAAAACTGAGAAGTCATCCATAAATACCTCGATGTACTTTTCAACCATGTCTAGAATATTGCCATCATACACCTTTAAAAGGTTGCAGGTGCATTGCATAGACCAAAGGGCATACGTCTGAAGGCGAAAGTACCGTATGGACATGTGAAAGTTGTTTTCTCCTGGTCTTCTAGGGCTATTGCTATCTGATTGTATCCCGAGTAACCATCCAAAAAGCAGTAGTGTGAATGTCCTGCTAATCGCTCCAACATCTGATCAATAAATGGCAGTGGAAATTGATCCTTTCTGGTGGCATTATTTAGTTTCCTGTAGTCTATGCAGACCCTCCACCCCGTTACTAATCGTGTTGGAATAAGCTCATTGTTCTCATTCTTTTCCACTGTAATTCCACTCTTTTTAGGCACCACATGGACCGGACTGACCCAAGAACTATCTGAAATGGGGTAGATAATTCATGCATCAAGTAACTTTAATACCTCTTTCATTACCACTTCCTTTAAATTTGGGTTCAATCTGCCATGCCCCTCCACTGATGGCTTGGACTCATCTTCCATCAAAATTTTGTGCATAAAAAGAGTGGGACTGATTCCTTAGTTGTCAGCTATTGTCCATCCAATTGCAGTTTTATGTTCCCGAAGTACACCCAATAGCTTATTTTCCTCCTCAGTTGTAATGTCACTGGCAATGTTGAGGCATCTCCCAAATATGCATAACGGAGGTGTGATGGTAAGGGATTTAACTCTAAGGTGGGTGCTTTCTCCACTGATGGTACTGGTGGTGTGGGATTGGATCCAAGAGACTCATATTGCCAATGTCTCATTGCATCGTTCAACCAAGTTCACCACACATTCTGTTTCTTTTGACTTTTCTCCCTCAACTTGTACATCGTCTGCTTCATGTTCATTCTCTGGATGTGTTTCGTGGAAAACATCTATCACAAGTTGGTCAAGGGCATCCACCTGACAGCAAGTGTCTGAAATCAGTGGATGTTTCATTACCTTGAACATGTTGAAGATGATTTGTTCGTTGTCCATGCGAAGGATCATTTTACCATCATAAACATCAATCAACGCTCGCCCCGTAGCTAAGAACGGTCTCTATGTTGATGTGGAGTTTTTTGAAAATTTCAGCAAACTTGGCGAATTGTTTGTCCAGTTTCCTCTTTTGCAATTTTTGAGGAAAAGGAATCGGTGGTACGTAAGCCTTGACAGGGCTCGGTGCTCTAACTGCTTCTCTTCTTTCTTCACTTTCGGCATGTGTATGTGTTCCAGCTGTCCCTTTCTCCAGCACCCCATCTACGTCCATTTCCCTTTCTCTTCTATCCGGCCTTTTCGCATGTATTTCGGGTAATTGTACTCCGCTTCTAGTTGTGATGGCTTGCACTTGCTCCTTTGGATTTATCATTGTGTTCCCTGGCAATGTCCATTGGGGTCTTTCTGCCAACTGCTGAGCTATCTGACCAATTTGTGTTTCCAATTTTTTTATCGAAGCATGTTGATTCTGAAAGTTTGTATCAATTTGTTGGAAAACTTTATCTATTTTTTGCATATACTGATTGAACATCTCCCCCAGACTTGGTTTCTTCTCCTGCTGAGCATTATTTGGAACCTATCCTGACTGATTTTCAGACCATCTGAAATTTGGGTGCTGTCTCCATCCTGGATTGTAAGTCTGAGAATACGGGTTAAAATTGCGTGATCCATTTTGAATGAAGTAAACCTATTCCTCTGGAAAACCCATGTACATACAACTCTCTGTTGCATAATTAGCTCCATAATTTTCACAAGTTGGACTACTTATTACAGCATGTGCTCCTCTCGTCTGTGCCTTCACCAACAGTTCCACCTGTTTTGTCAACGCTGCTATTTGGGCATTAGTAGATGTAGGGTGATCCACTTCATACACTCCAGGTGCCGGGGTGGTACCACTCTTTTTGAAGAAAACATTGAATGCGAGGTAGCAATGAGCTCAAACAAATCCAGTGTTCCTTGTACTAATTTTCCTATGACTATCCTCCCGCAGAACAATCTACCTGAGCTCTCGACATTGGTGAAAATCCTGAGTAAAAGTACCGCACCTGATCTCCATTTGGAATTCCATGATTTGGGCATCTTTGCATTAGCCCTTTGAATCTGTTCCATGCATCGTGAAAGCTCTCTCCATTATGTTGTTGGAAGGTTTGGATCTCCAACCTCAATTTGGCTAGTTTAGCAGGTGGGAAGAATTTGTTGCAAAAATTTCTAGTAAGATCTTCCCAAGTTGATATACTTGCATGAGGTTCAGCATCTAACCACTCCAATGCGGCATCTCGAAGTGTGTAAGGAAATAACCGCAATTTGATGGCGTCTTCATTGACCCCCGGGGCATAGAAGTTCTGGTAGTCTCGGAGAAATTTGTCTAAGTGTGTATTTGGGTTCTCATGGGGCAACCCGTAAAATTGAATAGTGTTGCTCATCGGATTTATCCATTCTACCCTTATCTGAAAATTTTTGACTCCAAAATCTGGGTACACAATACTGGAGCGCGCAGGTGCAGCAATAGGTGTCAAGAACATGGCAACGGGTAAATCTCCTTCATTTATTTCCCTTGGCCCCTGTAGCTGATTTGGTGGTGCAACTGCTCTGGCCGCAGCTTGTCCTATTGGCTGAATTTGAACTGAAATGTTCTGATCATTAGCCATTTGATGTTGCTATTTTTGTTTGTGTTCCTTGCGTCTTTGTCGAAAGGTGCGTTCTATCTCCGAGTCAAACGGTTCAAGTGCTTCGCCTTGGGCACGGAGCATGTAATGAACACCATTTTCTGTAAAGAAAAATTAAAACAAAACACACTAAAATAGAAAAGGAGACAATAATGAATAAATAAAAGAGAGTAAACAAATCAAACAACAGTAAACAAAAATAAATTCAAACTAAAAGTAAATAGTCCTCGGTAACGACGCCAAAAACTTGTTGCGTTTTTTATATCGCAAGTGTACGATATTGAACAAGTAATATAGTGGGTCTAAGAGTCCGAATTATCGTTCCCACGAAAACTATACTTTAGTATTGGATATATTTCTCCTACTACTATTTGATGAAATTAAACAAACTCTAAATTCAGATTATAAGGAATATGATGTTTTAGAAGAACTAAATTCCTAAAAAGAATGACAATTGATGAAAGAATATTGGAGACACACCGATCAAAGATTCAAATATGCAAGAAGTATTAGGGCAGAACAATTTCACCTAATGATCACCTTAGTTATCAATTCAAGATTCTAGCCTAATGTAGTGTTCGGTCGAATTCTCCTACTGTATTCAATTTACCCCTCTCGAGTTCTCATTAAGCCTATTTAACTAAATCAATCCCATATCTCTATGCAAATTCTCCTTAGTTAAACGAGTTAAGGTACTAGGAATTCATATAACGACAGCAGCACTTAGTATATGTATCTCTACACGTTATACCTCGTTATCGAATTTTATTACACGTTCTAAGTTTCGAACTCACCTCTCGACTCTCAAGAAACTCAATAGATCATCAAACTATTGGTCAGATAATTTAAAGCATTGCACTCATAATAAAATCAACACATGGAAGAATAAAACTCAGAAATTCATGAATTTAATAACTAAGGGTTTCAAAAGATTACATTGTTCGCCCTAATAAATAAATTAGCAACTTATAATCAAAGCAATGAAATAAATAACAAAAGTTGAATACATCACCGAATTTAAATGATACAAAAGTTGGAAAAGAATTATTTCTTGCACCAAGATCTTCTTCCGCTTCCAATTCTTGATTTTAATTCGAATCATTGATATAAGTCTTCTCGCAAATTCCACGTTTATCTTGTGTTTTTTCTCTATTTTGCAAGGTGTGGAACCTCTATTTCGTGTCTCTCTTAGCCAATTTATACTTCTCATACATCCTTGGCCAATTTGGAGTCCTTTTGTGGGCTTTTTCGTAGCCCAAAAAATACCCTATTTTTCTTCGTGGTGCGGCGCTTGAACGCTAGGTTTCAGCGCTTGAGCACTGCGAATTTAACCAGGGCAGTGCTTGAGCGCTACGTGTATAGCACTTGAGCGCTACACATCTGTTGAAATTCATCATGTTTTGTTTTTCGGGGCTTGGGCGCTATTTCCAGGCGCTAGAGCGCCAAATTTCTGCTCCATTTCTTTATTTACCTTGCTTCAAAAACTATTTTTCATCCTTTCATCATTCCTTCAACCAAAACACTAGCAAACACATTAAATTCGTTCGATAATCAACATATTAATCAAACAAATGAAGCTCCAATGGTACAAAATTCATGTGCAAAACACACTCATCAACTACCTTAGATAATGAAGAAGGAACTTCACAAACAGTTGTGTTTGATGGAGAAAGATATGGAGCCATAAATGAAAAATAAATATCTTTAAAGGATAAAGATGTTTTTGTAAGACAAATAATACCTCGGTTAACAAAACAATATATATTGCCAAATCTGATTAAGTACCTATTAACATCAAAAATGTAAAAGACAACACTATTATACCTCTAATAACCAGAGAATGAGTTAATAGAGAATTAGAAAATATAAAAAGATCCACTAGAGAAAGATTAAAGAATATAGTAATCGGAGGAATCCAAATAATGATTAAAGGATAGTTTAGAGAATGAATGGATATTTCTATACAAATGTACTTAATGGATAACACAATACTTCATGATCCTATGGATGCTCTATTAGGAGTTGTCTTTGGAAATCTTGTATATAAGAAAATTATATTTACTATAAGACATGGATTTTCCATGTCTTTATTAGATGAAAACTTAAATCTATGACTAGATCTATATCACAAAATTGATAGATTAATTATGCCACTAAGAAGTAAAGCTTACTCCCTTGCTTTACCAAGATTGTTAGTTCTTTATGAGTTTTTTAAACCAAAATCAATGGAAGAATGATGAATAATGGACCTATCAGCTAATTGCAGAGCTATAGATGTAGGTTTCATCTCACCCGACCCTAACGACAAGTAAATAGCATAAGACATAAGATGAACACTAGCCCTTAAATCTAGAAGAGCTTGTCCAAACTCATGATTCCCGATGACATAAGACACGGTAGGACAACTAGGGTCCTTATCCTTTGGTGGGACTCTTTGTTCAATCACCACACTCGCTTGCTCAGTTAAGAAAGTCGTTTTCTTGACATGATGTTTTCTTTTCACAGTGCACAAGTCCTTAAGGACTTTAGCATATGTAGGAACCTGAGAAATCACATGCAAGAGATGTAGGTTGATTTTTACTTGTTTTAAATGTTCTAAGATCTCACTATGTTGACCAATAGATTTTGAGGTAGACTTAAGAGCTTGTGGGAAAGGTACTCTCACTGGATTTTTCACTAACTCCTCATTAGGGTTACTTTCTTTATGCTCACTAGACTCTTTTTTAGTTTCCTTAGGTTTGGGAATTAGTTCTATGACTTTTCCTGATCTCGTGGTTATGGCATTTACTTCCCTAAAATTGTTTTCATTTGAACTCGAGGTTTGTATCATGTGTTGCCCTTTAGGATTTGATTGAGTTTGAATTGGAAATTTCCCCCATTCCACTACAGCTAATGCACTAGTTAATTTGGACATATGATTTTTTATTTCCTTATTTTCCTCAACAATTTGGGTAATCATAGTCTCAATTTTTTGGTTTGATTTTCCCTATGCCTCCATGAATGCATGTAAGGTATCTTCTAAGGAATTCGTAGATGACATTAGTTGGTATAAATGTGTATTAAAAACTCTAGATGACTGGGTAGGTTGCTGGTTTTTAGATTTCCAACTGAAGTTTGGATGATTTCGCCACCCCTGATTATAGGTATCAGAAAATGGAGTATAAAGTTTGTTATACATGCTTAAGGCATTGCAGTGTTCCTCATAAACCCCCCTCATAGCAGCTAAAGTTACACTCATACGCTGGATGATCAATTCCACCACACACACCACATGGTCCAGAAGATTCAACCCGGGCAACGGTAGGGGAAAGCTTTGAGCTCTTAATACGTAGGGTTTCAGTTTCTCTAGTTAAGGCTTCTACTTTAACTCTAAGGCTATCTTCTTTTCTAAGATGATAAACGCATGCACTAGAAATATTTCCTACGAGTCGTGACCTATTAGTGTTATCAGTGGCACTGGGGCCAGTCCAGGTGTGAGCTTTTTCAGCTAGGCCATCTAAGTACTCGATCGCCTCATCTAGATCTTTTTGTTAAAAATCACCATTATACATCATCTTAATAAATTAACGTTCTTCAGATGTACCCTCATAGAAATAACTCACTATTCGCCAGCTCTCATAACCATGATGGGGGCAAAGAGCTTGTAACTCTTTATATCGCTCCCATGCTTGGTATAAGGTTTCACTATCTTTTTAAGTGAATGAAGAAATTTGTTTCTTCAAAGCACAAGTTTTATGATGGGGAAACTATTTACTAAAGAAAGCTCGAGTCATTTCACCCCATGTTCCAATCGAACATGGTCTCAGCCAGTACATTCAGCTTTCTGCTCTATCTTTAATCGAAAAAGGGAAAAATTTAAGCTTAAATGCATCTGATGTACAATGTTGATTGTGGAAGGTTGCAACCACCTCCTCAAATTCCCTATTATGCACGTATGAATTTTCATTTTCAAGTCCATGAAAAGTGGGAAGAAGTTGAATCATTCCCGATTTAAGGTCCATACGTGGCATATTAGGTGGAAAAATAATGCATGATGGTATGAATGTACATGTGGGATAAAGATAATCATGTAAAGTCCTAAAAGGTACATCATGCTCACTATCAGACATGGCATTATGTGATGAAGTATTAGTTTTAACAGATGTAGAATCAAAAGCAGGGTTAAAAAGATATTCAAACTCTAAATCAGGTCTTTCCACAGATCTTCCACGCTCGCCTCGATACTTGCTCATGAAATACAGATAAAAAGAAAATAAAGTAACAAATAAAGAATGACAAAGAAAATAATAAATTGAAATAAAAGAGGTGGGAAATGAACGAAATCACCCTTTACAACTGATCCCTTAATTTTTTGTACTGTCTCCTAGGCAACGGCACCGAAATTTAATTACGCCCAAAGAATAATGCGGTAGTTGTAGAGCAGCTTTGGGGTGTTGTATCCATGAGAAGATGGAAAATGCAAAAGGGCTCCAAATGGATGAGTTATCGTCTTCAATGTATAGTAAAATTCAATGCTTGAAAGGTGAAATTAAAATCAGTAATTTGTGACAGTGAAGCATCGAAATTCCCTCAGTTGGATTGAATCATTTACATCAACTATTTCATTTTTATAACACAGTTAGAGGCTTTCATTCTGACACTCTAATCGGAAGATATATCATGAAAACCAATTTAATTTACAAATGTAATCCTAAAATCTAGACTTATGACATATGCGCACAATTTAATTGGAACAAAATCAAAGATTGACCATATACATCAAACATATAGCAGTAATTAATCTGACAATAACGTAATATTAAGATTTTAATTCAACAATTAGTTCAGTCTAACGATAGAAGAAGCATGACTGGATCTATGAAGGATTTGATAAAAGTTAAACTAATCTCAACAGTAAGTAATTGAAATTGAAACTCAATAAATAGTTTGATTAAACAATGGAAAAAACATGATTGAATCTATGAAAAATCTAGTAATTGTTAAACCGATTTCAATATAAATTCATGAAAAGAAAAGTCTAAATCATAAGATTATTCAACAAGAAAGACCAATTACATGAAATAATAGATGTGAAATCACTATATCCAATTGAGTTACTCCCTTGCTTCACCAAGATTGTTAATTCTTCATGAGTTTCTTGAGCCAAAATCAATGGAAGAATGATGAATAATGAAGAATAAGGCATTCTAGAACGTTTTTGGGGTCTTTTAGGGTTGAGAAATCGTACCACAATAAATTACCATAAGTGTTTGAGTTGTAGAATGAAAAATTCCTCGATTTGGCCAGGACGAGCAGCCGCCCTGGCAAAATATTTGCTTTCTGTATTGAAATTCATGGTCGAGCGAGCGCCCAGTACACAGCTGGACAGCTTTCAGTGTTTTAGTCATAACTTCAAATATTGATGTCCGATTGAGATGAATCAAGATGCGTTGGAAAGCTATCTCAAAGGGTTACATTTTTTTCTACAGATACCATCTTCCAATTTGATGGGTTCCCATGCCAAAAACCGGTCTCAATGTGAGACTGAAAATCGGTGCAACCTTTTTAGCTTGAAAGTTGATATATGATAATGTTTTTGTCATATTTCATCCCTTTGACTCATTTCTTCATCCAATTCACCTCTAAAATTCTTGAATTTTCATCACAAGGTTAGAAATAAGCTTAGAATGTTTGCACTTTAGTCCATGAACTATCACTTTCCTCCATTTTGGTCCTTTTTCGCTTGTTTCTTCCATTTTCCACTGTTTTCACCCATTTGCAGCATAAACAAAGATATAGAAGTACTTAGTGCATTTAAGCGTTAAATAATCATAGAAACACAAATATTAATGGGTGAAAAGCGTAACAAATGTGCCATTATTAGTATCAGCACTAGAGAACTCTCAAGTTCTAATAGACCATCTACAAGTAGAAATTACCCAATAATACCTAGAAATAGAATTGACATTGATCTCAGAAAATGTGAGGAATATAATTTCCTTATATTAACAGAATATATCAATAATCAAAATAATTACGAAGAAATCATAGCCCTTATTAAAACATGAGCTAGTACCAGTCATATAAGAGCATACTTAGTTGGCCATTTATTAGAAGAAGATTTACCATAAGGAATAACTCTTACAGATTATCATGGAATTAAATACAAAATTAGAATATTTGTTAATCTTGAACTAAGTTTTACAAACATAAAAGGAGAACAATTTAAATTAAATCTTAAAATCCATAAAGATTATAGAAAATGAAAAGATACTAGTACAATATTATTTGGAATGAACTTTCTTGAGAAAGTCTCACAATTTTATATCTAGAAGAATACTATGCAAATAACTATAGAAGGAAAACAAAAAATACTTCTTAGAGTTAATAAAAACAAGGAACCAATTTATATGATACAAAGAATAAGATCAATCAAAACTAGTATACTTAGTCTATATATTGAGATAACTCTCAATTTACCAGACTACTGTATGATAAAATTTTATAATATACTTGATACTGGATAAGGTATTTGCCTATGTAAAAGAAATATGTTCCCAAAATAATATTATAAAAGAAATTATAAGAAAACAACTTATGGTCAAACATCCAGTGATATTGTAGAAATCTATAGAAATTTTGTAGAAAATGTTCCTATCATTATAGGAAATAAAGAATGTTTTATTCTACGAATATATGCAACTATAAATTTGGATGTGATATCCTTTTAGGAGAAAATTTTATCTATACATATAACTCATTTACACAATATAAAGATAGTTTTGAATTTACTGCACCTTGTAATCACAAAATTAAAACACCAAAAATTTATAAAGCCATTGGAATACACATCAACCAATTCACCATAAACCTAGACATCGGAGTTCTACAGGTAATCGTGGTGGATGTTATACGGAAATTAATCAAAAACAAAAAAAAAATTGGTATTAAAAATTGAAAATTTAGAAGAATAATTAGAAAATGTTAAATCAGAACTAAAAGAATGTTATCATGAACATCCCTTAGCCAAATGGGACAAAGATAAACCTATTGCAACCATTGAACTAAAAAACCCAGATGCTAAGATATCAGGAAAACAATTCCCTTATAGTGAAGAAGATAAAATAGAGTTTGAAATTTGAATTAAAGAACTCTTACAATTATGAGTAATAAGAGAATCAACCAGTCCATATAATAGTCCAGCATTTATGGTAAGAAATCATAGTAAAATCAAAAGAGGAAAAGCTAGAATGATAATTGATTATAGAGATCTAAATTCTAAAACAATACCAAATAGTTACAAACTACCAATAAAAGATTTGTTAATAAAACAAATAAGGAAATAAAATATATTCTAAATTTGACTGTAAATCGGGATATTGACAAATAAATCTAGATGAAGCATCAAAACTTTTAACTAGCTTTACTACCCCTAATCCATTAGGACAATTCAGATGAAATATTATGCCATTTGGATTAATGAATGCACCGACAATATTTCAACAAAGAATGGATGAGATTATTAGACCAATAAAAAATTTCTGCATAGTTTATGTAGATGATATCCTTATTCATAGTAGAAATTTAAAAGAGCATATCAAATATCTTAAAAAGTTCAATTATATTGCCAGCAAATATGCATTAGCCCTATTAGAAAGAAAAGCAGAAATAGCTAAAACTGAAATTGAATTTTTAGGATATATTTTTACAGAAGAAAAAATACTTCAACAACCTCATATTAAAAAAAAGATTATCGAATTTTCAGAAGTAATTAGAGATAAGAAAGAGCTGCAAATCTTTATCAAATTATTAAATTATTCAAAAAAAATTATCAAAAATTGTGCAAAATATAAAGTCTATTTTACCAAAAAAAACTAAAAAAATGAGTTGTGTGGGAATGGACAGAAGAAGATATTGAAATGATAAATAAAATAAAGAAAATATGTGAAAATCTACCTGAATTAAATATTTCGAATAATGATGATTTCTTTATTATAGAGACCAATACATCTCTAATATACTGGGGAACAATCCTTAAAAGAAAAAAAAACATAATAAATTTCTTTGTAATCCATTGTGTAAATGTCCAGAAAAGCTTGTTGCTTATACTTTGGGAACTTTTAAAGATGTAGAAATCAGGTATGATATTAATCATAAAGAATGTTTAGTTGTTGAGAAATGAGTAGCAAAATTTGAACCTTACTTGCTACCTAATAAGTTTTTTATTAGAACGGATAATACTCAGGTAAAATCGTTGTTAACAAATAAACTTGGAACAAGTGCAGTCGAAATGCCACTTATTAGAATGCTAATGTGGTTTGAGCCATTTAAATTTGATATTATTCATATTAAAGGACAAGACAATTTTATTCCAGATTTCTTAACCAGGAATGGAGTAAATCAAGAAAGAACTCGAAATATTGAAATTCGAGATGAATGTGAAGGTAACTACTATAGAATCCAAGATAACACTGATAGAAATGGCTGCTGCCAAGCCAATATCTGAGAAAGTCAACAAGGCTATATTATCTGAAAGCTCTAGTGCCAATAAATCTGAAGGCCATAGTGCCAATATTGAACAAGAAGTATTGAACCTTCATAAACTATCAGTCAAATAGAATATTACTTTGTCTCCTTCACGAGAGAAAAAACCTACAAATGACAGTATCTCTATACCAGAGTTTAATTGCTCAAATATTATCAAAGCATGTAACACCTCTGGTGTTATGATTATAAAAAATAAAACTGATTTTATTTTAGCATATGTATTGTTCAATCTTGCCTGCTGCTGGTTCACCAATATAGAAGGATGGATGAAAACTCTAACATATGGAACTTATAACAAAGTCAATCTATATCGAGGAGTCCCAGCATACTGGGTTTGTGCTCTTTATGAAATGGGAAAGAGTAATGTTATTCATCTCCAGTGGGGTTATAAACACAGTCTAGGTGACTCTAAATGATATGTTAAATGAAAGGTGAAATTAAATTACTTATTTTATTTCACATATCATTTAATGCCAGACTAATGTCACATAGACTGTGTTCGTAACCCTAGTGGGGATGCATAACATTACTCAATGGGAAATATAATCTATATTTACCCATCAGAATCATTAAAAGAAATTTCTATGTTGCCAAGGATGTTATCCGAGTTATTGAACGATATTGCCAAGTTCTTCAACACAAGAACATTTATATCAAGTTTTCTCTGCAAGTCCTGAATGGGAGAATGAAGAAGATAGGCTGCTTCTAGCAAGCCATTTCATAAGAGTTGCCACTATTTTCAAGCATCTCAGCCTGAGAAGAGTAAAGTCCATGACACTACACTTGAAGAAGTTATCAATATGACAGCCTTCCGTAGAGCCAAAGGATACAAGGAATATTTCGAGCATACACAGAAGGTTATTGAAGAACAACAAAGAATTTAGGTGTATGAGTCACAAGACCACTAGATTTATAGCAAAGTTGTGGCACCCACTAAACAAGAAGATTGATACTATCTTGATATACGGTGTGATCATATCTTTGAAGGACACGTATGTGGAACACCAAAAGGAAAAGATGAGCTGTGGAAACAGTTTTGGCGGTATCCTAATCACAAGTGCGCATGTTGTAGCACCGAAGGAGACATTTCAACAATATCACTAGATCCAGAGGAACTTTCGGATGAGTGGTTTGAGTCGAATATGAAAAAGTAATGGACCCCTTTATCAATACTTTATCAAAATCACTTTGATAAAGAAAAACTGTGGGTTCTTCCTCAATAATTTTTCATATTACGACAAGAGAACTTTATGTCACAATAAGATACCCAATATCTTACACAGCAAAAGCGCCAATATATAAATTGAAGGATAGCTTTGGAACTTTTCCAATCTATAAATTGAAGACTAATTCTCAGAAGAAAAAAAAACAATTTCTAAGCAAAAACTTGTCTTTCTGCCTAGTATTCAAAATCTTGCAACAATTTCGCTTTCTCTCTTTCAATTGAAGCATGTAATAAGGTAATCTCTATGGAGTTCTAATCTCTTTAGAGAAAGTACCAATAGTGTAGCTGAAGTATGTATGTATACTCCTGTGTAAGATATATTAGTGTGATGTGTTTATGAAATCAAAGTGGTTTGAAGATATTGTCTTCTTATCCTTATTATTTTCTCAAAAACTCTTATCTTACTTATACTCCAGCGGTGAAAATCTTGAGGGTTAGTGCAAGTATCTTGTTGTCGTGTGTAGACATTTGAGGAGTTGTTAGAGAAAGCCAAGGGAACCCTATTATCATTAAAGGTGATATTTTAACAAGGAGTTGAAAGGAAAGCTATGATTTTATGTGATCTATAGTGAGATATGCAAAAACGTTAGAGAGAAAACTAATAAGAGCGCAGAAGTCGTGTTGGACCATAACCCACTTTCTTAAATTCAAATAACAACGATCACCTATATATGAGTATACTAACATATAGGTGCAAGCTCGAGGGAAATCTCGTTGATATTAATCTGTGTTTACCTTCTGCTTCAATACTGCAAGATCTTTCTCATTTATGTCAAATACTTACATTAATATTTGCACTCATGCTATTTATGAAGTTTTAGTTACTTTTATTCGAAGACTAGAAATTGATTGCGAAAGAAAAAGGGAAGAAATTAAACTATTTTATATTGTGCTTGATTATTTTCTTAAAAATATACTTGTGCCTTTATATTTGATAGAAAATATAGTCAGAATTAATAGAGAAATTAATAAACTAGAAAATAAAATTAGAACATTAATTGATTGTTTTGATAAAAAAAAATATATAGATAAATACGAGCATAATTGACTTTTTTTTATTTATTAAGAGAAATAAACCAAAGCTATCTTATATCAGGAATATAGAACATTGAATTAACTAAAGAGTATATGAATGATATTTATGTCTTTTTATTAGAGAATGTCATCCAGAGTGTCAACCAAGATGGTAGTATCGCATGATTGTATAAATAAATCTTTATTTTGACTAGGCCTCTTAAATGAAATCCCCTTTTATTTATTGGATAATGCTACAGGTACAAAACATTGTCCAAAAGTCTAGCTGATGGTTGGATTCTCCTTCAATTTCTCGTGCACACACAGTCAAACCAAGGAAAAAAAAAACCCAAACTTCACATTTACCTTTTATTGGAATTAAACCCTTATTTCACATTCCCCCTTCATTCCAACTCTCCCGCAAGAAAACCCTCCCAAATCTCAGATGCCCTTTTTACCCACTCTCTCATGTAGATCTTCTCCGACTGAAGATGAGTGAACAAGGAGTACAAGGTTGACATCGGTATCTTCAAAAATCGACGACGATATCATTCATGTGTGACTCTCCTTCGTAATGGCTTTCATTCTTCAGTTCTTCGTAAATGAGTTTCGATTCTTTTTTATTTCATTTTCGTGTGGCATCTTTGAAGGCAAATGGGTTTCATTTTTCAGTTATTCATAAATGGGTTTTGATTATTTTCGATTTCAGTTTCATGTGGCATTTGTTTCATTGTTCTGTTCTTCATAAATGGGTTTCGATTCTTTGTTTCTGTTTCTGTTTCACGTAGCATCGTTGAAGGCATTGTTGCAAAATATGTGTAGTTAGTCGTGTTTTGAGCTACATAATCGATCCCAACGTTATGACAAATTGTAGACAGATTTGTTTACATTATATGTTTTTTGTTTTTCAATTTCGCTTATTCTTTTTCGATTTTTTGTTTCTGAAAGGAGTTTACCATTTGTTCTATCAGTTCAATCCTATCAGTTTAATTGGTGAACTTATGTTGGTGTTAGTTTGATCCACTCTTTGCTACCTAATGAAGATAATTGTCCTAACTTGCAGTTGTATTAATCAATGGCTAGAAAGAAATAAAGAATAAGGGTATCTGCCATAGCTGTCGACAGCCTGGGCATCAACTATATGACTGATCAAAAAAAAAAACAACGATGTCCAAACTTTGTATGGGGAATTGTAAAAATGATGGAGGTGGAGAAGAAGACGACAAACGTAGGCAGAATATTCTTATGTTGCACTAAAGATTGTGGGTATTTCGACTGGAATGACGTGAAGTCCTAGAAGAAGAAAGACTTGTCATTTGAAGGACAATCTAGTGATTTTTATGATCAAATGGAATCAAGCATCGTTGTGACGTCTCGAAATCAAGCTAAAGCTCCAATTGACGACCTGCTGAAAAGTGTGGCCGAATTAAAGATAGAAGAAGAGGATATGGAGATCTCATTCATATTTGTTAGTGAGGTATGTAGTGTCAAAAGTAACGATATCCCCAAATTCCTTATATGCTTCCCGACATCGGTTATCTGCCCATAAAATATTTCTCAAGCGACACTTTTCATCCAAGTCCATACTAAAGAAAAAACCAAGACACGGTGCTTGCATTCTCGAGAAATATGCTTGTATTGCAGTAGCATTCCCTTTCCTAAGTCTTAAACATCTCACTTTCTCGATAAAATTTCTACAATATTTCTCAACACGTGTCATGTTACCAAAACCACCTGCCTCCACTATAGTTGAATTAAAGCTTTTATGTACATGTATTCCTGCTATGTCATTCATTTCAAGTCTTCTTTTAACATGTTCACTAAGTTGTCAATTACATCTATATAACCTAGACTTAGATGAACTTGTTTTATGATTATGCTCTAAATACACAACGTTTATTCTAAATATTCTACATGCATCAGAACACTCGTTCAATCTGGTACACCTAGTTTCGATTGTTGGTGGAAGATTCAAAGAAATATTTTTCTTGTGGTTTCGTCGCCCCTCTCAACTACAAGTAAAACTTACATACCGTATTATCCCATCATCTTCCCTCTTTGTACTTCGTTTTCTAACAGGAAACCCTACTTGATAAGTGTGTCTCTTGTAGAGTTCAAATACCTGGGTTTCATCTGTAAATTTCATACCAACCTTAGGCACGAATATCTTCTTCTCCTTATCTAACGTTTCCTCAGCCAAACTATCGCCGCCCACAAGATTAGATAAGGTAACATCCATTCCTGTAGGAATAACATTTCAGATTAACAGACGTATGAACATTTGTTTCAAAATTAAACGTGCAGTGATTTGCAAGTAGGCTGGAGTTCAGACAAATATCCAGATCACTCATCATTGAGGCATTTTAAGCACGAAAATTTCTATAATTTAATGTGACCCCTTATTGCCATTGGGTATATTAAAAAAATTTAACTTCAAAGTTCATACATAAACAAACTATACCGTGGTCGGAGTTCTTGTCAACCATGTTGCCGAAAATTTTATGTGACTCTCCATCCTTTTGGGTTTCCTTCTTTGTTGAGACGGAGGAAGAAGGAGATTCATATGTTAACGACAAAAACTGGTATTTTGTCTACCATTACATTTTTAATGGAAAGTAAAAAAAATTACCATTTGAGCCAGTGGTATCTTCAAATCCACCGGCTAGAGCATCGGATAACGAAAAAAACTGCTCCAGTAAATCATCCATTTCATGGGTGTGGGTCGGATTGAGGCGGATATGTTGGGAGCGGGAGATTTGGGATGAAATAGGTTTTCTTGCGAGAGAGTTCGAATAGAGGGAAATGTGAAATAAGGGTTTAATTCCAATAAAAGGTAAATATAAAGGTAAAGTTTGAGTTTTTTTATTTTTTTAGGTTTGACCATGAGTGCGCGAGAAATTGAAGGAGAATTCCAAAAAACCGCCAGCTAAACATTTTGGATAATGTTTTGTACCTATAGCATTATCCTTATTTATTTTAGGAGGGCAAGTGATCAAATGTGACTAAGTGGTGACATCTAGTCCTTGTTTGATTTCGATAAAAATCATATTTTTAATAAATTTTTAGTAAAAGTTGATGAAATGTATAAATAAAAAGTAGTAAGCCCGATAAAATATATCGTTAAAATTAGTTATCGACTTTGATTTAAATTTTAGTTAATTTTTGAATCAAACCAAACAAGGATTTAAATTTAAATCAAAATTTAATAATTTAGAGTTGAATGACAGTAGATAAAATTATCTCGCTAGAATTTCGCGCAAGTGTTCAAGGGAAAAAAAAAAAAAAAAAGTCCGAGTAATAGACAATTTATTTGACATATGAGATTAGTCGACAGCTGCTCCATCATAATATAATATAATAACATAATAAAAGTAAAAATGAAGGAGTTGCTTACATGACAAAAAAATGGTCCGTTTTGAATAATAGTCTTCTACTGTTCCCATTTCAGATCTGAAATTCCTCACCCCTCAACGCATTCTTTATCAATTTTCTGCGAGAACTTCAAAACTTCTGTTGTATTTTTCTGGTTTTTGCTGTTAGAATCTAGGAACTAGGTGCCTGCCTAGGTGGAATGGGTATGGCGGGTATCCAAGAAAATGGGGATGGGGAGATGGGATTGGGTGGTGTGCCTTTGGGAGCCAAGAGTAAGTATAGAAGAATGGATTCGGAGTTGACTGATTATGATAGGGATTCTGAGCAGCATCATCAGTTGGAGAGCAAGAGGAGCAGTACAAGGAAATATGTGTTTGCTTGTGCAGTTTTTGCCTCTCTCAATAATGTCCTACTTGGCTATGGTAATTCCATTTATTTATGCTGATTTGACCTGCATTTTTCATTGATCTGCTTTTGTTCTTTCAGTCTTATGCTTAGTAATTTCTCAATCTTCAAAAGACTCTGTTCGTAATGATCTTCTGTGGGATAGAGTATTAAGGTAGAGAAAAGTCAACGACATGCTCGAGGATAGTATGCAAATGATAAATTGCTGGAAAATTAGGATCTGAATTTGTAAACTAATCTGCCCAAATTAGGACGATTTCTTTGTAGTAAGTTATATATAAACTCAATCGAGGATCCTTCTTTTCTTTGACTGCTCGAGTTTGTGTATACAGTGTAATTCTTTTAAAGGATGTCAGATGTGGCTCGTCATTTTATTCCCCGCAATGGGAACATAGTGACCAACAATCTAGCATCATTTTGTACTTCTTCCCTGGCTATCCCGAGATGGGTCGATTCAATTGTATTCCTTCTCTTTGCCCAGTTGTGTGCGATGAAATTTTAACATAATGAGTTTGTTTGTGTTCAAAAAAGTTACATATAACCTTTTAGTATGAGCCAAATTTGGCAGTCTTGAAGATCTGGGGACAAGAGAAGATTATAACTTGTTTTCTAAGAGATACTAGTTGCCTGGTTCGAGTATAAGGATTACCAGAAAGAGATAAATGGATTTACGACATAGCATTTGATAAAACCTCAGTCCATTTATCTCTTTCTGGTAATCCTTATACTCGAACCAGGCAACTAGTATCTCTTAGAAAACATGTTAAGCTTAACCTGCGCAGTCGCACACTTTGACGAGTACAGTCACAATGAAAAAAGGAAGAAAAAAATTATTTACTTCACTATTGTTAGAATGCTTGTTTGTATAGATTTGACTGGTGCATCTTGTTTGCTATTAATATTGTTATTCATTGGTGTGAGTCTAATGGCTGACTGTCTTTGATTCACAGATGTTGGCGTGATGAGTGGAGCAATCATCTTTATTAAAGAAGATTTAAAGATAAGTGAGGTTCAACAGGAAGTTCTTGTTGGTATTTTGAGTGTGATTTCTCTATTGGGTAGTTTAGGTGGTGGAAGAGCATCAGATGCACTTGGTAGAAAATGGACGATGGGCTTAGCCGCTATTGTGTTTCAAGCAGGTGCAGCTGTGATGACCCTTGCTCCTACATTTCGATTATTAATGGTCGGGAGAATCTTGGCCGGTGTTGGAATTGGCCTTGGGGTCATGATCACACCAGTATACATAGCTGAGATATCACCAACAGTTGCCAGAGGCACATTGACATCATTTCCTGAAATTTTCATAAATGCTGGGATCCTACTTGGGTATGTCTCAAATTATGCATTTTCTGGTCTTCCAGCCCACATAAACTGGAGAATAATGCTTGCAGTGGGAATTCTGCCTTCAGTCTTCATTGCATTTGCATTGTGCATAATCCCTGAATCTCCCAGGTGGTTAGTTATGAAAGACAGAATAGACGAAGCAAGGTCAGTACTTTTAAAAACGAACGATGAAGAGTCCGAGGTTGAGGAAAGACTTGCAGAAATACAATTAGCTGCCGTGGTGAGTCATGGTGAGAAAGCTGTATGGCGTGAACTGTTGAGTCCTTCTCCCGCACTTCGAAGAATGCTCATTGCTGGTTTCGGTATACAGTGCTTTCAACAAATTACGGGTATTGATGCAACTGTTTATTACAGTCCTGAGATTTTTAGAGCAGCTGGCCTTGACGGTAATTCGAAGCTTCTTGCTGCCACTGTTACAGTTGGAGTCACGAAGACCGTGTTTATACTAGTTGCTATTATACTTATTGATAAAGCTGGAAGAAAGCCATTGCTCTACGTTAGCACGATTGGCATGACAATCTGCTTGTTTGGCGTGGGTCTCTCTCTCTCTCTATTCAGTGAAGGATCATTAGGAATTGCATTGACAATCTTGTTTGTTTGTGGAAATGTAGCCTTCTTTTCTGTGGGAATTGGTCCTATTTGCTGGGTCTTGACGTCTGAAATCTTCCCTTTAAAGGTTCGTGCTCAGGCATCCGCACTTGGGGCTGTGGGGAATAGAGTATGCAGTGGCTTAATAGCCATGTCCTTCCTCTCCGTTTCCCACACAATCACAATGGGCGGAACCTTTTTTGGCTTTTCAGCTGTTTCAGTACTCGCTGTTATCTTCGTTTACAAATGCGTTCCAGAAACAAAAGGTAAATCCCTAGAGCAGATCGAATCATTGTTTCAAAATGAATATGAGATGCCAGGAGGTGAACTTCAGCTCGGAGATGTTGAACATTTGGTGCAGAAATGACAACTTTTTTTGCAGTGCTATTGCACAACACAATTCCTAGTAACATTGATAGATAAACTGTTATGCAGCATGCGGGAATCAACAATCTATAGTTCAGATTCTGCTATTAGGTGAAATATCTAGTTCTTGCAACTTTGGTGAATCTATGTATCTGGTGAGCGCGTATTAAAAATGTACTGGGGAGCATACATTGATTTTAGATTTACTTGTCGGATGAATAAAAGATTATATTCATTTACTGCTGCTCCTACTACTTCTGCTTCGTATGTTTATAAGCGAATGCCATTCAGGTTTATATTTGGGTAATGATTGTAAAATTATATAATATATACATCTGCGCTTGTTTAGAATCGTGCTGCGAGTCTTTCGAATATTAGTTTCTACTTTCGTAATCAGCTTCTCTTACACATATTAGTTACAATCCTTGATGCTATATTGAACTCGAGCAATTTGGAGAATTGTATTTTGCTGATGATTACGTCCCAATTAAATAAATTTAAAGTCTATTTTGTTGGGTTTAATTAGGGGTGTCCAAAAGTCCCGAATCGGACCGGACCGAACCGAACTCGAACCAAATCGAGTGGTTCTTCATAAGTTAAATATCCGAATCAAGAATCGATTGATTTGGGTCGGGTTTCAAGTCTAGAACCGAAATTAAATAATTTTTTTATTGAATTAATTAAATTATTTTATTTTTTCTAAATAAATTAATAAATTAATTAAATAAATCAGATCATTTCATAATTTTAATTTTAAAATTCAAATCATTTTAAAACACAAATAATTAAAAATATTTTATTTTTATAACTTTTAATTTATATTTCATTTTTTTTTATGCAGACAGTCTGCTTCAAGTAAATGAATTATTGATATGGATCACCGACATTTTAATATTAATATCTACTTTTTAGTATTTATATGCATTGAATTAATGTTATTCGACAGCTAGTTATTTATATATTTTTGAATTGGGCTACGTTAATTTGTAAAAGTTACGAATGAAATGTTATTAGTTATATTTATGTAGTGTTGCTGTAAATGTTAAAAAATTTAATTATGGTACGGAACCGAACTCGAACGGTTGCATAATTATATTTGGACCCGACGGTTCCATTTATTAAATACTCGAAAATTTTGGAACCGAATCGACCTGCGGATAGCCATAGGTTTAATAAAGAATTAGATTGTTGGGCTTAGGGCACCTAAATAAAGTTGAGGAAATTAGGCCTAGTACGGCCTAAAATCAATTAAATCGAATAATACGTTTAATTAATAATTTATCATCTAACAATGTAATTAATACATCCTAAAAGTCCCAACCCCCAAATGTAATTCAATTTCAAATGGCAAACCCTTCACAACTTATAGTAATGATCCCGATTCCAAGAGATAAAATCTCCACTCGTCTTCTAAAATTTATATGCTTGATCAATCGGAGATTTGATCGGACTCGCTTCCTCTTCTGCAATAGTCTTCATCTCTTGCTTAGTTGTTATTTGCTTCCTTTTCATGCCGTAAGCTCTAGCGCACACGGTAGATTCTATTTGATTTTTTATTTTATTTTTTTTGCCAATTAATTTGTTGGGTAACCCCCCAAACCCCAACCCAAATCAAAACCCCCGATTTCAATTCCAAAAACTCCCAAACCATGATAGTAAAGTCATCCAACCTCAGTGATTGAATTTATCGTCTGATTTATTTGTAGTTTTGGTGGCCAATTTTATGAGGACCAGAATAAGAGACATGAAGCAACTCATCAACACCCAAGAACACGCCTCCCATTCACTGATTCACTTTCCGACAAGAAAAACTCATGAGATTCTACTGAAGTGTTTGGAGAAGAGAAATCATAGTGTGTTCTTGCTAGCTTCAGGTGCTGCTTGTAAGATTTTGAATATGGTATAAGGTGTTTGATAAATTACCTGAATGGGTTTTTGGTTGCAATCATGTGCGTGTTTCTGTAGATGTAGATATGTCTATAGGAGTAGAAGGTTCAGTTTTTAAGTGGAGGAGATGAGTAAAAGCTTTGTGGCTTACTCATTTAATTATTTTCTTCTTCAACTTTTTGATGATTAACTGTTATTTCTTTTGAGACTCTTATGCAATGCACATGGTTGAGATTACTTTTTATTAAACAGTATATAAACATGCTGGTGTAGAGGTGGTTGCTCAAGTGTCTGAATGTGATTTTGATTCTGTTATAAGGTGCATGTTAAATTGTCGGGAAAATTATGGCCATTATCCTCCATAATTGAGGAAATTGATAACTAATTATAAAATTTAATCACGTAATCAATGTTTTAATTAGTGTTGTCACTTTTTAAAATGTTTAAAACTCTTTTGAATTTTGTCACTTGTTGAGTGTCATTTTTTTTTTATTGTTTGCCACTTTTTTAATCCGTATAACTTGTCACTTTTTTAAATTGCCACTTTTTTTAATTTTTTATCACCTTTTAAATTTTTGTCATTTTTTAAAAAGATAAAAAAAAAATGAAATAATATGTTATATTTTCCTAACATGATTAACATGTGAATTGGCCTGAACGTGTTGATTATTTTAAGAACATGATTAATGGTGCTGCACAAATGGATGGTACTATTTTGATATTTGTCACTTTTTTTAAAAAGTAAAAAAGTGACAATTTTTATAAAATAAAGTGGCATTGTGTCACCTTTTCATTTTACACAGTATTTTTTACTTCCTAAAAATATTTCATATGATTTTTCAAAACATCCCTAATTTTAAGAGTATTTTTGTAAGTACCCCAATAAAGTTTATGTCGGATTATATATGTAGAAATCGAATCCATTAGGGTTGTATTTGACGATGAGTCAAATACATATGAAAACTATATATATGGTTATGATCTCCAATTCATATGCAACTTCTCATTTTTTGTGTCATCTCATCAATACAAGAATACAAGAGAAAGTATATTAAGAGGAAGATCCAAAATCTACAATCAAGAAGAAGGATGGAGCGATTAAATTAAAAAAAAAAAATTAAGATTCTGGAGCAAGAAGCAAAATCAATATCAAGAATTCAATAACTAAAAGAGACAATAATCCATATTCAAGATCCTATAATAAGAAATTATTCTCAAAGAAATAATGTATGTTCCACATTATTAATTTTCTTGATGATTTGACATAGAGGATTTTGGCAATTAAACAATTAGATTTTTTTAGTTTTATAAAGTTTGAAGTTTCATAAAGTTTCAACAAGTGATATTAGAGTTAACTCAATGTTAAAGCATTATTTAAGGAAGAATTTTATGGTTGAAATTTATATATTGAATTTCGGAATGCGAATTTTGGCTATAATTTCCGAATTTTACATTTTGGAAATTTTAATTTCAGAATTTTATTTTTCGGTTTTTTCGAAAAAAAAATTAGATAAGTTTAATTATAGTTAAAATTTGTTTCGAAAACTTCAATGTCTTTTGTCCGTTGGTGGGACGTAATTGTTAGATCATTAGGAATTGAAATTTATTACAATAGGACAAAAGTTAGAATAAGTGCTTTGCATTGAAAACGGTACAGTGCTTCGCGATGGGTTTTTTTGTTGTTTGCCATCCAACTAGATGCCTGTTTTCGGTCACTACAATGCCTCGGAACTGATTCTTTTTAAACAAAAAAGAAAGAAAGAAAATAAATAAAAATAGAAATAAAAGACAAGGATTAAAGGGCAATCAAAATCAAATCTTATGGTATGTTTGAACCACATTATTTTGAAAAAAATGTATTCTGAAATAGTAGATTGATGGAGAATGTGTTGTTGAAAATGAGTAGAAGAATGAGAATGAAAAATTTAATGTGGCTCAAACAAGGGATTAGTATTAAAGTTTATTTATGATTACTAATTTTCTAAAATAGATTAGTTGAAGCAACACGTTGTCAAAGTAATCTCTATTACCTAAATTAATTTGTTTGGAATATTAGAAAAGTTGTGTGTACATAATTCATGCGGATATTCACGGGTTCAAAGGAATGTTAATATTTAGCCGAATTATTTGCACATATGTAGTAATTAATATGTGACAATTGTAAAGTTTTCCATTATGTGAACATTGAGTATGTCCAAAGATAAACTAGATGTTTGATTGAATTTATTGTCAATATTTGATTACTAGACCAAGAGTATTACTTATAAGTTGATATTTCTATCCAAAGACTAAATATCAATATTTTGCCCAATCACTTGTAATGTGATTCACCATTATTTAAATTTATTGATTACTCAATATAGATTCTCATGTGAACATATTGATTAAAGTTTAAGTTCTCTATTCAATTAATTCATCAACTTCTGCAATATTGGCTAACATCAATTTAGTTCCCATGCTTGAGTTAAGGTTTTAGGGCTGGAAAGATGACGTTTGTATTATTCTTGGCTGCATGGAGAGAAACATTGTGTTAAGGACCGAACAACCCACTACTTTTTATGTATAAAAGTTTCACTAATAAATTGGAATTCGAATTAGCGGGATCGTTCAAACTGCACGAGTCTTATGATCACAAAGCGTGGACTTCCAGTTACACTCAGGGGCGCTAAAGTAACTACAACCAAGGAGTTTTTTGAGAAAATTGGAAAAACGCTTTGTAAAAGGCAATAAGGCCGAAACTAACATGCCTTTGGCGAACTTAGTTTCACTAAAGTATAAGAGTAAAGAAAACATAAGGGAGTATATCATGGAAATGTCTCATTTTACTTCAAAATCAAAAGCATTAAAGTTTGATTTGTCTAATGTTATATGTTTCAGACACATATTTTTCATCCGTGAATATTCAATTTATTTCAGAAATAAAGTATTAAGTTCAGTTCCACTCTGATTAAGTTCGTAGTTGATCTTATTAAAGAATAAAGTATGACATGTTGAAAATAAACATGTTTGGATCACATTACATGTAATTTTCATGCTACGCATCCCACTTGATTTGTGTCATTTGATTTTGTTAATATACATCTTTAATCCTATATATATATATAATCAATGGAAGAGATTGTTCGAAGATGCTTTTGAGTATGATAGCATAAGTTTTGATGTTATAAGTTTATACACATTTATAAGGTACATATGTGGGCCCAAGTAGGAGATTGTTGAGTTTATTTATTTGTATGTGGGCCTAAATATGAAACTTTTCATTCTTTGTGTTATCTTATCAACACAAAAATACAAGAGAAAATATATTGAAGAGGAAGATCTAAAACTCACAATCAAGAAAAAGGATTTGAGCAATTATTTATAATAAAAATAGACAATTAAAATTATAGAGCAACAAGCAAAATCAAGATCAAGAATTCAAGAACCAAAAGAGCTAACAATTCAAATTCAAGATCTGTAATCAAGATCCAATAATAAGAAATTATTCCCGCATTATTAATTTTCTTGATGTTTTGACATGAAATGTCTTGGCAATTAAGCAATTAGATTTTCTAGTTTTATAAACTTTAAAGTTTTATAAAATTTCAACATATTTATCTTTAATAAATAGGCATTTAACGAATTTCTCATCACTCAACACATAGTTAGGATTTTTTACTCCAAATTCTTTTAGATAATTGTCAAGCACGTGACTACTACATTTAGTGCAAACATAAATTATTTTAGGCTTTGTCTGGTGCAACTTTTTCTCCTCAATTATTAACACTTTTTTGACCGTTTAAATGTCAGATGGGACATAATGTGAGAGCAAAAGTCAACAAAGATGGTTGATTTTGGCTTGCAACGGTCCAAAAATTGATTTTTCTCCAATGAAAAGCTGCTCCAGACAAGCGCTCAATTGGCTCAATTGTGCTTTTGTATCAAAATTCATAGCAATATACAAAATCAATGGTAAAATTAGGGATCACAATAGGTCAATTGGCTTGGGGGGCTAGCATGTAAAAGCTAGGCCCGTAGGTCGCTTGGGCTATATATGCATCGGGGGCTGCCATATTAAGCCCATGTTTGGTTCGGATTAAAATTTGATTTTAATCCAAGTCAAAGTCAAATAATTAATATTAATCATATCTTTCATGAGTTCTACAACTTTTTAATCATACATTTCAAAAACTTTTATCACAATCTACTAAAAATCTAATTTTAATATCACCAAACACCGTCTAAATATTTAAGGGTAGATTTTATGAATAAAACTAAAAACAAAACTAATTCTCAATACATTTTTGAACTTCCTTTTTTTAAAAAAAAAAAAATACAATTTATTATTATTTTTTGTTTTAATTTTTTACTATACATTTTATAAGCAATATGTTATTTTATGCTACAATACAATTCATAAACTATTTCTACAACCACCTTGTCATTGTTTACGCACATTTTGTCACTATTTCCACTTAGCGTATTGATTCAAATTAACAAAAATGACACACACATTTAAAAATTAGAATTTAGACTAAAAAGACACAATTTTGATTTAAAAATATAAAATGATAACTAAAAAGTAAAAATGTGTTGATTTTAAAAAGATGTTGGAATTTATAATTTCGCTTAACCTTTACTTCATTAATATCAATTCAATTACGCGCTTATGCAAATTACCAAAATAAGTAGTTAGACCCGATTTTCCAAGTTTAGTTAATACCCTCTCTCGGGGTCATATTAACCCTAATTGATTAATTTGTATCGCATATCTCTATATCGATAAAAACATAACCAATTGCATGCGTTTTGTTAAAATACTCAACGGGTCACCTGAGGTAGGTGTATATCTCTATATCACCTAGACGCGCCTAGTATACTAGACAAACCCAGGGTATCAATCATTTCGGTCTAGTAAATGTAATTATTTTTCAACAATCACATAAATACCTAATTACAATATTTATTGTCGTCACAAAAATGAAGTAATTTTCAACATGATGATCAATACACTAATATTTTGATAACAAATGCATAATAATAATCATACAAAATATATCATGATATTAATGAAATATTTAGGTTAAGCTACTATACAAATTCCAACAAAATAACTTAGCTCATCATCATAATATTATAACAATGGAGATCATTCATATTATACATGCCAAATATTGGATAATAATGAGAAAAACCAAAGTTATAGAATAAACCCTAGTTGAAGTTTGTCAATGACTTCCCCAAATTATTGCCAAAATCTTGATGTATTCCTTGTTGATCTAGATTGTGCTCCCAAAATATCAAGTGAAAAAAGAAAAGAAAATGAAAATGAAAGGAAAAAGAAATAAAAAAAATGCCGGAGACATCCCAGGCTGAGAGGCGAGAAAATGAAGCTGGGAAGAAATGGCCAAATGCTGATTTTTATAATTAAAATCTGGAAAATTGCAGCCTTGGTCCTTGAATTTCTGAAATTGCACAAAATGGTCCCCAAGTCAATTAAAAGATTCCACCGTCTTACTGTAGCACAGAAAATGGGATATTTTTTTTTTGCCATTTTGCAATTAAGTCCTCCAATATTTGCACACTCGGTCCCTCAACTATTATTTTATACAATTTGGTCCTCAGATTTTGACTTTCATTTCATTTATGCCATTGATAGATTGCACCTCAAGTCCTCCAACTTTTTAGCTTGTGCACTTTGGTCCCCAACTTCACATTTTTGCACACTTTTAAGTCCTTTTTCTTCCTTTTTGCTTCGTTCTCTTTTTTATCAGGATTTTTGCCTATAAAAGTGAAAATTACAAAATTATGAATAGAAATTTACTCAATTTCAACAATAATTAACTTCAAAAAGTGACTAATAAGTGTGTAAAAACACACTTATCGCCCATTTTTCAAGAGTGTTTGAAAATGGGAAATCAAATGTAAAACTAGTTGAACATGGTGGCTTGTCGCTGTTGTCACCGAATGATGTTGGGATGAGAAAAAACAAATAATCGGTATTCCTCATAGGGTTAGGGTTCGGGATAGTAGAAGATTAATGAATATAGTATTTGGAAAAGAAAAATGATTCAAGTACACGAAAAGTTTACCAGAAATTTGAATTTCCACTCACATAGAGTGGACCCCATGTATAAAATATTGAAAAAAAAATTCCCTCCCCCCCAATTGTTATGTCTATTCTGTAGGTACATGGGTTTAAATCCCTGTACCTATAGCAAAATCCTTTGGAAAAAGTTAAAATATATTGCTAAGTATGTCTAGAATAAGGAAAGTAATAAGAGTGTGTCCTATTTTTCTCAATATTTAAACAAAATTTTATTGTGGGCGTAGCTGCATAAGCCTGAGCAACCTATTCAAAATTGATGTGAGAGGCAGGGGCCTAATTTATCATCTCCATCATTACTGAAAAAAATGAGAAAATTACACAAGTGTTGTTTGAATTTTCATTTCAATAATTAGATGATAAAATTATTATTTTTTTTCCAAAAATCAGGTGTACCCTCCCTACGTACCCATCGATTCTACACCACAAACCATCCTAATCTTAACACCATTTTCAACCCAAAAATAATAACAGTGAACGACTGCTTCCACAATCCATACCCTAAATTTTCAACATACTTTTTCCACACCTCATCAACACCGGTTGATACCTTCCTCTTCGGCAACAAGCTTTTCTCGTCACTACTACCTTCTCACTGGAAACACACTCAGATGAACTCGCCGTCATGAAAGAAGATGACAACGGGCTACTAGTTGCACTGTTCTGGTGTTGAAGATGGTGGTGAGTAGGGGGTTGGAGATGGAGATCGTGGGACGATTATAGATTTGAACACAACTACTCTCCAAGAGACTTTCGTATTTGGCAATAGGTATTTCTCGTCATCCCTCTACTTAAGTTAACGATGTCGTTTCGTCTGGTTGTGTTGTTTCGACATCGATGATGGTGGTGAGTTGGATGATGGGAGGTGGCTATTGTCGAATGGTTTCAAATCGGCAGTTGATAAGTGTTATTTTATACACTTATTCAGGCTCTAAAAAATTGACATTTCATAATTTTTTTAATGAAATTATAGCGTAATTTATTATATAATATGTTATCAGGTGAAACCCAATGAATGGAAGTGAAATTGAAAGAAAGAATCGAAAAATGGTAAGATCCAAAGTTTGTGAGCTAAAGTGCAAATACTCAAAAGTTGTGTCAAAGCACGATGAAGATTCAAGAATACTAGGGGTCAAATGAACACAACTAAAGATCAAAAGAAGTGAAAAAAAATAAATTTTCAACTGCGCAAAGATGTCTAAATTCTTAGTTGGAGATTGAGACCCATTTTTAGTATGGTAAACGTTCGAATTGAAAAAGAGTTATATCAAAGTTGTGGCCAACTGAGTTATTTTTCCAAAACATTTTGAATTGCCTTAATCGGATATCGAAAGAAAAAGTTATGACAAAAATACTGAAACAGACGCAGAGTGAATAACCCACCATAGAGCCGGGTAGCGCCTAGGTTTTAATTCTTTAATTCCAAAGTTGTGACCATTGATTCTTTAATTCAAAGATTTATATGGTTCATTCTTTTATGTGTTGATTTTATTATGAGATTAATGCTTTAAATTATTTAGCCAATAATTTGATGATTACTTGAGTTTCTTACGAGTCGAGATGTGAGTTTGAGGCTAAGAAGTAAGATTTGTTTTTTTTTTTAATTTACATGTAGAATATTTGATTGCATGAATATATGGTTGAAAATGAATATGGAAAATAAATGTAAATAAACTACGGGATGGGAGCAAATCGGTAGCAGCTTGACTTGCCTATTACTACCTTGAACCCTATTTCTAGTCACGAAGTTTCCGTAAGATCTACTCGCATATGATCTCTCCCATGATTGTTCAAATCGAAACACAGATGACACCACCTATTATCCACCGCTTTATTTTCCAAAATTGATCTCATCAAAATCAAATACAAGTACATACACAATCACATACACAAAAAGAAAGAATTGTCAAAATGGATGGATATGGTGAGGGCTACGCAGGAACAAATAACAGCGAAGAGATCCAACCAGATATACGTTCTTGTGACGATTCCTACATGGGCTACGGCCTCTCTCAGCGTTATGATTTTGACGACAACGGCCATGACGGAGCTCCTCTGCCTCTGCCTCCCCCTCCACCTCCACCTCCACCTCCACCTCCGTCACAACCAGCCCCAATGGCTATGGATGACTTTTCTGGGGATCCCATGATGAGCACTAACAATAACGTGCAGTCGTCGGAGGGATATGAGTTCGATGGTTCCATGAATCCCTAGTACTCTCCCTCGCCATTTGATATAAATGGCGTTGGTGGGAATGAGAATGGGAAGCTATATGATACTATAGCTGACACTAAAGGTGACACGATCCATTTTGAATCACCCTAATGGACTCAAAATGTGATGTGTGCCGATAGTAAATGCTGACTAGATGTAAGTCCACCACCAAGGTTGAGTATAAGTTACTACAAAATATGTGCAAAAATCAAATGTTTATGAAAATATAGTGCGATGAGCCCAAAATAAATATTTTTTGCTCTGTTGAAATGCATCATATCGTGTAGTTATAACTTTGAAATCATCATACTCTTCAAACTACCCAGAACCAATACTACTTGTAAGGAAAATTGTTGAAAATATATATAAGCGAATAGCTAAGTGAGTGGAAACATTTTAAAATAATTATACTTTCTCATTTATACATCATTATCGAACATCAAGTGAAAATCATTCAACAATTCACATTATAACAACATATACTAATAATCAAGATGTGAGACACCTCGTAGTTGTTAAGAAAAATATCATCTGGATATAATCATCAACTCAATTCCATATCATCATCTCATCACATCACACGTAATACACAATAAATGTACACTCTAACTGAAATCTATAATCCGCCCATCGGGCTAAACACTTTTGCCTGTTTGGCCCCTCCGTGAACGAAAGTTGTCTCAAAAATCTATAATCAGCCCTTCGGGCTAAATACTTTCGCCACGAGCGTTTGACCCCTCTGTGAACGTAAGTTTTATATAATCAGAGGTACATTTCTGATCAATCTCAATATCACATGTCGCACATTCCAATTCACAAGTAATACATACATAATCTTTGAATTCCACATACATCATAGTGAAAGAACATTTCCATATTAATCATGTAATTGAAAACTTTTTTTTCCTCTTTCCCCTTTTCTCCTTCCTGGCTTCCCATTTCTCATCCTCGGCTTCCCATTGTTTTTCTTTTTCTTTTCTTTCTTCTCGTTTCTTCCCTTTTTCATTCTCTTTCTTTTCTTCTCTTGGTCTCTCTCGACCATTCTCCTCTTTATATATATATATATATATATATATATATATATATATGGTGGGGTGTAACAGAAGGGCTTTTCACAGATCCCTCTCGTGATGGGTCATTGCTTCCTAACCCCAATGAGATGCCTGAGGAAGTAGATGCTTTTCGTAAATGGCAACGGAGATAGAATTTGAGTTAATTTAGAGTTCTATTAATTGAATGATAGCTCATTCATTTTACACGGCATATATAGAACTTGATCTTACATAAAATATTTACAAGAACATTCTAGAATCGATTGCCACATGGCATAACCGAAAGAATAATGTAGCACTCCTGAATTTACGGCATTAAGGCATAGCTGAACTCTGTTGCTGGTTTGTTGAGAATGGGCTGATTCTAACACCCCCCCTTCAAGGTGGAGTGTGTTCAACAACTCCAAGCTTGTCTCTGAGTTGTAGGAACCTCGAATAAGTCAGAGGCTTAGTTAGGAAGTCTACTTTTTGTTCAATCGATGGTACATAATGAATTTCCAATTCACCATTTAGAACTTTGTCTCTTATGAAGTGAATGTCTAGTTCAATGTGCTTAGTGCGTGCATGATAGACGGGATTCGAAGCTAGTGCACTTGCACTAAGGTTATCATACCATATAACTGGGTCTGACTTTTAAGATAATCCCATTTCACTCATCAGGGACTGTATCCATGAAATTTCTGAAGCACTGTGGGCTAAAGTGTAAGTGTTATGCCCTAGGTCCAATCAACTTTGGACATAAGCACTTTTAATGTATATATAACCGATGCATATTTATGGCAATATCTATTATTTATGTCAATTAATATTCTAATTAATTAAATAATAGAATCCGTAGATTCAAGTCTTGATGATTTGTTAATCACAAGGAGTTGTGATTGTGAGATACGAATTACATATGACTGAATCTTAAATCGTCCGTGGTCGTATGTAATAACGGGATACGGATATCGTTATTACGGATAGACCATCACGTGTGGCATTTCTTACTTATGAAGTAAGTAGTTGATCTTACAAACTAAAGTGTGGAGACACTTGAATGAACACGTGAATGTTTTGTTATAGAACAAAACATTGGAGACCCACTGAGAGATTCCACATGGAAAACACAGTTTCTATAGAACAAAACATTGGAGTTCGTGAATCAGCAAAAGAGTTTGCGGAATTCATCAAGGTATTATTCTAAACACAGTTTCTATCTAAACACAATGTAGATCCTTGTTTGGGAATCGAAATTTGTTATACTTCCGCTGCGCATGATTAAGTAGGTTCCCAACAGTGGTATCAGAGCCTACTTTATGTTTGTTAGAAATTGTTTTTGCATGTTTGAACAATCAAAAGTTGATTGTTTAATTTTTTCTTGGATCTAGCAATTTAATATTATATTTTTCATCTTTTAAAAATCTGTTTTGAACGATGATAAAATATACTGGATCTGAAAAACGGATTTAAATATAAAACAAAAAAAACAAATTGTCAATTTTTGGATCTGAAAACGTTGGCGGCAAAGGGACGCCACCGGACCCGGCGACGACACCATCGGACCCGGCGGCAGGAGCGCGCTGCTTGCAAAGCAGCGGCCCCACAATCCGGAAGCAGCAGCGATCGTCGCTGCTGCGTTGGCGTGTTGCAGCAGCGACTGTCGTTGCTACTGCAGCGGCGCTCGTCGTCGCTGCGAATTGCAGCGGCGAGCGCCGCTGCTGGAAACGCAGCAGCGCACGGCGCTGCTGCTGGTTATTGCAACAGCGCCGTGCGCTGTAGTAATACCCGGTGGTGCGACGCACCACCGTTATTCCTGTCGCCGGGCGCCGCAAGAGAGGCGATTTTAAGGTTTTACAGAATCGGGAAAAATGAGGTGGAGGCGGGGGCTTTTCATGCAATTTTCGAAATTGCAGGCCCCCGCATGAAATTATGATAATGGGATCAATTTGCAATTTTAAAAGGAGGGTCCTTTTTGCAATTATGAAATCTGGGGCTCTGTTGACAATTTATAAATGGGTCCAATTGCAAATTTCAAAAGAGTTTTGAATTTAAATATTAAAATGGTTTTAAATTTGATTTTAAAATGGGTTTGACCTAAAATTTCAATTTTGACCCGTTTAAAATTTTATTTTAAATTGACGACTTTTTATATTTTCGCTAAAATCGGATTTTAACTTAAATATTAAATTTGACCCTAAATTGAATTTTATTTTATTTAGGAGTTTTATCCTAAATTAAAATGTTAATTCAATTGCAATTAGAGTTGGACTCTAATATTGTATTTAATTAAAATTCGATTTTAATTAAATTATCTCACCCTAATATGTTCTTGGAATTAGAGTTGAACTCTAATTTGACATTTAATTGAAATTTGATTTCAATTAAATTGTCGCACCCTATAATTTTTCTTAGCGTTAGAGTTGGAATCTAATTTTGTATTTAATTAAAATTTGATTTTAATTAAATAAGTTCGCCCTAATATCTTGGAATTGGAGTTTGACTCTAATTTTATATTTAATTAAAATTTGATTTTAAATTAAATTTAATCGCCTTAAGTTTTGAAATTAGAGTTGGTCCGTTGGACTCTTATTTGATATTTAATTAGAATTCGATTTTAATTAAATTATCCTATTTTAAAAAAAAAACTTTGAAATTAGAGTTGGACTCTAATTTGATATTTAATTAAAATTTGGTTTTAATTAAATAGTTCCGCCGTACAATAGTGGAATTAGAATGAGATTCTAATTTGGTATATAAAATTAAAATTTGATTTTAATTAAATATACCCGCTAATTAAATTAATTAATTAGATTAATTAATTATTTCATTGATCCGATTCATTTGTCTAAATTAGTTTAGACGACTTTAATTGCTAGAAACTTGAAACATGTTTGCATATAATATTAGATATTATATAGAATGTATTTATATGATGAATGTTTTACTAGTGGATGATTATGGACTCGACCATGTGGATGTGTTGAATGGTTAGTTTTATTCTTGTTGCTTTATGGGCCTGCGAGCTCTAATTTATTTTGGACCCGCGAGTCCGTTATTATTATGGGTCTGCGCGTCCAATATTATTTAGGTTTGCGTGCCAACTAGTATATGATACAAGTTGCAGCTGAACTAATTGAAGATACAAGAAGAGGAGGAGACTATAGAGATGGAGCATTGTATGAATCAATGCTATACCCCCTAGGAACTGACCAACTAGTCTTCCTTATGGCTCGGGGGGACTAGATAGTATAAGTCCATAATCGTCCACACTATTATATGTATGTTTATTTGCATGCTAGATGTATAATAAGATATATATAATTATTACGATGAGACCTTTGCAAGCAAAACCCCTCGCTAAAAAAAAATATTAAGTCAGTTTCTTATTCGCCTTCCATCATTATAGTGAAAAACTAGAATCCTAAATCGATATCAGCTTGTTGAGTACACTCAAGGCTGGTCTATTATGGATATGTTTGGCACTAGATATTTCTGAATGATGGGTTTGACTTAACTAAAATTTATCTTTTGTTGAGTACACTCAAGGAGATGAATTTTAGAGGCATGTTAAAATATTAAGTCATATTTATATTAGTCTTCCATCATTATAGTGAAAAACGAGAGTCCGAAATCGATCTCAGCTTGTTGAGTACACTCAAGGTTGGTCTATTGGGGATATGTTTGACACTATGAAATATTAGATATTTCTGAATGATGGGTTTGACTTAACTAAAATTTATCTTTTGTTGAGTACACTCAAGGAGATGAATTTTGGAGGCATGTTAAGCTAACACATAAGATGTGTGAAGACAAAGAGTTGTCAGCTTAATGATCTGGGAGTTGTATGGAGATACAATTGATAATAGTATCTATCCAAATGTTTTATTAAGATTTGTTGAGTACACTCAAAATTTTAATATAATAAATGGGATCACAACCCACTAGGAATCAAGTATGGATTCCATAAATTTATGGGAGAGGGTCATAAATTTGAGTTAAACAGTGGGAGCGAAATTAATTTAATAAAAGACCATGTTAAATTAATCGATGCATTTTATATATTATTCCTTTACTTTTCGTCTTTTACATTTATTGAATCTTGAGTAACCATATGTATTTGAGCGGCATACTGTATGCCAACAACCAAACCAAATTTTCTTGATTGACACCAGAATCCGAGAATTGTTCTCATGCATGATAATTGATTATGTCCTTGAGTAGCCCTTTCCAGAGACACTTGTTGATGACTCGATAAAGGAAGAGGTGGCTGCTATAATAAACACAGTGATGACGATAGTACCGCAACATGTGTGATGTTTGCGACTATGTCACCTGAGTTACAAAAGCAACATAAGAGTATAGATGCTAACACATGATTTTCATCTCAAAGTGTTGAATGATAAATAATCACGTGTGGAAAGATATGAAATTTCCTAGCAACTATACTAGTGTATAATGGCAGAAGAGTCTCCGGCCAGTTTTGGTGTGCTGAAGACGTTGACTACTTTGAGAAGTTGTCTCAATTGAGTTCAATCATGAACAATGAACTAAGTATGACTTGGTTCTACAATCTTTGCCAGTAGGTTATTCGTGACTAATTATGAATTTAACATGAAAAAATTCGAATGCACACTTATTGAGTTGCTGAACGTGCTTAAGACTGTTTTGCCCAATATCTATGTTTGTAGTGGGCAAATCTTAGTCATAGATTCCTGTAGGGAAGTCTAAAGGATGTTTTGGGAAAACAACCAAGATGACTAAGACAGTTAAAGCAGATAAGGACAATACCAAATCTAATGACCATTATTATCATTTTTGGAATGATAGGTCATTCAAAAAGAAATTGCAAGGCTTATATCTACTTCATTAATTTCGTGGGTATTTGATACTAGATATGGATCTCATATTTGTATAAATATGTAGAAACTAAACAGAAGTAGATCACTGCAAAAAGGGAAGAAGTTGACATGTACGTTGAATATGAGCAAATGTTGCTGCATTGCCTATATGAGCTACTTCTTACCTTTGCCTTTAGGCTTAATATTAGAATTAGATAAATATTGTTTTGTTCTTGCCATTACCAAGAGTATTAAATAAATTTCATGTTTGGACATGAATTCTTTTAATGTTAAGGTCAATTGTTGTTCCTTTTATCTTGATAAGATCTTAATGGTTATGGTAAATTACAAAATGACATTTATATTCTAAATATTGAGTATTCTATAATGAGTATAGATAAATAAAGGCATAAAAATGATAATCTGAATAACACCTATATCTGGCATTGCAGATTTGGTCATATAAATGAAAATGCAATTCCAAATTTACATGGAGATGTACATTTGGGTCAAATGATTTTGAATTATTTGACAAATGCAAAATATGTCTGTTAGGCATAATGACCATATCTCCTTTTACTTGAAAAAGAGAAAAATCTGCATAATTACTGAGTCTAATACATAGTGATGTATGTGGACACATATCAATCAATGCTAGATAAAGTTTCTCTTATCTCATCACATTTACTAGACGGCTATTTCAGAAATGGTCATGTATATTTGATGAAATTCAAGTATGAAACTTTTGAAATATTCAAGGGATTCAAACTAGAAATTGAGAAACAAATAGGTAAATAAATTTTCACACTAAGATTTGATCGATGTGGAGAATATCTAAAATGTAGAATCTTAGATTATCTAAAAGAGAATGTGATTCTCTCGCAGTAGATTCCTCTACATACATTGCAACATAATGATGTGTCTGCAATAAGGAATCATACACTACTAGATATAGTGCAACTAAAGACAAGCCATGCAAACACTTTAAAATCGTTTTGAGGTCATGCACTGATTGACACGTGCCACGCATCAATCGTGTCCCATCTAAATTGGTTAACAAAACTCCATACGAGTTATGGAAAGACAGAATGCCCCACTTTTCTCATATGAAAGATTGGGGCTGTGATGCTTATGTGAAGCGCACTGAATCGGATAAGTTTGAAACTAAATTCGATAAACATATATTTGTGGGATATTCAAGAGACAATTGGATATCAATTCTATAATCTCATTGAGAAGAAGGAGTTCATCTCAAGACATGTCATACTCCTAGAGAAAATGTTTGTTCTAGGAGAGGACAGTGGGAGTAGAGTAAATCTTGAAAGAGTTCAAAGATTCACAGATATAGTTAACCAAGTAGATAACCTGAGTCTGATCCTAAACTTGTTGAGAGACATACTCTTGTTCAGGAAGTTGAGACTCCTGAGGACACGACAGCTCCATGTAAATCTTGTAGGATCATTCGACCTTCTGGAAGATAAGAATCCATGATTACTAATCTAGCATTACTAATCGATGATGATGAACCTACAAATTATGCATAAGCAAAGTCAAGTCTTGACTCGCTGACATGGCATAAGGCTATGATATCCGATATGAACTTAATGTTACCAAGGTTTGGACCTTGGTCAACCCGCCTAATGGATTGAACTCATAGGTTGTAAATGAGTTTACAAGAAAAGTTCATTATGGATTAAAATAAGCCTTTTGGAGTTGAAATATTCGATTTGATATAAAAGTCAAAATGTTTGATTTTATCAAAAAATGAATTGTGTGTTTAAAAGAAAATAGTGGGAGCAATGTCGTATTCCTAATATTATATGTATGAGACATATTAACAGGAAACGATGTCTTTATATTTCAATTGTTGAAATTATGGTTGTTAAATAATTTCTTCATAATAGATATGTGAGAAATAGCGTGATCTATAGAGATAGATCTATAAGATTGCTTAACTCATCCAGATCTATATAAATAAGATTTTATATGGAGAAAATGAACTGGGAGTTCATGGATACATTGATGCTAACTTCTAGTCGGACTAGAATGATAGCATATTTCAATTAGGATATTGGTTTACTCTTAAGCGATATGTTGGAAAGGTTTCAAATCGAAAATCATCGTTGATTCAATAATAGAAGCCTTATACATCAGTGCTTTAGAAAGCAACAAAAGTTGTTGTCTGGGTCAAAGTGTTCATTAATGAACTTGGAGTAGTTCCTAACATTGTTGATCACATGCTTCTGTATTGTGATAATAGTGGAGCCATCGTGCAAACGAGGGAACTAAGGTCTCATCACTGATCCAAACATGTGTTAAGGTAGTATTATCTCATTGGAAAGATAATACAATGAAATGACGTAAAGAAAGAATGAATTCCCACGAGTTATTAAATTGCAGATCCATTGACAAAGAGTTGTCGCAGTATAAACATGATTGTCATGTAGACTCTTATGACATAAGATACATAAGGGATTAGATCTAGTGCAAGTGGGAGTTTGTAAGTGTTATGCCCTAGGTCCAATCAACTTTGGACATAAGCACTTTTAATGTATATATAACCGATGCATATTTATGGCAATATCTATTATTTATGTCAATTAATATTCTAATTAAATAAATAATAGAATCCGTAGATTCAAGTTTTGATGATTTGTTAATCACAAGGAGTTGTGATTGTGAGATACGAATTACATATGACTAAATCTTAAATCGTCCGTGGTCGTATGTAATAACGGGATACGGATATCGTTATTACGGATAGACCATCACGTGTGGCATTTCTTACTTATGAAGAAAATAGTTGATCTTACAAACTAAAGTGTGGAGACACTTGAATGAACACGTGAATGTTTTGTTATAGAACAAAACATTGGAGACCCACTGAGAGATTCCACATGGAAAACTATCTGAGTGTCAATGGTTAATCTCTAACGTTCGGTAGTGGAATTGGTCCTTTGACTTGAGGTCATCATAGTGTCTTATGTGAGGACAGTCATGCTTTGGTGATGTCGGATGTTGCTCTGTCAAGGGTCGCTAATACGCATCGTTCGGGTATGTCAAGAATCATATGAAGGTTGTGAATGATCAATAGATGATTCGTCACTCTTAGATAGTAAGAGATTATGATCTATATTTTCATGCAGTTAAGTTGATAATGAAATCTTTGGCCAAGGTGAACTCATAAGTCGAAAAAGAGTTTTCGACTTACATTGACTTAACAGTAGGATAAAAGATATGATCGATAATTTAGATTGACACACGTCCATATCTCGTAATTGATCGGATCATATTGACGAATGGATTATAGTTTCACGATAAACGAACAAGTTTGGTTTTGTCATGTCACGTGACATTTCCCGTCACATGTATTGCCCTGACACATTGCTAGATGTCAATCTGGGACAACGAATGTAAATTGATGATAAATTAAAATGGGTGTTTTAATTTATCAGTTTTGATTAGATCAAAATAATAATTCACGTCGTTAGACATCGTGATCGGGAACCTAATGGGTCACACACAAAAGAGAATCAGAAGAATGAGATTTACCAATTAATTTATTGACAAGTGTTGGATAATTAATTAATTGGGTTGCTTATTAATAGGCCCGAATTAATTAATTGGATTAATTAATTCATGGACTGGATTTAATTAATTTGATTAATTAAATGTTGGACCGGGTTAAGTTAAGAGATGGGCCAACCCGTTTGGACTTATATTAATAGGCTGCTAGGGTTTGAAAAACCTAATGGAATTTTCATTATTCTTGCTAGCACGAGAAAAGAAAACTCTAGCCGTCATTCTTATTCTCTGTGTGGATCACCATTGGAGGCTGGACAATTGGACAGCTTGGATTGTAGATCGTGATAATTGGAGTTCGTGAATCAACAAAAGAGTTTGTGGAATTCATCAAGGTATTATTTCTATCACAATTTCTGTCTAAACATAAAGCAGATCCTTGTTTGGGAATCGAAAATTGCTTTACTTCCGCTGCGCATGGTTAAGTAGGTTCCCAACATAAAGCTCTATACTCCACCTCCGTTCCTGACCTTGCAACTACGTGTTATTTTTTGGAACACCAATACACCAGGTTATCTCCTAAATATACACAGTAGCCAGCAGTTGAACGTCTCTCATCAGGGCATAAAGCCCAGTTAGAATCAACAAAGCTAATTAGGTTGAGATTATCACTCCTTCGAATAGCAATTCCATGATTTAGTGTGCCTTTTAAGTATCTGAATACTATTTTTAGCAGCTTCCAGTGGGTATCAGTAGGAGTTTGAAGAAACTGACTGAGCCTATTAACTAAGAACGTGATGTCTGGTCTGGTGTGATATAAATATTGGAGTCCACCTATTGCACTCCTATACAAGGTTGGATCATTCATAGGTTGCCCTTGAGTCTTTGAAACTAGTTTCCCAGCAGCCATAGGTGTGAGATTGGTTTTAAATTTTCATATCCAAACCTTCTCAGCAAATCTATAGCATACTTAGTCCGTGTTAGATATAAGCCAAAAGTATCTCTATGCACTTCAATTCCGATGAAGCGACTAAGGCTTCCCATGTCCTTAAGGGCAAAACTTTTGTTCAGTTTGTCAATGAATTCTTGTACTTGATGAGAGTTGTTTACTGTAATCACTATGTCATCAACATAGATTAAGGCAAACAACATATTCTTTTTGCTTGCCAGGAAGAATAATGAATTATCAACTTTGGACTGCTCGAATTTCCACTCTAGCAGGGTACTTTTAAGTTTGTCATGCCAAGCTCTTAGAGCTTGTTTCAGCCCATACAGGGCCTTCTCTAGCTTACATACAAAATCAGGATTCTTTCTATCAGTAAAACCTTGTGGCTGGCTCATAAAAACTGTTTCATTTAGCTCACCATTCAGAAATGCATTATTAACATCGACTTACCTGATTTCCCAGTCTTTAGATACTGCAAGTGTCAATATAACTTTGAGAGTTGAAGCTTTAATGACAGGGCCAAATGTTTCCCCAAAGTCAATGCCAGGAGTTTGAAGGAATCCTTTAGCAACTAGCCTAGCTTTATGCCTTAGGACTTTACCATCTGAATCATGTTTCAACTTGAACACCCATTTGTTACCAATAACTTTCATCCTAGTTTTCTTGGGTACTAGTGTCCACGTTTGTTTCCTCATGAGTGCATTGAACTCTTTATACATAGCATTTTTCCACTTGCTGTTCATCAGAGTTTCTTCAGCAGTAAATGACTATGTTTATGTTGATCTTGCCACTGTCTGATTTGTATAAGCTTTTGGCTTATAGATCCCAACTTTGCTCCTAGTAATCATGTGATGTCCTGTGCTTTGAACTGCATCTGTAACCTGGACATCTGTTTCATTTTCTTCTGCTCCAAAACTGTATTGTGAAGGCTGAGCTTATGTTATCCCAAGGTTATCAGATCCTCCTTGGTTCATTTCATCACCTTCCTCTCCTCTATTTTCATACTCTAACTCTTTGTCAGAAGAACCTGCAGCAGGTGATGCACAAGACTGCATTGCATCAATGATATGCTAAGGGGTGAACTTATGAGTGGACTCTATAACAACTGGAAGGACACCTGTGATAGTTTCAGACTCCTGTAGGTTGATGTGTTTGTTTAAGAAACCAGTTTTGAAGGGAAACTCGAGTTCATTGAACAAGACATGTCTAGATACATAGACTCTACCACTTTGGCTCAAACACTTATACCCTTTGTGTGTGTCACCATAACCTAGAAACACACATTTTTGGGAATGGAATTCTAGTTTATGTTTCTGAAAGGGTCTGGGGTAAGGATAGCATGCACAACCAAATGTTTTAACTGCTTTGTAGTTATAGTTTTTGCCAAACAATATTTGAAAAGGTGATTTGTTCTTAAGCACAGGAGTGGGGAGCCTGTTTATCAGGTAAGTTGCTGTCTTAAATGATTCCCACCAGTTTATCAGGTAAGTTGGCTTGAGCTAGGAGAGTTAGCCCAGTTTCAATGACATGTCCGTGCTTCCTCTCAGCTCTCCCATTTTGGACAGATGTATATGGACATGAATGTCTTAGGTCAATACCAAAATCTGCAGCACTCTTGACAAAGTTCCTGAATTCACCTCCCCAATCTGATTGGAGAGTTTTAATTTTCTTTTCTAGTTTGTTTTCAACTAGTGTTTTGAATTGGAGAAAGGTATTGAGTGCTTCAGATTTAAGTCTCATAGGGTAAATCTAAGTAAACCTACTATAGTCATCCACAAAGAGTATATAGTATCTAAAACTAGTGGTAGAGTTCAGAGGTGATGGTCCCCAAACATCAGTGTGCACAAGTTCTAAAGGCATTGTTGCTTGTGATGAGGACAAAATGAATGGTAGGGCATGAGTCTTTCCAAGTTTGCAGGATTCACAGAAATTTGGCTTTTCATTGATGATAAAATTATTACAAGACTTAAGAAATTGACTCAACACAAGATTAAAGGGATGTCCTAACTTTCTATGCCAAGTATCAAGATCTGACTCTATGATTTTGTCGCTGTAGGTTGACTCTTCACAACTGTGGTTTGCTGTGAGATAGTTGGGATTATTTGGGAGGCTTGACTCTATGAGATTGGCTGGCTTCGAATTTGGCAACACCAACTGATACAATCCATCTTTAAGCACTCCTATTAGCAGTGTCTTCTTCGTTTCCATATCCTTGACAACACAAAAGTTAGAGTAGAATTCCATAAAAACATGATTGTCTTTGGTAAGTTGAGAAACACTTACCAGATTCTTTTTAATAGAAGGCACACATAACAGCTTATATAAGGCAAGGGATTTCACATGCATTGTAGGAATTTTTCGATTACTATTATAAGTAATATGTAATGACTTTCCATCACCAACTATCAGTTTCTCCTTACCTTTATATTTTTTTGCATTTTGTAAGTTCCCTTTGTCTGTTGTCACGTAATTGCTTGCACCTGAGTCCACAAACCAGGCTGGATCCTCAAGTACTGATGGTGAAGCAACATATGCTAATGGTGTTGTGTTGGTGTTCTGATGATCTTGGCTGCTTGGCCTACTCCCCATATACCTTTCATCATATCTGTTAAAACACCAGCTAGCAGAATGATTGCTTAGTCCACAGATCTGGCAGGGTCCTCTACTTTCTCCTTGCCTTCCAGTTCTTCCTCTTCTAGTCCTTCATCTACCTCTAAAATTCATTGCTATGCCATTGTGTGATACAGTCCTTTGAGTTTGCTGAACACTTGACTGATTAATACTCATGGAGGTAAAATTGTTCTTGACTTGATTCAAGTACTCAAGTCGATTTTCAAATGTCATCAGCACTGATGACAGTTCAAGCCAGGCTATTTTCCCTGCTGTTAATTTGAACAACAATAGGAGTGTATTCCTCATCTAGTCCTGCTAACACTTGCGTTATGAGATCATTTTGATCTATGATTTTTCCTGCTACCTCCAGATTGTCAACTAGCTGCTTGATTGTTGCAAGATATTGATCCATAGACATGGCCCCTTTTCTAATTCTTTGCAGTTCTCCAGTGAGGAAAATAATTCTTGACTTGTTCAGTATGCCATAGCTTTCCTCAATTGTTGTCCAGAGCTTGCTGGAGCTTGAGCATCCCATGACTCTTACTACAATTTCAGGCGTCATGGCTGAATATAGCCATCAACAGCTGGTCAATTGAAATCCATCTATTGTAGGCTGGATTCTGGATTCTGATTCATTTCAACTCCTCCTTGGCCAACACTGGTTTGTATTGCTAGAAACTCAGGTGGGCATTCTTTCGTTCCAAGGAGGTAACCTTCAAGATTATGGCCTTTTATTATAGGCATGATCATGTTCTTCCATGAGATGTAGTTGTTCATGTCAAGCTTGACTAATGGAACTTGATTGAGAGTCATTCCCAGCGGTGAATACTGATTCATAGTGGCTTGGGTGACTGGTGCAGTGCTTGAGTCTGTTGGTCCAGACTGATTTTCGGTGCTTGCATTAGCCATAAGGCTCTGATACCAAGATAGAATTTGAGTTAATTTAGAGTTCTATTAATTGAATGATAGCTCATTCATTTTACACAGCATATATAGAGCTTGATCTTACATACAATATTTACAAGAACATTCTAGAATCAATTGCCACATGGCATAACAGAAAGAATAATGCAGCACTCCTGAATTTACAGCACTAAGGCATAGCTGAATTCTGTTGCTGGTTTGTTGAGAGTGAGCTGATTCTAACAGGCGGTAAGCATTTAGATATTCGTTATGTGCAATCACAATGTGTGTCTGCTTTTATCTTGGATGAATTTGAATGGCAATTGATTTGATTTGGCACAAAATGGACTGATTATCGCTAAATGGTGTTTGATATGTCTGAATTAAAAATATGTTTTTCTTTTATAGATGTACATTGTCATTAGATATACCAGTGAATCAATGGATCAAAAGGACTCGATAGCCAACCCAATTTTTTTGGGAAATACGCCTATATTCAGTGTATGAGATGCATATATTCAGTGTATTATATGTAAACTCTAATGATTACTTTTCCAGAAAGTGTATAGGAAACCGGTGTTTAATAATTAGTAAGCGCGAATGTAACTTCCTATATAGTACGAGTTTTCACTATCTAATGTAGGATTTTTGTAGGCCTAATTGCTTGCACATTGACCAATTTGCTTGAATAGCTTGGAAAAAAAGATGAATTGTTTTGAATGAAAAAAATGAATATAAAAAATCTGAAGATAATTTTTTGATAAACATTGTGAATGTGCATAATTGTTGAAACTTGAGATTTTTCTCGAAATAATTTTTTGACACAAGATAGAAATTGTATGTCATTTCTATCTTTTTAGATTTTCTTACAGCGGTTTGTGCATACTAGGAAAATCTAACAGAACATAGTTAGACTTGATATACTTTTATCAAACTTGAAACCAAGTTAGGAAATGATTACTCTCTTTCATTGAAGTACTAAATCTCGATTGTTGCCAAAAATTGTCTTAACTTGAGTTCTTCGTTGCAAAACCTTTGAAGGTCGATGAAGTTTGAGCATGAAATTCATGGGTCCAAGTCTAGTTGTTCGGTTAAACTAGCTTTTTCTCAATTGCGAATGTGCAAAACACTTTCAATTTGTCTTAATTCTGGTCGAGATTTGAACGACTTGATAAAATATCTATCAGTTAGTTGAGCTTTGGTTAAAATGCATGTTAATTTCCAAATGCCATTAGGCAATTTATATGATTAATCATTTAGTTCTGTGGTTGCTTCAATTACCATCCTTCTTCATGATGCACAGTGGAAAAAGAAATGAAAAGTATGACAAAACTAGTTATATCTATTTATGGGTTAATTTCACAAATGGTCACTGAAGTTACCTGAAAATTTCAAAACGGTCACTGAAGTTTCAAAGTTTCAGAAACGGTCACTGAAGTTTGAAATTTCTTTCAAAACGGTCACTGAATTTTCAGATTTTTTGGCCAAGTTTGAGGCAATTTTTCGGCAACTTCCGACCACCAAAATCGTCGATTTCGGATATCGTTGGAAAGCCCACGATATCCTCTTCAATTACCACCAAAAATCTCCCCAAAAATCCAAGTGATTCAGCCGGAATGAACCCATGAAGTCGGCAACCGAAAATTGTGAAAATCTGCCAAGTTTTTCAGATTTTTTGGACAAGTTTGAGGCAATTTTTCGACAATTTCCGACCACTAAAACTGCCAATTTCGGATACCGTTGGAAAGCCCACAATGTCCTCTTCAATTACCACCAAAAATCTTCCCAAAACTCCAAGTGATTCGACCGGAATAAACCCACGAAGTCAGCTACCCAAATTGGGCAAAAAAGTTCGAAAATCTGCCCAGTTTGGGTAGCTGATTTCGTAGGTTTATTCCGGTCGAATCACTTGGAGTTTTGGGGAGATTTTTGGTGGTAATTGAAGAGGACGTCGTGGGCTTTCCAACGGTATCTAAAACTCCAAGTGATTCGATCGGAATAAAATCACGAAGTCAGCTATCCAAACTGGGCAAAAAAGTCCGAAAATCTGCATTGTTTGGGTAGCTGACTTCGTGGGTTTATTCCGGCCGAATCACTTGGAGTTTTGGGAAGATTTTTTGTGGTAATTGAAGAGGACGTCGTGGGCTTTTCAACGGTATCCGAAATCGGCGGTTTTGGTGGTCGGAAGTTGTTGAAAAATTGTTTCAAACTTGGCCAAAAAACCTGAAAATCTGGACATATTTTCACAATTTTTGGTTGCCAACTTCGTGAGTTTATTTCGGCCGAATCACTTGGAGTTTTGGGGAGATTTTTGATGGTAATTGAAGAGGACATCGTGGGCTTTCCAACGGTATCCGAAATCGACGGGTTTCGTGGTCGAAAGTTGCCAAAAAATTGCATCAAACTTGGCCAAAAAATATGAAAATTCAGTGACCGTTTTGAAAGAAATTTCAAACTTCAGTGACCGTTTTGAAATTTTCAGGTAACTTCAGTGACCATTTGTGAAATTAACCCATCTATTTATATGACTAAGTATGTATTAGAGATAGTTCATTAAGAATAATGCACCAATATACACGTATTACTCAATAAGATCATTTTTATTCTTTTAATACTTCAGAATATTATACACTGCTTTTATCAGTATAAAATTCCATCAAGTGTAAATTTCACAGCTTATCATTGAGGTATGAATGTGAGTTGTTCAGAAATAGATTGCACAAGTTTTAGTACTACTTTGGGTTTTATTTAGGTAGATGAGCATGCAAAGAAAAAGTCCTTATGATTAGTGAATTGAATTATTAATGTTAGGTTTTTAATTATGTAATTGGCAATTCTGTAAACATAAGGGACTTAATTGTAAATGTTGTAAAAATTCAAGGAGTAATGTGCAATTATATGAAATTAGTATTTTTAAGTCTAGGGATCGAGAATGGCAAAAGAAGGAAAATACGTTGCGAATTTTTGCTAGACTGTCGATATTGATTGACTCGAGCGTCAAAAGCAGAACCTCATTTGCTCCATGTCTCCTTGCCTTCACTCAAGCGACAGCCTGTCGCTCGACTATGGTTGAGCCCTCGCCCGAGCGACAGTGTTGTTCAGAAAATTTTTATTTCTCGTTTTAAAGTTTTTTTCCTCGGCCTATTACTTTCCTAACCTACCTATAAATACCGAAACAAATCTGAACGTAATTTTAAAAGGTTGAACATTGAGAGAGCTTCATCATAGAGAATTCATACATATTTCATTTTTCAACTTTCATCTTGTGAGTTTGTTTTGGTGAGAAAAATATCACATCCATTATCTAAATACCAAACCACTCTTTCCTCCACATATGTTAGAATTGCTGAAGATCGAGGGAAGTTAACTGGAGTTACAGTCGATTAAGAACATGGTGTTCTTCATGATTTACAGGAGATAGATGATTCCGCAAGGCTAGGAGTATTGCAGGTAGCAGATTCCAGAAGAGCTTTAAAGATTGCAGCTAAGGATTGGTGTATGGGAGCAGAGTTTCCAGGAGAGTTGTAAGAACTTTAGTTAGGAGATCAGATAGTACGTATTGTCGTCTAGTCCGGTAGACTGTAAATGTTTGAATTGTTTATGGTGGATTAACTGACAAAGTGTCCGGAGTTTTTCCCAATTAGGTTTCTCCAAAATCATATTGTGTGTTGATTTACTGCTTTCATTATTGTTTATTTATTGCTTATTATATTTACGATATTTAAATATAGGAAAAATTGACTTGCATGTTTAATTATCTAGAATAATAATTTAATAAGTGACTTGTAGTTGATTAAATCTAAATATAATTTTAATTCTGCATTAATTCCTATTCACCTCCTCTAGGTATTTTAGGGTCGAAATATGTAAATTTCAATTGGTATCAAAGCCTTAAATCGATTTCTGACCCTTTTATATATTCTAGATAAGTCAATCACTGTCCGTGCCTCCATTCTTTGACGGAAGCAATTATGCCTACTGGAAAGTTCGGATGAGAGTTTTCTTTAAGGCTTTGGATGAACGTATTTGGATTAGCATTAAAAATGGGTGTAATCCACCTTCAACAACTGTTGTTGGGGTAGCCATACACACTGATATCTTACTATGGATTATAACTTAGATTAATATAATTGGAACATAAAGGGAATTCATGCCATGTTCATGGCTGTATCTGCGAAAGAATTTAGGAGAGTCTCAATGTGTGAAACTGCCAAGGAAGTTAGGGATATCTTAGAAACCATATAAGGGAACTAAAATGGTTAAGAATTCTAAATTGTAAATGTTAACCACTAAGTTTGAAGATATTAGAATGAAGGACGATGAATTCTATGGGAAGCTAAATGACATAGTCAGCTCTAGCTTTAACTTAGGTGAAAAGATCCCCGAGTCCAAAATTGTAAAAAAGTCTTTAAATCCCCGCCCGAGAGGTTTAGACCTAAGGTTACTCTGATAGAAGAAAGTAAGGATTTATACGCTGTTAAAATGGAAGAACTCGTAGGATCACTTCAAACTTATGAACTCACTGTCTCACAACCTAAAAAGGTTAAATCCATCGACATTAACACTGTAAGAGAAGAGGAGAACGAATCCACTGATATTAAGACTCTTAGGGATGATGAAATAGCTTATTTTGTTAAAAAATTTCAAAAGATAACGAGGAATAGGAGAAAGCCTCAGGAGCGAAAAAGTGATGTCCCTAATAAACTCTCAAGAGGTAGATGTGATAAAAACACATCTAGGACTCCCGTTAAGAAAACTCAATCTGTACAAACATTAGGAATGAATGTCCTAATTTGAAGATGAGTTCAGGTAAAGAACGACGTAAGGCTTTAGCCATGACCATGAGTGATGAGGAGTCATATTCCAGTTCTCAGAGTGAGACATTTGGTGGTGAGAATGAATAAGATTTCATGGCCTTCACCTCAATTGCTATAATAGAATCTGACCATGAGATTGAGAATGTTGAAAGTGAGGATGAGAGTGAACAATCTGAAGAAGAGTCTGAGGATGAGGACATTCACGAGTCTTATCGTGAACTGTTTGAAGAGAGTCTCAAAACTAAAAAAGGTCAATAAAGTCGTTTTGAAAAAGGTGAATGAGCTTGGACTTGAAGGAGAAAAACTATTAGGTGACCATCAGGACTCGAACAAAAATTTAAGTGTGTTGAAGCTGGTTAATGAAAACTTGGAAGCTAAAGTTAAATCATTAACGAGTGATTTTGATAAATCTAACGCTCAACTCCAATATTTTATGAGTGGCTTGCAGAAGTTGAATAATCTAATGGGGATGAATAAGCCTGCTGGTATGAGCCTAGGTTTATTCCCACCTATCGCCATTGTGGCACGCTGGGACACACAAGACCTATGTGTCGTAAACTTGTTACTATAAGTAAGAAACATGACCTCTCTAGTAAGGTTAACTTTCTTGCCAACCAAATTAGCCACTTAACTGAGATGATGACTCTGTTAACCAAATTAACTTCAACTTTAAGAAGGTCTGGGTTAAAAAGAGCGATCTAGAAGGTCCTAAAAATGGTCATGTTCTTAAAGGTAAGGGCATGCAAATTTCGCCCTGATTCGGTGTCTAGGTGCATGCATAGTAGTCCATTGAGTCCATTCATCCCTGCATGCATCCTATGTATTTTTTATTCTTATTTTGTTTCTATTTCTATGCATTTATTTTCTTTGAGTATTGCTTTCGAAAAATAATCGAAAAATGGAAAAAGAAAATACAAAAATATTTTTTTCGGGCTTTAGACACCTTGTAACGTCCCCGAGTTCCATTAACCTGGATTGTCACGTCATCGTCTTTTGCCCTAAACTTAATAATCAAATTTACGGAAATAACCTTATTTTTTAAAACAAAACATCACATTCGTAATAGTAAACTTTGTCGGCAACAAAACTCATTTAAATAACTTAGGATAATTGTTTTAAAATTCAAATCTCAAGTTTGTGAAATAACTGAAATAATAAAATACGTTAATAATGTTCAAAATGCGTAAATTTCAAAAGTAAATAACTTCGACTATTAATTCATGCCATCACTGCCCATCATACTCGACTATTTCCGAAATTTGCAAATATTGTTAAAATAACGGAATAAGTTTTTCGAAAAAAATAATCAGTAGACTCATCGCCGATAATTAATTTATAGAATAATTGAACATATAATTATGTAAAATATACAATGATATCATCATCATCATCGTTAGCTCATTTTCTTGAAAAGCATAGGGTGTGGGTAGTCTCGTCTCATGTATTTAAACAAATAAGTTATACATAACATTCTCATCTTATCTCATAAGAGATACTCGTCTCTTTTCATGCATTAAAACATATAAGTTATGACAAGCATAACAATATCATATATCTCATATGATATATTCTCACCTCATACATTAAAGCATATAAATCACGTAAATTCACATAAAACATGCAATTATAATTTAAACTAATTAATAGTGGCGAGTCTACTCAATTTATCTTGAGTTACGTGAAAAGTGGAGCGGGAGGAAACCTCAATCTTCTAATCGTTCTTACGTTTCGTCTAACCAAAATAGAAAATAAGTTTTGAATTAGTATTTCGAAATTTTAAAGTTTTAAAGTGCTGAAATAAAGTTTAGGGACTTAATTGGAAATTTATTGAAATTGAAATAAATAACTTAAAATGATAAAATAAAGTTCAGGGACTTAATCAGAAGTTTATTGAAACTGGAATTTGAAAAGTTTAAGGACTAAAATAGACTTTACAGAATTTGTGGACTAATAGTGAGAAAACAAGAACTTCAGGGACTTTTTAGTCTATAACAGAAACTTTGAGACTGAAATAAATACTTAAAATAATAAAAATAAAGTTCAGGGACTTAATTGGAAATTTTATTAAAACTGAAAACAAGGTTTAAGGACTGAAATTAAAATACTTAAAACTTAATGGCTAAAAGGAAATATTAAAAAAATCAATTTAAATAAAAAAACTAATATTCTCTCTTTCTCTCATTTACAGAGAGAGAAACGACGGGGAGGGAGAGGGGAGGAAGGAAGGGCTTAGCCCCTTTCTCCGATTTCTACCACCGGTTGAAGCGGTGCCGGCGCCACTAGGCAACGGAGGCTTATTTTTTTCTTTTCTTCCTTTTTTTGGTTCTATCCGAAAAATGAAACAAGGCTTGGGCTCGATTCTTTTGGGTTTCTTGGTGGAATTCGAGCTAGAAGCGGATTAGGGATCAGGGTAAGTTCAAAGGTTAGTTGTTACTTGGTGTTGTGGCTATTGGGTGTTGGTTTTGGGGGTGAAATGCCGTAGTGGTTGTCGGTTTTGTGTTGGAGGTTCGAAAGATGGCTGGAACGTAGGTTGCAGTTTGTGTGGGTTTGGATTCGATGGCTGGAGTTGTGTGTTTGCAGCTAGGTTTTGGCTGGGTCTCAAGAGTTGGTGGTTTGGGGTAGAGGAGTTGTTGATTTGGGACTATGGTGGCCATGGTGGTGCTTGTGGTGGTGTTTTTGGGTGAATTGGTTGTTGATTTTGGGGTGGAGCGGTGAGTTGAGGCTGGGTTTGTGTGACTGCTTACATCGATTTTGCAGTTGGGATTGAGGCTGGTGAGGAGCTACTTTCAGCTTATGTGTTTGCTTGGTTTTGGTTTTAGGATGTAGTGGCTGGTGGGTATGGTATGTGAGTTTGCAGCTTGGTGGTGTTGGGTTGATCTCGTGAGTTGGAGGTGGTGAGGTGTTGGTGGTGGTGTAGGCTGTTAGGTGTTGGTTTGGTGGTGAAACTGATGGTGTTGGTGGGTTGGGGTGGTCTCGAGAGTTAGGTGGAAGTGGTGGTGTTGATGCTAGAAATTGATTTTCTAGCATCAACATTAGTCTCCAAAATTGAGGGAGAAATGAGATCCTTATCAAAAAAGGGAATGCTTGGAGGTGTGGGATTGTGAAGAGGGGGAAATGAAGTTTTTAAGAATAGTGAATTTCTAGGGCACAAATTTCTAGGTGGTAAGTGGGCTAGGGGTTTGGGCCATAAGGGTTTCCTAATTGGACTTAAGGGAATTTAGACTAAAATGATCAAGACTTGGACCCTAAATAAATAAATAAAATATTGTATTTGAAATGATTAAAATTTGGATTTAAATGACATAAATAGGAATTGATAATTTAGAAATTATTCGAGGTTGGACTCTACTTAAATAGATTTAAATTTGTTTTGTATCGGTTAGAGGAACATGCTTTCATTTTAAAATTGGGGTTAAAGTTTAACGACACATTTTTCAAGAAAACTAATTTTATATTATCTAAAATTTCTCAGTCGCTACAACCTTACCCCTTAAAATAATTTCGTCCTCGAAATTTAAACTTACTTGATCTAAAATATCTGGATACTTAGTTCGAATCTCATCCTCTTTTTCCCAGGTAGCTTCATCACTATCCTGTTTACCCCATTAGATTTTGACTAAAGGAATCTCTTTGTTTCCTAAGACATGGACTTTTCTATCAACAATGCACATAGGCGTCTTCTCATATGATAGATTCCTCTGAATTGAAATAGTCTGAAAATTTACCACATAACTTGGGTCATGGATATATTTTCTCAATAATGAAACGTGAAAAACGTTGTGTACGACCGATAGCTCGGGTGGCAACACCAAATGATAAGCCACGTTACGAACTTTCTCTAATATCTCGAATGGTCAGATAAAACGAGACCTTAACTTTCCTCTCATGCCGAAACGGATAGTACCTTTCATAGGAGCTACTTTCAAGAACACTTTCTCTCCAATAACAAACTCCAAGTCTTTTCTCCTTTTATCCGCATAGCTTTTCTGTTTGTCTTGTGTGGCTTTGATCCGTAGTCTGATCTTTTCAATAGCCTCAACTGTCCTCTCAATCAATTCTGGACCCAAAATTCTTCTCTCGCCTACCTCATCCCAATAGACTAGTGATCGACAGCGTCATCCATAAAGTGCCTCATATGGTGTCATACCAATAGTAGCCTGAAAACTATTATTGTAGGCAAACTCCACTAATGGAAGATGAGTCTCCCAATTACCACTCAAGACTAGTATACAAGCTCTAAGCATATCCTCCAGTGTCTGAATAGTGCGTTTAGACTATCCATCTTTCTGGGAATGGTATGTAGTACTAAAATTTAATTTAGTACCCATAGCAACATGTAAACTCTTCCAAAATCTCGAGGTAAATCTCGGATCTCTATCCGAGACAATGGAAGCTAGTACTCCATGCAATCGAACAATCTCTTTAACATACAACTGGGCTAACTGATCCACATTGAGAGTCATTCTGATTGGTAGGAAATGAACTGACTTCGTAACCTCTTACCGATTTTGGTAATCCTGTCACAAAGTCCATGGAAACCTTCTCCCATTTCTATTCTGGTATATCCAAGGGATTTAACAATCTTGATGGTCTCTGATGTTCAGCTTTGACTTCCTGACACGTCATGCATCAAGAGACAAACCTTGTAATGCAACCCTTCATGTTTCTCCACCAAAAAGTATTGCGTAAATTACGATACATCTTTGTCCCTCCTGGATGGCATGCATATGGCGCTGAATGAGCTTATGTCAAAATCTCATTCTTGATATGTTTATCTTTCGGCACACAGAGACGCCCTCTGAACATAAGTGCTTTATCAAAGGCAATCTCGAAACATATTCTCTTGCCAGTCCCAACGGTCACAATCCGACTTGAGCTGTCACAATCCGACCTCTTAAATCTGGTTTAACGGTCATATTTGCCAATCTAATAGATCCGTGGACTAATGGGGCTCGCACTTCAATTCTTAAATTTTGAAAATCTCGAATCAATTGATCTTGCGTTGTTCCCAAAGCTGATAACTGTCTGACGTTCTTTCTGCTCAAAGCATTCGCAACCTTATTTTCTTTATCCGGGTGGTAAAGAATGGTGCAGTCATAATCTTTTACCAGCTCTAGCCATCGACGTTGTCTCATATTCAGTTCCTTTTGAGTGAAGAAATACTTGAGACTCTTGTGATCGGTGTAAATCTCACATTTACTACCATACAGATAATGTCGCCAAATCTTAAGAGCGTGCACAACAGCTGCGAGCTCTAAATCACGTGTCGGGTAATTCTTTTCATTTGGCTTCAACTGTCTTGAAGCATAAGCTATCACTTTGCCATTCTGCATCAATACACAACATAAGCCATGTTTGGATGCATCACTGTAAATAGCGAATCCATCAGACCCATCTAGTATAGTCAGCACTGGTGCTGAGACAAGTCTGTTCTAAGTTCCTGAAAGCTTTGTTCACACTGTTTTGTCCACAGAAACTTAACTCCTTTCTTGGTCAACTGAGTCATAGGACATGCTATTTTGGAGAAACCTTCTATGAATCGCCGATAATATCCGGCTAATCCAAGAAAACTTCTCACATCTCCAACATTTGCAGGTATTGGCCAATTCGTTACATTTTCAACTTTAGAAGGATCAACCTCGATGCCTTTAGCTGTAACAATGTGACCCAAGAAACCTACTCTCTCAAACCAAAAATCACATTTCTTGAATTTGGCGTACAACTTTTCTGTTCTCAGCGTTTCCAATACAATCCTCAAATGTTTTTCATGTTGTGCAGAATCTCTGGAGTAGATCAGTATATCATTGATAAAAACAATTACGAATTTATCAAGATACTGATGGAAGACTATGTTTATCAAGTCCATAAATATTGCAGGTGCATTCATGAGTCCGAAAGGCATCACTACGAACTCATAATGCCTATATCATGTCCTGAACGCTGTCTTTGGTACATTAGCTGGCGAAACCTTTAGCTGATGGTAACCAAATCTCAAGTCAATCTTGGAGAAAATAGTTGTACCTTTCAATTGATCGAATAAATCTTCGATCCCGGGAAGGGGATACTTATTCTTTATCGTTAACTTGTTAAGTTCCCGATAGTTGATGCACATCCTCAAGCTTTCATCCTTCTTTTTCACAAACAGAACATGTGCTCCCCATGGAGATACACTTGGTCTGATGAAACCCTTCTCTAGCAATTCTTCTAACTGCACCTTCAGTTCTTGCAACTCCTTCGACGCCATACGGTATGGAGCTTTAGAAACAGGGGCAGCTCCTAGTACCAGGTCAATGGAAAATTCCACTTGTCTATCTGGCAGAGTATCGGGTAGATCATCTGGAAAGACATTACCGTACTCACATACTACTGGCACTGAGTCCAGAGTAATCTCCTCTGTGGGTTTATCTTGGAAACGAACCAAATAGCCCTGACAATTGTCCTTGGCTAAAAACTTCTCGGCTTGTAAAGCGGAGATAAGGTGAAGGAGTGCCTTGATCTTCGTCCCATAAAACCTGACTAATTCTTCACCATCCTTACGAAAAATAATCTCTTTCTCGTGGTACATGATTGCGGTGCGATTGGTGCTGAGCTAATCCATACCCAGAATAATATCGAAGTCTTTCATTCGAATAATATTCAAGTCTGCCTCCAAAACTTGACCATCAAAATCTATATGTACTGCTTTGACTATCTTATAAGTATCGATAGTTCCTCCGGATAGGGGTGGGCAAAACCCAAACCAAACCGGCCAAACCGACCGACCCGACCCAAACCGACCGGTTTGGGTCGGTTTTTTGTCTTTTTGGGGCGGGTTTCGGGTTTCGGTTAGCTTAATCGGGTCGGGTTGGGTCGGGTTGCGGGTTAGGACCCCAAACCCGACCCAACCCAACCCAACCCGAAAAAAAAGAAAAAAAAGGATGAACTTTGAACGCGCTTTCATTTTCAACTTTCAATTACTAGTTTTGATTATTTTGTTTTTGTTTATCCTCGAAGGGATCCAAGAAATTTACAAAACTAAGTCTCCTCTCTCTTCTAATTAACAAAATTTGAAGTCTTTCGACCTTCTAATTAACAAAACTAAGTATCTGCTCTCTTCAATGTAGATTTGTTCTATGAATGTTTTATTTATTTCTTATTTTGGCTCAACTCCATTAATTCTTGTTATTGAGAGCAACATAACTATATTTATTTCTTTGATTGATTCCTTGAAAGTAATTAATCTGTCGATAGTTTGACAAAAATATGTACATATATTTATGAAATTTCATGCTGAATTCTACTAGTGTTATAATTTCTATTTTTTTTAAATCATGACTTGAAATAATGATATATTTTTCTTCATATGAAATTACATTTCAATAGTCTCTTGTGGACATGTTAAGTATGATTTTACCATGTATGAAGTACTTTGTTATTTTTTTATTAAACTGTGATTTTTGTTGATTAATATTTGATGGATTATTTTGATGAATATTTGATGGATTCTACTATTTATTTTTCAAGTTTATTGACATTGGATGACTAATGAGTATTATTAATGTTATTTTAAATAAAAAAAATTGGACGATTTTAATTTTTGTGCAATAAATTTTTCTCAAACCGACCAACCCAACCCAACCCGACCGACACATGATTGGGTTGGGTTGGGTTGGGTTGAATTTTTGACAAACCGACAATATTGGGTTGGGTTTGGGTTGGGGCAAAAACCAACCCAACCCAACCCACGCCCACCCCTACCTCCGGATGGAAAACTAACCTCGAGGGTACTACCAGTCTCCTCTCGTATTAGGTTCAGTTTTCTAAACATGCATCAGATGTAAATGAATGTGTGGCTCCCAAATCTATTAGAACATATACAGGGATGCCAGAAATAGAAGTATACCTGGTATCATAATAACATGCTCAAGATGGGAAAGAAAATACAGTATGGAAAACAGTTAAGACATGTACAAGAATATCAGTGTAACTAGTATACCTGCAATCACGTCAGAATCTTCAGCTGCATTCATAGCAAATACTCTTGGTTTCCCTTTTCTGTTATGTTCTAGTCCAGGTTCGTCTTCTGATTGGAACCCTGGGCGAACGAAGCACGACAGTCTGATGCAAAGTGACCTGACTGGCCACACTTGTAGCAGATACCCTTTCCAAATAAACACTCTCCCTTATGCAACCTCTGATATTTAGGGCAGGATGGGATGAAATTGGTCATCTATCACCCTGTCGGTCCTGGATTCTGTCTCTTAATAAATGTTTGATTTTAGTTCTGATTTTGATTGTGATTCGGACCTTGCCACATTCTCTTTCCCTGATATCTCATCTCATGATGATTACTTTGGTTTCCAACTTTCACTCCAGCATAGGCTATTGCTTGAGCCTTTTTTACAACTTCTCTATAAGTTGGCAGCTCATGTGAATTGACAATCTTCCTGACATCCAAGCGTAGACTCCTCTCAAAATGCCGTGCCTTTTTGAATTCAGTCCCCACTAGATGTGGAGCATAACGTGACAGTTCATCGAACTTTCTCTCATATTCAGTTATATCCAATTCATCATGTACCAAATGAAGAAACTCAGACTCCTTGTGATCTCTGAGGGCTTGTGGGAAAAATTTATCCCTAATCTCAGTCTTAAATTCATCCCATCTCAGAGCTGCTTGTTGCTCTTCACTCTTCGTCCGTGATACAGATTTCTACCAAAAACTAGCTCTTCCGACTAACATAAACTTCGCACAACCTACCTTCTCGATGGCTTGAAGCCACTCTTCCACTGCTAGTGGGCCATCTCCCCATCGAACGTAGGTAGATTGTATCTCCTGAACTGTTCTATTACTGACACTGTAGGGTTAACTGGCTGTGGAGCTTGTCTCGTCTCTTGCATCACCCAAAGTAATTCCTTGATGACATCAACTTGAGTTGGTCGTGCCATAACGTTCATAAAATTAAAGGTAGTTCATAACAGTTGACTAAGTGTACTAACAACGTAAACAATAAAAGATAACTCGAACGATGGAAAATAAAAACCAAGCATCATTTCATTAATAATTAAACTTCTTTTAATGGGAGTACATGAGTAGGAAGGCATGTATACCGAACATTTTTAATATAATAAAACATCAAACTTACTCTAGATTCTATCTCTTTACTCTCCTTCGGTTACACATGATTCAGCATCCAAGAACTCTCCTAGTGTTGGGTCAGTGTCTTCTTCTGGTTCTTCTTCAGGTTCCTCCTCGGGATCGCCCTCGGGTGCTAACTTATCTTCTTGCCCCGGTTTGGGCTCGAGCATTGGCTCATGTTCTGGCTTCCTTTTAGTTGCAACCCCAAAGTGGTGCTCAAAGTACATGGGCCAATATGCTACGAATCTCACGCAAAAAGTGTCATACTCCATATCCACATTAGGTGACACAAGAGCATCTATGTATATGCTATGAGCTACTTCCGCATAGTCACTTCGAAAAGTCGAGAGTAAGTGATGAATCGATCGGCGATTATAGGTCACGTAGCTATGTTGTATGGCCCGATCACGTACGATATTCAGATGCTTTACGTGTTGGGCAATTGTCCAATCAAGTCTAGGCCTGAAGTGGTCATAATCTCTAATAGCTTGTTCTGCGTCACTAGGTACATTTCTACGAATGGGTGCCATGCCCTAAACTAATTATGCAAAGTCCAATTAGGGTTTGTTTATCTCTCTTAGTTAAAATTACGAGGACATAAAGAAAATAATTTAAAAACTCTTCAAATTATGCTCAAACTCGTCTTTCTTTCTAATTCGAATACACTTTCTTTCTTTTTCTTCTAAGTCTCATAAATCGTTGAAATAGGTATCCGAAATATAATACCGTTAAACTTCATAAACTTCTTTTACCTTTGAAGTCGGTGGATCGAATGATGGCAGTGGCAACTTTCATTAATAAAATAATGTAGCAAATTTGAATTTTTTTTAAAAAAATTTTGCCGGTCTACAGAAACGCAGACTAGCTCTAATACCAAGCTGTAACGCCCCAAATTCCGTTAACCTGGATTGCAACATCATCCTCTTTTGCCCTAAATTTAATAATCAAATTTACGAAAATAATCTAATTTTTTAAAATAATTCATCACATTCGTAATAGTAAGCTTTGCCGGCAACAAAACTCATTTAAATAACTTAGGATAATTGTTTTAAAATTCAAATATCAAGTTTGTGAATAACTAAAATAACAAAGTACGTTAATAATGTTCAAAATGCGTAAATTTCAAACGTAAATAACTTCGACTATTAATTCATGCTACCACTGCCCATCATATTCGACCATCTCCGAAATCTGCAAATATTGTTAAAATAACGGAATGAGTATTTCGAAAAAATAATCATTAGACTTATCGTCGATAATTAATTTACAGAATAATTGAATACATAATTATGCAAAATATATAGTGATATCATTATCATCATTGACTCATTTTCTTGAAAATCATAGGGTGTGGGTAGTCTCGTCTCATACATTTAAGCACTTAGTTAAGCATAACATTCTCATCTTATCTCATAAGAGATACTCATATCTTTTCATACATTAAAACATATAAGTTATGGTAAGCATAACAACATCATATATCTCATATGACATATTCTCATATCATGCATTAAAGCATATAAATCACGTAAATTCAGATAAAAGATGCAATTATAATTTAAACTAATTAATGGTGGTGAGTCTACCTCAATTTATCTCGAGTTACGTGAAAAGTGGAGCAGGAGGAAACCTTATCTCCTAATTATCCGTACGTTTCGTCTAGCCAAAATAGAAAATAAGTTTTGAATTAGTATTTCGAAGGCTTAAAGTTTTAAAGTGCTAAAATAAAGTTTAGGGACTTAATTGGAAATTTATTGAAACTGAAATAAATAACTTAAAATGATAAAATAAAGTTTAGGGACTTAATCGGAAGTTTATTGAAACTAGAATTTGAAAAGTTTAAGGACTGAAATAGACTTTACAGAATTTGTGGACTAACAGTGGGAAAACAAGAAACTTTAGGAAACTTTAGGACTGAAATAAATGCTTAAAATATTAAAAATAAAGTTCAGAGACTTAATTGGAAATTTTATTAAAACTGAAAACAAGGTTTAAGGATTGAAATTAAAACACTTAAAACTTAAGGGCTAAAATGTAATATTCAAAAAAATCAATTTAAATAAAAAGACTAATATTATCTCTCTCTCATTTACAGAGAGAGAGAGAGAGAGAGAGAGAGAAACGACGGGAGGGGATGGGGGAGCCCTTCCTCCGGTTTCTACCACCAACCAAAGTGGTGCCGACGCCAGTGTGCGTGGGTAGAGGCAACGGAGGTTTATTTTTTTCTTTTCTTCCTTTTTTTTGGTTCTGCTTGAAAAATGAAACAAGGCTTGGGCTCGATTCTTTTGGGTTTCTTGGTAGAATTCGAGCTAGAAGCGGGTTGGGGATCAAGGTAAGTTCAAGGGTTAGTTGTTTCTTGGTGTTGTGGCTGTTGGGTGTTGGTTTTGGGGGTGAAATGGGATTGAAGCTGGTGAGGAGCTTCTTTCAGCTCATGTGTTTGCTTGGTTTTGGTTTTAGAGTGTAGTGGCTGGTGGCTGTGGTGTGTGAGTTTGCAGCTTGGTGTGTTGGGTTGATCACGTGAGTTGGAGGTGGTGAAACTGATGGTGTTGGTGGGTTGGGGTGGTCTCGTGAGTGAGGTGAAGGTGGTGGTGTTGATGCTAGAAATTTTCTAGCACCAACATTAGTCTCCAAAATTGAGGGAGAAAGGAGATCCTTACCAAAAAGGGAATGCTTGGAGGTGTGGGATTTTGAGAAAGGGAAAATGGAGTTTTTAAGAATAGTAAATTTCTAGGGCACAAATTTTTAGGTGATAAGTGGGCTAGGGGTTTGGGCAGTAAGGGTTTCCTAATTGGACTTAAGGGAATTTGGACTAAAATGATCAAGACTTGGACCCTAAATAAAAAATAAAAATAAAAAAGTACTGTATTTGAAAGGATTAAAATTTGGATTTAAATGACATAAATGGGAATTGATAATTTAGAAATTATTCGAGGTTGGACTCGACTTAAATAGATTTAAATTCGTTTTTGTAACGGCTAGACGAACACACTTTCATTTTAAAATTGAGGTTAAAGTTTAGCGACACGTTTTTCAAGAAAATTAATTTTATATTATCTAACATTTCTTGGTCGCTACACACCTTATGGTGCGCTGAAACATAGCATTTGTGACCTGGTATGCATTTATCTGTTCTACACTGTCATTTTCATTACTTGGTTCGATTTAATATGGAGTATTGAGTATATGTTTCTTCATGCACCTTCTTCACTGTACATACTATGATCTTGTAAGTGAATATGAACTACATGTGTGAGATTAGGGATGACAGTAATTTGTTGGTAAGGTGATCTTGAACGTGAATCGACCTACATTTCAATGACCTTAGCTCATGATAAATCTCCCTGTATTATTTTTTTTTAAAAAAAGGAAGTTCTGGTTCATCTTATACTTTTCTTCGAAGCCTATTTGACTCGAGTAACTAAGCCCGAATGAGTTTCTTATAACCTGGTGCATATGATCAACTGACTTGAGTTAACCGGCCTAAAGCTCATTACAGTAGTTAATTTAGTTGCTTATTGGACATGCGTCTACACATAAGATGCAATATATGAGAAAAATGAAATAAAAATTATATGCTCAAATTTAGGGGAAGAAAAGAAAAATATTTATGTAATTGAGCTCATTTTCAAGTCCAAAATTTTATGGGTTTGACTTTCATTAGTAAGAAAAATTATTGTTTAACAATGATAATCGCATGTCATTTCTCACAAATTTAAGGTTTGGAGTTATGTTCACGAGAGCATAGTAGCACTTAATACGCGTGAGTCAGTTGTACACTTTACTCCATTTTGGAATTGATTAAGTATGTGGAAAATTTTTTATTGATAATGCTCCACTTGTAAATTATGCAATGGTTGAAGTTCATCAAATTCACAAGAGCTTACTTTGCTTAATTTAACTGTGATTGGGAAAAGAAAAATTTGCTTAATTTTTCTTTATTTTCAAAAATTCAGTGCTATTTTTTTATTTTCAAAAATTCAGTGCTATTTTTCTTTATTTTCAGAAATTCAGTGCTATTTTTGTCAACTAGTTTTCGTTGGCTTATCGCTAAGCCACGCTCGAGCGATAGAAGCAGAAGCTAGCTCGCTTACTTATTGCTCGAGCGACAAAACGTTTTTTGAATTTCAACGTTCTTTTTCAAGGTTTTTATTCTGAACTTCTTCATTTTCCTTCAATTTCTTTCACAAATTCATCAGCCCACTCCAAAATTCTGATTCCTAAACACTATAATTGTTCAATCTAACACTTTGGTGATGCCACTTCATCAAATCATCAAATTTCAAAGGTAAAATTGGTTTTATTATTTTTGTATTGTTTTGTGATATTTCAATTTTTGACTATTGTTGGGTCAATTTTTGCCTTTTCATCTCATGGTTAATCAATTTTCATCCTATGAAATTTAGTTTTGCACGTTTTGCATCAATTATTAAGTTCTTTGGACAAATTTGACGCGATTGTAGTGGTTGCATGTGTGTTCTTTACTTTAGTTGTCCATTTTTGCATTGTTAGATGATTATGTTGCTTTAATGTTGGTTATTGGTTTGGTGATTGAAAGTGTGATTATTATTTTTGGATGTGTTGGCTTGAGGTTTGGGATAGTCTTTGAGGATGGATTAAGAGTGGTTGTTTTTGGAGGATGGAGTTGTCGTGTCTTGGATTGTCACGTTAGTAGTATGATGACGGCTCTTCATTGTGCACACGGGACACACATGGTTACGTGTGTTTTTGGTTTGGGTATGTTTTGGTAGGGGCACCGTGAGGAGACATCATGTCCCTACGGCATGCGTCATGTCTTCACGTCACTTACGTCTAGACATCACGACATGCACCTTATCTTTACGTCACCTACGTCTAGGCACCATGGGGTGTCATCGTGCATTCATCTTAGGGCATGCTGCATTTACCTTATTTGCCTCGTTTTGCATACATTCATGCATATCATGCATGTCTGGCATATCATATCACGTTATTGACATTTTGGTCTTGCTTGTTTCTGATGCAACATAAGAGAGCTCGTACTGCTACTCAGGCTCCTTGTACCTCTACTTCGTTCAATAGGTCTAGGTTTATCTCTTCAGTCGCCCAAGATACCTTTAGGTCATAGTTTTTGCTTCGGCCCATTCTGTTTGAGTTCGAGGTCATTATGTCTTATCTTTCTCCCGACCTCCCTGTTATCTTCTCTTCTCAGGGTTGGGAGCCGTTGTTGGTCAGTTAGTCCTTCCTTCGAGTCTTCTTATTCATGAGTTTTATGATAAACATCCATGATGTTAGCGGTTCATCTTTTCGAGTCTTTCTTCGGGTAAGACGATTAAGATTACTCTCGATGTTGTGTCAAGCATTGCTCACATTCCTAGAGTTGTCCACCCCTTATTCCTGTACTTGACCTCTGATACTCTTCTAGCGGACTCTTTAGTCCGTTCGACAGTGTGTTACGATTCGCACTGGTTCTTTTCCTACTGATCGCCAGATTCTGTTGTGCATTGTGTGCACGAATCTTTGGCTTGTGTCTCATACTTTTTCATTACCTATGGAGAATGCTCATTTTTTATATGCCCTGCTGCATGACAATTCTATTGATTTTCCCTCATTCATTTGCCAGGAGATCTTACGGGCTTTTTGTGTCACGGGGGCGATGGTAGAGCTGTCTTATGTTTGTTTGATATATAGGTTAGTCATAGCCATAGGAGTTAGATTTCCCGATGAGGTTTCGAGACGGGTTTATCGGCCGATTGGCCATACTACCATCGCCCAAAGTCGGTCACATGCTTCATCTGAGCTAGCACAGCTCGTTGACCTGACGTGCCGGCTGATCTTATTGATGACCTTATTTCTTTTGACCCTTCGAATTTTCCTTCTTTTTCTACTGCTCATCGGCTCTCTGACATCCTGTCGACTTCTACTTTTCCTCGTCCTTCTTCAAAGTCAGTTCCTCATCCTACCGAGTCTGTACCTTCTGTTTCTGCTCCCATTGACCCTTCAGTTTCTCTCATGGGATGGATGACAGTGTTGATCGAATAGCGATCTCAGATGATGGTGGAGATCACACATCTGTGTGCTACAGTTGATCAACACACTGCTGAGTTCACTACACTTCAGGGTGCTGTTGGCTATATTCAGCGTGGATTCAATGAATTCACCATCACTGGGATGATGATGCTACTTCCGATGAGATGACGGATTTTGATGATGCTGTCGGTGCTAGCTAGTTTATAGGTTTGCCCCTTGTCATTTTGTGACAAAAAGTATATTATTTGGGGGATAAATGTTCTGCTAAATCAAATTTAATGTTTTAGTAGTATCGATGTATCTTCTTGGTATGTTGGGTTGCATTGGTACTATGTCTTGATTTAGTATGCATGATTGAAACTGAATAATACTGTATGTTTCGTAAATTGCCTATATTCTATAAACTGCTTGAATTACTTTACTTATATTGTTTTCCACACATTTTACACTAGGTGTTGAGTTATCTATTTCAGGAAAAATGTGCTAATTGAAATGCAGAATTCGTTCAAGTCAATTAGTTGTGTCATAGGTTTTTGAGTCTGTATTTATATTTGATTATTGCATTGAGTTTAGTTAGTAGTTTTGTCACAAAATGCCAAACGGGGAGCTTGTTAGGATTTTAATTATATAATTAACAATTCTATAAACAAAAGGTACTTAAATGTAAATGGTGTAAAAACTTAAGGAGTAATTTGGGTTTTTAGGTTTAGGGTTCGAGAATGGCAAAAGAATGAAAATACGGCGAGGATTTTCACTAGATCGTCGCTATGGATTGGCTCGAATGTCAAAAGCAGAACCTCGCTACACTATTGTCTTGCCTTCGCTCAAGTGACACCTTGTCACTCAACTGTCGCTGAACCCTCGCTCGAGCGACATTGTTGAATGTGATTTTACAAGGTTGAACATTGAGATAGCTTCATCAGAGAGAATTCATACATATTCCATCTTTCAACCTTCGTCCTGTGAGTTTGTTTTGGTGAGAAAAACATCACATCCATAATCCAAATACCAAACCGTTCTTTCCTCCACATCTGTCAAAGTTGCTGAAGATCGAGAGAAGTTGACTGGAGTTACAGTCGGTGAAGAATAGGGTGTTCTCCGTGATCCACAGGAGATAGACGATTCAGCAATGCTAGAAGTGCTGCATGGTAGCAAATTCAAGGAGAGTTTTGAAGATTGCAGTTAAGGATTGGTGCAAGGGAGTACAGATTCCAAGAGAGTTGTAAGAACTTTAGTCAGGAGATCAGATAGTACGTGTTGTCGTCTAATATGGTAGACTGTAAGTATTTGAATCGTTTATAGTGAACTGGCAAAGTACTCGTAGTTTTTCCCAGTTAGGTTTCTCCATGATCATATCGTGTGTTGATTTATTGCTTTCATTACTGTCTATTTATTGCTTATCATAATTGCTGTATTTAAACATATGAAAAATTGACTTGCATGCTTAATCATCTAGAATAATAATTTCATTAGTGACTTGTTGCTGATTAAATCTAAACATAATTTTAATTCCGCATTAATACATATCCACCCCCTCTAGGTATTGTTAGGATCGAACTACGTAGATTTCAATTAACTTTAATCTCGGCTTCATATAATGGCCAGTCTGTGTGCGGTCTTTGTTCGTAATATAAAGTTAGTACTATTTTCTTGGTGGCTTGAGTTCTAGTTCCAATGTGTCGAAGAACCATCTTTGACTGAAAATACTATTCTAGTCAAATTTACAGGTATTTAGTTGGTCAAAACAGAATCAAATGTTGGGTTTAGTCTTAACTATCTTTGTTTTCTTAAATACATATGTTGCTAAAGAGATCTTAGGTAGAAAGTATTCAAACTAGAGGTTCTTCTGTCCCTTCTACTTTAGAAGGCAGATTAGTGGATACGGTTTGGGGATTTAAAGTTTTATATTGAACTGATTAACCAAGCTCTATAGCTGTATTGTTGACCCTGCTTTGTTACTATTGCAGGCGATGGTTCTATGCTAATTCTAGAATTGCTATTGGCGTTCATGCTTTGTGTTCTTACTTCTCCCAAATTATGAGAGAGCTTAGATTCAAGGTGTTGAACCTTATAATTTTTCTTGATCTTACATTTTACCTTTTCATCTGTTTGTATTTATGGATTCATAGTTGTTCTTAGAACATTTATTCATTGGTCAAATGATTTCTTTCGTCATATTCTGCATAGTTTCATTTGCAGAATAAAATTGTTGGAGATCTTCTTTTTACTCAATTCAATTCCAATCTGAACACGTTAAGATTTATAAACACTTGTTTATCACAACAGAATTTCTATAGTCTTTATCTCCTTGTTAATTAGGTGTTAGATCAACAAAGATTCTATATCAAATTTTCACCGATTTTTCGACATACTGTTGTAAGTGTTATGCCCTAAGTCCAATCAACTTTAGACATAAACATTTTTAATGCATCTATATAATCTATGCATATTTATGGCAACATCTATTATTTAATTTAATTAATATTTTAATAAATTAAATAATAAGATCCATAGATTCAAGTCATGGTGATTTGTTAATCATAAGAAGTTGTGATTGTGAGATACAAATTACATATAACTGATCTTAAATCGTCCGTGGTCATATGTAATAACGAGATACGGATATCGTTATTATGGATAGACCATCACGTGTGACGTTTCTTACTTATGAAGTAAGTAGCTAATCTCACGAGCTAAAGTGTGGTGACACTTGAATGAACACATGGATGTTTTGTTATAGAACAAAACATTGGAGACCTGCTGGGAGATTCCACATGGATAATTATCTGAGTGCAGTGGTTAATCTCTAACGTTCGATAGTGGAATTGGTCCTTTGACTTGAAGTCATCATAGTGCCTTATATGAGGACAGTCATACTTTGGTGATGTTGGATGTTACTCTGCCAATGGTCGTAATATGGCATCGTTCAGGTATGTCAAGAATCATATGAAGGTTGTGAATGATCTATAGAGGATTCGTCACTCTTAGATAGTAAGAGATTATGATCTACATTTTGATCCAGTTAAGTTGATAATGAAATCATTGGCCAAGGTGAACTCATAAGTTGAAAAAGAGTTTTCCACATACATTGACTTAACAGTAGGATAAAAGATATGATCGATAATTGAGATTGACGCATATCCATATCTCGTAATTGATCGGATCATATTGACGAAAGGATTATAGTTTCACGGTAAACGAACAAGTTTGGTTTTGTCATACCACGTGACATTTCCCGTCTTGCCCTGACACATTGCTAGATGTCAATTTGAGACAACAAATGTGAATTGATGATAAATTAAAAGGAGTGTTTTAATTTATCAATTTTGATTAGATCAAAATAATAATTCACGTCGTTAGGCATCGTGATCAAGAACCTAATGGGTCACACACAAAAGAGAATCGGAAAAATGAGATTTATCAATTAATTAATTGACAAGTGTTGGATAATTAATTAATTAGGTTGCTTATTAATAGGTCCAAATTAATTAATTAGATTAATTAATTCATGGACCGGATTTAATTAATTTGATTAATTAAATGTTGGACTGGGTTAAGTTAAGAGATGGGCCAAGCCCGTTTGAAAAACTGTAGAGAATTTTTATTATTCTTGCTAGCACGAGAAAAGAATTGTTCTCTATATGGATCACCATTGGAGGCTGGACAATTGGACAGCTTGGATTGCAGATCGTGATCATTGGAGTTCGTGAATCAGCAAAAGAGTTTGCAGAATTCATCTAAGGTACAATTCTAATCACAGTTTCTATCTAAACATAAAGCATATCCTTGTTTGGGAATCGAAATTGCTTTAGTTCCGCTGCGCATGATTAAATAGGTTCCCAACAGTGGTATCAGAGCCTACTTTGTATTTGTTAGAAATTGATTTGCATGATTAAACAGTCGAAAGTTGATTGTTTAATTTTTCTTGAATCTAGCAATTTTGAAAAACTGTTTTTCATCTTAAAAATATGTTTTTGGATCTAAAAAAAAAAGGGAAAGGAACTTGGATCGGGTCGAACGGTCGCCGTCGCTGGACCCTGCAGCGTGCGACGCTGCAAGGAGCGCTACAAACGCCGTTGCGATTTGTCACCACTGCAAATTGCAGCGACTACAACGTTCAGCGCGAACGCTGCTGTAAGCAGCAGATGCCGCCGCTATATGACAGCTACAACAATTCGTCGTAGTGATTAATTGCGGCACCATCACCAGCGCCGATAATAATAGAAAAAAAATTAGGGTTTTCAGTTTCTGTTTTGGGTGAGAGGTGGAGACGGGGCCTCTCATGCAATTTCTGAAATTGCAAGTCCTCGTCGCAATTTTAATATTAAGGGGTCATTGTGCAATTTTGAAGAAAGGGTCTTCTTGCAATTTGAGAAATTGAGGGGCCTGTTTACAATTTTAAAATGAGGGTCATATTGCAATTTTCAAAAGGGTTTTGATGGCAATTTTTAATAGGGATTTTAAATTGTTTTGAAAATGTTTTAAATTGAATTTTAAAATGTTTGACCTTAAATTCAATTTTAACCTAAAAATATCAATTTTGAATTATTTAAAATTGACGACATTTTATACTTTCGTTAAAATTGGATTTTAACTTAAATATTAAATTTTGAACCTAAATTGAATTTTATTTTATTTAGGAGTTTTGTCCTAATTTAAAATGTTAATTCAATTAAATTAGAGTTGGACTCTAATATAATATTTAATTAAAATTTCATTTTAATTAAATTATCTCACCCTAATATATTCTTGAAATTAGAGTTGGACTCTAATTTGACATTTAATTGAAATTGGATTTTAATTAAATTGTCTTGCCCTAAAATTTTTCTTGAAATTAGAATTGGACTCTAATTTTATATTTAATTAGAATTTGATTTTAATTAAATAAGTTCGCCTTAATATCTTGGAATTAGAGTTTGACTCTAATTTTTGTATTTAGTTAAAATTTGATTTTAATTAAATATTTCTGCCTTGTAATAGTGGAATTAGAATGATATTCTAATTTTGTATATAAAATTAAAATTTGATTTTAATTAAATATACACGTTAATTAAATTAATTGATTAATTTGATTAATTAATTATTCCAATTCATTTGTCTAAATTAGTTTAGACGACTTTATTGCTAGAAACTTGAAATTTGAAACATGTTTGCATATAATATTAGATATTATATAAGAATTCATTTATTAGATGAATGTTTAATCAGTGGATGATTATGGACTCGACCATGTGGATGTGTTGAATGGTTTATTTTATTCTTATTGTTTTATGGGTCTGTGAGCTCTTAATTTATTTTGGACCTGCGAGTCCGTTATTATTGTAATTATTTTGGGCCTACGCGTCCAATGTTATTCAGGTCTGCGTGCCAACTAGTATATGATACAGGTTGTGGCAAGACTGATTGAAGATGCAAGAAGATGAGGGAACCATGGAGATGGTGCGTTGATATTAATTCAATGCAATACCCCATAGGATTTGACCAACTAGTCTTCCTTATACCTCTGGAAGACTAAATAGAATTAGTCCATAATCATCCACTCTTATATGTATGTTTATTTGCATGTTTGATGAAATATATATATATATATATAATTGAATCAATAAGACATGTGCATGCAAAATCCCTCGTTAAAAATATTAAGTCAATTTATTAATTGCCTTCCATCATTATAGTGAAAAACGAGAGTCGTAAATCGATCTCAACTTGTTGAGTACACTCAAGGTTAGTCTATTATGGATATGTTTGACACTATGAAATATTAGATGAATGATGGGTTTGACTTAACTAAAATTTATCTTTTGTTGAGTACACTCAATGAGATAAATTTTAGAGGCATATTAAAACATTAAGTCATACTTATATTAAGTGCAAACGGTATATTCTTATATGTTCGCATCCGTCATAGAGATATAGTCGGGTCATATATGAGAATATATTTGAGATTACTCGAGAGAGAGTCTTGGATAATTTAGGAACATTGATTCGTCAATATTTTATCATGTTGTCAAAGTGTAGAAGTAAGTTTAAAACGAATTATTATATAGGGAATCGTGATCCTAGTACATTCATCATAAATTAAAACATCCAACTTACATTCAACACCGTTTGCATTTAATTTAGTTAAATAATTTATAATTGCACTTAGTATTATTTTAGTTATAATTTCAGCACAACAAACACGTCATTTTATTTTAGTGTCGATTAAGGTCAAGGTAATAAGAATTGAACTAATCAATCTTCGTGGGACGATACTCGGACTCAAAAGGTCTACTTTATTACTTGTTAACGAACCATACACTTACGGTATTTTTATTCGAAATATATTTTTGTGAACAAATTTTTGGCGCCGCTGTTAGGGATTGAGACTTATTCGAACATTTTTTGTTATTTATTCATTTCATTTCATTTTAGTTATCTAAGTGCTACTATTTTTTTTCTTTTAGATCTTATATGCGAAGGTCGCTTGACGGTGAATTGATTCCAGCTGATTCAGAAATTGAACGCACCTTTCATGTAGACAACGGAAAGCGAGAGCAGCACAACAAAAGGACCAAAGACTGCAAGTATGCATGGCTAACGAACAAAATAATCAAGTAGTAAAAGGTCAACGAAGAGGAAGCTGTTGATGAGGAAACCATGCTTGTTGGGGATTTCATGACACTACAGATCATTCAGAGTCAATTTAACATCGTTTACCCTCCGTTTGGGCAGCCTAATTTCTAGCTAAAGACCAATGTTATACATTTATTCCAGAATGGACATCAGTTTTATGACAGAGCTGAAGAAAATCCTCATACACACATCTCTCGATTCTTGGAGACATGTCAACATTTTCGATATAAGGGTATTTCAGAAGATGCTATTAGACTAAGGTTGTTTCCACACACTTTGCGTGATAAATCACTTGAATGGTTAGATTCTCAGCACATCACCATTATTAGTACGTGGAATGATTTAGCCCAAAAGTTCTGTACAAAATTCTTCACACCAGCTAGAGAGCAAAATTGAAGCACGATAATATCTATCTTCCACCAAAGTGAGTTGCAATATTTTGATGAGGCTTGGAACATGTTCAAGAACATATTACAGAAGTGTCGTCATCACAATATTAGTAAGGGACTCTAGGTCCAATATTCTATGCGGGATTGCTTCCATCGTTCAAAAGTATGGTAGATTCTTCATCTAACCTCTCCCTATCCTAAAAGACAATTGACAAATCTTTGAAGTTATTCGAGATAGTGGCTACAATTTCAGTCATGTGGGTTTCTGAGCGAGTTGTTCAAAAAAGAGCACTGGGTGTATACGAGGTGGATACTTACTCAACTTTATCTATGAAGATAGACTCATAATTTCATAAGGTAGAGAGTATATCATAGACCGCCAATACAGCACAAGTTAAGAAGCCAAGTTGCGAAAAGTGTGTAACAGATCATAATATGGCAAATTGTCCTATTTTGGCACAAGGAATGGAAAAAGTGGCACAATGGCGACAACGTCAACAGAATAATCCACATTCAGATACTTACAACTCAGGTTGGATGAAACACCCAAATTTCTCTTGAACTAATTGGAATCAGAATAGGCCGCATGATCAGTATCAACAACACGAGAAGAAGTTTCAGCTAGAAGACATGTTTAGGAAATTTATAGAAAAAACAAATCAATATATGGAAGATAATAATCCGTTCATGAAGAAGATTGAAACAACTCTCTAGGATCAGAGTGCTGCTATTAAAAACCTGGAGACTCAAGTGGGGCAGATGAGGGAACTATGCCAGTAGAACCTTAAATGACGCGCAGATTAACTATGCCACCACTTAGAAAAAACTTCTAGTTGTGGTCTATGTCTTTGATAAGTTTCGATCATATCTTGTTGGATCAAAGGCACATAGTCTACACCGATCATGCCACCTTAAAATATTTGATGACGAAGAAGGATGCCAAACCAAGACTGATCCGTTGTGTATTACTTCTTCAAGAGTTTGAGTTAGAGATCAGAGACAAGAATGGCAGAGAAAATGTGGTAGCAGATATAGTAAACTATTTGGCCAAGTCTATTATCCCACTAGATTATTCAAGTCATCAACAAAAGAAATTCTTTTCCAACTTGAAATATTATTTTTGAGAGGATCCCATTCTATACAGGCAAGGGGTGGATCAAATTATACGACGATGTGTTCTTGAAGATGAAGTATCTCAAATCTTGGAGCAATGTCATTCGTTTGCATACGTAGGATACTTTGGAGCATTAAAGACGATGCTAAGGTCTTATAGTCTGTGTTCTATTAACCTTCACTCTTTCGGGATACATTTGAGTTCGTGAAAAGGTGTGACAAATGCCAGTGCACGGGAAACATATCTAGAAGAAACGAGATACCTTTAAATGGCATTCTAAAGGTAAGCTTTTTGATGTATGGGGTATAGACTTGATGGGGCCATTCCCCTCCGTTGTTCTCAAATCAATACATCTTAGTAGATGTTGATTATGTTTCAAAATGGGTGGAAGGAGTCGTATTGCCAATCAACGATGCTAAGGTAGTGATTGAGTTTCTAAAGAGGTACATTTTCATAAGTTTTGGCACACTGAGAGCTATCATAAGTGATGGAGGCAAACACTTTTTCAATCGGCAATTTGAGTCGTTATTGGATAAATATGGTGTCCAGCTTCGTATAGCTACTCCTTATCATTCGTTTGCATACGCAGGACACTTTGAATAACTTAGGAACACTAATTCATCAATATTTCACTGTATTGTCAAAGTGTAGAACTAAGTTGAAAATGAATTATTACGTAGAGAATCATGATCCTAGTACATTCATCATAAATTAAAACACTCCAACTTACATTCAATGCCGTTTGCATTTAATTTAGTTAAATCATTTATAATTGCATATTTAATATTATTTTACTTATAATTTCAACACAACAAACACGTCATTTTATTCTAGTCTCGATTAATTTCAATGTAATAAGAATTGAATTAATCAATCCTTGTGGAACGATATTAGAGTTAAAAAATCTACTTTATTACTTGTTAACGAACTGTACACTTGCAATAGTTTTTATTCGAAAAATATTTTCGTGAACAACAAGTACAACTTTAGTGAAACAAAAATGGTCATTAGACGTAACTTTTTGTTGCTAAGGTAGAATAAGTACAACTTTATGAAATAAATGACGATTTTTATATTTGATAGTTAAATCATCGATTCTCGTTAGTTCCAATGATGGAATTGGATGGAATTATCGATTGAAATCAAATTAAAGTGTAATTATTCACATGAATAACAATGACTACCTAATTGATATTAAGTGAAATGATAGTTACCATGAATGAAATCGTATTAAAATAATAAAACGGCATAAATGATTTAAGAATTTTAAAACGTTCTCATATCTTTATTCTATCAGTTTCGCTACAAGTAGATATTGTGTGAGGTGGTCAATATTTTTACCTTTAATTTTAATAACACTTAAAATAATTAATAACATAAATTTCGACAACACACGAAAAATATACAAAAAAATATAATTATTATCCTTATAGTGTTTCCAGCACATGTACTTCCTCTAAACTAGAAGGTTAACACGTGGCATGATATACTAGTAAAATAGAGGGCTTTAATTTGGGAGAATTTTAGACAGAGACCATGTGGGGGGGAGGAAATGTACAACAGCTTTCACATGGAAGAATCAAATATCCAAGATATTGTGGGCCTGTCTTCATTTCTGAAAGTTGCTTTCTTTTCAAATCGCTTGTTCTTTTGAGGGAGTTAGCGGACTATAAATTTTTTCTCCTGACGGAGAAAAAAAATTCCATAATTTTTTTTATTTTTCTACTTTAAAAAAAAATTTTACCTCAAAAAATTAAAAAAAAAAAATTGGACTTGGAGGTAGGCTGGGCTAAAGATCCTTCCCCAGTATGCAGTGTTCTAAAAGATGCGCATTGACGTGATGCGAGGCCAAAACGTTAAGTCAAGTGGTTTGACGCCTTATTTAGTGGTCAACGACAATTGTTGACCGCTAATGTGCACCTAGGTGAATTATACGCGCCAAGCATTATTATTATTTTTTTGTACAATTTTTTGAAGTTAAAAATTACTAAATGCTAATTTCTTCAGTTTGGTACATACACACGAAGAAACGAAATATACTTGATACTACTAGGATGAACAATCTTGTGTATACCCAATTTAATGCAAGGTTGGCAAACAAGAAGATGAGGAATGACAAAATAAAGACTCTATTAGCAAGTGATGCAATTAATGCACAATTTTGAATTGTAGAGGATTGTGATGATGAGGAGTGTGATGGGGTGGAAAATGATATTTTAAAACCTTCGAGAGGTACTAGAAATGCTCATAATGAAATAAGGGAGTCCAATGAAGAGGATTTTGTATCAGAAGATACGGATGACGAATTAGATGAAGAAGATGTTATTAAATTGGAGTCCGATAAAGAGTTAGATAAAATTTAAATTTCTATGCTATTTACTTACTATTTTGTATTTAAACTTGAAACTTATATTTTTGTTGAAAATTTTGAAAAAATATATAAAGTTCCTATAAATCCATTTTAAATGTTTGGTAAGTAATATTTTTAATTGATTAAAAATCAAAATAATATTAAAATAAGAAAACGTCTTTTTACGTTTTTTTTTACGCATATGTCTCGCCTAGCTCATAATTTGGCCTCCACGCATCGACATGCATTACGTCTTTTATAACACTGTCTGCATGTGAGGCTTCAACTTAACTGCATTCATATGTCATGAGAATGTTAATTACTAGATAAAATTTTAAATACACTTAGAAACACTAGTTTCCAAAATTAAAATCATAATTTATATCTGATGTATTTTTGAATAACCCCATTTCACGTCTTTCCATAAATACCCTTCCATAAACAAAATTTAATTGTGAAAAAAAAAAAAAGGAGGAAGATGGTAGATAATCACATAAATACAGTCTAGAAATAGCAACATTACTACGTTGAAAAATATACTTTGAATCACGTAATCTCCCTATATCGATTAATATAGATCTCCTTGGTGAAAGATTTAAACTCTGCATTCTTGCTACAATATAATTGTGTCTTAATATTCAATCTATATTCTATTTCATTATGATGTATGTGTCTGTGTATGCAATCTGAAATTCATTTTAAAAAATGCTTGGCATTTGATGATTAGGTTTTGATAACTTCTTGGTGTGTGATTCCAGAGAGGAGAGGTGATTTTGGCTGGATATTTGGGTTGGGAGATCAAATGACTCCATTTAAGAGATTTTGTAATTAATTTGTCATGTTAAGGGCATATAGAGGTGTCAATCCGGGTGGTCCGGGCCAGATCGGCCCGTCAACACGTGTAACGGCTCGCGTGAAAAAAAGCACGCCCGCTGCGAGTTCCAGGCCGATTACGGGTCAGTCCATAATTTTAGACTACAACCCAAGTCTGCCCGCTGACCCATCCGGGTCGAGCTCATACGGGTCACTGGTCGCGGTTCGTTCCGATTTGGCCCGTATGATTGTATAAATAAAATTATAAAAATATAGAATTTTTCATACTTATAGCAAAAAATATATATATTTTTTTTGTTAAATGTAAACTAAGAATTGAACAAAATGATAAATTCATAATTATATCAAGAAATTTTTATATAGAATTCAAATTTAATGTTATATGAATTATTTATAATTTTGCAAAGTTAAATTTAACTTAAACAAGTAACAATTAAATGCATGTCTAATTACTATTATCAAATATTTATAGCATAAGTACATCTCAACTAGGTTGGCACCTATTTCTACTATAATTTATAGTTTAAGTACATCACAACTAGATTGACACCTATTTTTTTTTTTTTCCACGAGCCAGCGGGTTAACCGCGACTCGTGAAGTCTAAACCCGCGGGTCACACCTCTTTGGCCCGTAAATCGACCGCTCGGGTCAGGGTCGGCCCGCGGTCCCGGATCGATCCAGAGCAATTTTTATGGGTCTTGCCGGCCCCTTCGTCTTGACGCCTCTTAAGACATATTTGTTAGAGTAATTTTAGCTACTAAATGAATAGTCTGTATGATTTGGTTAAGTTTTCACATTTCTATTTTACAATAAAACAAAAACAGTATTTATGGTTAAAACAAAAGTTGAAAAGTAAATTCTAAATGTTTATTAAAAAAATAGGTGTATGGCCTAATTTCTTCTAAGTTTTTTACACTTATTTTAAAGTTATTTTAACAAAGGAGAAGACGTCAACACAAGTGAACTACGAGAGAGAGAGAGAGAGAGAGAGTACTTAATACTTTCCCATGTGAGGCATCAACTTATTAACAGTTTGTGCATTTATATATTTTGTCAGATTTGGCCCATAAAACATCCCCACAATGTTATAATATGCAAATAAAAGAATATATAATTGTGTTTGTCTACTATTATTGTTGGGAGTAGATCAAACCATTAGCTCACAAGACATCAACATATATTGTGCAAAAACAGAAACTACACAAAGTAAAATTATGAACAATGAATGAAACTCGTAGAACTGAAAATAAACAACAAGAAAACTGGAACAGAATGGAAGAAACCGTAGCTTTTATTCAATGGCAGAAACCCACAGGTTTCACTTATCAAATAGGTGCTTCAATCTCAAGAACAACCACAGTACAACTTGAATCAAAACCCCAGTGATAAAGATACAAAAGGATGGCACTCAGTCTTGGCCGATTATTACACAAAATAGGAACTCTCTTCGCTTTACGTAGTTCACACAAGAACCGAAAACCCTCAAACAATGAAATCACACAAGATTTACAATCTATTGAGAGGAAAACTGAAATCAAATGAGGAGATTTGATTTCAACAGAGAAGAGAGGAAAAACGAAGGAAACGGCGCAGAAGAGTAGTGAGTCACAGAAGGATCTCGAAGGCCAGAAGAGAAAAGTCGAATGTCTCAAACCCTAGGGCACCCTTTTAAATGAGTCACACAACAGTCGCCAATCCAACGGAGTTGGAGGCGACACGTGGTGACATCACAGGCGTCCAAAAAATAGGTAAAGAACAAAACACGATTTTCAGCTTTGAAAGACCAACACGTTTTTTTCTTTTTCACTAAGTAAACAGATAGGTAGTGGGCTGGGTTTCAATATCCAGTTGGGCCAATAAAATTGGGCCCAATGGCCAATAGCATCATTGTGCCATTATATTCCTTTCATACTCCACCTTGGTACAATGATTCAAACGCATCAGTGGTCATTCAAACATCACAGATATCATTAGCACAAAAACAGCATCCACAGATCAGCAAGGAACAATGCTCAGCAAGGTCAGGCAGTCCAGGAATTTATTTAAAGGTAGAACTTTAGTACCTGCATCAGCAGGGTTGTAATTAGTAGATATTTTTTCAAGTTTCACAATACCTTGTGAAATAACATCTCTAATAAAATGAAATCTAACATCAACATGCTTTGATCTATTATGAAAAACAGGATTTCTACTTAAATGAATTGCAGATTGGCTATCAGAATAAAGAACAACTTCTTTAATAAAACCAAATTCATTAAGTAACCCTTTTAACCAAATTCCTTCTTTGATGGCATCGGTGGCTGCAATGTATTCAGCCTCAGTTGAAGACAAGGCCACAATCTTTTGAAGCTGGGATTTCCAGCTTATGCAAGAATTACACAAAGTATACATGTATGAAGAAGTAGATTTTCTATTATCTCTATCACCTGCATAATCAGAATCAGTAAATCCCTTTAAAATAACACCTTCAGCTTGTTTTCTAAACTGAATCCCTAAGTTTGAGGTCCCCTTAATGTATCTAAGAAGCCACTTCATGGCTTCCCAATGTACTTCACCTGGATTTGACATATATCTACTTAAAACACTTATAGAATATGCCAAATCAGGTCTAGAACACACCATGAGATACATTACAGATCCAGTTGCATTTGGGTAAGGCACATTAGCCATTCTTTCAAACTCTTCTTTAGTTTTAGGACAAAAATCATTTGATAGTTTAAAATGATTAGCCAAGGGGACACTAACACTCTTGGATTCAGCCATAGAAAACTTGCTAAGTAATTTTAAAATATAGGATTTTTGACTAAGACTTAGTGTGCCTTCTCTTCTATCTCTCTTAACTTCCATACCTAAAATCTTTCTAACCGGACCTAAGTCCTTCATTTCAAATTCAGATTTTAGTTTGTCTTTAATTTCCTCAATCTCCTTTATGTCATGACTTGCTAATATCATGTCATCCACATAGAGGAGTAGGTAAAGGGAATTAGCTCCACCTTGACCCTTACAATAAAGACAAGTATCGAAGTTACTCCTCTTAAACCCAAGTCCAAGAACAAAGTTATCAAATTTTTTATACCATTGTCTTGGAGCTTGTTTTAAGCCATATAGGGATTTCTTAAGAAGGCATACTAAGTCAGCTTTCTTGTTCACTTCAAAACCTCTAGGTTGTTTCATGTAAATGGTTTCATCTAAGTCTCCATTTAGAAAAGCAGTTTTTACATCTAATTGGTCCAACTCCCAATTAAATTGAGTAGCCAAAGCAAGAATGACACGAACTGTAGTAAATTTTACTACGGGTGAAAAAATTTCATTGAAATCAACCCCTTCTTTTTGAGTAAAACCTTTTGCTACCAAACGGGCTTTATATCTTATGTCATTCTCACTTTGTTCACCCCTTTTTATTTTAAAAAGCCATTTACAATCCACAACCCTCTTACCCTCCGGTCTCTTTACCAAAACCCATGTCTTATTTTTGTTGAGGGACTCCATCTCATCTTGCATGGCTGCAAGCCATTGTTTGGAGTCTTTGCTACTCAAAGCTTCCTCATAGGATTCGGGTTCTTCTTCAATCATATCATGATAGGACAGCAAGGAAACATCATTTTCAAACCTAGAAGGAGGTCTAATGGTCCTTCTCTCCCTATCCCTAACAAGTTGGTAATCAGCCAGGGATTGTTCAGGCTCTAAATCAGCCTCTATAACCTCAATAGGTTCAATTTCAGCTTCAGGTTCTTCACCATTTTGATGGGCAGTTTGGTCAGAACCCTCCCCAGATTGCTCCACCTCAATTTCAACCCTATTTCCCACATTTTCAGATTGTTCAGAGGTCTCTAAAAGGTCTGCAGGTTGCTGTCCAGACTTAAAACAGGGCAGGTCATCCTCATTAAATACCACATTTCTACTTATAATGACCTTATAGCCTTTAAGCTCTCTCACCCATAGTCTATAGCCTTTAACCCCTTCCCCATAGCCCAAAAACACACACTTAAGGGCTCTAGGTTCCAATTTGCCTTCAGTTTGGTGTGCAAAGGCTGCACACCCAAAAACCCTCAAGTTACTAAAGTCAACAGGTTTTCCTCTCCATTTTTCCTCGGGGATCTTAAAGTCTATAGCACTAGAAGGGCATCTATTAATCAGATAACTAGCAGTCTTAACTGCTTCACCCCAAAAAATTTTAGGCAAGCCAGAACACAACAACATGCATCTCACTTTATCAAGAATAGTACGATTCATTCTTTCAGCCAAGCCATTTTGTTGTGGTGTGTGTGTGACTGTTCTATGTCTTAACATACCAGATAATTTGCACATTTCATCAAACTCATAATTGCAAAATTCCAAACCATTATCAGTCCTCAAAACTTTAATTTTCTTATCAGTTTGATTCTCAATTAAAAGTTTCCATTCTTTAAAAACATTAAATGTGTCAGATTTTGATTTTAACAAAAAAACCCAATTTTTCCTTGAAAAATCATCAATGACAAGCAAATAATATTTAAAACCAGAATGTGTACTCACAGTTGCTGGCCCCCACAGATCAGCATGCAAATATTCAAGTATGGAGACAGATTTATGCATTCCAGGTAGGAAAGGTAATCTATTATGCTTTCCTAAAATGCAATAGTCACAAAAACTCAATTTTTCAATGTTATCTTTACCAAAAACACCCTGATTTTTCAAAATCTGTAGACCTTTATCACTAATATGGCCCAATCTTTTGTGCCATATTTGTGATTTATCATTTGGGACTGAGATTACTGCTGAAGTGGATTCTAGAAAATTTTCAGTTTGTAAAATGTAAAGCCCATGTTTCTTGGGAGCTTCAACAATCAGCTGGGAGCTCCTCAAGATTTTAATGTAACCCTTATTGATCACAATGTCAAAGTTAAGGTCATCTAACACCCCTAAGGAAATCAGGTTTCTTTTTAGATCAGGAACATATCTAGCCTTTTCAAGAATCAATTTCTTATTTCCTTTTAAATTTAAAGTGATAGTTCCAACACCTTTTACTTGACATGCCATGTGATTACCCATTAAAACCTTACCACCAGTTACATTTTCAAAATCAGTAAAGAAATCTTTATTAGGACACATATGGTAGGTACAACCGGAGTCAAGAATCCACTCTTGACAGGGTGGACTGTTAACAACCATATAAACTTCATCAACATTAGAATCATTATAAGCCAAAGCAGCTCCACCATCATTTTTAGACCTATTTTTGGAGTCAAATAGTCTTTTTGGACAGTCTTTAATAAAATGACCTTCTTCAAGGCAATAGAAACATTTCTTTCCTTTGCTATTCATTTTATTTTTGTCCTTAAAGTTGCCCTTATTCTTATGTCCAAATTTCTTATTGAAATTACCATGTTTGGGATTAGATCTGGACTTCATCATCAAACTAACACCACTAACAGATTCCCTCTTGTCAGATTTTAACTCTAACTCTTTTGTTCTTAAAGCATTAACAATCACATCAACAGTTAGAGTGTCCCTCCCATATTCAATGGCATTTTTAACATCTTTATATTTGTCACCAATGGAATTCAATAAAACCACAGCCAACTGTCCATCTGAGAGTTTCTCGTCACAGTTGGTTAGGTCACGGGTTAATCTGTTGAATCTATCAATATTAGCATCTAGGTCAAGAGATGAATCCAGTTTAAAACCAAAAAACTGTTTTAGGAGATAAACTTTATTTGGCATAGCTTTATTCAAATAAGTTTTCTCCAATTTTTTCCACAATTCAGCAGTAGTCTTAGTCTCACCAATTTCTCTAATCACATTGTCAGATAAATGCAAGAAAACAGTACTCCATGCAGTTTCATCTTGTTCAGTTACTTTACTAGATTCAAGATCAGTAGGCCATGACTCATCAATGGCTTTAGCACATTTTTGTTGAAGTAAAAGAGCTCTCATTTTCTGGCGCCAGAGACTAAAGTCTCCTTTGCCATTAAAAACTTCCATTTCAAATTTTGCCATTTTGAATGAAAAAGAATGTATGCAGATCAATCAGACACCAATCAATGACTTGCAATGTGGATCAGTCAAGTATCAACACTCAAGGTGCATAAGAGAGAACACAGATTGCAAGTTCAGAATTATTTCAGACTATTCACAATATAACCAAAGCAAGTACAAACCAAATTGTACAGAGGCAGAAAACCACATACAGATATCAATTAAACTAAAGTAATACTGCAGGGATGTTTTTCTGAAATCAAGATTATCAAGAATCCTAACTGTGATCCAGGTAACCCTCAGATTCCAGACAACTCACGGTTTCTGGACAAAGGTATTACAAGGAGTCAGAGATTCAGGTTTTTAAAACACAAGTCAGGTAGTCTATATGAACAGAAAATATTCAACACAGACAAAAATCCTAACAAGGCAGTAGAAACCAATCAAGATAGTATAACCACACAATGTCAGAGTCCCAATTAATTCAGAACACGCAATACAGTTATACAACTTGATTAATCTTGAAAAAATTCAAGTAATGGTCAGATCTCACCAAAGCCCCTTTAACTAGGGTTTGAGAAAAAAACACGCAGTGAAGTTCAATGTACTATCAGTGTCAAGATCGATCACACCAAGCATCAAGATCTCCTTCCAAACGCTCTGATACCACTGTTGGGAGTAGATCAAACCATTAGCTCACAAGACATCAACATATATTGTGCAAAAACAGAAACTACACAAAGTAAAATTATGAACAATGAATGAAACTCGTAGAACTGAAAATAAACAACAAGAAAACTGGAACAGAATGGAAGAAACCGTAGCTTTTATTCAATGGCAGAAACCCACAGGTTTCACTTATCAAATAGGTGCTTCAATCTCAAGAACAACCACAGTACAACTTGAATCAAAACCCCAGTGATAAAGATACAAAAGGATGGCACTCAGTCTTGGCCGATTATTACACAAAATAGGAACTCTCTTCGCTTTACGTAGTTCACACAAGAACCGAAAACCCTCAAACAATGAAATCACACAAGATTTACAATCTATTGAGAGGAAAACTGAAATCAAATGAGGAGATTTGATTTCAACAGAGAAGAGAGGAAAAACGAAGGAAACGGCGCAGAAGAGTAGTGAGTCACAGAAGGATCTCGAAGGCCAGAAGAGAAAAGTCGAATGTCTCAAACCCTAGGGCACCCTTTTAAATGAGTCACACAACAGTCGCCAATCCAACGGAGTTGGAGGCGACACGTGGTGACATCACAGGCGTCCAAAAAATAGGTAAAGAACAAAACACGATTTTCAGCTTTGAAAGACCAACACGTTTTTTTCTTTTTCACTAAGTAAACAGATAGGTAGTGGGCTGGGTTTCAATATCCAGTTGGGCCAATAAAATTGGGCCCAATGGCCAATAGCATCATTGTGCCATTATATTCCTTTCAATTATGATTTGACTTTTGAGTTCATTTTAGTCTCTTTGTAATTTTTTGCACTTCAATTCACACAATCCCTCGTAAGCAAAGGTGAGGACATCAATAAAGTTGCACAACAAGTAATATTATCTTTGCAATGACATTTTCCCATTTTTAATAAGAACAAATGTGATGAAATATCAAGCTCCCGTTTGACATGTTTAGACTCATTTTCAATCACACATTCACAAAATAAAATATTCTACATGTAAATTCATATTATTTTTATTTTTTTTTACTTTTTAATCATACAATCTCCAAAAAATATAAAACCCTAAATTTTAAGGATGTCAAACAGTAGCTAAAATTTATTCCGTGAACAGTCAAAGGAGGACATCATATTTCAATTTCATTTGTATATGTTTGACGCCCTGTTTAACCCATATCTTATAAAAACTAATTTTTTTTTTTTTCAAATTCATTTTTGGCGACACATTTTCAATAAAATAATTTTATACGTAAATAAATTTTTTCTACTTTTTCACTATACATTCTCCAAAAAAATCACTTAAATAACTATTTAACAACCAATATTTCAAAATTCTTTAATTCTCAAACTCACTTTTAATTATACTTACAATCTTACACATTAAAATATTTTGCACATAAAACAAATTTTTTTTCTACTTTTTAACCACACATTCTTAAAAAAATCATTGTTCAAAACTCTATTTTCTCAAAATAATGACAACCAAACATGAGGTTAGACTCAAAACAAATCCTTCATTTGCTCACATGCCTGTGTGAAACAGTTGTAAATCCTACTTTTGTTGAAGTCAACAAATGCAGCCCAATTTTAGGGAGAGGAAAATTTACATAATGTGCGGTTGGGACTATGGTGCATTTTCAAATGCTGCAAGAAAACTATGTTCAAGAATATGTAATCCCCTCTACTTTAAAAGAGGGAATCTGGTGTTCACTGTTAATTTTTGTAGCACTCGTGTTCACACTCAATCTGGATAGGCACTATTTATAACGAGTTTTCATCAAAAAATATCTTCTGTTCATTCTTTTGCAAATGAAGAAAAAGTCCAACGGTAATATCATTATTTCTTGTTCGTAAAAAAAAAAAAAAAAAAAAAAATCCTACCAGCAAACGACTCTTTCCTTTGTTGTCTAATTTGGTTCTGTCAGTTCCCGTTGAACCTGGGGGTACAAGCAATCGGTGGACTTCAAACTTGCTACAACCATCATAAGCAGCGAAGCCAGCGGAGAGTTTGCATGATCTGTTCGAACAATATCAGACTCGAACCATCTAATATTTGCACGAAGGTGTGTGAAGCTTTTGCTTTCAAATACATATTTTCGCAAGCTTTGACTATTTCAATTGTTTTGGCTTCTTGTGTAATTATTGTATACTGTGATTTTGGTAATTTATCATATATTAGAACTAGGATCATTTGCATCTGGTTTATTTTTCCTTTTGCCTTCTTTTTAATTATTTTGCTGGAGAAATTCATGGGTTCTAATTTTCTATATGGTGGTGCTTCCCACATTTTCTATAAAAGGTTTACTTTTTGTTAGTAGTTTAGGATATATTTAGGTGTTGTGTGATGAATGTGAAGGAAGATGAAGGGGCTCAATGGTTGTTCGGTAATTTAACTAAGGAAGTACGTTGAGGACAAATGAAGCTTGTAATGGTTGTTGAGAAATGGGATATGTATGCAATTATTGAAAATTGGATGTTTTACTTATAGAAACGGTGTACGTTGTGCAGCCATTTTTGAGAGCTTTTGTTCTTAATAGTGGATTTTACTTAGTCATATAGCATGGGTGATTGACTACATGGACATAATTTAGGAATTCCAACTCGAAAAGGTAAATAATTTAGTATATTTTTCTTCAGCCTGAGAGCATTTATTTGACTCAATGGTACAATGACTGGATTCTTTCTTCGAGATGGCGCATGTATGACAAACTATTACAAGTTTTTCGATTTTCAATAGCAGTTTATTTTCTTCTTTTATATAATTTTATACTATTCGAATGAAAAATATTTCTACAATAAGGAGTATACCTAGGTTACAGATAATTTTGCACAAGACGAGTAAAATGTATTGACTCGATCATCGTAAGCGATATCTCTGCTGCAGTCACGTATGCAGCCATTCCTTCACAAAATTTTTCCTGTGAATATACAAAAATGGAAATAGTAGAACCAAAATTGGTAAATACTAGTTTGGTCTGTTTCGAGTCAAGACCGACTGGTTTCGCTTTGCAACTTCTTAATATGTGCCTATTTAAATGCGTTGTGCTTGAACTGGGCTTTCGACTAAGTTCTTTACTACAATAATTGCAACATACATTCAAAATATCAACTTTATTTTGAACCCAACCTTTTTTACGTGTCATGTGTTGCCAACAATTCGTAGATTCTTTTTTCGACTTTTTAACCTCAAGTACTTCCTCATCTTTTATATCTTCCAAATTAATTGAAACATTTCAAGAGGCATCGTATCCGGGTGGAATACTCGAACTACCCTTAAATTGATTAATATCATCACTAGTAAAATCCATTTGTAACTGTTATAGTAAAAAATATTAGAGTAAAAGAAACTAAATAAGACTGAGTAAAGAAATTAGAGATTGAAATTGAAACTAGAACTCGGCTAAATGTCTAAATTAGGGTTGGACAAAACTCCCGAACCCGACTCGAACCGAACTGAACCGAGCGGTTCTTCATAAGTTAAATACCCGAACAAGTATTTGAATTGAGAACCAATGCATTTGGGTTGGGTCTCGATTCTAGACCCAGAACCGAAGACTCGAATAAGAACCGAATCTAAATATTTTTTTTTATTTTTTATATTGAATTAATTAAATTATTTTAATTTTTCTAAACAAATTAGCAAATTAATTAAACAAATCAGCCAGTCCATGCCTAGCTAGGCCATCCCAACCCACCTAATTTCTAAATTAAAATTCTAATTTTTTGTCCAATTATTATTTTTTTGGTAACCCAACATTTGAACCTTATCCTTCCCCTTTGGCATTTCCATTCCAATTTCGGCATTTTCCAATATTTAGACCTTATCCTTCCCCTTTGGCCAAACATTTAGGCTGCTTGAAGCAAATAAATTATTAATATGGATCACCGATATTTTAATATTAGTATATGATTTTTGGTATTTATATATATTGAATTAATTTTATTAGACAACTTGTTATTTATATGTTTTTAAATTGAGCTATGTTAATTTGTAAAAGTTACGAATAAACACGTCATTAATTGTATTTATGTAGTGTTGTTGTAAATGTTAAAAAATTTAATTATGGTACAAAACCGAACAGAACAGAACCGGACCGAACCCAAACAGTTCCATAATTATATTTGGACCCGACGATTCCATTTATTAAATACTCGAAAGTTTTGGGTCGATTCGGTTCTCCATGTCCAGCCCTAGTCTAAATTGAAGATTAGAGTAAGAAAATAGAGTAAAGAAATTGGAGACTAGAATAATGAATATTGTTATATTTTGTAAATAAATTGGAGATAAATTGAAGTAAATTGATATGAAGTTGTGAAAAATTTTCGCGTATTTATAGCAAAAAAATATATCCGTTTTAACTATATTTGAATTTCAAATTCAAAAATTTATAAATTTTTACTATTGATTCATGTGTTGCAGACAGTTAATTTTTTTATTATTATTAACGGGTGGCTAGAGCCGACGCCCCAAAATGGGGCTTGGCCCTAGCCACGAGCAGGCCCGGCTCGGGCTTTCTCCGGGCTGAATCTGAGCCATTTTGCCATCCCTACATGGGATGCACCAGTTCTAGCAAGTTATGGATTGCAGTGTAAGAGAGTTAAGGTGTACTAAACAAATCGATAGTTGTTTTTCTTACTGGTGAATTGCAAATGACTAGTAAAGGTTCTATGTCCATGGACTAGTACTTCACAACAATCAAGCAATTGGCTAATAATCTAGAGATAACTGGGAAGACTATTGATCACAGTGACCTTGTAACTCAAGCATTATCAGGGTTGGATGAGTAGTACAAGTCAATAGCAAGGACAACATATCCTGTCATGAATCATCATCAGTGCTGATGACATTTGAGAGTCTACTTGAGTATTTGAACCAAGTCAAGAATAACTTTTTTTTATAGGTAAAAATAAATTATATTGATCAAAAATCATTTACAAATACTCCAGGCATACCCGGGCAATTCAACAATGAAATTATAATGAGTATAGAACTACTTTGGGCATACCCAAGTGATCAAACAAAATTATAATAAAAACAAGAGGAATAGAAATCAACCTATTGCTAGTGACTCGCAACAAATCAAAATATTAGGATACAAAGTAAACAACACTTCGTATACATGTGTTTTGATTCGTCGTACAATACTCTCCACATGGGGATTAAGATTTTCAAACAACATTCTATTTCTTGCCATCCAAATGTAGTAAACAGAACTAGCTAAGGCAATCCTTTTAGCTTTGTTCCGCCATGAGGTTCCTCTAGCCTGCTTCTTTCATCCATTTTAACGCACTAGTCAAGAACAACTTTACTTCTATGAGTGTTGGTCAGTTGGACATCATAATTAACCGAATAACAACATTCATGCAACAACTGATTTGTAGCCCGCTTTTTAGGAATGGTGTTTCATTTTCTGTTAGCCACTTGGCAAATCATTTCTAGAATTTTTTTGTATGTATTGTTTGTAAATATTCTGCGTGTATATATTGGTGAAGCAATGAAATGATCAATGCGAAAAATTCATTCAAGTTCATCCTATATTTTAACTGGTCCAAGCCAGAACAATTGACCCACATTGAGGGACCTATATGAAAGAGTTTTGTCTTTAAAATGGAATCCAAACTCGAATTTTGCCAAAATTAATAAAGCATCACATGAAATCTAGCCACATGCAAAAAGTGGGCAGATCAAGACTAGTTTGTACACCAATATAGTAAAAAAGAATTTATTATAATTACACGCAGTAACAGATCAAGGAATCTAGGTGAACATGGGTGTCACTCGAGCGATTGTCGAGCGGCCATCTAATATAAGTAAGTTTTTTTTCGACGAAGCCAACACGAACGGCTGCAAAGCTCATCGGGTGCTGACTTTGACCCTGGTTACACGATCAAATTATTACAAGAATAATAAACCAAAATGAACAAATATATTAGAAATAATACGAAAATCTTATTAAAAACGAGCAAACAACATTACAACCATCTCTGTTTGGTCCAAACAAAAGAACCCACAAAAACCTAACCTACCCAACATTACATTAAATAACATGACACACTTAAAAAATCGCACTCTCCCTTTGGGGAGGGCTACATAACACAATGACTTTACATAACATTTAATTCATAATTAACTCTCACATCCACTTACTGACACACACACACTACGGAAAGCACAAAAAAGGTTCCCAACTAACAAAAAGAAACATCATTTGATGCCTTTTTTCTGCGCGAAAGCGAGTCGACAAACATTTCATTGCATCTTTAGGTTGTCCCGGAATTCGATCTACCAGCACGGTCTAGTAGAAGTTGAGGCGGGAAGTGTAAGTGGCTTTTGGAGACCAATTTCTGGGAATAATATCCCTTGCAGATAGGCTTCTTCCTGTTGATAGTGTTGTTAACTTTACAGAAAATGGTCCTCTTAAGGGTCCCCCAATAATGCACCAATTTGCACCCCATAAATGTGTCATTTCGAGCCATTCGTTTGAATTTGTCTGCACCAATATAATTTTGTTACGTGATTATTGCAATTATAAGTAGAGGCAGACATAAACTTAAGCACAGATAAAGTTATTTTGTGGGTGGGGGGGGGGGGGGGGGTACACTAGAAGTAGAAATCCCATTACAATTGTGGGAGGTGTTTTGGAGCACATTGCTCACTGGAGAAATTAAAATACATGTGCAAATTTGATATGCATGACTAGATAGAACTAACTTGTTTTTTGGTGGACACTTTTGGTATGCTCGACTAGACAGAATTAACAAAGACTGGTATTAATTAAAAAAATAAAATCAGTTAGGATCTATATTAAAGTAAGCAATTGAGTTTCTTTAGACAAAGTTTTAGGTACTTGATGCTTCTTTGATTATGAATCACGTCAAAAGAATATCTTTTGTTCAAGTCTCGTAATCACTTATTCATGAAAATTATGTAGGAATGTATTTAGTTACCTGTCTTATCTGCATCGACCCAACATCGCCATCTCCATCTTCAAATTCGACTAAAAGTGAGAGCCAATAATCGGTTGATCCTTCATTGACATGAAATGCAATGTTTTTTCCAGGATACTTACATGGAGTCCTGCAAATTTACATCAAAATTAATAAAATTTGCCCCTAAATTAATTATTATTTTTTATTTTATAATTGGAAAAAAAAAATTATTTACATCTGACATTTTTCTCCTAATACGTGGCCACATAATTTTTAATATCTGAGCTCACTGTCAGTTGAGATATCATAAGATTTTGACCAAATTAATCTCAAAATGACTAAACAGAACAAGACCGTTACACCAATAAAGAATAGAACAGGACAATATACTTTAGTCTAGTACAACTCACCGTCGGTAGATAACGGAAATTTCGCCGCGGTTGCGCAACCCGCCACCAGCACCGGCGATAGCCATCCGGCCAAAGGCGGCACCACTAAGGTCAAAGTGGGTGCGGCCATTCGAGCAGTAACCACCAGGGCACTCGTCCGTAATTATGACTGTCACGGCCCTTCGAGAGCATATCGATTTGTCCAAGCACCTCACTTTATAGCACGCCCCGCACCCTTCCCCATTTTTGAATAATACCGGGCTCACCGCCCCAACTCGAGCCCGGAATGGCTTCACATCCACCAGTGACCCGTATCCACATGCCCCACCTTCAACAACATAAGAATTGTTGAACGTGATTAGATATTACAATAAATAAAATTATAAATGGAGCATGGTGGGGGCATATATACCGTCGCTGCCGTCGCCTTCGGGGCTACCGTACCAAGTGGCTGTGGCGGGATACCAATGTGAGTCAGCAACTTGCCGGAGAGGCCCGGCGGCGGCCACCAAGCAATGAGACAACACTAGCATGACAGACACCAAGAAATGAACCATATGGCGGCGACCCTCCATAATTTAAGTAGAATGTAGATAAGTGCCACCGATCAACCACCACTTTTCACGGCGGCTGATGAACCGAGACAGAGAAGTAGAACTGGAGCTCTGCCGACAGTTTAATTAGGTCTTTGTGTACTGAAACTCTACTGTTGATTTTGTAGTGTGTTGTGAGGAAATATAAGGTTGCAAAAAGTTGGAATGTGCTTTAGGGATCGATTTGTCTTTTGAGAAAATGTTCAACTTTTTATGCCCATAGCGTTTTAATTTAATCACGATGGTGCCACCACTTTTGAGTAGGGCCCACCGACAGTTAAGGCGTTGAATCCGCAATACGGTATCCACGTGCCTGATTATTTTCAAAGAACAAGGGTTTTTTTTGTCATTACATCGAATTAGATGTTTCTACCGTTAGTATTGTTTCACGCTAATGTTTATAACTTTTACACCTTATAAGAGTTTGTCTCAAATTTTCTCTCACATTCTTATATTATAAAAAAATTAACACAAATTTTTATCAATTCTTTTTTATTTAAAGATGGAGGAAATAGACTCATTTGTCCATTGTATTTTTAAATAACCAAAAATAAATAATAATACAAAAAAGCAATTAAATACTTGACCCTCATTTTAAAGCCATTAACATATTTTTGGATAAAAATCATGATTAAGAGTAATACTTTATGATTAGTAAAATGTTAAAAATACACCCCTCTTTGCTCAGTAAGCTCTCAACGAAAAATGAGTGAAAATATAAGAAGAGAAGATGAGAGAATTATGATTGTTGTGGTGGTAGATGAATGATCAAATATGATCTATTTGTAAGTGAGAATATGCTAGCCAAAATAAAAAGGTGTCATAAAACACACAAAGGATACATGACCATACATATTCAACTTCAACATTTTCACCTTCCATTTTTCAAACATCCAAAACCTCACAAAACCTACTAAATGAAAATGCAATGAATGATTAAAGTATCACCAACATTCCCCCACTCATTGTTGTTGGGTTTTGATGCCCAATAAATCTAGAGCGATGAGTATTCACTTTTGCGCTAAGAGCGCATTATTTGCTATAGCTAAGGCTATTGGACTTCCGCTCCGTATTGATGAAGCTACTTCGAATCTTCGATGACCCAGTGAAGCGAAAGTTTGTATTGATGTTGACCTAAAATTTAAACTCCCTGAGCGAGTATAGATTGAGAGGGAGAAGATGGAAGGATATTGGTAGCTTGGGTGCCCGACTTTTACTTCAGATGCAGACATTTTGGACATAAGGATGATAAATGCTCTAGTAGTTCGCATCCTGCTCCACCACATGTGGCACCCATAGCTGTTGACCATACTTCTAGGGCTCTCCCGATTTTGACTAAGGATAATGGTAAGGCCAAGGAGACTGCGACTCTTCCTGGCTAGAGATGGACGCCGGTTAAGCGCAATCAGAAGGGACATAATGGAACTTCCGAGAATATTACTTATATTCCTCCCAGTATCCCGATTATCGTAGTTACTGCCGATCAGATAGTTACTACTTTCACTGCCCCACCTATTACTAGTACTGCTTATCCTCAGATTCCTACCTCTTCACATCCGGATCAATTGACAGTTGCTCCCACTCGAGCAGGTCATCATAGCCAACCAGTTTCCACATTAGATGACCAACCAGTTGTTCAATCTTCGGATCCGATCAGCAGTACTCCCATGATAGGTAGTTCTATATACTTTGATCTTCTTTTAGAGGATAGGATGGAGAGGCCACGAGACTCGATTGGTTTGAAAGTGCTAGTTTCACCTACACATTGTCAACAGAATTTAGAGGCTTTCTTATCTTCATATCAGTCCAATTCTAATGTTTTTTCTCATATTAAAGTTCATCATCATGTAGAATACCATCGTTCCTCGATTGATGACTTGGTAGGCATGACTAGTAGGACATATGATGATAGTTTTGTCCCAGTTAGTCAAAAAAGAAATGCGAAAGCCGCCAATACTCAATTCCTAGGATGGCGACCAGGAGTTGGTCACAAGATACCTCTTCATGCACATCCAGATGAGTACCATCATATGAAATGCGAGAGGTGTAGCTAGTGTTGCTACTCATCGGCGCCTGAAGAAACTTATTCAGCTTAATCAGGTTTATATTTTAGTTATTTTGGAGCCTTTTATTTTTCAGCATAGATTTGAAGATATTCGACGTTATCTGCGATTTGACACGAGATTTCAAAATGAGTTGAATAAGATCTGGTTTTTTTGGAACATAGGTACTACTGTTACTGTTATTGTTGATCATCCTCAGTTCCTTCATGTTAGAGTTGAGAATCCTAGACTAGTGTGCCCTATCTATTTGACTCCTGTCTATGCTTCTTGTAATGTATCTATTATGAGGGATTTATGGGAGGGTCTTCACCACATCTCCCTCGATATGGACGACCCTTGGTTAGTTGTGGGAGACTTTAATGTTATTACGCATGATGGTAAGCGCACTGGTCATAACACTCGTGATCGAGGCACTACTGCTTTCTTTGATATGATGTTAGATTGTGGTTTAGAGGATATTGGTTTCCTTGGGAATCTGTATACTTGGTCCAACGATTGAGTCATAAAGAGACTGAATATGGTACTCATTAATTCTACAGCTATCGCTTTCTGTTGACACTTACTGTTAGGCACTTGAATCAAACTTCATATGATCATTTGCCTTTATTACTTCAGTAGGCTTGTGATGATGATTTGGGGCCTAGACCTTTCAGATTCCTCAATGTTTGGACTAAGCATCATGATTTTTCATCATTTGTCGCTCAGAAATGGTCACTCCCTACACATTTTACGAGGATGGCTGCACTTTGGGATAAGTTCTTTATGCTGAAATAGGGCCTACGTTGGTGGAATCGACATGTGTTTGGAGATATTATCCAACGGGTGCGTGAAGCTGAGGATATGGTGGATAAGGCTGAGATAGTATATGATATAGACCATATACCGGAGCATCGTGACCTATTACATCATGCATATGTAGTTTTGAATCGAACCTTATCTATTGAGGAGGGTTTTTGGAAGCAAAAAGTCGGTTCACGTAGGGTATGTGAAAGAGATCACAATACTCATTTTTCCATGCGATGGTTCAAGGATGTAGGATCAAATCGTGTATTAGGTCTATCAGGACGCAAGTAGGGGCTATCTTAGCAAATCCTGCTGACATTCAGTCTTCTGCTATTGCATTCTACCAGGATCTTCTATTTGCTCCTACACTGTTATTGAACCTCATTCGTTCTGATATCATCCCCAGGCTTTTGACGGAGGATGATAATTTGGTTATAAACTGCATCTATTTGATTCATGAGGTTTGGGAGGCGATGTTTAGTATAGATGCTGACGATGCTACCAATCCGGACGGATTCTCATCCCTATTCTTCCAACATTATTGGGAAGAGGACGTTGCTTATAGATGGACCAACTTCAAACATATCAGTTTATGTATTATGTTCAATAAGCTTATTACTAAGCTGTTGAACACCAAATTGAATACTTTGTTACCGCGCATTATCTCTCTACAACAGAGTGGGTTCATTCATGGACGCCTTATTGGGGACAATGTTCTTTTGGTTCAGGAGTTTCTCCATACCTTGGATGATAGAATGCGAGAGGGGTAATGCTATGCTGAAACTTGACATGACTAAAGCTTATGATCGCATGGCTTGGAGCTTCATTTATTCTATTTTAGAGGCATTTGGTTTTGATCAGATCTGGATTGATAGAATTAGTCGGTGCATCTTGGAGTGTCATTTTTCTATTTTCCTAAATGGCCGCCCTTATGGTTTTTTCCCTTCCTTTCGAGGGCTCAGACAGGGAGATCCTATTTTGCCATCATTGTTCATCATAACTGCTAATTACTTCTCACGCCTACTCACTCGAAGGTTTTAGAAGTATCCCAATATGTGTTATCTGCATGGAGGTAGTACTCTTGTCTCACACCTTTCATTTGCTGATGATATGATTAGATTCGCTGATGGTCAGAAATAGTCTATCAAGAGAATTCTTGGTTGTTTAGAGCACTATGAGGGGGTCTCTGGTCAGTTGGTGAATAGAGACAAGAGCAGACTCATATTACCCAAACGGGCATCTATTAGTCAGATTAGACGACTGGAGATCTTGATTGGTTTTTGACACCAGCAACAACCATTCACTTATCTGGGAGTCCCTATATTCAAGGGGGCCAATAGGAGCTTTATTTATGATGACCTTATCTATAAGGTCAAGAACATAATCTCAGGTTGGGCTTCACGTTTCTATCTTATGGGGGTCGTATTACTTTGCTGAGGTCAGTGCTATCTTTCATGCCATTACACCTTCTTCAGATCATGCAATCTCCTAAAACTATCCTAAAGAAACTAGAGAGCATCTTTGCGCGATTCCTGTGGGATTCCAAAGATCAAGCGCATTGTTTACATTAACGGAGCTAGAAGGAGATTTGTCTTCCTATGATGAAGGTGGTCTAGGTTTTAGGAGATTACAAGATGTGGTGGACACCTTCTCCATGAAGATCTGGTGGTTGTTGCGTTTTCAGAGATCTCTTTGGGCCTATTTCATACAGGGCAAGTATTGTATGGTGACATACCTTTTATTTGTAGCAGTTCCTTACTCGGCTTTTCCTATCTGGAAGAGGCTGAAATTAGTTGGGCCCCGAACAGAGCCATACATTGCTTGGCATCTTGGTACATGTCATATTTTCTGTTGGCATGACTGCTCGATAGGTGAGACCACTTTGACATCCTTATTCCCACACCGGTAGTACATATCTGCGAGGGTGCAGGAATTTTTTTATGATACTAGGTGGAATATTGGACGTTTATTACTAGTTCTCCCTTCTCTGGTGGTGGACCAGATATGGGCTATACCTTTATGTACCGATACCCCAGATCGAATTGTTTGGCGAAATATATCAGATGGTAGTTTCGCTACCAAGTCCGCTTGGCAGCCGTATGGTCGGGACGCCAATATCAGGATTCATACCATTTATTATGGGGCTCCATTTTGCCCATCAATGTCTCATTCTTTACTGGAGACTATGGTAGGACCTCATTCCAGTAGATGTGGTTATTTAGGAAATGATTGGATGCCAGATGGCTTCTCGCTGTCAGTGTTGCTATGAGATTGAGACTATCAATCACATTTTCACTGGTAATAGTATCTCCAATTAGGTATGGCAGCACTTTGGAGATATTTTTCAGATATCTATGAATTCAGGAGAGGGAGTCAGACAGAGATTCCAGAGATGGAGGTATTCGAGACATTATGTTTGTTGCGGACACATTCACATTATCATTCCTCTTCTGATATTTTGGTACCTATGGACCGCTAGGAATGATGCGAAGCATAAAGGTATTTGTATTGTAGCCAAACGTATCATTTGGAAAGTTTTTGCATGATATCTTTTTTTCATATGAGAGGACTGCTTCGAGTGTTGGTGAGAGGATTTGACACTTGTACCTATATTTGGTATTTTTATGAGCCTCCCTTCTCTATCTCCCCCTATTCTAGTTTGGTAGCGTACTCCATCAAATAGAAATGACAAGATCAATACTGATGGATGCGTCAAGGATGGCTTTGCGAGTGGAGGATGCATCATCAAAGACCACGCAGGAGATTGTATTAGGGCTTTCTCAACTTCGTATGAACCATGCTTGATATTAGAGGCAGAGCTCCAGGCTATTCTTGATGGGATTTTACTAGCTCATGGTCTTAGGTTTTCAGCGATTAAGGTAGAATCTGATTCTACAGTAGCTATTCACTGCATCACTAAAGGAGGAGGACCATAGGCTATTCAGGGTATACTCAGACCTATCACGGATATCATATCCTTCAATAGAGATAAAATCTCACATTTACAGAGAAGGAAATCAGGTTGCAGATGCTCTTGCTGCGGAGGGTTGGGATTATCGACGATACTAGATATATGGACCACATGACCTACTACGACACATTAGGGCACTAGTACAAATTGACAGACATGGATTGCCCAATGTCAGAGTTTAATTTTGATTTTATTTTCAATTCTTATTTTTGCGTAAATTTGCAGTTATTTTTATTGCAAAGGAAGTAGTACTTCCTCGTTTACTAATTTAATATTTGTCATTTATTTTCATTGTAAGGGAAGTAGTACTTCCTCATTTTTTTGCTTTCATTAGTTTCATGTAACCACGGTACTCCTCCGCCACAAGTGATGACATATTAATAAAATCTCGAAGGTCACGCCATCCTTCAATTGAAAAAAATTCAAGTTTAGAGGCTCTACTTAAAAACAACATGGACCGTTGAAAGTAGTTTAATGAATTAATCTTGCTCACGGCCCATATATTGACCTATTGGACGGCTCTCGAGTCTTGGCCCATTTAACCTTTCTCTTTGTCCGACTAAAGAGTAACCTATATCTATATATATGGTTGTTTAACACTACCCATTTTTTTCTGTGATTTGTGTTTATTGGAGAAGAAAATGTGGTTGTGAGAAAGGAGAAAAAAATGTTTGCTTTGTGTTACAATTCTTTATTTTGGTCTCCTCTTTGTGCTTTCTTCCATCTTGCCTTTGTGGCTGCAAATCAATACCAATATCTTGTCATTTGTAACTGAGATTAAAAAGCAACCGAGTTGAATATATTAGTTGTAGGTTAGAGCTTTGGATTGGTTATTGATATAGAAAGGTAACGTGAAATTGAGCTCGAAAATCATTGAATCAAAGATTTTGGAGTGAGTTTCCACAAAAATTAGCGTGAGAGCTTCAAGGTGGTGGATTTTTGGCCAAAAATCGATAAGAGAAGAGGCAAAAAACTAAAACAGAAGTTGGAACCGAAAACTGTGTGATAATCTCAGCTGATCGGATTCATTTGTACTTTTTTCTACCAATTCATTGACTGGTTGGTGAAATGGAGACCACTAACATGACGTGCATGTTGAGGTGTAGTTGGTGGTCTGGAGCGTGAGGTAGCGCGAAGGTGCATATAGGCCATGAGCAAAATTGTTGGTTGTGCATGTCGGTGCTTGAAGTGGAATCCGTCGAAGGTCCCTTTTGACAGTTTGTTTGTGACATTATTTCTCACATTTTAGTGTTTTAGTTTTCTACTTCGGGTTATACAGTCCGATTTTGCCATTTGCACCTTTGATATTCGATCGTTTTGATTGACTACTTCAGTTATTAGAGCTTTAGGATGAATAATGTTGACCCTAAACTTTGGAAAATTTTCTTCTCTCATTATTAACGGACCACAAATTAATATGCTATAGTATATTGACTTATCTCGTTTAAATTCTAGCATCAGCGAGTCATTGTATTGGATGACATTAGGATTATGATTACTGTGTATGGTAACCATTCTTGTGCTAGAATTTACTAATGATTTACCCTATTTGAAGTGTTGAATTTGATTTCAAGTTTATAATTGCTTCGCTATTTAAATACCATTAAGTTATTGTGTGAGATGGCATTGCGTGAGAAACTGAATTTTGTTTACATATTGTAATGCCATGTAATTTTTTTAACGTGATTATCATCTGTATCAAGATTAATTTACGTAATGTTACAGTTATTGTTTATTAATATAATTATCTTCAACATGACAACCATATTTTTTCTGTGGAATGTACCGTAGACGTCCTAGTCAATCAATGTGCTAAGTAAAATTAAATCTAATAGGAATGTTTTTGAGATTAAATTAATCAATGAATTAATTAAGTTAATTAGAGACAAAAGAGGGGTTTTACTTTCTAAGTCACAATTTGGCACAAAATAGATGCCATAAGGTTGGTAGTCAAAAGTTTCCTATTTGAACACATTTACATGTACCTATGCACGTCCAAAAACAATGCAAAATTAAAAGAAATAAAATCATTCATCTTCTACTTCATCTTCTAGAATTAGGTTTTGCACATCATGATAAGATACTATAATTTACATTGTTGATCCCAAAAAATGAACTCAACAAATGTTAGGCCCACTCTTGCCACGTCAAGTACGGATCCGACGCATTTTTATCAAAACAAGCACTGTAATTAGCCTAGAATGAAAGCGGGAGGCACTTTCCGGCAAGAGATGATAACGTTTTGGACTCCAACGGTGTGATTCAATGGCAACCGCACTATCAACGATTGCCAAACCAAGATAATCAAGAATAAATCTCTTCTCGTCCAAAGGAATATGGGAAGGATAGATAAGAAAAGCTTTAGATGTATATTGAGATCACAATAACTTTTCTTTTAGTTTGTATTCAACAACATTGTAAAAGAGTAATGGAGGAATTACTAAGTGATACTATGTTGAATTCTCGAGAGTTTCTAGTACATGTATTTGGTCTTTTTCTTATCAAGATGCCAACCCTTATTTTTTACTAGGAGATTCTATTTATACTGGCATGGCCGACATGATGACCGTTGAATCAAAATCACTTGGCAAAATCTTATATACTAAAGCTTCACATCATTGTCTATTCCTTCAATTAATATTGACAAAGGGTCAGCCGTTTTATATTGTAGGCTGGCACACTCATACCTTGACACACTTTATTACATACGTCACATCAGTCTTTTCTAGGATCTTCAAATCTCCTGTTATGGATCAGCATCGGCTTGAGGACTTCTGACGCTTTTGAGCTTCGGATAACTTGTAATGACCTCGACTTTGATCTTCAGAGCATCCCTATAGGGTGTGTTCAGCATTAGCCTTGGTCATCATAGAAAGGACTTCAGATGTTTGTTCTTTTTCCACTTTGGCATTCTTTTAACTTCCCTGCTGACTCTCCACTTATGTGGATTGCTATCCATATGGCATTCTTATATGGAGCCTCGAAAATGAGGCATAATATATGTCTTACTTTGCCATTACTTGGTAGATTGTATTTAGGTTTCATGTCTGAATGGACCACTATATTTGTCTAAACCATATGAAATATTGTCTACATATTCATAGTTTCAGAAACACAAGAAAGTGTATAAGGAAATGATATGATCCGGGACATGCAATCACTTTATCGGGTTACACGAGTTAATGGTTCAAGCACGGAATTTAGATTTATCCCAAGCAGAGAAATTTCCATGAACTTGGTTAACCACTAGCTGGGAGTCACTACTGATGGTGAGCCTCTTTACTTTCATTTCTTTTGCCAGCCTTAGGCCAGCTAAGAGGGCTTCGTATTCTGCTACATTTTTTTGTGGCCTTAAAGTCAAACCTCACAGCGCAAGTAAGTTTGTGTCCCTCTGGGCTGACTAGGATGATCCCTCCTCTTGACCCCGTATCTTCAAATGACCCAGCAACCGAAAGGTTCCACTCTTGAGTTTCAGTAGATTCCATTTTCTCCTCGACCTTTAGAACAGGGGTAAATTCGGCTACAAAATCTGCTAGGGCTTGTCCTTTGATGGCTACCTTTGGTTTGTAAGTAATGTCGAACTCACTAAGCTCTACGACCCATTTAAGTAGTCTCTCCGAAGCGTTAGGCTTCTGAAGAACTTGCTTGAGGGGGTAATTCATCAATACATGAATGTTGTGAGCCTGAAAATATGGCCTCAACTTCCTCGACGCAATCACCAAGGAGAGGGCTAATGTTTCCATGTCTGGATACTGTGTATATGTTGCTAGGGGTGCTTTGCTTACATAGTATACTAGTAACTGGTGGTTGTTTTCCTCTCCGATCAATACCGAGCTTAAGGCTTCGGAGGTTACTGCTAAGTACAAATGTAGTACCTCATGATCTCTAGGTTTGGAGAGAAGATGTGCTCGTCCCAAGTGCTTCTTCAACTCTTGTAAGGATACTTCACACTCCTCTGTCCATTGAAACTTGTTTCCTCCTTTAAGGACCTTGAAGAAGGATATGCACTTGTCGGTTGCTTTGTACTTCCCTTGGCTTTTGGGGGGATCTCAATTCTATCAAGGCTCTGACCTTTTCAAGGTTTGCCTCAATGCCTATTTGGTTAATAATGTAACCCATGAATTTGCCCGATGACACCCCAAAAGCACACTTCAGGGGATTAAGTTTCATCCGGTACCTTCGTGAAATTTGGAACATTTCGTTAAAGTGGGCGACGTGGTCTTTTGCCTTTAAGCTTTTCATCAACATGTCGTGCACATAGACCTCCATGGTCTCTCTAATAAGGTTGGCAAACATCTTGTTAACCAACCTTTGGTAAGTCGCCCCGGCATTTTACAACCCGAAGTGTAATACTCCGAAAATTTTTGCTCGTTTATTTTCTCATTTAATTTTTAGGATGGCAATTTAATTTTTTTCAGATTTTTATATGGCCAAATTATTAGTGATTCCAAGTTTTCATTGTTGGTTGATTTAAATAGTTATCATGATTAGTTAATTAGGGGTTTGGGATTAAAGTTATTTTACATCTAATTAGTATAGATGTACATTTATTTTTCAACAAGTTGGCCGAGAGAAATGCTGTAATTGTGGAGTTATAATGCCAAATTAAAGCAAGCATGAGGTGGTTTGGGCAAGCATGAGGTGTAGGAGGCAAGCAAGAGGTGGTTAATTCTAAGTATTATGTGATATGAAGTGCTAACATGCATGCAGATTTTGAGAGGATTCAACCCACGTGTATGCACTCATTTAACTTAGTAATTAGTCACCTTTCCACCTTAATTTGACCATAGACTTTTTTGCCTATAAATAGTTAATAATTTTTCCCAGCAAAGGTCTTGGCAACCTGATTATATTTGTAACAAAGAGCAAGGACCAGCAAGAAGAAAAACGTGTAGGAAGGGAACTTAGCACCTAGTACACATTTCAGTCAATTTCTTCAAGCTCTTAGGTAAGATACTTTGCATGCTCAAGTGGTAGGATTTCATGGTAATATTGATGCTTAAGCTATGCATGAAAGGTGAACAAGTCCACAAAGTTAGATATCTATTTATGCCTTAGGACAAGTCCGAAGGGCACCGGCAAGCCGGAATGTGCACGTATGTATTTGAATGCTTTCCTTTTGCGTAGTATTAACATGTTAAATCTTAGCATGGTATCTTACTGAGTATTCTTTATACTCATAGTATTTTATACAATTTTCAGGTCCTTGATTGTCGAGTTGGTGGAAGTCGGTTAGCATACTTGATGATGGGTTAAGGATAGTTTTTGTAGCAAAAACTTTTCTCTTGTATGTTTCGTTCGTAGACTTCCTTCCCTATGTTTTTGTATCATCTAAGCATGTATAAGACATGATGTAATATGGTACTGGAAGTAAATTTTGTAACCATGTCTTTCATGTTATGCTAAGAGACATAAGACTTTTTTTTTTCTTGAAAATGATAAAAGGCAGAAACTGGACCAGTTTTTAGTGTCAATTAAAAATGCTATTACGAACACTATAAATATCTATTTGAGATTCTAAAAATATTCCTACGTTCCTCTTTGAGTTGTCTTTATATGAGCACAAGAATCACTCAATTTGGATTTCTGTACCCTGAGATATAAATTTTTAAGTGTCGAAAGGTCGAATCTGAAGTTCTGTGCAACACCTCACTGTTTTTAGTGAAACGTCCCCATCATATTATCTTGAAAACTCTCCATATTTTAACCTGGGAAACTACTTAGAAATATCTTTTAAATGCCACAAATTTCATATAAAACGGAGTTGAGGTGAATTTTATAAAAATATTTGAACTAGCTGCCCAAATTTACCATAACAACACCGAGTTCGTATTTGTAAAGAAAAATTTCAGGGCGGTATGCACTTCTACTAGCCATTAAATTTTACAAAGATATTTTACTATAAATTGAACATAAGTTTTCAGTATGTAATACTTTTATTTAAGAGTTTTTATATGTAGCAAAGGCAGAATTATTTTGTATAGTACGTAACACTCGAAGTATATGTTCGGGGTGTTACAGCGTGGTATCAGAGCGGTTATACTTTTCTGTAGACTTTTTCTTTTAAGTAGATAATAAGTTCAGTATGAACTTTATATATTGTTGATTATGGAAAATTATTTAAGAAAGTTACTGTCCGTCATCATCGAGCAAGCTAGCCACCGACTTTCAACCGGCGATCAAGGTAAAAAATCTTTTTTCAAAGTTTATTAGTTTTCTTTGAATTAAGTCATGTATGAGATTATGAAGTTATTAATACTTATATGTAATTATTTATCAAAGCCTAGTAGAGTAACATAATCAATTTTTGTCCTAGTTATGGCACGGATAATAAGAACTCCTACAAAGACAGAAGTTTATGGTTTTGCGCGGGAACGAGACATGTTATTGGCATTTTATTTTAATTATTGTATGTACCCACTCCATAACCTCGAGCAACATATTGATCTGCTAGACTGCATTATTGAGAGGTTGTGGGAGATACACCATAGCATAAGGGATAAGGTGAAGATACAGAGGTTATATGAAACCGTTCCAGAACCTTGGGCTTCGGTCATAAATAAGCTGGTGCAATGGTCTGAGGATGACCTTTCATATAAGGACATTACGTATTTACTTCGAGAAAGTTATGAAACTAGCCGCAATTTACAGCGAAACTTTAAGAAGACTATAACCTTATCCATGAATACTAGTTTACGAGCTACCAATTCTAGGCTAGATAAGGGACCGTTGGCCAAGTGCTTTCCTAGAGTTCTCAATGAAAGTCTTCCCGTACCATTCCTAGACAGTGCAGAGCAAGGCATGTTGGAGGAAGAACCAGAGGAAGACCCAGATGAAGACCCCGAGGAGGATCCAGAAGAAATAGAAGATTAGACACCATCTTATCGAGCTATCTTTGTTTTTGGAATAGGGTAGAATGTAGTACGTACATCTACTTTTGAATGTATAAATCGTATCTTAACATATGACTTTTGTTTGGAAAAAATATATAAAGGAAAGTTGCCTTGGTATTTGGTTTTTCTAAGTTAGTGTTACATTTTGATGTAATTCTAACTGGATGAATATTTTTCGTTCAAAGGAAATGCCTCCGAAACGCAACCACGGAAGTGCACCAAATTCCAATCTGAATTTAGGCGGCGGCAATGCTAATGCTAGTTCTAGTGGTAGTGAAGTTAATGTAGCAAACTTTGCGCGAGAACTGCTTGCCGTAATGCGGGAGTTGGGACAACAACAACAACAACATGCAACGCCTTTGACTGGGCAACGAATACTAAATCAACAAGTACCAGCTGGGCATCAGGAACCCAATCAACAAGTTGTTCAACCTCAAGTAGTGCCTAACCCGAGGGATCGAACTGCAATGATAGAGCAGTTTCGTAAAATGAACCCTCCATCATTCGAGGGGAGCATGGATCCCTTAGCAGTTGAAGACTGGTTACGAGAACTAGAACGTATCTTTAAATTTATAAGATGCGAAGATGCTGAAAAGGTAACATTTTCATTGTTTATGTTGAAGAAGGGGGCTAGCCATTGGTGGGACATGACTACTAGGTCGTTAACACCTGCTGAAGAACAGGCTATAACTTGGGTGAGGTTTAAGGAACTCGTAGAGGAAAAATTCTTCCCGGCAGCGGTAAAAGATCAAAAGGAAATGGAGTTCCTAGACTTCAGCAGGGAACCATGACCCTCGTGGAGTATGAGCGTAAATTTGAGGAATTATCAAGGTTTGATCCACATCTAGTGGATACGGAGGAAAAGAGAGCTAGAAGGTTCGAACGTGGGCTTCAACCTTATATTCGTGATATAGTGTCAGTTCTCGAGCTGAACACTTATCGAGAGGTCTTAAAGCGAGCACATACTATTTCTTATCAAAGAACTCAAAATGTTGGGAATTCTCATCAAGTTCAAAATTTCTCCGGTAAGAGGAAGTGGAACTTTGATGGACAGAATAACAGTAAAGGGAAAATGAACAATGCAGCAAAGAGAGGAAAGACAGAGATAGTAGGAGTTGGTGGTGATAAACGTTGTCCTAAGTGCGATAGACCCCACAAAGGAGAATGCTTACTGGGGAAAAATGTTTGTTTCAAGTGTGGAAAATCAGGACATTTTGCTAAAGAATGCCCTCAAAATCAGACACAGAAGGCTGGAGATGACAAGATAGGAAAGGCAAGGGTTTTCTCCTTATCCAGGCAAGAAGCAGAGCGAGACCCTAATGTCCTAGCAGGTATCGTCTATGTTTCCAATATGCATGCATTTGTACTTATAGATTCTGGAGCTGCACATTCGTTCATCTCTTCTTCGTTTGTTGCGAAATCTAAAGTGGAATGTGAATTCCTTCCGTATACTTTAGAAATCTCTCTTCCATCTGGAAAGATACTTGTTGCTACCCAAATATCTAAAGACCTTAAGATGAAAATTGATGGTAGAAGTGTAACGGTAAACTTAATTCTGCTAACGATAAAAGACTTTGACATTATCCTGGGTATGGACTGGTTGTCTAAAAACTATGCTACTATTCATTGTACCGAGTGAGTGGTGATTTTTCAAAGACCGGGCGAGGAAGAGTTCCGGTTTATGGGGACTGGGACAAATACGTTGCCTTGTATAGTGTCAACAACTCAGGTCGAAAGGACGGCGAGAAAGGAATTATGTCAAGGATTTCCAGTATCGATGTCCAACATTAAACAAGATAAGTTGTCAGTTGAGGATGTTCGAATAGTCCAACACTATAAAGATGTTTTTCCAGAAGATCTTCTAGGCTTACCACCAAACAGGCAAGTAGAGTTTACCATCGACTTAGTACCAGGAGCAACACCTATTTCAAAGGCTCCATATCGTATGGCACCGTTGGAGCTGCAAGAGTTGAAGGTACAGTTGGAAGAGCTCCTTGATAAGGGTTTTATTAGACCAAGTGTATCACCTTGGGGTGCACCTGTGCTATTTGTGAAAAAGAAGGATGGAACAATGAGGCTGTGCATTGACTATCGAGAATTAAATCGCCTCACTATCAAAAATAGGTATCCCCTTCCGAGAATAGAAGATTTATTTGACCAGCTTAAGGGGGCTACAGTATTTTCAAAGATTGATTTGAGATCAGGATATCATCAATTGAAAATTAAGACGGAGGATATCCCTAAGACGGCTTTTAGAACGCGTTATGGGCATTATGAATTTTTAGTGATGCCTTTTGGAGTAACTAATGCCCCGGCGGTATTTATGGATCTAATGAACAGAGTATTCCATGAATACCTAGATCAGTTTGTCATAGTTTTTATTGATGACATCTTAATTTATTCGAAGAGTGATGAAGAACATGAGAAACATCTCATGATTGTCTTGGAAACTCTAAGAAAAGAGAAGCTTTATGCCAAATTCAAGAAATGTGAATTCTGGTTGAATAAGATAGGTTTCCTGGGGCATGTAATCACAACACAAGGGATTGAAGTGGACCCAACTAAAGTAGAAGCGGTGAATAATTGGGTAAGACCAACCAGTGTTGGAGAAATACGTAGTTTCTTAGGATTGGCTGGTTACTATAGAAGATTTATTGAAGGATTTTCTAAAATAGTAGGGCCATTGACCCAATTGACTCGTAAAGGGATAAAATTTCAATGGACAGAGAAATGTGAACAAAGCTTCCAAGAGCTGAAACGAAGATTAGTTACAGCTCCAGTGTTAACAATACCAGATGGACCAGAAGGATTCGTTATATACAGCGATGCTTCGAAACATGGCATTGGGTGTGTTCTGATGCACAAAGGAAAGGTGATAGCTTACGCTTCTAGACAATTGAGGCAATATGAACAAAACTACCCAACCCATGATCTAGAATTGGCTGCGGTAGTTCATGCCCTTAAGATATGGCGTCATTACTTATATGGAAGTAAGTGTGATATTTATACCGATCATAAAAGTTTAAAGTATTTTTTCACCCAAAAGGAATTAAATATGAGGCAGAGGAGATGGCTAGAGCTAGTGAAGGATTATGATTGCACTATCCTTTACCATCCTGGTAAAGCTAATGTAGTAGCAGATGCTCTTAGCAGAAAGACGGTTGGACAACTAGCAGTATTAATTACTGTACAGGACCAGTTGTTAAAGGATTTCGAAAACTTACATCTAGAAGTAATTGCTCCACCGACCCAAACTATCACCAGGATAGCGACTCTGATGATTCGACCAACACTTAGAGATCGAATAAGAGTAGCACAAGATGATGATTCTTTCCTACAGAAGATTAAATCAGAAGTTGGTACCAACAAGCGAAAGGATTTTGAGTTAGGCCACGATAAAGCCTTACTCTTTAAGGGAAGGTTATGTGTACCAAAAGACGAGGGATTGAGGAAAGAAATTCTTGAAGAAGCACACTTAACTCCATATACTGCTCATCCAGGAGGTACAAAAATGTATCGAGATCTAAGGAGTATATTTTGGTGGAGAAATATGAAACGGTGCATAGGTCTTTTTATCAGGAAGTGTATGACTTGTCAACAAGTGAAAGCTGAACATCAACGGCCATCTGGATTGTTGGAACCATTAAAAATTCCACTATGGAAATGGGAGCATATAACTATGGATTTTGTTATGGGTTTTCCAAAATCAGCCAAGGGAAATGATGCTATGTGGGTTATAGTGGACCGGTTAACGAAGTCAGCTCATTTTCTACCCGTAAGAATGAACTTCAGTATGGATCAATATGCACGATTATACATCAAAGAGGTCATCCGTTTACATGGTATCCCAGCTTCAATTGTATCTGATAGAGATCCAAGATTTACCTCAAAATTTTGGAAAAGTCTGCAGAAAGCTATGGGCACCAAGTTAAACTTCAGTACAACTTTTCATCCGCAAACTGATGGACAATCGGAGAGGACTATCCAGACTTTGGAGGATATGTTGCGCGCATGCGTCCTTGATCTCGGAGGTAGTTGGGAAAGTTATGTACCATTAGTAGAGTTTGCCTATAATAATAGCTATCAAGCTACAATAAAGATGGCACCTTACGAAGCTCTCTATGGCAAGAGATGTAGATCTCCTCTTTATTGGGATGAAGTAGGGGAGCGAAGAGTTTTAGGACCGAAAATAATTGAGGAAACTTGTCGAGCGGTTGATAAAATAAGAGCTAGAATCAAGACGGCCCAGGACCGATAAAAAAGTTATGCGGATAAAAGGAGAAAAGATTTGGCATTTAATGTTGGTGATAAAGTTTTCTTGAAGGTGGCACCGATGAATGGAGTTTTTCGTTTTGGAAAGAAGGGAAAACTTCGACCAAGATTCGTGGGTCCTTTTGAAATTTTGCAAAAAGTTGGAAGTGCAGCCTATCGAATTGCTCTGCCACCAGATCTGTAAGCAATTCATGATGTATTCCACGTGTCAATGCTTCGACAATATGTGGTAGATCAAAGTCACGTGGTTAATCACCAACCATTAGATATCAAGCAAAACATGACTTATGAGGAAAAACCAGTAGCAATCTTAGATCGCAGAATCCAACAACTGAGGACAAAAGAAATTCCATTAGTGAGAATTCAATGGAAAAACCATAATGTCGAAGAATCAACTTGGGAAAGGGAAGAGGAAATCAAGACCAAGTATCCAGAACTTTTCAACCAAGAATGAGGTAATTTCGAGGACGAAATTCTTTAAGGGAGGAGGGATGTAATACTCCGAAAATTTTTGCTCGTTTATTTTCTCATTTAATTTTTAGGATGGCAATTTAATTTTTTTCAGATTTTTATATGGCCAAATTATTAGTGATTCCAAGTTTTCATTGTTGGTTGATTTAAATAGTTATCATGATTAGTTAATTAGGGGTTTGGGATTAAAGTTATTTTACATCTAATTAGTATAGATGTACATTTATTTTTCAACAAGTTGGCCGAGAGAAATGCTGTAATTGTGGAGTTATAATGCCAAATTAAAGCAAGCATGAGGTGGTTTGGGCAAGCATGAGGTGTAGGAGGCAAGCAAGAGGTGGTTAATTCTAAGTATTATGTGATATGAAGTGCTAACATGCATGCAGATTTTGAGAGGATTCAACCCACGTGTATGCACTCATTTAACTTAGTAATTAGTCACCTTTCCACCTTAATTTGACCATAGACTTTTTTGCCTATAAATAGTTAATAATTTTTCCCAGCAAAGGTCTTGGCAACCTGATTATATTTGTAACAAAGAGCAAGGACCAGCAAGAAGAAAAACGTGTAGGAAGGGAACTTAGCACCTAGTACACATTTCAGTCAATTTCTTCAAGCTCTTAGGTAAGATACTTTGCATGCTCAAGTGGTAGGATTTCATGGTAATATTGATGCTTAAGCTATGCATGAAAGGTGGACAAGTCCACAAAGTTAGATATCTATTTATGCCTTAGGACAAGTCCGAAGGGCACCGGCAAGCCGGAATGTGCACGTATGTATTTGAATGCTTTCCTTTTGCGTAGTATTAACATGTTAAATCCGAGCATGGTATCTTACTGAGTATTCTTTATACTCATAGTATTTTATACAATTTTCAGGTCCTTGATTGTCGAGTTGGTGGAAGTCGGTTAGCATACTTGATGATGGGTTAAGGACAGTTTTTGTAGCAAAACTTCCCTCTTGTATGTTTCGTTCGTAGACTTCCTTCCCTATGTTTTTGTATCATCTAAGCATGTATAAGACATGATGTAATATGGTACTGGAAGTAAATTTTGTAACCATGTCTTTCATGTTATGCTAAGAGACATAAGACTTTTTTTTTTCTTGAAAATGATAAAAGGCAGAAACTGGACCAGTTTTTAGTGTCAATTAAAAATGCTATTACGAACACTATAAATATCTATTTGAGATTCTAAAAATATTCCTACGTTCCTCTTTGAGTTGTCTTTATATGAGCACAAGAATCACTCAATTTGGATTTCTGTACCCTGAGATATAAATTTTTAAGTGTCGAAAGGTCGAATCTGAAGTTCTGTGCAACACCTCACTGTTTTTAGTGAAACGTCCCCATCATATTATCTTGAAAACTCTCCATATTTTAACCTGGGAAACTACTTAGAAATATCTTTTAAATGCCACAAATTTCATATAAAACGGAGTTGAGGTGAATTTTATAAAAATATTTGAACTAGCTGCCCAAATTTACCATAACAACACCGAGTTCGTATTTGTAAAGAAAAATTTCAGGGCGGTATGCACTTCTACTAGCCATTAAATTTTACAAAGATATTTTACTATAAATTGAACATAAGTTTTCAGTATGTAATACTTTTATTTAAGAGTTTTTATATGTAGCAAAGGCAGAATTATTTTGTATTGTACGTAACACTCGAAGTATATGTTCGGGGTGTTACACGAAGGGCATGACCTTGTAACAATAAAGCCTTTATTTGTGATGAAAGAAGTATGCTCTTCATCAGCCGGGAACATGGGGATTTGATTATACCCCAAATAGGCATCCATGAAACTAAAAAGCTCGTGTCCTGTTTTTGAAAGTTGATCAATCCTGGGAAGTGGGAAGCTATCCTAGGGACAAACTTGGTTCAAATTCAAAAAGTCTTTACACACTCTCCACTTTCCATTGTGTTTTTTCACCAACACTGGGTTCGAGACCCACTTCGGGTATACAGATTTTCGTATAAACCCATTATCAATCAACTTTTTAATATCTTCTTTCAGTGCCTCATACCTTTCTGGGTTGAGGGCTCTCCTCTTCTACCGATGTGTTGTAGCCTTCGAATCTATGTTTAAGTGATAGCAGCTGACCTTTGGGTTAATGCCAACCATATCGCTATACTTCCAAGCAAAACATCAAGGTTTTTGAGTAAGAAGTTTTTCAACTCATCCTTCATTTCTAATGGCAAACTGCTTTCCACTTGTAGGCATTTTGATGGATCTATAAGGTCTGTTGGGAATGTCTCCAATTCCTCCATAGGGGTTGCCTGAGACTTACAATCAATGATGTGAGGGTCTAGCTCTTCCAAGTAAGCTGGTTCTTCAGTAGCTATCATTTCTAGGGCTTGTATGGTGCTGAGGATACCACCTTCTTCAGGGGCCTCGACCATGACGACACATTTCCCTTGTTCAGAGGCATTCCATTTTTTCAGGGAAGCCGCTCATGTCAACGTTGGTGAAGATGACATTGACTAATCTTGGCTCTGCTTTCCTTAAGGAATTGGAGTAGCATTCTCTAGCTCCTCGTTGATCTCCTCGAACTATGGCAATGCCATTTTCAGTTGGGAACTTCATACACAAGTTGCCCATAATTCCTTCAACACGGGTCTCCCAAATACCCCATGATAAGCAGATCGACTATTAACCACCAGGTTGATAGAAGAGAACTCATATGGGTCAACTCGTGGTCAACTTTCATTTTATAAAAGGTGGTTTCGAAGATAATATTAATCGAGCTCACATTATCTACCAACATCCTTTTCAGGCCATTGTGTGCTACGATAGCTCTTATTACTAAGGCGTTACGATATGGATAATGTACCTTCATCGTATCTTCATGGGTGAATGTAATTGATGGAATTTCCCTTCCAATTGAAGAATGGTTAACTATGTAACTCGTCATGGGGGGTCATTTGCTTCCCTATCATAATTTCTTTATGAATTTCACGATTCTTCCCTAACGTGTGAGCCTCCTATAATTGTATCGATCTCTCTGATGGGCTCCTGCTTGTTGTTAGGTGGGGAACTTCATCTCTGCCTTGATCCTCTTTAGGCATTTCAGTGTTGTTTTGCCTCTCTCTTGGAAGGTCATTCTTGTTGGGTAGACGCTGTTCGTTGTTCCAAGGCTGTTGATTTTGCCTGTATGGAGCATTTCTCGGTGAGTGTCTTCCCTCCATTTGATTCTAGTTCTGGGAGTGGTTGGCAGCGTCCCAGCAGTTTTTTGTGCGATGGCCATGGGACTGATGATAAGTGCAATAATTGGACGTTTTATCCTTATTTCTAGGTTCAATGCCTCGTCCTCTTGGTTGGTATCTCAAGTAAGGGGGATGCTGATGTATTTCAACACTAGGATTGACCTCCTTATAAGCTAAGGCCGGTATGACGTTGAGTGTTGCTGTGGTAAGCTCTTGCCCATGATTTAGTAGTGCCTATTGATTTATCAAATGGGAAGTAGGGTTTCATCCCCTTTGCATATGAGGAGGTGGGAGACCCTGGCTGGCTCTCATTTAATTCTTCATTTAGGATTTCACGCCTTATCATTTTCAATAAGGTGTCATAGGTAACTGGGTCTTTGTTCTATACATCCCTCCAGAAGAGAAAGTTCATGTCTAATCCTCCTTTTAGAGTTGTCAGCATTTCCTTATGTGACTTGTACATAGTAAGTCATTTCATCTGTGAAACGAGACAAGAAACTTTTCAAAGTTTCACCTCTTTGCGTCGCATGTCTTATAACCGTTGTGTATGCCTCTCCCCTTCTTTGCTTATCGCGAATCCTTTCAGAAATGTCTTCTTGAGGTTCGGCCAACTTTGGATGCTCCCTTCTGGTAACCTCGTGTGCCAAACTTCACACCTCTACTCAAAGTTAGGTAAAAAGTTCTGCACTTCATTGCGGGGGTGGCCCCTTTCAGATTTATATGGGTTTTATAGCTATTCATGTACTTCACAAGATCACCTGTCTTATCATGAACCATGCGAGCGTTCCTTATGGCCTTAAAGAAAGGTGAATGTTCATCATCATCAAGGTCGCAAGACCTCTTAGGCTCATCCGAGCATCATCCTCTTTCTGGTGGGTTTGGGGTGGTGGTTGAGAGGGTCCTGCTTCATTCATAGCCTGGTCTTTCATTTTGCGCTTATTTCTAGGGGGTGGACCTGAGGCTCTTTCTGATACATTGGGTGCTGTTCTTTGCATTGGCGAGGCTCCTGTTGCCTATTTCTAGGCATTGGAGGGGGGAATAAGCTTGCCTATTTCTAGGCGCGTGGGGTGAATGATCCTGTCTATTTCTAGGCAACCCAGACTTATCATATCGAAGACACTTGCCAACCTTTGGGATCTATTTTCTGGTTCGTAGTTGGGAGGGAAGTTGAATGGAGCTTTGTATGGCCTCTCTGAGGCATATTTAGTCGACGTATCCACCTCGACCTCTCTTTCCTGAGGAGCTTCCACTCCAACATAATGATGCCTGGGATTTCACTTTGAACCTCTTTCCCATCCTGATAATATCTTCGAGTCTTTGGAAAGGGATTTTCAGGAGCTGTGTATGGAATGACATGATATCCTCATCGCCCCTGCATGTTCATCAGCATCTCTTGCATAGCTAAGTTTTGCTGGGTTATATTCCTCATGTTGGTAGCCATTATGGACATTTCCCTAGTAAGCCTTGCTGTAACCTTGCCCCTACCTCTAGATCTTCCTCGTCTTCGTGATGGAGGTCTTGTGCGAGCAACTGGGGCAGGTTGTGAGGGTTCTCCTTCTTCAGGGTATTTCTTTGTCCTTCTAGGTGCACTTTCTTCATTTGAACTCATCTTTTTCCAAAACACTTAATGTGAAGTTTTCCCTTTCTTCAAGGGTTTTAACAGGTCCTTTTTTAAGGACACTCATTTTTCAAGCGTTAGAACTTTTCCCAACCAAACTTCCAATTGTAGTATGGCCTTTCTTCTACGTGTTTTTGTGCTTAACCATATGGTTTCCCACAGACGATGCCAATCTATTGACCCCAAAAAATGAACTTAACAAATATCGAGCCCACTCTTGTCACGTCAAGTATGGATCTGACACATTTTTACCGTAGCAAGTACGGTAATCAACCTGGAATGGATGCGGGAGGCACTTTTCGGCAAGAGACGATAACGTTTTGGACTCTGGCTGTGATCCGATGGCAACCGCGCTATTAATGATTGTCAAACCAAGATAATCAAGAATAAATCTCTTCTCATCCAAAGGAATATATGGAAGGATAGATAAGAAAAGCTTCAGATGTATATTGAGATCACAATAACTTTTCTTTTAGTTTGTATTCAACAACATTGTAAAAGAGTAATGGAGGAATTACTAAGTGATACTATGTTGAATTCTCGAGAGTTTCTAGTACATGTATTTGGTCTTTTTCTTATCAAGATGTCAACCCTTGTTTTTTACAAAGAGAGTCTATTTATACTACCATGCACATGGCGACTGTTGGATCAAAACCACTTGGCAAAATCTCATATACTAAAGCTTCACATCACTGTATATTCCTTCAATTAATATTGACAAAGGGTCAGCCATTCTATATTGTAGGCTGACACACTGATACCCTGACACACTTTATTACATACGTTACATCAGTCTTTTCTGGGATCTTCAAATCTCCTGTTATGGGTCAGCATCGGCTTGAGGACTTCGACGCTATTGAGCTTTAGACAACTCACAAAGACCTCGGTTTTGAGCTTCAAAGCCTCCCTACAGGGTGTGGTTTAGCATGAGCCTTGTTCATCATAGAAAGGACTTCGAACGTTTGTTTCTTTTACCATTTTGGCCTACTTTTGACTTCTCTGCTGACTTTCCACTTACGTGGCTTGCTGTCCACGTGGCATTCTCATATGGAGCCTTGGAAATGAGGCGTAACATATATCTTACTTTGCCATTACTTGGTAGATTGTATTTAGATTTCACGTCAGAATGGACCACTATATTTGACCGAATCATATGAAATATCGTCTACATATTCATAGTTTCAGAAACAGAAAAGAAAGTGTACAAGGAAATGATATGATCCCGGACATACAATCACTTGGTTGGGTCACACGAGCCAAGGGTTCAAGCAAAGGAGTTCAGATGGGTGAAGTTGGCAAGCCAATGTTCAAGTTTTGAGGGTTCGGGAGCCGAAACAAGTTGCATTCAAGGTTTCGAACATATTTGGAAAGAAAACGAGTATCGTGGATTAAAATGGGCAACTCTCAACTTGAGTGTCGAATTTTCGCCCATGAGTGTAATTCAAAATCGTCACAAAATTATGCACAAGGTTAGGCGAGTGCATGGTACTTTGGGCTTGTGATCACACATAAACATGTCGAGAAAAACAATCTTTTTATATCTTTTGTAATATTTAGAGTTATTTTCTATTTTAACTACATTAATTAGGTTTTAGTATAAATATGTTTATCTCCTTCATTGTAAAAGAACTAAGAATTTTGACATAATGAATTGAGAATTTCTCTCTTCTTGTTCTTGATTGAACATGTACCGAATTTATCAAATATTGTTGTATTTGTGGCGTTCAACTCTTAGAACTTATCAAACGATTGGACACCCTTTGTGGCGTTCGCAAATTGTGGTTCATTGGTTTTGTAATCAAGAGGTCATTCAAACTTCATTTTTGTTTGGTTACTTGGTTCAATAATTTGCGGGTCAAAATTCTACCATCTACAACCTGAATTTGGGCTTTCCAGGTGTTTTCAATTAATTCTGCGATTTCCACGTTGATCCCGCTCCTAGATTCACGTAATTTGGTATCAGAAGCTTGGGCTCCATATTCAGGTTCTATCTTTTCTTTCTTTTGAGTCTTTTATTTTTGTTCTTCGTGTTCATTGTAAATTTTGAGTTTTTGATCCAGAAAATTTCAAAATAAGAGTCAAAAGTTGTTTCTGGGCTAAGCTAGCATCCAAATCAACTCTCTTTTTTTTTGTCAGTTTCGTAGTTGAATTTTGAGCTAAAAAAACTTGTTTACTCTTCAAGGGAGTACTGTTAAAAAGAAATTTTTTTCTAACTTATTCGGAAAGTTGTCACTATCCTATTATCTATCCCAAATCCAAAATATGTTTGTGTTCATTCCAATCTAAAAATTCAAGAACCACTTTCTTGAATTAAAAGAATTCCCATTCGAAATTTCATCTGATGCAATTCTTTTCATAAGTCTTGTTGATTACATCTACGTAAATGGATGGGTGGTGATTGGGGGCACATTTTTCAAACTCGGTGTTTTGTGGATAGTAAGGTATGTAGTCTAGCTATTGATAAGGAATATATGTCAGACTTGACTAGTATCACGATGGTGAAAAAAATTGGGATTACCTTTGCAACAACATCTTGAGCTTTATAGGATGACTTGGTTGAAGGAGTGTGGGAATGTAGATATGACTAAGAGAGTTTTATTGAATGTCACCATTGGGAGATATAGTGATGAAGTTTAGTGTGATGTAGTTCAATTAAAATCTTTTCATATCTTGTTTGGGAAAGGTTGGAGGTATAAGAGGAAATATATTTATGATATAGGGAGAAACATGTATAGGTTTCTTCAGGACGGGGTAAAAATCACTCAGACTGGGTTGATACTAGAACAATCCCTTGTAGATCAATAGAAGGTGAGGGGTGAAGCAGAGGGAAAAAAGTAAGAGATGGAGATGATCACACCGAGAGAGAATACCAGGGTTGAATTGCAAGAGGAGCTCAGAGATAGATGAGTTAAGATGGAAGATGGTGAATTGAAAAATGTAGTTGAAATTGAGGAGAGTGAACAAATTAAAGAGGAGGAGCACGAGCAGACTCGTATAAAAATTGTAGAGATGGTTCAGCAAGAGAGTGATGAAATAATAGAAGAGAACGTTGAGCAAATGATTGAAAATATTGTGGTGGAGACGATACATTATGAGTACAAGGACCTATATCTCATTTTTGGGGAAGCTAACAATTTCCATCGTATTTTGCTTAATTCTTTCTTTTAGGTTGATCATTGTGCGTGAGATTTCATGCAACACATCTATGGCTAATTAAGTTTCTACCGTAATACATCCATACATGCAAAATAGAAGGGTACCGTGTATTGATCCTATGCTATGGGAAGAAATATTTTCCATTTGATCTAGGTGGTGCAGTGGTGGTGATATGATCTGGGATGGTAATCACTTAGTTGAGCTATGGAGTCCAAATTGAAGAAGTTGACAAGCCCCTTTCAAGTCTCGTGAAAGGCTCAGGAGCCGAAACGAGTTGGATTTATATTTGGAAGATATTTGGAAAAAAAACGAGTAGCGTAGATTAAAATGGGCATAATTCTCATCTTGGGTGTCGGATTTTTGCCCATGAATAAATTTCGGAATCGTCACAAAATTCTACACAAGTCTACATGAGCATGTGGTGCTTTTGGACTTGCAATCACACCGAAACATGTCGAGAACAATTTGGCGAGAAATTTAATTTTTCGCAAATTTCCTTATTTTGTTATAATTTTAGTTTATGTAAGATTCTTGTAATCTTTAAGTGATATTTTCGTTTTCCGTATTTTTCTAGGTTTTCTAGTATTAGTGTAAATAACAATTTCAATTATTATAAACATTAAGTTTTATGATGAATTAATAAAAAGCTCTTTGCTTTCTCTCTTGTTCTTGATGGAACAATTTACAGAACTTATCAAGGTCTAACAATCTTGTGGCGTTCATTGAACTTATCAAGATTTAACAATCTTATGGCGTTCAAACCCGAGTTCGCATCATTTGGTATCAGAGTTTAAGCTCCAAAATCAAGGTTTTATCCTTTTCTTATTTTTGAGTCTTTTTGTTTTTTTTTTAGTCTAGTTCTTCGTGTTCTTCATCTTTTTTGTCTTTGATCCAAAAATTCTCCAAAAAAATTTCAAAAGTTGTTTTTGGACTGATCTACCATCCAAATCAACTTCCGTCTCTTTCGTTGATATCGTAGTCAATTTTCGAGTTTATCGAAAAAATAAAAACTATTCACATGTACTATTCACGTGTATTGTTCTAAAAAAATACTCTTGATTTATTTTGAGAATTTCCAATATCCTATTATCAATCCTACATTCAAATCTAATTTTGGTCAGTATATTTCAAATTCATGAACTACTTTCTCGAATTAAATTTTTTTTCCTTCTCACCCCAAATTATTCAGTTCTTCATTGGGTCTCTAAGGTCACAAATCTCACTTGGTTTGAATTCTAAGAGAATAACTCCTGGTTGGGTTTGAATTGTTCTATGAAGGACTTGAGATCAATAAAGGGTAAAAGCCAAACTTGAGTGATGTACGAGTGAATATGGGTGAGGTAGAAATATTGTAGAATTTAGGATGTCAAATGAGGTGTTACAACGGTTTAAAAGGATGATTGGGAATATGACCGAAAAACTGGACATGCTGGACACAAGGATTGCTAATCTTCATCGGGAGCAATGTGCAGAAGCATCCAATGAGAGAAGGCAAGGTAGGAATCTTAGTGGAGGAAATGTTGATTAGAATATGTGCAATAACGAAACAATATTTCCCACATTCAAAGGAATGAGTGATACAGAGGCATACTTGGCGTAGGAAGAAAAAATAAAGTTGATATTTGATGTTTATGGTTACTCTGAGGAGAGAAATGTAAAGTTAGCTTTAACTCATTTTGTAGGTTATGCTATAATTTGGTGGGATCAATTGACAACTTCTAGGCAGAGAAATTATGATAGACCTATTGAAACTTGGGATGGGTTGAAGGCTATTATGAGGAAACAATATGTACCTAATCACTTTTTTGGGTACATGAGTGATAGGCGTGAAAGATGATTTCAAGAGGATCCTAGAAGGTGTGACGGAGTTGAGAAGCATGTTAGTAATATTTCCAGTAAACCGACTAGTTTCGATTATAAACTGAAATTTTCAAAGATTCGCGACATGATTAATTCTTTAAATGATCATACCAAGGAGCAAGTGAGGAAAAAGAGAGAAAATAGTGATGTGGCTAAGTGTGATGAAAAAAGAGAGGAGCCAAATGAGAGAAAAGAAATAGAAAGTGAAAATGAAAATGAGAGTGGAGAACTAGCAAAAGGGAAAAAGCAAGAGGAGAAGATGATCACACTTAAGGAGAACACTGGGTTGAATTGCAAGAGGAGCCTAGAGATAAGAGAGTTGAGATGGAGGAAGATGAATTGGAAGGTGCAATTCAAGCTAAGGAGAGTGAACAAAGTAAAGAGCCGGAGTACAAGCAGACCGGTACAAAATTGTAGAGATGACTCAGCTATAGAGTGGACACATAATGGAAAAGTATGTTGAGCAGATGGTTGAGAATATTGTGGGGAATGAAGAGCAAAATTCCATTGTTAAGCATGATATGGTGGAGACGATGCATTACGAGTACGAGAATCCATATCTCATTGGTGGAGAAGCTAACAAATTCAACCATATTTTGCTTAATTCTTTCTTTCAGGTTAATCATTGTGCGTGAGAATTTATGCAACAACATCTATGGTTGAATGCATTTGTGCTGCATTACATCCATACCTGCGAAATGGATGGGTACCGTGTATTTATCCTATGCCATGGGAGGAAATTTTTTTCATTCGATCCAAGTGGTGCAATGATGAGATAGGTAGCAGGCTGATTATCCCATTCGTGATCACAAAGTAAGGATTCGAGGACGGATCCTTTCGAAGAGAGAGGGCATTATATAATCCAAGATGACAATTACTTGGTCGAGCTATGGAGTCTAAATTGAAGAAGTTGACAAGCCAATGTTCAAGTTTTGTAAAAGGCTCGGAAACCAAAACGAGTTAGATTCAAGATTTGAAAAATATTTGGAAAGAAAACGAGTAGCGTAGATTAAAATGTGCATAACTCTCAGCTCGGGTATCGGATTTTCGCCCATGAATACAAATCGGAATCGTCATTAAATTCTGTACAAGTCTACAATGGTCTATGATACTTTTGGGCTTGCAATCGCACATAAATATGCTGAGAAAAATTTGGTGAATTTACTTATTTTGTTAGAATTTTAGTTTAGGTAAGATTCTTGTAATCTTTAAGTGATATTTTCGTTTTTCCATATTTTCCTAGCTTTTCTAGTATTAGTGTAAATCGAAATTTCAATTATTGTAAACATTAAGTTTTATAATGAATTAATAAAAGCTATTTGCTTTCTCTTTTGTTCTTGATGGAACATGTAACGCCCCGAGTTCCGTGAACCCAAAGTGCCACGTCATCCTCATTTGTCTTGAATTAAATAAAAGGATTTGCGGAAATAACTAAATTTTAAAGATCACATTTATAACTGTGAACCTCATCGACAACAAAAACTCATTTGATTTATTTAGGATAATTGATTAAACTTTAAATCTCGAGTTTGAAATAATTGAAATGACAAAGTAAGTTAATAATACTCATAATGAGTAAATTTCAAAAGTAAATAACTTCATCCATTAAATCGTGCCACCACTACCCATCAAATCCGACCGTCTCCGAAATCTACAAATGTTAAAATAATGGAGTGAGTATTTCGATGAAATACTCAGTAGACTCATCACCAGTAATTAATTTACAAAATAATTGAACACATAAATTATGCAATTCATACAGTGACATCATCATCATAGGCTCATTTTCTTTAATACTCATAGGCTCTTTTAAAATCATAGAGTATGGGTAGTCTCCTCTCATGCATCTAAGCACATAAGTTATGCATAACAACATCATCTTATCTCATGAGAGATAGTCTTGTTTCTTCTCATTCATTAAAGCATATAAGTCACGACAAACATAACCACATCATTTATCTCATAAGAGATATTCTCGTCTTATGCATTAAAGCATATAAATCACGTAAAATCACATAATACATGCAATTATAATTTAAACTAATTAATGGGGGCAAGTCTATCTCAAATTATCTCGAGTCACGTAAAAAGTGGAGCGAGGTAGTAACCTTAATCTCTTAATCGTCTGTACGTTTCGTCTAGCAAAACTAGGAAATAAGCATTGAATTAGTATCTCGAAATTTTAAAGTTTTAAAATGATATAATAAAAATTAGGGATTTAAATGGAGATTTATTAAAACTGAAATTTGAAAAGTTGAGGACTGAAAATAGATTTTTCGGAATTAGTGAACTGATTGTGGGAAACAAGAACTCCAGGGGCTGGTTTATTTATAACTGAAACTTTGGGACTGAAATAAATAACTTTTAAAACTTGGGGCTTAAGGGATAATTTCCAAAAAAATCAATATATATATATATCTCTCTCTCTCTCTTCTCTCTCTCTCTCTCTCTCTCCGGCCAGACGGTTGGTGTCAACCCCACCGTCACATGGTGGCGTCGGTGCGTGTGTGGAGGCGACTGGAGGATTTTGGCGCACAGATCGAAAGCTAATCTAGGCTTGGAGGGCTGGAAATGGGTCGGAGAAGGATGTAAGTTTATGGGTTATATTATTACTTGGTTTTATGGCTGATTGGTATTGATTTTTAGGGTGAAATGCTGGCTGTCGATTGGGTGGTGTGTGGCCATCCGTGAGGTTGCCGGCGGCGGTTGCGGTGCTTTGAGATGGTGGAGTTGATGTGGTGCTCGTTTGGCTCGACTGTGGAATGGTTTGCAGCTTGTTTGGGTCAGAAATCGGTGATGGTGGATTCAAAGTTGGGTTTCTGACTGGTATGTTGTTGGTGCTAGAAATTGAGATTCTAGCATCAATGTGAGTTTTCAATTTGAGAAAATGTTATTGGTGCTAGAAATTGATGTTCTAGCATCAATGCGAGTCTCCAATTTGAGGGAGATGGAGATTCCTTACCCAGAATGGCTGTTGGAGGCGTGAGGTTCTGATGAGGGGAGGAAAGGGTGTTATATGAACAGTAAATTTTAGGGCACAAAATCCTGGGAGTTAAGTGGGCTAAAAATTTGGGCTACAAGAATTTTTCTAATTGGATTTAAGTAAATTGGACTAAAATAATCAAGATTTGGACTAACAAAATTTTGGACTCTAAATAATAAAATATTGTACTTAGATTTATTAAAATTTGGATTTAAAAATGATAAGGAATTTGATACTTTAAAATATTCAAGATTGGACTCAATTTGAATAGATTTAAATTTGTTTTAAAATGGCTAGACGATTTCATTTTAAGATTTTGGGGTTAAAATTTAGTGACACATTTTTCAAGAAAAATGATTTAATTTAATTTAAAATTCTCGATTGCTACAGAACTTATCAAGGTCTAACAATCTTGTGGTGTTCACCGAACTTATCAAGATGTTAGATCTTGTGGCATTCAAACCCGGGTTCGCGACAGATGGGATATGTAGCAGGTTGATTATTCCCTACGCGATCACAAGGCACAGATTCGAGGATGAACCATTTCGAAAAGTGAGAGGATGATGTGACCACGGATAGAACAAAACTGGAGTGAGATCTTCAATTTTTGACAGTTTCTTAGTTTAATTATAATTCTATATTTTTAGCACCTTTTACAATACTAGAATTATATTTTCGTGCAATTAGGATTTTTAGAGTTTTTATATAAATACCTCATTATTTCACTGTATTAAAACAACAAGCTATGAATTATGAATATATGAAATTGAGAATTTCTTTCTAATGGTTCTTGAATGAACTACCAAACTTATCAAATATTGTTTTATTTGTGACGTTCAACACTTAGACCTTATCAAAGGATTATGCACTATTTGTGGCGTTCACAAATCGAGGTTCGTTAGCTTTGTAATCAAGAGGTCATTAAAACTTCGTTTTTGTTTGGTTGTTTGGTTCAATAATTTGCGGGTCAAGATTTTACCGTCTACAACCTGAATTTGGGCTTTCTCGATGTTTTCAAATTAATTCTGCGATTTCCACACGTATCCCGTTCCCGATTTCGCGTCATTTGGTATCAGAGCTTGTGCTCTAGATTCAGGTTCTATCTTTTCTTTTGTTTTGTTCTTCGTGTCCGTCTTATTTCTTGAGTTTTAATCCAAAAAATTACAAAAAAAGAGTCAAAGTTGTTTTTCGGACTAATTACAAGTCCAAATTAAATTTCGTTTGTTTTGCTGGATTTGTAGTTGAATTTCCAAGGTAAAAAAATTGAAAATAAAAAAAAATTCGAAAAAAATTATTGGCATTACCAGAAAATTTCCAATAGTTTAAGTTTCGGTTTTGAGTAAAAAAAAAGATCGTTCAAAATTTATTTCATTTTTTACGTTCTTGAATAGTCCGTTAAATTCGTTCTTCATCCTTTCACTTCATTCGTGTCTTTGATTCATTCTTCATCTTTTTCTTTTCTCTCTTCTATCACAATTCATCATCAATACTTGGTTGGATTCACGGAAATACAATATTGGTTGAGTTCACCTTGTTCTTTGAAGTACTTGGACAAAAGCACTGAATGGTAAAAGGCAGAGTGATGAGATCAATAGAGAGTAAAAATCAAACTTCAGTTATACACAAGTGAACTTTGGTGAGGTAGAAATATTGTAGAATTTAGGATGTCGAATAAGGTGATACAGCAGTTTGAAAATGATGCTTGGGGATGTGAACGACAAGCTGGATAGGCTGGACACAAATGTTGCTAATCGTCATCGAGGGCAATGTGCAGAAGCATTCAATGCAAGAAGATAGGGTAGAAATCTTGGAAGAGAAAGTATTGATCAAAATACGCACAATAGCAAAACAATATTTCCTTCATTCAAAGGAAAGAGTGATCCAGAGGCATACTTGACGTGGAAGAAAAAGTGGAGTTTATATTTTATTCTCATGGTTACTTTGAGAAGAGAAAGGTAAAGTTAGCTATAACTTAATTTGTAGATTATGTTATAATTTGGTGGGATTGGTTGACAACTTCTAGACGGAGGAATTATGAGAGACCTATTGGAATTTGGGATGCATTGGGAGATATTATGAGGAAATGATATGCACCTAGTCACTATTTTAGGTATAGGAGTGATAGGCATGAAAGAGGTCTCGAGAGGATCCTAGAAGGTATGATGGAGTTGAGAAGTCAATGGGGATAAAATACATATTGAGAAGCATGTTTGTAATATTCCTAGTAAACCAACTAGTTTGGAATATAAACTAGAATTTTCTAATATTCGCGACATGATTAATTCTCAAAGTGATCATACCAATGAGCAAGTGAGAGAAAATAGTGAGGTGGGTAAGTGATGACAAAAGAGAGGAGCCACAGGAGAGAGAAGAAATAAAAAGTGAAAATGAGAGTGAAGAGCAAACAAAAGATGAAGAAGAGCCACAAGAGGGAGATATGAAAGAAAAGTTAGAAGTGAGCTTGCAAGAAAATGAAAGTGAAGTTGAGAGGGTTTCAGTGAGAACTAACAATTCTTTCCCTAGTTTGGCTATTTCTGTCTTACATGTTTCTGAACATATTGGCATCTATGAAAGCGAGTCTATTGGGATACTACCTAATCCAAGCATTGAGCATCGACTTGTGGATGAAATTAACCTACCCTACCTCAGCTTGGATATCTCTCTAATACCGGAGGATGATTTTGTGATTCCCGAGGTGACGAATGAGTTTCAAAGGCATTGGAAGGAATTTTTATGCGGTGGGTTAAATTATCAAGGTGAAGTGATGGGAGAGATGAGTCTATTTGCATTGCCATTGTTACAAACACCTAGGCTAAGTAAGACATGGATGAAGCACTGTGACATGCCAACGAAGCTTATTTTTGGAGCATCACCAACTTGCAAAATGAAGTCATTTGGACGAGCACACTTTGATCTATGTGCTAGTTAATTGGTGTTCGTAGGAAGAGGCATGTACAAATTCAAGAGAGGTCCAAACTGCATGCTAGAGAAGATAGACCATTTTACGTTCTTTCTATGATTGGAAACAAGGGCTATAATCTAAGCATTGAAAGTACAGATTCGAGGATTAATCCTTTCGAAGATCGAGTGGATGATATGATTCGGGACATGCAATCACTTGGTCAGGTCACACGAGTCAATGGTTCAAGCAATGGAGTTTAGATAAGTAAAGTTGACAAGCCAAGATTCAAGTTTTGTGAAGGGCTTGGGAGCCAAAACGAGTTGGATTCAAGGTTTGGAAGATATTTGGAAAGAAAACGAGTAGCGTGAATTAAAATAGGCATAACTCTCAACTTGGATGTCAGATTTTCACCCATGAGTACAATTCAGAATCATCACGAAATTCTGTACAAGGTTATGTAGGCACATGATACTTTAGGCTTGTGGTTGCATAGAAATATGTTGAGAACAAGTTGGCGGAAAATTTTCAATTTTTTAGAGTTTCCTAGTTTGACTAAAATATAATCTTTTGATATATTTTGTAATATTTAGAGTTATTTTATGTTTTAACTACATTAATTAGGTTTTAGTATAAATAGGTTTATTTCATTCATTGTAAAAGAATTAAGACTTTTGACATAATAAATTGAGAATTCTTCTCTCTTTGTTCTTGATTGAACAAGTACCGAACTTATCAAATATTATTATATTTGTGGCACTCAACTCTTAGAACTTATCAAAGGATTAGACACCATTTGTGGTATTGTAAATCGAGATGTTGTCGTAGAGTAGAGAGATACGACAAAGTTTTTTGAACGTTACCGAAAGTCTATAGCAACGTTTGGCAAACATTACGAAAGACAGTTTTTCGCAACGTTTGCCAAATGTTGCCGTAGATAGATACGACAACGTTTGCGTTGCCGAAGGGTGGGTTTTTTTTTGTTGGTAAAATTGAAAATGCAACTTATGAACAAATTTTGGAATTGCATAAAAATTGATAATTTTATTATAAATTTTTGAATCTATACACTTGAACATTAAAATCTAATATAACATCACCTAAATAAAAAGGAGTTTCAAAATAAAATAAAATTAGGAATAAAATTTTGTGGCTGTTTTTATCTCTTTGTAAGTATACTGTCTTGGCCCAGTGACAAGTTATGCTTTCAAGCTTTTTTCTGTTCTGCTGTCCTTCTATTTCTTGACAGATATCCAACAAAATACAACAAGAATAGAGCAAAAAAGGCTGGAAAGTCAGTCCCGAGGCCCAATCTGATCTTCTTGTGATGTTTATTGCCCGAATTCGAAACCGGAGTTGGTGGTGTATGTGGCACGGAGCTATTAGATACATTGTGAGGATGAATTCTTAGTCTCACATGATGAAATCCCAGAGTTTGGAAACTCCAATTCTCAATGTAGTGCAACTATGTGTTCCTTTTGTAGAAGCTGAAAATCTGACATACATAAATTTGTTTAGATAACCAGTGGCAACAACCCAGCCAGAAATCCAGGGCAACCTTCTACCTTTAGGAATAGAGAAAGAGGCGGAAGGCCAAGAAATAGACCTTAAGAGGAGCCATGGCCTTATTGCACATTCCACTGTTTTCAAGGCTACAACACAAGTGAATATAGAGAAGCCACTAGGTCCATAAGGACCAACCCTCATAGTACTGGGGAGAACTTTCATCAAAATGAAACTCCGAGGCATCACTCGCCAATAAGGGGCTAGATGAGGCGACGTTCACCTTGGTATGACAGGAACGAAGATAGGAAAAGACCTAGAAGTGGACAATGACCCAAGAAGGATCTGTCCACCTCGAATGAGCACCAACCCATCCGAGAAATCGATACGATCATTGGGAGACCACACGTAGGAGGTTTATACTAAAGAGGCCAGAGATCCACCTATGGCCAGCTATATAGTAGGCCAATCTCAAACGATGAGGTCTGTAGAGCCTATCAGATTCACTCAGGAAGATGTGATGGGTATACAGTACTCCCACTATGACGCACTTGTGGTAAGAACCATGGTGGCTCGAAATGTATTAAAGCGCATGCTAGTAGAGAACGAGGGAATATCCTATTCGATTTCGCTTATGATAAGATGGCGGTAGACCATGAACTCACTTCTATAACTTCCTCCTTATATGGGTTCACGGGAGATAACATTATCCCCGAGAAGAAGGATCACCCTAGCTGTTGAAATCGGAACTGCACCTCTAGAAGCACACCACTTCATGGAGTTCTTGGTATTTTACTGTCCATGTGCATACCATGGAGTGCTAGGAAGACCAGCCTTGAAGGATCTATGGGTAGTCACCTCCATCCATCACCTATGCATGAAATTCTCCACTGAGCGAGGAATGGCCATTGTCCAAGGTGATCAGATGGGATCAAGTGAGTGTTACTTCAACACCTTGAGAAAAGCTGAGCCGCGGAGAATGAACGTGGTACTCCATGACACTGAGATGTCAGAGGCCCTTGCAGAAGGGCAACCCCTTACACAGAGGAAGATGTCAAGATGTCGGAAGCTTTCCGAAGGGCTGACCTAGAAAGGTAGCCCTGGATGAACTAGATTCTCGAATTACTGAGTCCGAGTCACAAACTACTCCAATGGAAGAACTGGAAAGCTTTCCAGTAGATCCCTAAGATGCTTCTAAAGTCCTACAGGTCGTGAAAGATTTGGAAGAAGAAATAAAGTCCTTTAGAAACCAGACGCTTCGGGGAGGCTGCTGAAGTGATGTACACCCGCTGCAGTTAAGGGCCAGAGCCTTGGGTAACTTTGTGCTGAATTCACCAAGGCCCCTGAAATTGAAGTGAATATGGAATTGGTAGAGCCTCCTACCTAGAACTTCTTTGTAGATGGTTTGTATGGAAAAGCTGGTTCGAGAGCAGGAGTGGTCTTGGAAAATCTAGAGGGACGTAAGCTTAATTATGCAGTAAGGCTTGGATTCAAAGCATCCAACAATGTAGCTGAATACGAATCGCTCCTAGCCAGTCTTCTAGTCTGGCTAAAGAGCTACTAATGAAGAGGTTGGTCATCAATAGTAATTCACAACTAGTGGTGAAGCTAGTCAACAGAAACTTTGTGGCTAGAGATAAACAGAAACTTTGTGGCTAGTCAACAGAAACTTTGTGGCTAGTCAACAGAAACTAGTCATGGGTTTCCTTCCCAAATTTGACAAGTTTGAACTGACATAAGTACCCCTCCAGGAGAACTCCCACGTTGATGCTTTGTCAAAATTGGCCAACAGTAAGGATTCTAAGCTTCTTAAGGTGGTTCCCATAGAACACCATGATGAACTTTCAATCATAAGAGGGAAAACAGTGATGTGGATAGAAGGCACCCCTCCATTGATTCAACCGATCATTGCTTTTCTCAAAGAACAAATCATACCAAACAATGAGGCTGAAGCTCAGTAGCTTCAGAGAAGAGCTGCTCACTTTATCCTACAGGATGATGTTCTGTACATACGAGGTTTTTCATCTCCCTCCTTAGATGCACGGAAGGTGAAGGGGCGAATAACATCCTAATGGAGATTCATGAGAGGGTTTGCGGAAACCATTCTGGAGGGCCAACACTGGCTCACTAGGTGCTCAGACAGGAATACTACTGGCCTACCCTGAAAAGGGACTCAATATAGTTTGTATGCAAGTGTGATAGATGTCAACGTTTTTCTAACGTACAAAGGCAACCATCGTAAGAACTCATAGTCGTGTCAAGCCCTTGACCATTTGCCAATGGGGAGTTGATTTTGTTGGTCCATTGCCAAAAGGAAATGGGAGTGCCTGCTTCGCCATTATTGCGATTGATTACTTTACAAAATAGGTCAAGGCAGAGCCGTTATCCAAGATCACCGAAGTGAGCACTTCCAAATTCCTTTGGAAGAACATTATATACAGGTTTAACATATCCCATTCTTTGGTTTCAGATAATGCTAGGCAATTTGATAACAAGCAGATCAGTGATTTGTACAATGAGCACGGAATTAAAAAGCATTTCTCAACGGCTTATCACCCTAAGCTAACGGCCATGTCAAAGCGATCAACAAGATCATCAAACTTACCCTAAAACAAAGTTGGATGCTTCAAAGGGGGCCTGGGATGATGAACTCCCCCGGTTCTTTAGGCCATACGAACAACCTATAGGACGGCAACCGGGAAGACCCCATTCTCCACGACTTACAGGGCCGAAGTTATGAGCCACGTGGAAGTTGGAGTGCCTTTTCCTCCTCGCATCCACTTTAATAAAATAACAAATGATGAATTGAGAAGGCTGGAGCTTGAACTCACCGAAGAAAAGAGAGATGATTCTCAAGGGTCGCTTCCTACCAACGTAAGATGATGAGCTACTACAATGCCAAGGTGAAGAAAAGGGTCTTTTGCATTCGTGATATGGTACTCCGAAAAGTTTTCCCATCATCAAAAGAATCGAGGATGGAAACGATGAGGCCGAACTATGAGGGTCCATATTGTATCATTGAAGAAGTGCGACCTGGCACATACAAGATTGAAAATCTTGAGGACAAAGTGATGCCTCATCCATGGAACATCGAGCACCTGAGGAAGTATTATCAGTAGGGGGTCGTGATTGTCATGCAAATATCATTGTCAATTGAATGAACTAATTTTCACTTCTGCATTGTTCCAAAGAAAAATTCTCCTCTCCCAATGATATCCACTTCATTATGGAAGGTGCGGGTGCCACCTCTAACGAAGTTGATCCGTAGTTTTCTCGCACATTCTCATCGAGGTGTATACACTCCCAAATGGTCACCTCAACCAAGGATATCCACTTTATTAGAGGAGGTGCGAATGCCACCTCTAGTGAAGCGGATAAATAGTGTTTCCACACATTCTCATTCCTTGTCGAGGGGCATACGTCCCCAATGGGCCACCTCAACCAAGGATATCTACTTCATCACGGAAGGTGCGGTACCACCTATGGTAAATCCATTTTCTCAAGTGGTTCAGTTTAGTGTGAATTGTTCACACTTGCAACCCATTTGCATCATCCATTTCTTAAGTGGTTATGTTTAGGCGAATTGTTTACACTTGCAACCTATTTGTTTCATCCATTTTCTTAAGTGGTTATGTTTAAGTGAAGTATTCACACTTGCCACCCATTTGCTATTAGTCTTATCTAGTTAGTGCGTTTGGAGTGAAGCTACAACACAAGACAAATTAAAGAAAAGAATTTCATCATAAAACAAATTAGGACCCAGGCTAGTACAAAAGAAGGGAAGAAAAGAAAAACTATTGGTCTACATTTACAATGGCCTCATTTCCCACCTCCTCTAAGGGGGCTACCTCATCTGCCTCTATATCAGGTCGGCCTCTAGTAGGACCATTGAACTCCTCTTCAAGGAATGTGATGTCTCTAGGGATGGCAAAAAAGCTCGACGGCTCGAGCTCAGCTCAGCTCGGAAAAAGCCCGAGCTGGGCCCGGCTCAGGCTCATGCCGAGCCTCATTTTGAAGAGTCGGCCCGAGCCGGGCCAGCCCGTAAAAAAAAACAACCACAAAAAATTGCCCAACTTATTCTTCTCATCATAAAACCAATAAACTAATTGTAAGTGACAATTTTATCTCATAATTTATCACATAGATTATTTTGGAAAATTGGTGATATTTGTTTGTTTAATATTTATTGAATTATTAATTTATTACTGTTTTATTTCTCATTTACACAAATGTTTATTATTCTATATGAAGTGAAATTATTAGTGATATATATTGCTTGATTACATTTAAAAATTGAGCTAATTTCACCAATGACCACTAAAATTTGTAAGAAAATTCAAATCAATCATTAAAAAGATTTCTTACTTTGTTATAATGGATAGTTATTCATTTATAAATATAACATGTTATTCGACATTAGGCTATAAGGTGCACAAAAAAATGAGTTGGCTCGGCTCGGCCCGCTAAGGCTCTGGTTGAAAGCTCGGGCCGAGCCTCATTTTTTTTGACTGGGCTCGGCTCGTTGACATAGCTATCCAGCTCTGGATGCACTTTCAACAAGCGATACATCATCTGTTGGACATTCCACGAAGCCCAGTAGTTGGTGAAAATGTCATATTTCTTCGTTTAGTCGAAGTTATCAATGTAGTTCTGAACTGCCACTTTACCTACTACCTTCGCTTCAACCTTAAGAGATTCGATCTCCTCCTTTTGGGCCTTAGTGAGCATCCTGAGTTTGGTTTTTTCTTGTTGGTCCCCTTTAAGGCCTTTGATGCGATCCGTTGGTGTTCATTGGACTGACCAATTCTCTTAGTCAGGGCTTCCACTTGAGAAATAGACTCGTGGAGCTCATTATTCAATTGGTTTATCCAAATCACAACAAAGTCCAACTTCACTTCCGCCTCAGTTCTCTTCACCTTTGACTCCTCTACATCAGCCCTTGTCTTCCTCACCTCTTCCTCCCACTTCCCTGAGGCCTCAATCCTGTGCTCCAATTCCTCATTTTTCTTACAAAGGCCCCAGATAAAATCCTATGTCGCCATGCCAATACTGCAAACCCTGGCCATATGGGCGTTATTGGTAGCTAAGAGGTTTTCCACCTCGCAGAAGGCGATGTGATCTTGCCATCCCCAGTCCAGTACTTGTTATGAACTCGAGCGACAGAAGCGGTCTCCAGAGGCAGCATCTCCAATACTACCTCAAAGAGGTCATCCTCATTGCTCCCCAGAAAATCAGTTGCTTTGCCGCGAGGTGGAGCGTTGGCAGCCTTCTTCAGCCTTTTTCGAGCTGGCTCCTCGGTTGGAATAGCAGTAATGGGCACAACAGCCCTTGGGACTTTAGCGAGGGCTATAATGGTTATCCTTGTCAGAATGGGAGAAGAGATAGGCCTGGCTACTGTAGCCGATGAAGAGGAAGCCCATGTTGGGCCTGATCTTTTCCTCTTGATGAGGGATGCGTCTTCCTATGCTTCATCCTCTTCAGGGGTATGTTAACTCTTGCTTATAGAGATTGGTCTTTCAGCCCACTTCTTGTAAGCAATTGAGTTGGTTCTAAGAGTACTCGCCTCAGCCACGCTTCGACAGATGGTGGCAAAATCAGGCCTCAAAAGCCTCTTCTTCAAGAAATTATCTGGAAGAAAAGAACACTTAGTATATTCCGAATATACTCATATATGTACCAATCAAACTAAAAAATAGAGCTCACCTTGGGACGCTATTAGTCCGTGTAGAGTGAAGCTGGAGTTCTGTCAATCAACTAGTCGTAGCTTCGGTCTTTGAGGGGCTACTGGTAGATATGACTGATGATGTCCCAGTCCTCCTCAGAGATCTCGTACCTCGGAAGGGAGCCTGCAAACAACAAAAATATTAAGCTATAAGAAATCATTTAAGTTAAATTATCTACGTAAGATGACTTACTAGCCATGGAGTAAGATGTGGGGATGGTGAGATAAGTCATGGGGTCATTCTCCATGGTATCCCATCTCCCAGTTGCCCAGAATTAGGACTTTTGACACTTCGTTACTGAAGAGGGCAAATCTACTACGAATGGGGAGTGGAATTCCCCAAGGGACAAGTAGTACCACCCCTACTTTTCTCGCCCTTAGCTATACTTTTAGAGAAGAAAACGAAGTGAAAAACACTAAATGGCATAGCTATGCCTAGGCTGGCCCGACGTCAGAGAATCCATGACCCAACCATCTGGGACCAAGAGTTTGGGTGGAGCCAATCCGTCGGAATGGAGAACTAACCTAAAAAATGGATAAAAAGGAAGTATAAGGCATGCCCTACATAAGCTTTTGCTCACGGCCACGCAACCTGGCCTCGGATAGCAGGCCCTCTCATTCAGGTTGAGTATGATTAACTCTATGTTGTCTGGTATCCTAAAGACTCGTCTACATTTTTCTAGAGTTTTCGAAGTGGCTTTAGATGGAAAAGCGGGTAGTCTCCATATATTTTTCCCTGATCTAATCGCTCTTCCTATTTCATCCGAAGAGATGGCTATTAGGTTTCTCATTACCTAACCCTCAACACCTCTTCTCTCCCCCACTTATGGAAGTGTTTTCGGACGTCTTAGAAGCTATTTAATTAGATTTTGAAGAAAAATGAAGCGAGTAAAAGGGATAGAAGTTTACGTAAAGCTTATGGTTTGAAAGAAAAAGAGTCATCGGAGTTTTGGAATAAGTCACCAGAATTTCAGGAAGCCTATCGAAAAAGCAAAGGAAACAGAATGCAAGTTTCAGAGGGATTTTCGCAAAAGTAAAGTGACAAAATGAGAGGTTTGGGCCTTATATAGGTGTTACCAATTCACCCCAGCCGTCAGATCATCACAAACTACATTTAGGCCATTTATACCTATGGTTCATCATCACCATTGAAACCAAGAGTCACGCAAGCCAATGGTCCTGATGAAGCGGTGTAATTCACGTGCCAACCCAAAGACGTCGTCTTGAGCTCTCCCAGCTGCTGCCATGATTTTCCTTTATTGTGTTAGGGCGTGCGTTGGAAGAAAGCAACGCCCACAAAAAACTGTCTTGGGAAGACGTAAGCATGTCAAATCATTAGCATGTAACCCAAGGTTATCTCGTCAGCAAACGTTTTCTCTAGCTAGGACTTCGCCTTGTAACAACTTTTCTCAAAGTTTCCAATGCCCATCACTTTATCTCGGCTAGAATTTCACCTCGCAACAACTTTCCTTAAAGTTGCCAACACCCATCACTTTGTCCCGACTAGGACCTCACCTCGCAACAACTTTTCTCAAAGTGTCCAACACCCATCACTTCATCCCAACAAGGACCTCGCCTCGTAACAACTTTTCTCAAAGTTTCCAATACCCATCATTTCATCCCGACTAGGATTTTACCTCGCAACAACTTTCCTCAAAGTTGCCAACACCCATCATTTCGTCCTTCTGCTAGGACTTCGTCTTGCAACAATTTTTCACAAAGTTGCCAATACTCGTCACTTCGTCCCAGCTAGGACTTCGCCTCACAACAACTTTTCTCAAAGTTGCCAACACCCGTCACTTCGTCTGAGCAAGGACTTCGCCTCGCAACAACTTTTCTTAAAGTTGCCAACACCTCATTTGTCCTCCAGCAAAGGACTTCACTCGAAAACAACACTCCCAAAATCGCACTCAATGCTTCGTCTTTCTATCAGGACTCTGCTCCTGCTTACCTTCTCGTCTCTTCTACAACTAACACATACGCACCATAAAATGACACAATACATCCATCTACAAAGTCTATGAAATACATAAATATCCATATGTAGACTCGATGGACTGTTGTTACGGGCCTTTGGAGGCCCTCCACTTCGTCCATCCACCTCACCCGCTACGTATTGGATAAACCAATTTGGCATTGTCCATGTGGCAATCAAATTGAATTCATATTGGACGAACTGATTCTATCGCACCGAATTGAAACGCTATTGTCCCACTTGAAAGAAGAGCCAAGCTCATCTGCCACTTACGACGAATAAAAAGGCCCGTATTTCGCACACATTGCATCATAATTCACCTCGCCACACCTCTACCAAGATCTTCTGTGAGGAGATCTCTCCAAGGACTGATCGATGGGACCTATGAAGACTATAAACGGTCAAATCAGCTATTATTTCACAAACCATTTAATGCTTGCCAACCTATGGATTAACAGATTGACGCCCATGAATTGATGACCCATCCGAGATCCGAAGCCACGTGTCCCTCCATCCAACAGTTCTCCTTCTCTTTTCACTAGTATAAATACCCCCACACTATGATAAAGAGAGGGTTCCCAGTCTGATCTTGGTATGTCTAAACATTTGATTCAATAAAGCCTTCCATTATATTTATACACACACAATCGTATCCCAGTCACCACTTCACCATCAGTCACCACTTTTCGATTGATTGAAATATTGAGTTAGCCGTTAGAGTGCTCGCGTCCACTTCTATCCCTACCAAAAAAGGCCATGAGTGACAAACAGTGTGCTATCTTGCACATGGAGAAGCATATTGAAGACTTATTCTGTTGACCACGTGTTAGAGCCATTTTTCGGGGTCAGCACATTATATGTGTGAGGTTTGATGATAAATGTAGTTTCTACACTTATTCGAGGCCCTAAATCATGATATTTTATTCTCTTTTGGATAAAATTCTACTTCATTTATGTTATATTGTATTTTGTAAGTAAAACTTTATGTTTATTGAAAAATTGGAGAAAAGAATACAAAAGTGGAGAAAAATGGCAAAATCTAAAGATGAAACCTTGGACAGAAATATTACATTAAATGACTTCGAATTAAATGGATCTCAATAGATTTGCGTTGAAAATTTTAATTTGAAGCACATCGTCGTATAATTAGATCTGTCTCTCGCCTGTAGAGAATGGGATCCTGCCAAAAATAATATTTCAAGTCAAAAAAGAATTTCTTTTACTGATGACTTGAATAATCATGTGGGACGATAGACTTGGCCAAATACTTTACTATATCGACATACCAAGGCGCGACGACTTTCACACTAAATATCTGCTCATCTGGAAAAATCTCATTGATCTGTACTGACTCCTTTTGCTCTCCAGGTTTAAGTAGAGATAAGTAATCACTACCACATTTTCACTGCCCTTTTTGTCCCTGATCTGTAAATCAAACTCTTGCAGAAGTAATACTCAACAAATCAGTCTTGGTTTGACATCCTTCTTTTTCATCAAATATTTTAAGGATGTGTGATCAGTGTAGTCTATGACCTTTGACCTAACAAGATATTATTGAAATTTATCAAAGGCATAGACCATAACTAGAAGTTATTTGTCAATGGTAGCATAATTAATCTACGCGTCATTCAAGATTCTATGGCAAAGTAGATCACATGAAATATTTTATTCTTTCATTGTCCAAGTACTGCTCCCACGACGTAATCACTTGCATCACACATTAATACAAATGACAAAATCCAATCCAGTGCAATGATCACTGAGCTAAGGTCAAGTTCTCTTTTAAAGTGTTGAAAGCCAATAAACATTCTGCAGAGAAATTAAAAGTGATGTCCTTAGCTAGTAAATCACACAAAGGCTTTGTGATCTTTGAGAAATCCTTAATGGAGTGTTGATAAAACCCAGCATGCCCAAGGAAACTGCAAACACCCTTAACTGATGTAGGCGACGGTAATTTCTCAATAATCTGAATTTTTGTTTGGTCCACCTCTATCCCGTTAGCTAAAATAAGATGTCCCAATACAATGCCCTCTTGCACAATGAAGTGGATTTTTTTCCAGTTCAATACCAAGTTTGTCTCATTACATCGCTATAATACCAAACACAAATGCTCCAAACATTCAACAAACTACGATCGAAACAACGAGAAGTCATCCATAAAGATTTCTATGAATTTTTCCACCATGTTAGAGAAAATTGCCATCATGCAACGCTAAAAGGTAGTAGGAGCATTTCACAAACCAAATAGCATCCTATGGTAAGCAAATGTACTATAGAGGTAAGTAAAAGTGGTATTCTCCTGATCATCCGTACTATTGGGATCTGATTATATCAGAATATCCGTCAAGAAAGCATTAGTATGAGTGCCATGCATGTCTTTCCAACATCTGACGATAAATGGAAGGGAAAAGTGACCCTTCCAAGTAGCAGCATTGAGTTTGCAATAATCAATGCAAACTCTCCATCATGTAACAGTCGTGATGGGAATTAATTCATTCTTTTCATTCTACACCATCGTAATACCACCCTTCTTCGACATGACTTGAGCTGGGCTAATCCATGCACTGTCTGATATAGGGTTGATGATACCCGCATCTAGAAATTTCAGTATCTTTGCTCTGACTACCTGTTTCATGTTTAGATTAACCATTCACTGATTGTCTACACTCAGTCAAAATTTCTCCTCCACGATAATCTTATGTATGCATAGTGAGGGGCTAATTCCTTTAATATCTGCAATGGACCATCCTATGGCTGTCTTATTGTCCATAAATACCTGTAGTAGTCTTTTTCTCCACCTTGCTAACTGAGTTTGAAATAATTACTGGCAGCATGTAGGAATCCTCCAAGTAAGAGTATTAGAGGTGAGGTGGTAGTTGCTTGAGTTCCAATTTAGAAGGCTCTTGAATGGATGGTAATGGCTTTGTAGGACCTGTTCCCAACTCCTTAAAGTAGCGTTTATGCGTATGGTGCGTTAGTCTCCAAAAAACTCTCACGTGCCTCGATCTTAAGAGAATCAGAGTGAGTAGATTGAGAGTGTGCAATGCATGCCTCATTTGCATCCAATGGGTGATGTAGAAAAAATGTATCTTGGACTACCTTCTCGATCACATCTATTTGAAAGCAGACGTCTGACTCAGTAGGGAATTTGATTACCTTGAAAACATTGAAAGAAATTTGCTCTTTACCAAGTCTTAAAATAAGTTGACCCTTTTGGACATAAATAAGAGCTCTCCATGTGGCTAAGAATGGTTAGCCCAATATGAGTGGAACATCATTGTCTTCCTCTATATCAAGAATGAGAAAATCAGCTGAGAAGATGAATTTTCCACTTTAATCAATAAGTCTTCAATGATCCTGGGGATCAATCAGCTAGCTGAAGAGTTATTGTAGTTGCTTTAGCCTCTTCCAATCCGAGTTTCCTAAAAATAGAAAGTGGTATCAAATTAATACTTGCGCCTAAATCATATAAAACTTTATCAAAATAGCAATCTCTAGTAATGCAAGGTATGATAAAACTCCCTGGGTCTTTTAACTTTAGAGGTAGCTTTTTCTGGATTCTGGCACTACACTCTTCAGTCGATATCACCGTTTCATGTTCATCTAGCTTGTGTTCACTGGATAGGATGTCCTTTAGGAACTTGGTGTAGCTTGGCATTTGGAAGAGTGCATCGGCAAATGGGATGTTGATGTGGAGTTTCTTAAAGACCTCAAGAAATCTCGTGTATTGTTGATCTAATTTGTACTTTTTCAACCGCTATGGAAATGGAATAGGGTGCTCGTAAGGATTGATAGGAACGGTTGCATTATCTCGTGGTGTATCTGAACTCTCTTTAGTAGATGTCTCTATCATCTGTTTAGTATGTTTCACTCGCTCTTCATCTGAAAAAGGTATTGTTTCCTTAGTCGCAACCAGCCTCTTGATATGTATTTCCAGTATGAAAAACGCAAGTTCGACCCTAACAATACCTAGAGGTGAGTGAATAGGTATTTAATGCGGAATTAAAAATAATCACGAATTAAACATCAACAAGTCACTTTTAATTCTTATCTAGATGGTTACTCATGCAAGTCAAATTATCCTATGTTGAATTACTACAATTTGCATATCATAAACAATGAGTAATAAAGCAGTAAAGAACATAAGAATTGTTCACAGAGAAATCCAACTGGAAAAACTCCGAGCACTTTACAGTCAATCCACTATAAATAATTATGTACTTACAGTCTACCAGACTATATGACGACATGAACTATCTGATCTCCTGACTGTAATTCTGACATCTCTCCTGAATTATGTGCTCTCCTACACCAATTCAAGTTGTAATAACCAACACTCTCCTGGAACTCTGTTATCTTGCATAAGCCCCTAGCTTGATGAATTGCCTATCTCCCGTAGATCACGAAGAACAACATGTTCTTCATAGACTGGAACTCCAGTCGCCTTCCTTGATCTTCAGCACCTCGACAAATATGTAGGTAGTTTGGTTTTTGGTATTTGGATATTGAAACTGATATTTTTCTGACTACCAAGAACGAATCTAAAAAAAACATGAAGGTTGAAAGCTTCGAGGATGAAAGAAAATTGACAGCATAATATTTGCTTATTGATCAACCTTAGAATTCTCGTTTTGTAGCTTTAGGATATTTATAGGTAGGGTAGAAAATAGATGGGTCGGGAAAAAACCTTTAAAACGAGAAATAAAATATTCCCGTAGAAAGCTGTCGCTCAAGCGAAGGAGGGACGATAGTCTAGCGACGATGTTTTTGTTTTTATTTTTGTTTTTGTAGCTCGAGCCAACCCTTGGCGACAGTCCAGTGAAAATCTGCACATTTTTCCTCCTTATTCCAAACTCGAAACCCTAGATCTAATAACTTACTTTTAAGTAATTTGCACATTACTCCTTGAACTATCACATATCAATTTAAGTCATTTTGTTCACAGAATTGGTCAATTACAAAATCAACTAAAACCTAACAAACTCTCCATTTGACATTCTGTGACAAAACACTAATCTATGTCAAGGCAGTAATAAAGTAAATGTTACAAACTCGAAACAATGACATAACATAAACTACAAATTATCTTGAACGAACTCTGCAGCACCTGTTTCCTGAAATAGCAACTCAAATACCAGTGTAAAATGTGTGGAAAGCAGGATCAAAGATAATCTCAGTTCAAACAGTTCAATTGTAAGTGTCACTTAAGCAATCGTAAGCAATTGTAACTCATATAGCATATTTTTTTAGTTTTAAATCACAAGCTAAACTAAGACACAACATCAATGTAACCCAACATACCAAAATGAAACATTGACATTGTAAAACATCAAAAACTTAATTTAGTGAAATTGAACTCAACCAAATATGCATGTTCTCCCCCTGACTGCAAACTTTCAATGTGTTCAGCTCACCCTAATGACCCCTCAAGACATAAGACACAAGTGAAAAAAAATCAATGCAATGTGTATCAAGTCAAATGTCAAAATATATCTATGTCTCATCCCCTAACGACCCCTCAAGACATAAATTGCAAATCACAAAATGCAATTCAAAATTTTGCTCCCCCTTTTTGTTACAAAATGACAAGGGGCAAAGCAGAAACACACATCTCAACAATATAGGTATTAACAAGCACAAGTAGATGCATTGAACAGTAAACTTTCCCACAATGCCAACCTAAAGCACACATGGAATAAATGATATAAGTGACTCATATGTGTTAAGTGTCACTAATCCTCTGGCAGTAGGACTCCAAATCTTAAATTTGTGAGAAATGACACGCTAAACATCACTGCTAATAAGTATATTCTTCTACTTATGAAAGTCAAACTGTATAGCACATTAGAACCTACATATGAAAACTTATTTCTGATGAAGAATTTCTTTTCTTCCCCTGACTTACAGCATAGACATTTTTTTATCACAACTTTCAAAAGGAATGCTCACGTGTATTTATTCATCTTAAGTGCAAGCTACTTTCCATTAAGCAACTAACATGACCCATGTAATGAGCGTTAGACCGATTAACTTAAGTCAGTTGACCATAGACACCAGGTTATGAGAAATCCCGCAGGCTTAATTACTCAAGTCATGTAGGCTCCAACAAGAAGCATTATGATATTGAGTCCCCTACAATTTTTTCCAGACAGATATGGGTTCATGCAAGGATCATTTTGAGCTTAGGTCTAATAAAATTGGTCAATTCAAGTCACCCTACTAACATGTGACAGTCATCTTTAATCTCACACACGCGATAGAGTCCCACTGTTAAGATCATTGTGTGTGCGGTGCGGATGGTATATGAAGAGACCTATATTAGATACTCCATAAGCATCCTAAGCTAGCAATGGAAATAATATTGCAGTTCACCAAATAAACTCGCTCTTGATTTAGAACCAACAAAATCAAGTGTATTGTAAGTTATGCTGTAAAACTAATTTCCAAATCAAACTCTCTTTGTTCTAAAAAATTTTGATGTTTTTTTTTTTTGCAAAACTTGAAACTAAAGCAATAAAAGAAAAAACGATTTTGTTTGTTTTCCACATAAAAACATGAATGCACCAAGCACACAAAACATAAAAGTTCAAATAAAACACGAAACATAAAATAAAATGCATGAGAACAAGTAAAGAAATATGATGCATGCATAACAAAATGTCATACAACAGTAGAATACAAGCATGCATCAAGAAGACTAGGTCAATGAGGTATACATACACCAATAGCTATTTGAAAAGATTCAAAACGAAGATCATCCAAAGGTTTAGTAAACAAATAAGCTAATTGGTTCTCAATAGAAATATGTTCGAGATTTACAATTTGAGTTTCCACAAGTTCTCGAATAAAATGATGTCTGATATCAATATGTTTAGTGCTGGTGTTATCACAAAACACAGTCATAACACCCTATTCAATCCCATAATCGCTCAACATCTGCTTCATCCAAAGTAGTTGAGTGCAACAACTTTCTGTCGTAATGTAACGCCCCGAGTTTCGTGAACCCGGATTGCCACATCATCGTCTTTTGCCCTAAATTTAATAAAAGATTTGCGGAAATAACCTAATTTCTAGACACATCACATTCATAATTGTAAACTTTGTCGGCAACAAAACTCGTTTAAATCACTTAAGATAATTGTTTAAACTTTAAATTCAAGTTTGAAATAACTGAAATAACAAAGTACGTTAATAATGTTCGAAATGCGTAAATTTCAAAAGTAAATAACTTCGACTATTAATTCATGCCACCACTGCCCATCACACTCGAATGAATATTTCGAAAAAATACTCAGTAAACTCATCGTCGATAATTAATTTACAGAATAATTGAACACATAATTATGCAAAATATACAGTGATATCATCATCATTGGCTCATTTTCTTGAAAATCATAGGCTCTTTAAAATCATAGGGTGTGGGTAGTCTCGTCTCATGTATTTAAGCACATAAATTATGCATAACATTCTCATCTTATCTCATAAGAGATACTCGTCTCTTTTCATGCATTAAAGCATATGACGTATGGCAAGCATAACAACATCATATATCTCATAAAACATATTCTCATCTCATGCATTAAAGCATCTAAATCACGTAAATTCACATAAACCATGCAATTATAATTTAAACTAATTAATGGTGGCGAGTCTACCTCAATTATCTCTAATTACGTGAAAAGTGGAACGGGAGATAACCTCAATCTCCTAATCGTCTGTACGCTTCTAGCCAAAATAGAAATTAAGTCTTGAATTAGTATTTCGAAATTTTAAAATTTTAAAAATGAAAAAATAAATTTTAGGGACTTAATTGGAAATTTTATGAAACTGAAATTTAAATTAAAAGTTTAAGGACTAAAAATGAAATTTTCTAAACTAGGGGACTGAAATGAATAACTTTTTAAAACTAGGGGTTGGAAATGAGATTTTCTAAAATAGTGGCTAACTGTGGAAAGTAGGAATTCCAGGGACTGAATCATTTATAATCGAAACTTTGGGGACTGAAATCAAAGACTTTAAATCTTGGGGGCTAAAGGGATAATTCTAATAATCAAATTATAAAATAAATAATATATATATATATATATATATATCTCTCTCTCTCTCTCTCTCCACCCATTTCGTAACATACGAGCAGAGATGAGAGGAGAGCGATGGGAAAAGGGCAAAGCCCCTTTCTCAGATTTCGGTGTCAGCGCCACCGTTGCGTGGTGGCGCCATGAGAGGGTGTGGGGGTTCTTGGTGCACGGACTAAGAGTTACCCGAGGCTTGGAGTGGATTCTTGAGTTTTTCTTAGTGGTAATAAATCTGGAAATGGGCTGGGGAAATGAGGTAAGTTCATGGGCTTTGTATTTTCTTGATTTTGGGGCTTTTAGGGGTTGATTTTGGGGATTTTTTAGGTGTTGATTTTTTAGCTTAGGGGCTATCGGTTTTGGAGTTGCAGTTGGCGTCCGTGTAAGGGTTGCAGGTGGTTGGTTTTAGGGTGAAATGGGGGTTGCTTGGTTTCGATTTTAGGGTGAAGTGGCTGGTGGCTGTCGATTGGTGTGTGAGTTTGCAATTTGGTGGTTCGATTGGGTGCAGAGTGTTGATTTGTGTAGTGGTTTGCTTTTAGCTGGGTGGGGGTCAGTGGCGTGATTGGTGATTTGGCTGGTGGATGGTGTTGATGGTGGTTTCATTGGTCTCGTGAGTTGGTGGTTTGAGCAGTGTCAAGGTTGCAGCTTGTGTGTGTTCAGTTGGGTTTGAGGCTGTCGAATTTTTTGTGGAATCAACCAGTTGTTGATGCTAGAAATTGTTGTTCTATCATCATCAAGAGTTTTCAAATTTTGAGGGATTGTTGTTGGTGCTAAAAATCGATTTTAGCATCAACATGAGTCTCCCAGTGGACTGAAATTGAGAGAAATTGAGGGAGATGAAGTCTCTTTACCCAGGGGTTGTTTGGCTACGTGAGACTGTGAGGAGGATGGAGGAATGACTGTGCTATATGAACAGTAGAAAAATTAGGGTACAAATTTCTAAGAAACTAATTGGGCTAGGAATTTGGGCCATAAGAATCTCCTAATTGGACTTAAGGGAATTTAGACTAAAATGATCAAGACTTGGACCCTAAATAAAAAGTATTGTATTTGAAATGATTAAAATTTGGATTTAAATGACATAAATAGGAATTGATAATTTAGAAATTATTCGAGGTTGGACTCGACTTAAATAGATTTAAATTTGTTTTGTAACGGCTAGACGAACACGCTTTCATTTTAAAATTGGGGTTAAAGTTTAGCGACATGTTTTTCAAGAAAACTAATTTTATATTATCTAAAATTTCTCGATCGCTACACGTAATGTATACTCGGCCTCGGCTGTGGACAATGTGATAGAATTTTGTTTCTTACTCATCCAAGCAACGAGGTTAGCACCAATATAAAAACAACCTCCAGAAATAATCTTTCTATCATCGGCATTACCAGCCCATCAGCATATGAATAACCAGCAAGGTCAAGATTTTATAGTCCCTAGAGTACATGATCCCATAATCAACGGTACCATAGACATATCTAATAATACGTCGCACAACGCTCAGTTGTGATTCCTTAGGATCAGCCTGAAAGTGTGCACAGACCCCTACACTAAATGCTATGTCAAGTCTACTAGTAGTGAGGTAAAGCAGACTACCTATCATACTTATATACAGTATTTGATCAACACTCTTGCTTGTAGGATCTAAACCTAACTTGTGACTGGTGCTCATAGGGGTTTTAGTGTGTTTCTTACTGTCTAATCCAAACTGCTTGACAAGATTCTTGGCATATTTCGATTGAGATATGAATAATCCTTTATCATTCTGCTTGATTTGAAGTCCAAGAAAGTGCGTTAATTCACCAATCATACTCATTTCAAATTCTTGTTTCATACACTCAGCGAACTTAGAGCAAGTGAATCAATGGGAAAATTAAAGACGATGTCATCCACATAGATCTGAGTTATTGTAATGGTATCCTCAATCCGTCTTATAAACAATGTTCTATCTGCACCACCTCTCGTGAAACCATGTTCCAGGAGGTATGCAGTAAGCCAATCATACCAAGCTCTAAGAGTTTGTTTCAGCCCATACAAGGCTTTATTCAGCCTATATACATAGTAAGGATATTTCGGATCAACAAACCCTTTGTTGTTCCACATAGGCTTCTTCCTGAAGAATACCATTCAGGAAAGCACTCTTGACATCCATTTTGTACAGTTTGAAACCCAAGGTACATGCAATTGTAAGGAGAATTCTAATGGATTCAAGCCCAACTACCGGGGCAAATTTTCATCAAAATCAACACCTTCAACCTAAGTGTATCCCCGAGCAACCAACCTAACCTTATTTCTCGTAATGGTACATTGATCATCCGTCTTGTACTTAAATATCTACTTAGTACCAATCACATTGCAATCATCAGACCTAGGCACTAAATCCCAAACTTTGTTTCTAACAAATTGATTTAACTCATCATGCATATCATTAACCCCACATTCATCCCTAAGATCTTTCTCATTTTCTTTGGTTCAATCTGAGACACATAGCTTGCATACGTCAGATTGTTCAAAACCCTCTTGTAAAGTCTCATTCCTTCTTTTATATCTCCAATCACATTATCCTTAGGGTGATTCAATTTGATTCTGGACGAATGTTCTTTAGGTGGTTTAGCTTCATTATCAGAGGTAAGATCCTTTGTTGAAACAACCATCTTATTTGGTGTTTATAGGAGATCTGGAATTGAACCTTCCTCAGGTTCAATTATCTTGACTGGATCAACTTCCAACTGTTCCAACTCAGCACACTCTCCGCCAATCTCCCCCTTACTATAAGCATCATCAACCGCCACATTGATAGATTCCATCACAATGCGTGTACGATTATTATATACCCGATAAGCCCGACTATTCTTGGAATATCCTAAGAATATACCTTCATCATTCTTGGAATCAAACTTTCCCAAGTTCTCTCTATCTCCCAGAATGTAGCGCTTGCTGCCAAATATGCGAAAGTACTTAACAATAGGCTTTTTATCCTTCCAAATCTCGTACGGAGTCATGTCAGTTTTTGGTCTAAGATAAACTCTATTGACAATGTGACATGCAGTATTTATGACTTCACCTCAGAAATGCAGAGCCAAATCTTTACCATGAGGCATAGCTTTCGCCATTTCTTAAAGCACATGATTTTTTCTCTCAACTATCCTATTCTATTGTGGAGTGATTGGTGAGAAGAACTCATGTTGGATTCTCTCCTCCAGATAAAAGTTCTCAAGATTAGCATTTTCAATCTCCTTGCCACGAACACTACAAATTCTAGACACAGAATAACCTTTCTCATTTCTAAGTTTCTTATACAAAGAGATGATAAGACCGAACACTTCACTTTTATCTCTTAGCAATTCAATCCAAGTGAACCGAGAAAAGTCATCTACCACAACCAAGATATATCTTTTACCACCAAGACTTTTGATCATCAATGGTCCCATCAGATCCATATGGAGTAATTTAAGAGGTTTGCTCGTCAAGATCTTAGAAGTTTGTTTGTGAGGTACCCTAAGTTGTTTACCTTGTTGACACGAACCACAAATAGTGGTATCAGAATTATCCAGCTTAGGTAGGTCATTGACAATATCCTTCTTGGCAAGGTTAGACAGACTATTATGGTTCATGTGACCCAGTCGTTGATGCCACAGCTCAGTTTCGTTGATCTGGGCACTACTACACCCATAATTAGAATTAGGTAAGACTCCGTAACAATTTTTTTCAGACATTCTCACACCTTCAAGAATAATGTTTCCAGTCGAGTCATATACAGAACACCTTTTCTAGATAAAGGTAACCTCAAAATCAACATCACAAATTTGAATGATGTTCAACAAATTGGACTTTAAACCTTTCACATACAGCACATCTGAGATGGCAGGTAGTCCACCAATATTCACAACTCCTTTTCCAAGTATCGGTGCAGTAGCTTCATCACCAAACGTAATGACACCACCATTCCACTCATCAAGTGAAGAAAACAGAGATTCGTCACCACATGTGTCTCGAACATGCACTGTCAAGATACCACATGGAATTATTTTGCGCTTCGAGAGTAATGTGAGCAACACAACAATTCAACAATTCTCCCGATCTTTCACTCTCACCCTCAGACGTCTCATCATGAAAACTAGAATTAGACTCCTCATTACTCATGGTAACGGCTAAAGGCTTAAGCCTTTCTTTACCCGAACTCTTCAACTAATTAGAACATTCACTTCTAATGTGACCGTAACCCTTGCACTCATGGCATTGAACAGATTGAGTTTTACAAACAGGAGTCCTAGAGGTATTCTTCTCACGTCTACGTCTCGAGAGTTTATGACTTCACTATTCAGCATTTGAGGCTTTTTCCTATTCTTCATTACCTTCTGAAATTTTTTAACAAAATATGCAATTTCATCGTCCATAAGTGTCTCAGTGTCAGTAGACTCGCTCTCAACTTCTCTAACAGTGTTCATGGCGATGAATTTTTGTTTCTTAGGCTGTGCTAAAGTCAATTCATAAGTTTGGAGGGATCCTACGAGATCTTCTACTTTAACGCTGTTTAGGTCCTTACTTTTTCCAATTGCAGTTACCTTAGGTCTAAACCTTTCAGGTAGGGATCTAAGAACCTTACAAACAATTTTTAACTCGGGAATCATTTCACCTAGATTAAATTAGATTCCACAATATCGTTCAACTAGGGATGGCAATTCGAACTGTTAAAACTGAAAATCGCGGTTAACTGAACCGAATGGGGTGAAAAAAATCGAACCGATGGTGCAACGTGGCGGTTATGGTTTTGATTTTAATGAAACGCTTCATTTAGAAGCGGATATGGTATTTAGCGATGGTACCCCACCCCGAACCGAGTACCCATTAAAAAAATTAATTAGACAATTGGGCTTTCTATTATTCTTTCTCAAAATTAATTGGACAATTTTGACAATTGGGCTTCCCAAAATTCTGGCCCAATTAACATTAGGTAAACCTTAACCCAATAACCCAGCCCATTGCCCAGGTAGCTCAATTTCAATATACCCTACACGTTAAATTAAAACTCAGGTTTACAATCTCCAGACTACACTTCTCCTCCACTAAAATCCGATGTCGCCCTTGCCAATTCCGATATGATATAGTTTCATGTTTCTTGAGTGCTTGTATTGTGCCTTAAGTTTGGTAAATAATTTTGTGCATCAAATTCTTATTGTCCTTGCTTGCGAAAAAAGACCATTGTAAAAACAAAATCATGCAGAATCAAGTGATTTAATTGATACTATTATTTATGCGATTGAGTTGTCTTCAGCAATTCCAAATCCGAAAGTTTCAAAGATTAGTTTTCTCCTGAATTCAAATCATTCAATTTTTAAATTAAATCAATGTTACTTTCTATTCATAAATTGTATTTTCCGTTCATCAAATCAATGATTAATTTATTAAAATTCTGTATATTTTAATCTGCAGTTTGGTGTTTGTTTAATCTTAAAAAGACAGAGGAAGTACTTCATAAAATTATGATTTTTTGGTGATGACATGTTGTTCAATTTAATTTTAGTAAACATGTACATTGAAGAAGAAACAATTATTGCATTTCCTTAATATATTGATCCAAATCATAATACATTGTTGAATTGCAGTGCAAGTAAAGGGTATATCTTAAGTCTTAATCCTTTCTTATTTGCTTAATTGCTCATATGATACAGGCAAAGAAGAAAGACTTGAATGCTTTTCAGGGTTTAGGTTAACCAATTTCGATTTTGAAGACGTGCATAGTTGTTATTTTTCCTCAGTTAAGTAGCTAAATTTCGAGTACTAATAACTGCAAATCCAACTTCATGTTCGAATCAGCGGGTGTCGACCCTGTGTTTGACTTAATTATTGTTGATAGTTATAAAATTACAAAGAACTTTTTCCTAGTCTAAGGTAAGAGAACCTCAAGTGAGTCAGTGTTTAGTACAAGTGATAGATTTGTGAGTGCACATAGAAATAGGCTTCACCCAAAGACTTTAGAAACTTTAATGTGTGCTCTGGATTGTCTTTAGACTAATATTCATGATAAAGAGTTGTGGGAAAGAATGAACATTGACCTATGCTAGTAAGAGTCTTGACCTATGTTGATAGGATATTGTTTGCTAAATTAGCTTATTATTGTGTTTTTGTTTTTATTGACTTTTCTTCATAATATTTTTTTTTTCAATTTGATGATTGGAGTTTGGACTTATAAAAAATAATTTATTTTCGTAGTTATTAACTGAGCCGAACCAAGATACAAACTGAACCGAACCGACTTTCGTGGTTATGGTATAACCAAAAATTTGGTGGTGCGGTCATGATTTTGGCCGAACTGAACCGTTGTCATCCCTACGTTCAACTTAGCATAGAACTCATCAAATATCTCATCATCATTCATCCAAAGTTCTTCAAATCTACACGTCAACATTTGCAATTTGGAGTTTTTCACAATTTTAGTACCATCATGGGTTGTCTCCAAAATGTCCCAAACTTCCTTAGCTGTCTCACACATAGACACTCTTCTAAATTTCTCAGGAGATACAGCCATAAACAAAGCATGCAGACATTTACTATTCCAATTACATTCATCCAATTTTGTTTTGGTCCACAAAAAAATATTAATGGGTGTAACTACACCATCAACAATTGTTGTAGGCGGAGTCCACCAATTTTGCACACAAATCCAAATACGTTCATCTAAAGCCTTAAGAAAATCTCTCATTCAAACTTTCCAGTAGGCATAATTATTGCCATCAAAATTGGCAGTACAAACAAAGAACTACTTATCTAGACTAAATCAAATAAGGGACAGGAATCGAAATTAAGCTCTGATAACAATTGAAAAATGCAAGTTCGACCCTAACAATACCTAGAGGTGAGTGAATAGGTATTTAATGCGAAATTAAAAAAATAATCACGAATTAAACATCAACAAGTCACTTTTAATTCTTATCTAGATGGTTACTTATGCAAGTCAAATTATCCTATGTTGAATTACCGTAATTTGCATAGCATAAAAAATTAATAATAAAGCAGTAAAAAACAAGAGAATTGTTCACGGAGAAACCCAACTGGAAAAAACTCTGGGCACTTTGCCAATCAATCCACTATAAACGATCATGTACTTACAGTCTACCAGACTAGATGACGACATGAACTATCTGATCTCCTGACTGTAATTCTGACAGCTCTCCTGAATTCTGTGCTCCCCTGCACCAATTCAAGCTACAATAACCAACGCTCTCCTGGAACTCCGCTATCCTGCAATAGCCTTTAGTTTGGTGAATCGTCTATCTCCCGTGGATTACGAAGAACAATCCGTTCTTCACAAACTAGAACTCCAGTCTCCTTCCTTAACCTTTAGCACTTCTAACAGATATGTAAGAAGTTTGGTTTTTGGTATTTGAATATTGAAACTAATATTTTTCTGACTACCAAGAACGAATCTCAAAGAAACATGAAGGTTGAAAGCTTCAAGGATGAAAGAAAATTGACAGCACAATGTTTGCTTATTGATCAACCTTAGAATTCTCGTTCTATAGCTTTAGGATATTTATAGGTAGTGTAGAAAATAGATGGGCTGGGAAAAAACCTTTAAAACGTGAAATAAAATATTCTCGTATAAAGCTGTCGCTCGAGCGAAGGTCCAGCGACAGTCGAGCGATAGGGTTGCTCGAGAGAAGGAGGGGAGGCAGTCTAGCGAGGATGTTTCTGCTTTTGTTGCTCAAGCCAACCCATGGCGACAGTCCAGCGAAAATTCGCACCGTTTTCTTCCTTGTTCCAAACTCAAAACCCTAAACCTAATAACCAACTTTTAAACAATTTGCATATTACTCCTTCAACTATCACACTCTCTATCAATTTAAGTATTTTTGTTCATAGAATTGGCAAATTATAAAATCAACTAAAACCTAACACAGTAATTGCACCCCACTTCTAGTGGTCATTGCTTTCACAGATAGATCCTCAATTATTTTATTTCCTAAAATACTTATGGCCATTACTTGCTCTTTGGGATTAGGTTCGGTATTGTTTGGCAAGGTACTTGGTACTCTACTTGTCATAGAAAGTGTCATCTGTCCAACTTGAGTCTCCAGGTTTTTAATAGCAGCACACTAATCTCGAAGAGTTGTTTCGGTCTTCCTCATGAACTAATTATTAGACTCTATGTATTGATTTTTTTCCATAAATTTCTCGAACATCTCTTCAAGTTGAAATTTATTCTCCTGCTGCTGAAACTAATCATGTGGCCTATTTTGATTTTGATTAGCCTAAGAGAAATTTGGATGTTTCCTTCAACTTGGGTTGTAAGTATCTGAATATGGATTATTCCGTTGATGTTGTCCTCATTGTTCAAAATCCACTTGTTCCATACCTTGTGACAAAATAGGACAATTTGTTGTATTATGATCTGCCCCACACTCTTCACAACATGACTTATTAGCTTGTGCTGTATTGAGTGTCTGTGATATGATCTCCACCTTATGAAATAATGAATATATTTTCACAGATAAAGTCAGTAAGCATCTACCTCGTATACACCTGATGCTTTCTTTTGAACAACTCGCTCAAAAGCCCACATGGCAGAAGTTGTAGCCACTGTCTCGAATAAGTTCAAAGCTTCGTCAATTATCTTTGTAGATAAGGAGCCGTTGAATAAGAATCCACCATGCTTTTAAACGATTGAAGCAATCTCGCATAAAAATATTGGACCTGAAGTCCTTTACTAATACCATGATGAGGACACTTCCGAAATATGTTATTGAACCTGTTACATGCTTCATCAAAAGATCCCGATTCACTTTGATGGAAGATAGATATGTCATGCTTCAACTTTGCTATCTTGGTCGACGGGAAGAATTTTGTGCAGAATTTTTGGGTTAAACCATTCTACGTGTTGATACTAACAATGGGTTAAGAATCTAACCACTCAAGTGCTTTATCATGCAAAGTGTGTGGAAACAACCTTAATCTAATAGCGTTGTCTGAAATACCCTAATATTGAAAATGTTGACACATATCCAAGAATCGAGAGACGTGTATGTGGATTTTCTTCAGCTCTACCATAAAATTGATGTCCATTTTGAAATAGATGTATAACGTTAGTCTTTAGTTGGAAATTAGGCTACCCAAACGGAGGATAGACAATTCTAGATTGACTCTAAATGATATACGGTGTCATGAAATCCCCAACAAGCATATTCTCCATTTGTACTTGCTATTTTTGGTCTTTTTGTTGTGCTACTTTTGCTTCCCTTTACGTACGATGAAAAGTGCATTCGATTTCAAGATCGGTTGGAAGCAATTCACCGTCTAGAGACATTCCCATACAAGATCTAAAAGAAAAACAATAGTAGTACTTCTATAAATAAAATGAAATGAAATAAATAAATAACAAACAATGTTTGAATTAGTGTCGAGATAATTAAAATCAAACTAAACTCAATCATCGACAGCGGCGCAAAAAACTTGTTCACAGAAATGTATTTCAAAATAAAAACACCGCAAGTATACGATTCGTTAACAAGTAATAAAGTGGACTTATTGAGTCTAAGATTCGTCCCACGAAGATTGAATAGTTCAATTCCTATTACGTTGACCTTAACCGAAACTAGAATCAAATGAGGGTATATTGTGATGAAGTTATAACTAAAATAATACTAAATATACAATTATAAATGATTTAATTAAATTAAATGCAAACGGCGTTAAATGTAAGTTGGAGTGTTTTAATTTACGATGAATTTACTAGGATCATGAATCCCTATGTAATAATTTGTTTTAAACTTAGTTTTACACTTTGACCACACGGCGAAATATTGATGAATTAATGTTCCTAAATTATTCAACACTATCTTGAGTAATGTCAAACCAATTCTCATTTATGACCTAACTATATCTCTATGACGGATGCGAACATACAAGAATGTATGAGCTTTTATGAACACTTAAAGATTCATATAAGACATAGCGATATATTTTTATCCCTTGCCGGACCCTATGACAATTTATATATGTTGAACATATTTTCCTTCTTTCGAATGCATGAAATAAGACACCAAATTTACACAATTAACATGCACAATAATTGTGTAGAAAAGAAAATCATATAAATTATTCAATATCCAAAAACGTGCTTTTGATGTCAAGATTGTAAACTAAAAATTAAAAATTTATGTTACATAGTTCATCGTTCTCCTAACACAAATAAATCTAGTCAACATGTTATGAAGAAGAAAACACAAAGAATATTGAAGAATCAACATCACCCAATATAAGTTTTGAATTTATTTTCGTGTTCTTGGCTTCAATCTTCATGTCCTTGGCTTGTTCTTTACTCCAAAAATCTCTTTGAATATGTTATCTAACGTTCAGGACGGCTCTCGGTTTTTAAAACACGCCCCCATATTTATTTCAATAGGAGTTCTATTGAAATATAGAAACCAGAATTTTTCCTTCGGAGTAGTTTTCCAACATGCGACCGCATAGAACACTTCAACCTGGCCTTGGATTTTCCTAAGCAACCTATGCGATCGCATAACATTAAAAACTTCCAAAATCTTGCATTTTGATCCTCGAACTCCGTTTCACAATTTTCGACCTTTTTTTCTTCTTCTTCCAATGTTTCATTCCATTGCTCAATTTGTCTTCGACGTCTTCACGTCTTCAATTCCTCTTCCTGGTCATCTTTCGATATTTTGCATCTTCGTTATTGAACTTTTGTTTTCTTTCTTTTAGTCCTATTTCCCCCCTCCAATTTCTCCTAATTTCCGCTACATTTATCAATGTTGTTTTGCAAAACACAAATTACATAAAATTAAACTATATTCCAACATATTTATCAACAATTGTCCATGTTTTGAGATCAAAATAAGTGCGTAAAACACACTTATCATTAAGCACGGGTGTCTCTTTGAAGTGAACAATCAAAAAATTGAGAAGAGTTCGTATTAATAAACAGTGGAACAAGAACTTGCAATCCACATGATCAACTTCCAATTCCTCACTCAATGCCCTCTTACATTTAGAGAGAAGAAGCAACATAGTCCATGAGAAAATACCAAATGAAGATCTCGTAGCAATTGCATCGTTACAAGACCATATGAATAGTAATTTGAAGAAAATATGGATGATAACCCCCTTTCATCTAACAAAGATAAATTAAGTATCCCTTTCTCACATATTACTCTTTTTGGCCTTCAAATTTCACTCATGTTGTAGCTCATAAGCTACTCCGAAGTATACAGCTCGAGAGCAGGACAACTAGAAAAATCATGTTGCTCAGATATATAATTCTTTAATAAAGTTAATTCTGCTAATTATTTTGCTATTTTTAATATTTTTATTAATTATTAGATACTGAAAATATTAAATTATACTTAGGACGCGATCAATTTCATAAAATTTTAGTAATTATTATAATATTAATTTAAAGAGATGTATATTACATATTCCATTTAATGCTCATCGTAAAATTTGCAACTACCCAGAATTATGACTTAATTATTTCATCTATAGAATTCCTCTTCTCAAAGTAACTAAGATGATGTAAAGTAACAAACAAATTGACTGCATAGATGGTTATCAAACTCTCGAAATGTGTCAAGTCGCAATTTATTTATTTATCTTTTGTCAACTGAGATTATCACCAAACTTGTTGCTTCATTTTCGTCATTAACCACATATTCACGAGTTGATTTAATAGATTTAGTGAGTCAATTAAACAAATTTAGAGGATGTTTGGTGATGATTAAAATTAGATTTTTAGTTGATTGTGATAAAAGATATTGAAATGTGTAGTTGAAAAATTGTGGAGTCCATGAAAGATGTGGTTAATATTGATTGTTTGACTTTGATTTGGATTAAATTCAGATTTTAATCTGGACCAAAAAGGGTTTAGTGACAAGTTCAATGACTAAAGTGACATATTTTAGAAGTTTGGTGATCAGCAAGTTTTGACCCATTATACTATAAGGCCAGTTCAGTCAACATCTAATGCTGCATAAGAAACCTGCCATGACTGAATCTTTATAAAGGATCAGATGATTCCATGGAGCAAATTTTCTTCTGATGACCTTTCTTAGTTTTCAACATAGGGTACACGAAGTTTTGGGGTTTCCTAGAGTGGCTGTATACCGTCATGTTGGGACATTGTTGTATTAGATTGAACTAAAAAACATCAACTAACAGGATTAACAAAGTACTACTACCAATATCGTCCGCATACGATGTTGTTTGGTTTCAAAGAAACAAGAGGAAATACCTAAATAAGGCTAGAAGGGCGTGATCCTGCTTAATGTTACAACAAACATGTCGATTATATCTCTTGCTGAAATAACAAGAACTTATTGCTTTGGCCAAAAAAGAAAAAAATAAAAAATAAAAGGAGATAATATCATCGTAAAACAGAGGGATTGTATATCACCTGTTGATAGACTCACCCTTTTCAAGAAATGCATATCCTATGCTAACAATTGGATCAAAGGATGTAAGCCAAACAAATGGCCTTCATATAGTGTAGTAGTGTAAGCACTAAAGGCCTATTACTAATTTAAAGATTACAATACATTCCATATAAATAAAAATCCAAAATGATTATTCATAGAAAACATAATGGAGCATTGATACATATCAGAGCATGATGTTTAATGAATACAGACGAAAGGGACTTAAGGACGCATAACATCATACACCGAATCCAATCATCATCATTCTCTGAGTTGGTCTTGTGGCGTTGCTTGTTTTGATCTGCTCAAGTCCAAAAGCTTGTATCCAATGTCACTGGATTTTGCTAACCAGAGCAATGGCGCCATGCTGCTAAAAAAACTTTGTGATTTCATTTTGCTAATTCATATCAAAATCCAAGTACATTCTATAGGCATTACGATCTGAAGAGTAGTAACCCTCTATCAGACTATCCACTTGGAAGCCAAGTTTCTTGTAAAGACTCATAGCTGGGCTTCTAGAGGGATCTACATGAAGTGATATGCGGTGAACATTTCTAGTCCTGCATTTCTGAATAGCTGCTTTAAGCAATGCTTCACCATGGCCTCTTCTTCTATGGTTCTCTTTGACTGAATGAAGACAAATAATATACTCAGGTAAAAAGTCGAGTTCTACCAGTCGCAATTTCAAAACATTCAACCACATCAGATGATTAGCAGGTTCTACTGACTAACCTAAGAATGACAAGGAAAATTACAGGAAATATAACACTTGTACCAAAATATACCGCATTTCATCCTGTTGTGACTAAGTTGGTCAACTAGGTGAATGACCCCTTCAATTGAAATCAACAAAAGCACAAAGCATCAAGAGCATTGCCACTGGAGATTGATCGAATACTAAGTGAACTAAAGCTCGAGCCAGTGAATTAGAAAAGTTTTATTAGGCCTAGAGTGAATGTTCATTACACGGAGGCTAACCACTTGTATTTATAGTCATAGAACTTACTCAGGAGCAGAATTTTATTTGCAATCGGTCTACAATCCTTCCCAAAACTAAGTTTTGTAAAGCTTATCAAATAAAGGTGCAAACTGGCTTCTTCTTTATTAGATAACCTTCTGCATACAAGTTAGACAGCTATTCTGGAAACAAGTACTTCAATATGTTGGTGACTTCAGTTTGGCATTGTTGAGCTAAGCACTTGTTGTGCTAGGATAGGCTTTGTTCACTGCCTCTAGGATAGATCTCACTTCAGGTAAGGTTTCTAGACCCATCCTCGTAAGCGACCCACAAAAACCTGGTTATTCTATCAGACCACTAGTAATAGCCATTGGTGTCACACCATCTGACAAACTATCATGCTCGATGGTTTAGTTATTTAATTGTGCAGGTCGTTCTTTAACAACTCGTCGTATTCTTGTTTGAATGCTACCAAGTATTCCAAGAGTATCTTGCAAGCCTCAACACCCATAAATTGCATCCGGATATATGCATCATCTCATTCCAACAAGTGATTGATATTGTCCTCCATTTCTTCAGCCACCTCTTTGACATTCTCATCATCTGATGAGTATTATTGAGGTCTTTCACATCTAATACTTCATGCCACTCCATCCGGGCGCAAAATGTGTGTAGCTGGTCCTATGGTCTCCCTTCCTGTTTTATGACTGGGTCTTGACATCTTAAGCCGTTCGGGCAGTAGTAGGTCATCCCACACCATCTTCACAAAGGGGGGCGTTACTTTGGCTATTAGACATTCCTACGTTCTAATAGTGTAGCTTCTCCTACTACACGAGCTAGCTCGTCCTGGTTGTTAGGTTGATGAAGGCGGGTTGAAGGCTTTTGTTGGACCAATGGCTTCCTTCTCTCTACCGCCCGCGGCTACTTACCCCTTCATTACCCAAAGCAACGCCCAAAAAACTGCACCTACGTAAACAAAGTAACATCGCTCCTCCCCACACATGCACACGCACCCCCCCCCCCCCCCCCCGTTACCGTTCTGCATATTTTGCTTTTCCCATTGAAATATTACACAAGAAAATAAACTAAATATAAAAATTATACCCTAAAGACGGAAAAAATGTTAAAACTGAGAGTAAAAGCGTATAAAATTGAACCTGCAAGTTTTGTAATTGAAGCAAAGAGCGAGGAGGGCCAAGAATACATGACATATCCTGCAATTTCACCTCCAATTTCAGAGTAAAGCAACCCACTGTTCTTCTTTCTGAGCTCTTCTTCGAACGATTTTGCAAGCGATTCATGTTTAGGGAAGACCCTTTTCTCTATTCTTACCATTTCCCCCAACGGTTTTGGCCAATTGGCTGAATTACCGTGCAATTCCACTATTTCCCAATTCGCCATGCGATGGATCTACACTGCTACAGATCGATAAGCAGTTTTTGAAAATTAGTTATTGTGAAAATTAGATGTTAAAGTCTAGCATTTTGTATCGACAAAGATCATTGATAGTATAATTAAGTGATACAAAGAGCAAATGAACTTCTGTGACAGAAAACCAGGACTGTGAAAGAACGTGAAAACCCTATTTGTATTTCTGGCCGTGTCTTTGTCCCCTTGGTTACTGAATTTATGTCCGTGTCTGCGATTGATCCATAAAATTTGAAATGTCGAGTTTTGATCATTAAATATATCCAGATTCTGGACATACTCACTAATAAAACATGTGTTTCGAATCTTTAACGGAATTAGTGATGAAATGCACGTTGCGTCTCGTTACATTGTTAATTTATTTCCATGTCTTCAATTGCTCAATGAAGTTTGACCTGTCGAGTTTTGACCACTAAGCATGTCTAAACGTTGGACGTTACTCACTAGCAAACTATTCGTTTAAAACATTTAACAAAATTAGTGACGTGGCTAACTAGATGCACGCGTGATGCCTTGTCGTGCCGTTTATAAATTGCTACATCTTTGATTGTTCATTAAATTTTGAAAAAAACATATTTAATTGCTCATTAAACTTAAAAAAAGTCTTCAATTGTTCATTGAACTTTGAGGTGATCGAATTTTGGCTACTAAATGGATTTTGCAACGAAGCATACAATAAGCATATGTTTGTCATCCATTTTCTCAAACATTGTTTGCTACAGTAAACAATTTTCACCACATATTCACTCAATAAAATATTCTACACACAAATCAATAAAATTATTTTACTTTTTAACCACACATTCTCCAAAAATTACTATTTAAAACTCTATTTCTTCTCTCAAAATGGGAGACAAACCGGCCCTAAATTTAATAAAAATTTGGATTTTTGTAACAAAAAACACAATAAGTTTAATTAAATGAATTTTGTAACGAAGCACACAATAAATCTAAAATTGACAACGGAATGCACAATAAATTTGAGTTTTTCAAATTATGAAGATAGCTTAAAATTTTGCAAAAATATATTAAAATTAAATTTAACTATCGTGTAATTGAGTAATTATTTCTCGTGAGATCGATAACCTAGACTCGTTTGTCCACTTTATTACTTTTTCGCAATCTCTGTGCTTGTGGTACCATTTTTTTAACAAAGAACAGGTCAACATCATTTTTATAACATAGTAGGGACACAAGCGGTCCGATTTTATCGATTTTTGACAGATTTTCAAATCAAACCGTTTAAACCGGTTTGAGAAAAACTAAAACCTAAACCAAAAAATTTTGAACGGTTTGAAAAAAGCTCAAACATAAACCTAATGGTTTGGTCCGATTTTAAACCGCCACTTTCATCGTATATTTTTTTGTCTGTCTACTTTTATGTCATTAATTCATTGAATTCAATATATATTTATATCTTACTAGCAATAAATCTAAAACAACTAAATATATCTACCATAAATTTAAATACTAACTAAATCCAAGTGAAATCGTAATAATAGCTTTTGTTCACCTTTTTTAGGTTAAAACGTTTCGATACAAGTTTAATAAACTAAATATAAGGCATAAAACATCTATAAACTAAATATCTATTTGAAAGCATATAATTCCATAATACAGTTACTGAGATATCAATAAGGCAACACTTTAAATGATAAATTTTCCATTACATCTATAAATTTTCCTTCTTTTTCAATCTACTATTTCAAAATACATTCTTCCAAAATAATGTAGCTCAAACAATATATTGGGTATATTTGGTGAAAACAGTTTGGAAATCTAAAAAATGATTTTTTTAATAAATTTGAGGCACGTGGTGACATTTTCACTAAATGGTAGGGAAATCTAAAAATTCTTACGGAGTTTGAAACAAATGCCTCGAGCTGAAGTTTATTAATAAAAAAATGAATAAATTGATAAAAATACAATCTTACCATATCATTGACTTGGGTAATCTTCTTTAGGAGGAGGAGGAGAGGGTAAGGGTGAAACTAAAGGGAGAAGAAAATCGAAATATTTGGGTCCATTTGAAAGGTAAAGGTAGAAATGAATTCCAATTTCATGTTAGTTGGAAAATAAAAACTTACCAAACTCATATGAATTCGTTTTTCATGAAAACAAAGAAAATGCAGTTTAAAGTAGTTGTACTTTGGAATTCGATTTCCATTTCCATGTTGAAATCAAATGGTCAAAATGAAATTCGTTTTCCTCGAATGTAACATTTTCCATGGAATTCGTTACAATCAAACAGGCCTTAAGAATCTCCAGTTCATTTTGAGAACTTAAAATAAATAAGATTTTCTAAAAATATTCGAAATTTCTTCGGAAGCTCAAATGAAAGTTTGAACCAATTTTTTTATATTTGTTAATCTCGATTTTTGGCAACCTAATAACAGTAAAAGTCATAATCAAAGATCTTAATAATTAATTATTCTGACTTTTTATTTTAAAAAAAAAAGGTTTGTTGTGAAACTTAGGCGGACTCTTTCCTGTCCTAATTTCATCTTTTTATCCTTTTTCTGATTTCTGATTGGTTTGAGCAAAGTTTGTTTTTTGTCCTTAGCCTAACATCGCCCACTACTATTTTTTGCTTCTTTCTAGTTGTCCTTGCATAATGAAATTTGAATCTTCGTAACTCCGTGGATTTACCAAAATACCCCTCGAAAGGAATTTGATTCTCTGCAAAAGGCAAATCTTCAGCACGTGTCCTTTGTCAGAATAACAACAGTAATGCTACCAATGCGATATTCACGAGAGAGGTAGTTAATAAAGTGGGGCTCATATTTATAAATTTAATTAAGAAAATAATTTAATAATAAATTTTAATAACATATTTAATGAAATTCGTAATTTTTTAACTATATATTTTTTTTTCAATTTTTATCAATCAAAAAATTAATTTTGATCTCTACCAAACATGATCTTAATTTGTTGTATTATTTCATCTTACATCACCGTGACATCACACGAGAATGATCCCGCTTTGTACACAACTACTTATTTTAATAATAAATTTTTTGGAATTCACAATTTTCAATTATATATTTCATCAATTTTTATCAAAATATATTAAGAACAAATGACATAAAATTATGGGGGATTTGGTTAAAAAGCCTAGTCAACAATTATATTTGGTAAAATAGACCATTTCAATACTTTTTAGTTAACTAGCTTTTATTCTATATCATTATGTGTTAAAAGTCTTAAAGACCCTTCATTTGAAATATCTAAAATATCCAATTTTAAACGAAAATTTATCAAATCCCCCAAACATAAATCTCCATTTTTATTCTTCTTTTTTCATACGCAATTTAAAACCAGCAGTACAATGGCATACTGCCGTTTTAAACGTCTGAATACCGTTTTAACTAATTTTATATTCGTATCAATTTATGTTTTCTCATATCCACATAAAAATGAATGAAAACAAGTTTTAACAATATTTTGAGTGAAATCGAGAGTCCCTGATCCAAAACGGCATGTTGTATTTATAAACGGTTTGGTGACATTTTAACTAATGTATATAATTTCTCACTACATTTATAGTGAAATTGAGACCCTATAATCTAAAATGACATGATGCTGTTTTAAATGATTATGTGTCATTTCAACTAATTTTGTATCAATTTCACTGTATTCACTTGTATGCACATTAAAATGAAAGAGTGGAAGTTTTCCAAGTCTGGTCAACTCATTTTGTAGTGAAATCAAGGCCCCGCCATGCAGAACAACATGATGTCGTTAAAAAAGTAAATAATTTAAATTCCAATTATGAGATAAGATACGCAATAAATTATATTGTTTAACTTATATAAATCTTACATGATGTTCTAATATATGATTGACTCATTTTGGAGTGAAATCGAGACCCTATAATTAAAAATGATATGCTGCTGTTTTAAACGATTGGGTGTCGTTTCAACTAATTTCGTATCCGTTTTACTTTATTTTCACTTGTATGCACATGAAAATGAACGAATGGAAGTTTTCATTATGTTTGGACCCGTTTATCGGCATAAAGTTCACTCGATAATAACCAACACCACTGTTCCGCGAGTAAGTTGTGTTGACACCGACCTCCGAGGTCACTTAGTTCGGATTACTGTATCCAATGAAGGGATGATAATGCGAGCTCGGATGTGTGAGTTTAGCTCGGATCTCGAGAGACTTATCCAAGAAGTTTGTGTAGTCCTTCAAGGCGGAATAGTGAATAATGATTGAGAATCACTGACAGAATATACAAGCTACCAATCAGACAAATGCATGTGTAAAGATCTCACGTCAGCGCCCACATTATCCTTCAATCAAAAATCTTATTTTCTCTCCCTAAGTAATGCATTAATTGCTGGAGACCACTTGTATCAGTAACTCATGATCAATTGACAGATTTGAGCTCGACCACCAATCCTGTTGCGCCAACATGTGAACTTATTAGCTTAGTATCAGGATTGACAAGACGGGGGTACTACATGCATGCATATGTCTCCTATATAAAGCCATTGAAGTAAAAAAAAAAAAAAAAAAAAAAGGGGGGGAGGGGGGGTTCTAAGAAAAAAATACAAACTTCTTACACTTCTCTCATATTTCAAATATCCTCTATAATTAGAGAAAAAGATTATTGTACTAACCATCTTGCAACCCTTTTGATTAATATCCACTTGAATTTGTGTTCGTTCTTTAAGTTGGCTTGAATTTTGTCTATATATTTTTCAACGTCAACAAGTTGTATTAGACTTAACTACGAAATAAAGTAAATAAAACAAGTATGGTATAGAAAACATAGCATGTGTAATCATTCAATATATATAACTTATCTATGATATTCTAAACATTGTTTTTACTAATTTCGAAAAAACATCGAGAATATGTGACCCAAAATGGCATGTAGTCATTTTAAACGTACGTATATCATTTTTGCTAATTTCGTGTTCGTTTTGCTCCATTCTCACTCTTTTTCACATGAAAGTGTAAGAATGAAAGTTTTAACTAGATTTAGACGTCACCGTCCACAAAAAGTTCAAACTATAGTGAGTCACATCATACATCCATTTGAAGATTACACTACACTTGACAACTAAGGAAAATGTATACAAAATATAGCATGTGCAATCGTTTAATATGTACAACTTATCTATGATGTTCCAAACATTATTTTACTAGTTTCGAAGAAAAATCGAGAGCTCGTGACTCAAAATGGCATGTAGTCATTTTAAACGTATGTATACCAATTTTGCTAATTTCGTGTTCGTTTTACTTCATCCTCTCTCGTTTTCACATGAAATTGTAAGAACGAAAGTTTTAACTAGTTTAGACATCACAGTCCACACAAAGTTTAAATTACTATGGCAAGTTTGATAGTCAAAACATAGCACGTGTAGTCATTCAATGTGTATAATGTTTCAAACACCGTTTTACTAGTTTTGGAGTGAAATCGATACCTCGTGATCCCAAACGGCATCTTATCATTTTAAATGGAGGGTTGTCGTTTAGGGTTTAGATTTTATGGTATATGGCAAAAGAGAAAAACATGTGATTATTCAACATGCATTTTTATACGACTAAATATCGTTTTAACAAATTTTGTATTCGCTTCACTTTATATTCACTTATACTCATATAAAAGTTAAACGAATTCAAATTCTTGCCATATTTGAACAACAAGTTAGATACAAAGTTCATCCGATAATGACCAACACTATGTAATTGCACTACACTTGACAATAAAGAAAACGTAAGTAGCAAATATGGTATCCAAAACATAGCACGTGTAGTCGTTCAATGTGTACGAGTCATATATGATGTTTCAAACACAATTTTACTAGTTTCTGAGTGAAATTAATACCTAGTGACCGAAAACGGCATCGGGTCGTTTTAAATGTATAGATGACGTTTTTACTCATTTAGTATTTGTTTCAATTCATTCACGACCGTAACCACGTGAAAGTTTATGGATGAACGTTTTAACTACATTTCGACGTTACGGTTGACACATTTATTCAAACTATAGTAAGTCACTTCATAATCCGGTAGTAAACTACACTACGCTTGACAATAAAGAAAAACGAAAGTAGCAAGTATGGTATCCAATACACAGCACGTGTAGTCGTTCAATGTATACGAATCATGTATGATGTTTCAAACACATTTTTACTAGTTTCGGAGTGAAATCGATACACCGTGACCCAAAACGGTATTTGGTCATTTTAAATGTATAAATGACGTTTTTACTCATTTAGTATTTTTTTCGGTTCATTCACGTCTATAATCACGTGAAAGTTTATGCTTGACAATAAAGAAAAACGTAAGTAGAAAGTATGGTATCCAATACACAGCACGTGTAATCGTTCAATGTGTACGAGTCATGTATGATGTTTCAAACACAGTTTTACTAGTTTCGGAGTGAGATCGATACACCGTGGCCCCAAACGGAATCTAATCATTTTAAAAGGAAGGTTGCCATTTAGGGTTTAAGTTTTAGGGTATAGGGCAAAAGAGAAAAAAACATGTAATTATTCAACATGCCTTTTTAAACGACTAAGTACCGTTTTAACAAATTTTGTATTTGTTTCACTTTATATTCCCTTCTATCCACATAAGATACTCAATAAACTAGTTAATTCAACATGTACAAGTCTACTAAGATATTTCAAACTACGATCTACTAGTTTTTAGGTGAAATCGAGACATCGTGACCCAAAACGACATATGATCGTTTTAAACGTATGGTTGACGTTTATACTCATTTGATGTCCGCTTCAATTAAACAACATTGTTCCATGAGTAAACTATACTATTCTTCATACGAATGAAGATAAATATCTTAAATTTCATTATGTTTCAATTATAGATAAGATATTAAAAAAGATAGTTTATTTAATTTATATAAGTTTTTTAAGATGTTCAAAAATATGATCGAACAATTTTAAAGTGAAATTGAGACTCTGTGACCCAAAATGACATGCTGACATTGTAAATGACTAGTTGTCATTTCAACTAATTTTGTGTTCATTTCACTTTATATTTATATAAAAATTAATAAATTCAAGTTTTTATCATATATGAATGGCGAGTTAGATACAAAGTTCATCCGATAGTGACCAACTCTATTGTTCTGTAAGTAACTTACACTCTACTTTACTACGAATAAAGGTAAGTAATACAAATTTCATTATATTTTCAACAAACTAGTTAATTCAACATGTACAAGTCTTCTAAGATGTTTCAAACTACGATCGGCTAGTTTTTGAATGAGATTACACCCTGCAACCTAAAATGGAATCTAATCGTTTTAAATGTATGGTTGACGTTTTTACTCATTTAGTGTTCAGTTCTATTCATTTACTTTTGTTATGGATGAATGGATGTTAATTGTTGAATTTAACCTTGAAATTGTGATGAATTTTTTATAAATTTTGATAGCTATTTTGATAAGATTTTTGGTAACTATAATAGCATCATTGTTTGTGCAAACCAAAATGACATATGGTCGTTTTAAACACATGTCTGACATTTTTACTCATTTAGTATTCGTTTCGATTCATTCACGTCTATAACCACATGAATGCTTAAAGATGAAAGTTTTATCTATATTTTGACGTTACGGTCGACACATTTTTTCAAACTATAATGAGTCACTCCATAATCTGGTAGGAAACTACACTATACTTGACAATAAAGAAAAACGTAAGTAGCAAGTGTGGTATCGAAAACATAGCACGTGTAGTCGTTCAATGTGTACGAGTCATGTTTGATGTTTCAAAACATCTTTTACTAATTTCGGAGTGAATTGATACTCCATGACCCAAAACGGAATCTAGTCGTTTTAAACGTATGGCTGACGTTTCTACTCATTTAGTATTCATTTCGGTTCATTCATGCTCATATTTTTCAGTTTCACCCTTCCCCACCAAAATTTTGACTCGTCCCCGCAAAATTTTGAATTTTTTTTTTCCACTAATAAATATTGACCTAATAACTTACCCTTTAAAATTCAACCATACAAAAATCTTAGATCTAAACAGAAGATCCAATAGTTACTTGAATAAATAAATGACACAAATCCAATTTAAAAGCTAAGTTCCCAATTCCCAGGCCCAACAAATGAAAATCCAATTCCCAAGCCGACTTAATTAAAAACCCTTACGGAATGACTAATTTCAGATGTCTAAGTCATCTCTACCATCCGTTATATAGATATGCAGCTTACTTTTTATCTTTTTGAAGTCCATCTAACGTTCATGTTTTCAATTTGTATAATGTTAGACACATAGATGGACATATTATTTTTGTATCGATAAACTGATTGTTTTTTTGGTCAGTCAATCTAACTGGCCTATGTTAGTACTCAAAATCGTCGTTTTCAATCCTCTTAGTTAAAAAAAATAAATTCGGGGGCTCCGCTCCCCTCCACCCCCTCGGTATTTTCGCCTTCCCAAGATTGAAATCCTAGCTACGTCCATGGATACATCTATTCAAACTATAGTGAGTCACTCTATGGTAGTAAATTACATTGTACTTGACAATAAAGAAAAACTAAGTAGCAAGTACGGCATCCAAAAACATAGCACGTGTAGTCGTTCAATGTGTACGAGTCATATATGATGTTTCAAACACTGTTTTACTAGTTTTAGAGTGAAATAGATACCCCATTTTAAAAAATTTATATTCGTTTCACTTTATGTTCCCTCGTGTCCACATAAGATACTCAATAAATTAGTTAATTCAACACGTACAAGTCTACTAACATGTTTCAAACTATGATAAGCTAATTTTTGAGTGAAATCGAGGCATGTGACCCAAAACGACATATGATCGTTTTAAAAGTATGGTTGACGTTTCTACTCATTTAGTTTTGTTGAATAAGGGTATATGAGGTAGTTTATAAATTATAATTTAAACATGTTTTTTTGGTCAAAGGGTAAAATCCCAAACTATATTATAGAAGAGGCTATTTGACCCAATTACCACTAAAATTATTATAACAATCAAGTCAGTGCACATGCTTTGATACCTTTCTTAATAATCTATGAAATAGGAAAGAAAGTCTAGAAGAAGGTTCTCGTCGGGATACAAAGTCTAAAATTAATAGATAAACCTGTAAAGTCCAAGAAAATTTGGAGATTTTAGACAAAATCCTTATAAATGGGTATTTTCAAAATTTAAACGAAATAAGAAACATCAAGTTTTACACTCTGTCACGTGACAATGTATTATTTGATCATTTTTTTTCAACCAATCATTGCTTGACAACAATGATAATATCGAACATGACAAATAAAATGATATATATGATTTTTGACTAAATTAAACAGAATAAAGAATTTGAATAAATAAAATGATTGTTGCCAAAATTACCGACAAAAATATATTAATTTTTTAGGGGAAATTCTACCCCAAAACTCAAATTCGATAATGGGATGCCACTTGTATGGTATTTTGCCACTCTACGACAATTAAACCGATCGACCCGCTTATATTGAATGTCGACACCAAAAGGAAAAATTTAAGCAATACGGAAGAAGTGAAGATACTATCCCTGGCCGATGAACATCGACAAGGGATAGAGGGGCTAGTGATACAGAATGTTATTAATAATTATACAAAATGGCTAAGTAACCTGATATGCACTCCATATAGAGCACCACCATGAGGCCGTCGACTCCCATGTGGTCGTCTACCCCCATGAGGCTTTCTACCACCCCCCATGTGTATGTGGGTGACAATATTGCTACCGCGTACGCGGGTGACAATCTCAATCTTGCAATCGCGTCTACCACCCCTATGTGTACGCGGGTAACAATCTTGTAACCGCGTGCAGGTGACAATCTCAATTTTGCAACCGCGTACGCGGGTGACAAAGACAATCTTGCAACCGCGTACCACCATGAGGTCGTCGACCCCCATGCGGTCGCTTACCCCCATGAGGCCGTCGACCCCCATGTGCCCCTCTACGTTCACATAGACCGTCTACCACAGTAAGTTCAATACTATGCTTAACCATACAAATGGCAATGCGTAGGATGAAAACCACCTAACAGCGAACATGGGCACAACCAATCGCTTGACGAGTGAGGGTCACCACGTTAGAACATGGAAGAAGTGGGAAGGTCTACGTGGGACACGTGACACCATTTACTACCGAACACATGCATAACAACATTTGCTTATAAATACCTCCAATGTGAGAAAGGTATGAACTCTTGAAACCCGAATTACGTAAATTCGCATTATACTTTACCCCTTATTTCTCTAAAACCAGTAACTGATTTTCACGCCGAAGGTACAACGGAGGAGAAAACCCCGATCTCTTTTTGCAGGTAGCAACCGTTGATTGGAGTAGCTGGAGCACCGTACTAAACAAGGTTAACTCGCAGCCATTTCATAAATCTAGAGCGTAACTTGTTCTGTTAGAAATTGATTTTGTTTTAATTTTCACTCATTTAACTCCTTAATGCATTCAATTAATCACGATCTTTAATCATCGTTTTATGGTCTGAATCAACTATTGAATTGCATACCTTTCTTCTCTTCAAACGGGAATACTTATAGATTCTCTTAGGGGTTGCAAGTCATTTTAGTGGCGGATTAATAAATGATTCTGTTATGTACTCTTGTGTCATCATGTTTTCAGCTTTACCAACGTATGTTTAAAAGATGGTTTTTGCCGCCATAATGGTGACAGTTCGGTTTATACCGTTCTAGATTCACAGAGTTTCGTAAGACTCAAAATCTCAGATTAAGAGATTGTTCGAACGGGTCAAGTCCAAGGTGTTCTAACAGGATAATCAATAATCAATGCAACACAAAGATATATTAGCAAAAAGTTCAAAATTTCCACGCAATGCAGTCTTACACAGTGACTAAACAGCAGTTACGGCACAAAAACAAATTACCAACTTGCAATCAAATTCAACACTTCAACTAAAGCAACTAATTCCTAAAATTCTAGCACAAGCAATGACCCCATTCCTATTGTCACCCCACACGATAACGCGCTAATGTTGGAATTTAAATGGGATAAGCCAATTTACCATAGTGGACTTATCTGAGTCCGTAAATTTCGAGGAATATAGTTTTAACACTTTAGGGCCACTACTGTTCGCCCTAAAGTTTTCAACAACTGCAGCAACCAAATGAGCGAAAATTGACTTACGAACTCAGGGGCAAATCCGTCCAACTTTTTTCTTCGTAACCTGAAACACTAAACAAAAAATATCAATACGTTCACAAAATTGAGCTTACCAAATTGCCTGAAGAAGTCGAGGTAAAAAGACGCTACCACACGCCGCCTCAATCTCTGCGCGTGGCCACCACGTGCTGGCTACCCAGCACCTCCTTGACCTACTGAGTCTAATGGTAGTCACCGTTTCACCAAAAGGTTCTTGGATTCGCCGGAAAGGAGGTTTGTAGGTCCGGTTTCTTCAAGAAAATCTGGGCAGATTTTCTACTTCAGTTTCTGCTGGTTTTTGCTCGACTTTGTGGTCGATTTCTGGCCTAAAAAACACCCCAACCTTGCTCTGAAAGTATTTTTTTAGTTATTTTCTTCAATGTTTCCAAGATTGGTTCGGAGTTGATGAAAGAACCGAGAGCTCCTCCTTTTCGAGCCAAGGATCTGCGAGCTCCTCTTCTCTGTCGGTTCTTACCCAGATTTATACCAACAGCTCTGATACCAATTTGTGAGATTATGGGCCTCCAATAACACCAAACCAAGCTCAGATAAACCTCCAAACAAACACCACAATGAACCACCAATCCCCAAACCAACAACACAACCAATGGTTGCTTCCAAGGTACCACAAAAGGAGTGAGGTGAATGATATTTGGCAGCACACACTAGCCACTAAGGCTAAGAGAAGGAGGAGAAGTTAGCACAAAGCAAGATGAAGCATAAAGCAAGAGACCTCTCTTCTCTCTCGATTCTCACGGCTCCAACATCAATTCACACTAGGGCAAAACACTAGAAACTGACCCACTTATATGTCAAGCTAAGTGGATTTCTAGGTCAGATATAAGTGTCCCAATAAGTAACAATAAATGGGCTTCCACTCTAAAGTCATCCAATTAATGGGTCGGGCCATGAGCAACACTAATAGAATTAGGCTACTTCAAATGATCCACTTAGGTTGTTGGATGGTTCATTCATTGTGGTGTCAACATTTCACTTCAATCATCGGTCGAGACCTATGAAGTCTAATCCAAACTATAAAACCGATTTAACATCATCGCTCAAATTTACGTATAAAAAAACCCAATAGATAGGAAGACAGACATATCAGAAGGAAAAGATTTCGGATGTTGATTTAGTCAATTCAGATGTGTAGCTCTCTTTCCTAATATTTAGAAATTCTAATTATATAATTTATTTTTCCATGATTAGCTAGTTTACTATGTATAGACTTTTCTCCTTGATTAGCTAAGTTTTACCGTCTATAGACAAGTCTTTGTGTATATATAAAGTTGTATACTTTAATTGAATATATAGAAAAAATATTGTCTCTTTCTAAAGTTATTATGGTCCTTTGAGTTTTGCTTCTATAATACATCTTTGATAAATTCTTTTGAGAATTCTTTTTTGTGGTAATTACATTAAATCAGAATTTTTAAGATACAATTTTAAAAATCAGATATTAATTCAAATATTTAATAATATTAATACCATAAAATTAATCTAAATCCCTAATTACTCTCCCATATCATCTCTCTCTCTCTCTCTCTCTCTCTCTCTCATCCTCCCCCTCTCTCTATTGTCGTTTCTGTTTCTCATACATCACTCTCTCCCTACTCGTTGCAGCGCCGATATGCTCCTCTCACGAAAACACCATCACCGCCATCGTTGGCGTGAAGCGCCACCACCGTCGTCGTGACAATTACAAAGACACCACCACTGCTCTCAAGATGCCAAACTATCAAATCAATTTCAAATCTCTTCTCCCTCTTCTCTCTTCTCACTCTATCTACCAACCACCACTATCGTCGCCGCTGCTCTCTATTTGCCATCACTGGTCGCTGCTCTTCCTCCCCCACCAAACGTGCGGAGCCGCTTGGTCGATGCTCTTCCATCACCTAGTCGTTGCGCGTCGCTTTAAGTTGTGGCCATCGCGTCGTCGATGAGTGGTGGTGATGTTGGCGATGTGATCACGTGGTGTTGAAGTTGTTGGTGGTGGTGGGTTTGGTATTTGTGTTGGCGGTAGTGGTGGCGTGGCGGGGGCTGTTCCTGTGGCAGTTGCGACGGGTGATGGTGTTTGTGGATCTAATTGGTTGGTTTTTTTGGGTAGCCGTGGCGATGATTTTCTTGCATCTTGTTGGTGGCCGTGGTGGTGAGGTAGTGGTGGTGATGGCAGTTTTGGTATTTTTGGGGCGACGATTTTGTAGCTTGTGATTTGGTGTTTATGCGACAATATTGGATAATGTTGGTGGTGGTGGTTTTGTTAATGGTTAGGCGGTGATTTTTTTGATTTTTAAGGCGACAATTTTGTTGACTTTTGGGAAGCGATATGATGTTTGGGCGACTGTGTTGGATCTTGTTGGTGCGGTGGTGACAGTGGTTTTGTTGGTGGTTGTAATAATGAGGTGGTGGTGCTGGTGGATTTGAAGTTGAAAATTTGTTGGAGGTGGTCGGCAGCGATGATGGTGGGGTTGGGGATTTTTTTGGGTTGTAGGATGGGGTGTTGGTGGCAGTAGTGAGGTGATGGTCACAAGTTTTGGTGGTGGTCACAAATTATTTGGTTGTTTGTGACCATTAAATTCATTAATTTGTGACTGATAAACAATATGTGACCAATGAAAAATATAAATTTTGACCCAGAAATAATGTGACCTAAAAAATTATTATTTTGTGACCGATAATTAGACAATTTGTGATTATCTAATAAGTTGTGACTTATAATATTTGTGATTTGTGACGTATAGATTTTTTTATTTGTGATCGATGAACAAATTGTGATTTATAAAATTTTTTAATTTGTGACCGATGAACAAATTACATATTAAAATTTTGAATCGTGAGTGCAAAATAATTTGTGACGTTTCAATTTTTTATTTGTGATCGATGAACAAATTGTGACCTATAATTTTTTTTGAATTGTGGCCGTAAAATAATTTATGGCATGTAAAATTTGTGATTTGTGATCAATTATATAGAATTTGTGACTAAATTATATGGAATTGTGACCTTAATATATTTAATTAATAAAATATATGTTTAATTAATTAATTTATAAATAAAATTTTTAAAAAAAATCCGAGATTTGAAGTTTTAAACCTTAAAAATCTAATATTTGAGATTTTAAACATTATCTCTTAAATTTGAAATAGGTGAAACTCAACCTCTTAGTTATCAAATTTTCCCTTCTTTTTTTCTCTGATCATCCCTTAGAGGATTTTGTAATCCTGTATTCAATAAATAATATGGACAACATCAAGGTTGAATCTATATCTGTCAAATTCAATGGAAAAAAATTATGATCTTCGGGGATTTCGCTTCCAGATCTTCGTTGAAGGAAATGGACTCTTTGCTATTCTTGATGGGTCTCAAAAAGGAATCAGGTGATAAAGAGATGAAAAGCCGCTGGAGAACAAAGAACGCTCAAATTTGGATATTGAATTCGGTTGAGCCCGATATTGCTCTATGCCTTGGATCTTTCAAAATTACTGCAATTTGAACTTGAATAAGAGATTACAAACATCAGCCGAGAATGAAGCGATATTCGTAGTTTTTATGTTGAAATATTGAAGTTGTGGACAGAACAATAATATATGATATCTTCTAATCGTCTTGGTCACCCATATGCTAAGTCAAATTTTCTTCCAGAAAAAATAAATTTTAAGCCCATCTCCTTTAAGAATTGTCAAAGTTGTGCTCTCGAAATACTCGCTAAATTATCTTTTGATTCCAGCACTACACAAGTTGATGCACCTTTTCATTTACTTCATTGTAATTTATGGGATCCCACACCTATTTTGTCTAAACTTTGTTATAAATAATTTGTTTTGTTCATCGATTAATTTACTTGGGTATATTTCTTACAAGTTATGTCTGACCTAGCAAATAATTTTACCACTATGATTGAGACAAGATTTTGAAAACGAATCAAAATATTCGGTTCAGATCCCGGAGGAGAATTTTGTGCTTCTCATCTCATAAAATTCTTTCAGGGAAAAGATTTTTTAGCACAACAATCATGTACTGGAATACTAGAACAAAATCGTCATGTTTTGGAAACTGTTAGAACTCTCGTGTCCCTTGACAATTTTGGGTAGAATCGGCAACCTACTCCCATACTTGATAATCAATCATCATATTTTTGTCTTTATAATAAATCACCAGATTATTTTCATTTTCGTGTTTTTGGTTGTGTGCGCTTTGTATTACCATAAACGAAATATAGGCTGCCAAATGTTTTTTATTGGTTATAATGATAAACAAAAAGGCTATGTTTGCTATGACCCCCAACATCAATGTATGAGTGTGTCTCGTCATATCACTTTTTATTCTCTAATCCAACAGATTGTAGTTCCTTCAATTCAATTTTATATGATTTTTTTTTTTATTCTCAAACCAAGGATAATGAGGCAATACCTATAATGCCACTTAATGATCATGGTTTTGAAAGTCGTGTCTCCACCTCTTCCATTGATGAACCAGCACCAAATCTGCCACATTTGAAAAGATCCACTCGTGTCAACTTTGACAAACCACCTACAAGCTATTCCTTATTTACTAGTCTAAATTCTTTCAGGATTCCTTCTAATTTTAACCTGGCAATAGAACAAGCCTGTCGAAGAAAAGCCATGGAAGAAGAACTTCCAGAACTAAAGGAGAATCATACTTGGGAATTAATTCATCGACCACCTGATACTTCTCTAATAGGAAGTAAATGGGTTTATACCATTAAAGTTAAACTTGATGGTAGTATAGATCGATACAAAGCCCGCTTGGTAGCCCAAGGATATAAGCATGAATATGGGATTGACTACGAAGAAACATTTGCTCCCATGGCCAAGATGACTACTGTTCTCACTCTACTTGTAGTAGCATCATGCAAACAATGGAAGCTACACTAATTAGATGTCAAAAATGCTTTCCTTCATGGCCATTTGAAAGAAACAGTTTATATGGAGTGCCCTTCTGGTTATTCTCATGTTGATCATAATATGGTTTGTCAACTTTGTAAATCTCTTTATGGCCTTAAACACACTCCTAGAGAATGGTTTGAAAAATTATAGTCTATAGTTTGTTCAACTGGTTTTCAACAAAATTCTAATGATCACTCACTTTTCATTCGACGAGCTAATATAGTAGCGTTGTTGTTTTTGTTCTTTATGTGGATGACATGGTCATCAATGGTAGTAATCAACAAGGAATTATAGCATTCAAGAGGTTTCTCAATGATTCCTTTCATATGAAAGATCTTGGCACTCTAAATTATTTTCTCTGGTTAGAAGTTCCATATTCCTCTAATGGTATATTTCTTACCCAACGCAAGTATATTGAAGATTTACTCGAGCTGGCCAATCTCACCGATAATAAAATTTATGCCACTCCAATGGAACAACTTTTGAAACTGAAGCGAGATGGCGGGGCCCTTTACCTCAGATCATACCTTATACCAAAGCTTAGCAAGCAACCTCATTTATCTAACTATTACGCATCCTAATATCTCATTTGCTGCCGAAGTTGTGAGTCAATTTGTTTCTTAACCTAGACAGCGTCATCTTTCAGCTCTTCATCATATTATTCACTATTTGAAAGGTACTTGTGATCGTGGGCTATATTTTCCTTGCAACACATCTCTCAATCTCATGGGATATGCATATTATGCTGGGTGTGTTGATACTCAGTGTTCTACTACATGATTATGTGTGTTTTTTGGGTGATTCTCCTATCTCTTGGAAATGTAAGAAGCAAGAACGAGTATCCAAATCCTCTACAGAGACTGAGTATCGATCTCTATCCTTAGTTTGTTCTGAAATTGTATGGCTCCAACGGCTTCTCATGGAACATCACCCGCAATATGTAAATAATTTAGGATTAAACTGATAAATATAGAACAAGGAAAATGATTTCTCGAGAATATTTTTCTTGAGTGTCTTCTTGTATATTAGAATCCATATTCAAAAGATCACCCCTTCCAAAAAAGTCCTTTTTCATTTTACCAAGATTGCTTATTTATAGAGTTTTGGCTGATGTGGCGATCGTTGGATCAGAACCACATGGCCTTATCTCATTGACTGAAACCTCACACTACTAAGTCTATCATACATTAAATCCATTGATAATGGGTTAGCCGCCTTATACATTAGGTTGGTACACCTGACATCCTTTATTACAAACGTTAAATCAATCATTACTAAATATTGTCTACAAATCTCACAAGATAGAATCAGGTTCAAGGACTCCGGATGAGCCAGGCTTCTGTCCGAGGAAGCCTCGTATCGGTAATCTTCCATATGAAGAGTTTTCGTTTATTCTTTGACTCCTAATGTAGTACTTCGGCTTACAAATTCAGCCTTTGTTTGACTTCTTTTTATTTGACAAATTGGATTTTTGTTGACTTTCATGTCCACGTGGACTGCGGCAATTTCAATAGAGCCTCGGTGGTGAGGTGTAGCAATAGTCCCCCTAAGTCTAGTCATGCTTATTTATGTAATGCATGGACTCGTAAATAATTTTTTTGGTTAAGGGTGGTTTTTACACACCACAATAGTCCTTCAAGTCTAAGTATAAATATTTATATTATAGTTAGAATTTGAAAGTAGGTGATGTATATGTATTACTTATCCATGTTGTCTGAAACTGTGTACCTTGTGACCTTTGATTTTCTGGAATTAAATTGGAGGAGTGTCAAGACTAATTTGTCCGAAGTTGTTTTCTCCGAAGTTTTATTTCGGAAACACTACCCGAAGCAATTGAGGTGACGTGACTTTGCTACTTGCCAAGGATGTAACTTATTAATTATAATGAATCAAGTTTTGCGAAATGTTGGTAAGATGAGGAGTCTTCAATTATTGAACCCAAATGATTTTCTGTTTCATGCGTTTCCAAGAAAAGACAATTGAAGCAGTTCATCTTTCCATACACGCAACTGTCATCACATTTAATGAACAATGATGGCTGTCATATGCGCATCCTATAAAGTTAAGACGCATTAGAGCACGTAACGATGACGGGCTGATCTGGAGCAGAAGACGAAGAGTTTGATGTACTGAGTGGCTTAGATTCAAAGATCAATTGAACGGTTAGATGGCTCGGATTGACATCTAACGGCTGGGATTGAGAGCTCTTGCCTATAAAAGGCAACCGTTTGGGACAAAGAAAATTACTTTGCCATTTTACGAAATTAGTAAACTTATTCCCCAAATCTCTCAATCTTCCTCATTTTTCCTCCTTTGCATTCATACTTTTCGGTGACTTTTTCTTTTCCATCTTTCGAGTAATCAGTAAGTATTTGAAGAATTTTAAACTCAACAACTAAATGGCTTCTTCACACTCTACTGAGAAGGACATAGATCTTAGCTAAGTGGTTTCTGAAATGGAGGTAACTATAACAAACACATCCGACCTTGCTCGAGTTATCCAAGTCAGATGGGCTACTTTACCTTTTGGAAAGGGTAGAAGAAATAGTGGGATGGCTTGGGGCTAGCCAAAATCCCTTCAACTGTCGATGCATCCGACTTAGTAAATCTTAGGGAAAAATACCGTATCCTATATGATATCGAACTCCTATCCTAATCTCCTGATGAGCGTACCTTCTTTCTAAGGCAGGGGCGCATCGCCGTTAGTGAGTTCCTTCTGAATGTGGGGCTTCGTCAGCTTTTGCATCCTTTCTTTCGAGCCATTCTAAGGTTATACGGGCTAGCTCCCACTTAAATTGTTCTCAACGCTTAGGCCCAATTAGTGATGACCTTCTTCTTGTGGAATGAGACCTCCTTTGGAGATGATATGCCCCTTCTCATCTTCTAGAACATTTTCCAAACTAGGGTCTTGGGGACTCCAATGAGTGGTACTCTTTATGTTCGTAGGGGTCACATTCCTCATTTGTCTTAGATCTTCTATCCTCCATCAAAGGATGGAAAGAGATATGGTTCTGGGTTAGGGAAAAATGGCAAGAGTCTGAGGGTGACACAGTCCCCTACGTGACAGTTCCGACCTTCTACCCTGAAGTTCGTGTGTGCTGTACTTCTCTTATTTTTCCAATTAATGTCGATTCTGATCTTAACCTTTTTTTGATATCTTGCAGGGTTGGTTGAACTCTTTAAGCTCAGTCGAGGAAAGTGGGAAATATTTCGAGACATATATCGACGTCCCTCCTCATCGCAAGAATTTGACTGTTTAATCACCTCCGGATGATTTTTTGAAGAAATTGGTTTAATGGTCCGAAGAGGTAATATTAGCTTTCAATAAGTCTTATTTTACTAGTTTTCATTATTGCTGCTGACCTTGTCCCTTGTGTTTGTAGAAAACATTGAAAAGAGGAGGCATCCCACTCCTGACATGGCCACTATCCTCGCTACCACCTCTACTCCCGGGAGGAAATGGTTGAAGCCGTCATCTGTTTCAGCAAAACAGGTGAGGGACTTGGCGGAGAAACTGAGTCGGAAGGATAAGGGAAAACAAATATTAGATGCGTTCCCCAAGAAAAAATAACGTTCGCCACCAGTGAAGGCGGATCCAGGACCATCCCACACCCACTCTCCAAAGTCCCTACTGGGGAAAGGTTTGTGGCAGCTTCAATAGTTGAGGTTAAAGTGGGATAGAAGAGGCCAACTATTGTGGAGCCGTTAGGGCAAGGGTCGTTGAAGAAGACCAGAACATCCGACAGCTTTAAATTCGACCATGCTAAACTTGCGGTTAATCACAAAAGTAATGAGCTAGCTTTAGAAGTCTTAACCATGCTTTCTCCAGAAGTCTAAACTGCCACGTCCACTTTTTATAAGTTCTGGATGCATAGATGGCAGAACTTCATAGAGACCAGTGTTGCGGTGGATCTCTTCGCCACCATGGTCAGTCAATTAGGGAGGACCTTTAGGGTGGCCATATAGGATGAAGCCCTTTTTAAAAACTTTCAAAATAGAAAGAAAAAGTTTGTGAATAAAGCCTCTCAGGCCGAGGAGGCAACCGGCTGAGGCATTGATTTCGATTGCCCACTAGAAGTTGGCTGCTAAGGCGTTGAAGAAGGCAAATAAGGAAAATGCTGCCTTGAAGCGACAAGCAGGGAAGTTGGCAAGTAAAGTTACAAGCTTGACATAGGTGGTGGAGACCGTGAGACGGGAGGCTCAATCAGTCGGTGAAGATGCTGTAAAGCCTTACATCACCAACTATTACCTAACGAAGGCGTACTAAAGCTCGTGAAGTACTGGTAAAGGTATGCATATACCGAAATGGTGGAGTGGATTGAAGTCAACTCTCAATCCTTCAACACCTCTGAGTTGAGGTCGGAATTATTGTAAGAGGGAGAACAAGAGCTTCAGACTCTAGTAGAGGGTGAACAAGTGATTGAACTTAAGGATGATGCCACTGAAGAAACTTCTAAAGTTGTGGCTCCCAATGCCATAGTACCTTTTGTAGCTCCCACTTCCCTACCTATATAGCTGATAGGTTTTTGTTTTTGCATTTTCTATGTAAAAGGCTTCGGCCCACGAATGTAATTACTTATGCAATGAGTAATAATTTTGTTTATATACTTGTATTTTCTTTTTGTACTTTCTTTATTGCTTCCTTTACTACTTTACAATGATCTTCAACCTATCCCGTTTTTCCATTCTTTATTTTAATTTGTAAGTTTTTTTTGTAAGTGTTAGAATGTCATTTACCTTTCTAACCTGATGTCTGAACTTATTTATACTTCTGATTATAGTACTTCGGCTTTGTCGCACTTGTTCATTCACAAATTTTATACAAGTGTTTGTAGTTAGCATCTTTTATTTATTTTCCTGAGTATGGTGTTAAGTGGATAACCCATACTAGGGCCTTCTTAATGTTTGTTGTTAAGGGCATGTGCTATACATTCCACAAATAAGGAGGTGGTCCCTTTTGGGATCCAACTCTTCGTTGAAGTGCCCCACTTCTCTACACAGGGGTTCATCTATACAGAGACTTATCCATTGACTTTTGTCAATAGAAGGTACCTTTTCTCTTATTTCTTGAAAACTTAACAATATTAAGAACCCTTTTAACTTAATAGAATTAACAATATTCTTGAGCATGAGATTGAGCGATTCACTCATGCTGAGGCTTAACAACTTTTTATTTGTTAAGGACATGTGCACTTCGTGAGTACGGAGGTGGTCCATTTTGGGATCCAACTCTTCGTTGAAGTGCCTATGCTTCTCTGCATAGGGATGATTCATTTATGCAGAGGCTTTTCCTTTGACTTTTGTCGATATGAGGTGTTTATTTTTTCTTTCTTTACAAAAACTTTAATAAAAGTCAACTTAATCGAATTAAGAACTGTACAAAAATGTATATTTACATTCTTACTGGTAATATTTTCACAAATGCTCTATGTTCCATGGATGAGGTTGTGCCTTTCTATCCATATTTTCAATTCTGTAAGTCCTAGGCCAAACGTCTCCTTTAATAAAGTATGGTCCTTCCCAGTTGGGATCAAGGGTTCCCACACCATGCTCTTTAGAAGATAAGAATACCCTCTGAAGGACCATGTCATTCAAGGGAAATAACTTCTTCTTAACTTTAAAATTGTAGTACCTAGTCATTTTTCATTGCTAGATAGCCAAATTTGCATGTGAATAATCCCTCATTTTTTCAATGAGGTCTAGCTCATACCTTCTCAACTCATCATTAGATATTTCATCAAAATGAATGTGATGAGGGGATGACAAACCCACTTTAACTAGTCTCATAGCCTCGGCTGTATAAGCTGTAGAGAAAGGCATTTTTCCTATAGCCGTTCTGTTTGTAGTTCAGATGGCCCATAGGACCTGAGGTAGTTTGTCGACCAAGGTCACTTTAACATCCAACTTTCTCTTCAGTGTGTATTTGATTATCTTGTTAACATTTTCTATCTGTCCATTAGCTTGAGGATGATGTGGGAGAGAGAAATGCTTTTTGATGCCCAGCTCCGCACATAAGTTTTTAACATTTTTGTTGTCGAATTGTCATCGATTATTCGAGACAATAGAATGGGGAATTCCAAACCTGCAAATGATGTTTCTCCATAGAAATTTGGAGGTATTTGCTTTAGTGATCTTGGAAAGGGGTTCGGCCTCTACCCATTTGGTAAAATAATCAATGATGACAATTGCAAAACTGGAGTTGCTCCCCCCCCCCCCTCTCTAGGTAAGGGGGCCTATTAAGCCAATTTCTCATTTGGCAAATGACCAAGGGCTTGAAACTACGCTTAGTTCCTGGGAAGGCTACCTCTGAAATGATCGCAAGTCGCTGACATTCATCACATCTATTTGGAAACTGCTTTGCATCCTTTTTCAAGGTGGGGCCAATAATATCCTTGTCTTAATACTGTTTGTGCTAAGGACCATCTCCTAGTGGTTGTCGCACACCCCTTCATGAATTTATCAGAGCACATAGGTGGATTGCTATCCCCCTACCCTGTGCATCGGAGTAAAGGTAAGGATGAACCCTATTTGTATAGTACACCGTCTTGGAAAAAGAAATGAACGGCTTATCTTCTGAGCTTTTGTGCCCCTTCTTTTTTCAGAGGGCAATACTTAGTCCTTGACAAATCCTATTATCGACTTCATCTATAGTAGGGTATCTTTGACCCACACCACCTCTTCACCTACAATATTAGAGGGTCTTGGAAGATGTTCTATGGGTACTAAGTGAGTAGTTCGGAATCCTTATGCTGGCTAATTTCGAAATAGCGTCGCCATGAGCATTCTCTGAACATGGGACTTTTACCAACTCAAACTTTTCAAAATTTAGAATAAGCTTCATGACCAATTTCAGATAAGTGGCCATGGACTTATCTATAGCTGAGAAATTACCATCAAGCTAGATAACTACCAGTTGGGTGTCAATACTGATCACCAGTCTCTTTGCTTGCATTTCTTTGGCCAACTTGAGGCTAGCTAGGACGACTTCATTTTCTGTTGTATTGTTTGTGTCCTTAAAGCCGAATCTCATGGTACAATTAAGCTTATGTCTCTCTGGGCTAACCAGGACCACTCAGCTCCGTATCTAGTGTCTTCTAAAGAGCCATCAACATAAAGGTGCATAGTAGGGGGGTTTCGGCGAGTTCCATCTCTTTTTCCATTTTTAGATTAGGAGTGAATTCTCCATAAAATTAGCTAAGCCTTGTCCTTTGATAGTGTCATTTGGTTTGAACACAATATCAAACTTGTTAAGTTCCACAACCTATTTTAATAACCTTTCAAAAGCATTGGACTTATACAACACATGCTTGAGAGGAAAATTGGCCAACACGTGTATGGTGTAGCCTGGAAATATGGCTTCAATTTTCGGGAAGCTATTACCAAAGATAGTGCTAGTTTCTCCATTTTTGGATAGCGAGTCTCTACATCCAAAAATTCTTTGCTTACATAATAAATGGGTAGTTGGTGACCACCTTCATCTCTTACAAGAATTGAATTGATTGCATCAGAGATTACTACTTGATATAGCTGTAGTGGTTCGTCAGCCTTAGGTTTGGAAAGTAGGAGAGTCTGCTCCAAGTGTTCCTTCAGTTTTGAAGGGCTACCTCACATTCGTCGATCCACTGAAACTTGTTCCCTCTCTTTAAAACCTTGAAGAGGGGTAGACATTTATCTGTTCCCTTCGAGACGAAGTGATTCAATGGCTACATGCCCAGTAAGGCTCTACACCTCTCTAGGTTTTTAAAGCTATTTCATTTCAATCAAGGCTTTGATCTTCTCCAGGTTGGCTTCAATGTCTCTTTGATTAACCATGTAGCCTAGGAATTTTTCGGAGGCCACCCGAAGGTGTATTTCGGGGAGTTAAGCCTCATCATATGCCTCTGCAATATTTAGAATGTTTTATCAAGGTACTTAACCTAGTCCTGTGCCTTCAAACTTTTCACCAGCATGTCATCCACATGTACCTCCATTAACTTTCCAATGGAGTCGACGAACATATTGTTGACAAGTCTTTGAGTCGTGACCCTTTCATTTTTCAAACTAAAGGGTATGACCTTGTACCAATAAAAACCCTTGTATGTTATAAATAGCATATGCTTTTCGTTGGTCGGGAACATCGAAATCTAATTGTACTCAGAGTAGGCATCCATGAAATTAAGTAGTTCGTGTCCCACTGTTGAGTCGACTAATTAATCTATCTGAGTAAGGAAAAATCTATCATCGAGGTAAGCATGTTTGAAAAACGCACACATACTCTTCACTTGTCATTGTGCTTTTTGACCAGGACAGGGTTAGAAACCCACTTTGGATACATTGATTTTCGGATAAAGCGATTGTCAATCAATTTATTTATTTCGTCCCTTAATGCTTCATATCTCTCTGAATTGAGGGCTCTTTTTTTTCCCTATGAGTTGTAGCCCTAGGATTGATTTTCATGTAGTGGCAGATGACTTTTGGATCAATGCCAACCATGTGTTCATGCTTCCAAGTGAAGGTGTCTAAGTTTTGGCGCAAGAAATTTTTCAACTTTTCCTTGGCCTCCAATGGCAGATCTTTTCCAACCTATAGGCATTTGGAGAGATCTTGGAAATCCACTTGAAAACTTTCTAACTCCTCCACCAGGGCTGTGTGAGGTTCACAATCGATAATGCTAGGGTCATGTTCCTCTAAATTAGCTGCTTCTTCAGCAACTCTCCCTTTTTCAGGGGACTTTTGCATTTTGGGGACAACCTCTTCTTTAGAGGTGTTTATAACTCCAAGAATTGTCTCTTATTCGTAGGTGTCAATCATTTCGACGTCTCCCATTTGTTCAGGTTTTTACCTTTATTTAGAGACGTTGCCATGTCAACATTTGCCAGGATTTCGTTGACACTACTTGGTTCTTCTTTCCTAAGGGAATTTGTATATCATTTCCTTGCACTCCTTTGGTCACCTCTGTCCATGGCGATGCCATTCTCGGTTAGGAACTTCATACACAGGTGGTGAATGGACGTAACGAAAATTAATTCCTTCAAAGCCAGCCTCCTAAGCACTTCGTGGTAGGCGGAGTGGTTGTCCTCCACCAAATATTCCATAAAATGATGAGCAGTTAAGGGTGATGTTCCCATCTCTATTGCTAGAGTGATTTTTCCCTTGGGACAATGCTATCGCCAGTGAAGCTATACATGGAGAAGGTCATGAGGGTTAGCTCATGATCAACTTCCATTTATTAGAATGTGGCTCCATAGATGTTGATAGAGCTCCCATTATTCTTTTTGAGAATATGGCTCCAAAGATGATGAGACGGAAATACTTGAGCACTGGCAGTAGTGATCAGAATAATTGCACTAACAAACAATCACCAACAACATGTAAATAATTTAGGATCAAATTGGTAAATATAGGACAAGCAAAAAGATTTCTTGAGAACATTTTTCTTGAGTGTCTTTTCGCATATTAGAATCCATATTCAAAAGATCATCCAAAAAAGTCATTTACAGTTTACCAAGATCACCTATTTAAAGAGTTCTAGCTGACGTGATGATCATTGGATCAAAACCACATGGCCTCATCTCTTTAACTGAAATCTCACATTCTTGTCTATTATAAATTAAATCTATTGACAGTGGTTAGCCGGGGCATACATTAGGTTGGCATACCTGACATCCTTTACAAACATTACATCAATTATTTCTAAAGATTGTCTACAAATCTCATAAGTCAGAATCAGCTTCAGGGACTTTAGATGAACTGATGGCTTCGGCTGGAAGGAGTCTCGTATTAGCAGTCTTCCGCGTGAAGAGTTTCGGCTTCTTCTTTGATTTCTAATGTAACACTTTGACTTAAACTTCAGCTTTTGTTTGACTTCTTTGAATTTGACCAATTGGGTCTTTGTTGACTTTTCTATCCATGTGAATTGCAGCGCGGTGCTTTGACTGTAGCCTCGGTGGCGAGGTGTAACAAAATATATAGAAAAGTATTCTTTCTTTCTAAAGTTATCAAGACGAACATAATATTTACATTCTACAGCCAAAAGACTAAGATCAACAAGTTTATTAACCTTGACATGCTGGTACAAACTAAAAGGTTTTTGCATTACTTTCTATGGCTACAGTAATTGCTATATATATTTTAACATCACAAATGTAAGGCTAATTGCTATTTTCCATTACCACGGGTAGTAGGAAACAATAGCCGCTAATGATGAACTGTTAGTAGTAAAGAGATCCCAGCCACCAGCCCCCTCTCGAAGCCATGCCCGAGATATCTTCTGCATCATCTTTATCGAGAGTTTTAAATCAAGAACCTTGGGTACTAAGGATGGACCTAGCACCTGTCAAGGGGCACAGTCGCCTGTACTATACTTGTTAGAGCCTTCAATTCCACTGAGTGCTGCTCATTGGAAAAAAGAGAAAACATAGAAGACGTAGAGGAAGAAGAACAGGTACATGTGGGCCTTTTTCGTTTTGGCCCATTTGTTTTGGGTGGATAGAGTTGGACCTTTTTTTAAAAAATGAGGTCTAATTAAATGAAATAATTTTCATTATCATCAGTATTTGCGTAGCCACACTAGTAGGTCACCCCATCGGCGCTGCATACCGGATTTGGTCGGAAGCACTTTACGGGACATAAATCAGGTTTTAAATTTACGGAGTAGAGACTTCCATCTTCTTCTTGGTCAGAGGGTATTTTGAGGAAATTGAAGCTTGATCGGACAGTGGGTAGTAAATGGGTGTTTAAAATAACGATTAAGATGAAAATTGGGTACGACTGTGAGGTTTTTTTTTTTTTTTTTATCATATTCCATTTCTTTTTGAGTTCCAATTACATCCAATTGTCTCTTAGCAACCTTCAATGCATCTTCTTGTCGTCCGAATCAACTATAGAGTATTTGCATTTTGGTCCTTAAACTTTGAATTTTGCCTTTTTTTTCCATTTTTGGACGATTTGATCCCAACAAGGATTATCTCATTGATCCTCCGAGGTGTACGACGCAAGCCTCCTATGAAGAGATAACACATTATGGGAAAAGCCTCAATAGGTGCACCATCTACCATGTGAGGAAGCGTGAGCGCCTTGGAAGGGAGGATCTGATCCCAATGAGGATTACCTCATTGATCCTCTAAGATGTACAACACAAGCCTCCTATAAAGATGTTGAATGTCATGGGAGAAGCCTCCATATGGATGCACATCCACAATGTGGGGAAGAGTGGGTGCATCAGAAGAAAAGATCTAATCTTAACGAGGATTACCTCATTGATCCTTCAAGACGTACATCACAAGCCTCCTATGACGAGGCTAAACATCATGGGAAAAGCATCCACATGGATGCACCATCCTCCATGTGGGGAAGCGTGGACGTCTCAGAAGGGAGGATCTGATCCCAATGAGGATTACCTCATTGATCTCCCGAGACGTACAACACTAGCCTTCTATGAGGAGGCGAACGACAGACATAAAAATGGAAACAAAAATTGTTCAAATTTAAATTCTTCAAGTTATTGCCAAAGTGTATCTACTTGTATTAGAATTTAAATTATTCAAGTTATTGCTGAAGTGCATTTATTTGTATTCAAATTCAGATTATTCGAGTTATTACCGAAAGGTTACTACTCACTCAACTTCAGATTCAACTTATTAACTTCAGATTGCTGAAGGGTTACTACTTCCTCAAGTTTAGATTCAACTTATTAACTTCAGATTGCTAAAGGGTTACTATTTATTCAAGTTATAGCGCTCGTTTGATTTCCATTTTACCCAAAAATGTAGAAAAATTTTGAACGTTGCTACAGTAGGAGCCATGCAGGTAGACTCAATGACCATAATGCCCCCATTCATTTATGGAAGAAACTCACTTTCTCAATTCATAAGGATGGTTTAGTAATTTTACATATATTGTCATTCACTTTTCACCACACTTAGCAGTAATGGGGCCCACTTGATGTGAAAAGAAAATGCATTCTCTGGCCAAATAATGTGCGTCAAATGGGCGTATAAGTTACGAAATGTGTTATGGCTGTAGAAGTTCAATTGCAATGAAGAACATGAAATATAAACATGCACTACAATAATAAAAAGTTGATACAAAAATGAGGGCCTCAGTTATTACATTGAATATAAGAAAAATGAAGTCACTATTCTGCGCTAAGGGTAGCAAAGGGGTATGATGCCTTTGCACTTGGTGCTTTCGCAGTTGCAGCTTCCTAGCCTGGGGCCTTTTCTAAAGCACCCTCTTAGCTGCCTCAATCGTATCATCAGTAGGAGTTTGAGGCACCTCATCCAAGAACTCTGCTCTAAGTTCAGAAGCATTGAGTTCTGGGTAAAGTTCTCCCACCTTCTCCATGACTTCAGTATAAGCAAACCGTTACCAATACGTGTCGAAGCACTGATACTCCTCAATTAGGTGGAAGTTGGCAATGTATTCTTTGACCGCTTCTTCTCCTGACTTTATAGCATTAGCCCTCGAACGTTCAACCTCCCCAACGTAGTATTTTATTTGGGTTTCTAAGAAGCTATTGCTGTTTTTGAGCCCCATTATTTCCAAGTTAGCCTTTTCCAAGGCCTCTGATGTTAGCTTTTGATGATTGTTTGAGGTTTCAAACTTCTTTGTCAAGGTAGCTACCTCGCACTGGGACATATGAACTTCCCTATGTAGAGCTTCGATCTCTGCCAGGCATACTCTAACTTGACCACCTCTTCAATCCTCTGGGCCTTTAGCTCAATCGCTTCTGCATTTGTCTTCTTTACTTTCGCCTTTGTCGAGGCCAGCTTCTCCATAGAGTCCTGGTTGCAATTTTGAATGTCCTTAAGGACCTTTTGACACTCCAATGCAACTCCAGGCCTTGGCACTTTGGCTTACAAGTATGGACATAAGGTCAACTACATTGCAGGTAAAGACATAATCCCTCCACCTCTCAGTCCAAAACTTGTAAAAATTGGCGGTAGCACCCCTAACATGTTCAGGCATCATCTTCATCACTGCTGGGACGATCTACTCATCTTGCCCTGCTAGAAACCTCCCAAATTTTCCTAGAGTTCTCACAACTGGGACCTTCTTTTATAAGCCTATGAGGTCTGCACCATCTCTTTGGCAGCCTCTTTAGTGGCCCTCACCTTCTGGGTCTTGGAAGCGTCAAAATATGCTTGCAACAATTTTGGAGGCAGTTGGTCACTCCCATGGGTTAGCTTTCTCTTCTTTTGGGAATCCTCAACTTTTCCTTTGCCCTTATCAACCTAGGCCCCTTTCTCCTCACTTTCTTTAGTTTATCCCATGCATGCTTGGCACCACCAGAAGAGGGCTTCAACGCCTTGGAGCTTACAGTGGAAAAGGCCTTCAAAATTGAGGCCATATTTGGGGTAGGGTACTTCTTCTTCCCAAAATCATTTGTAGGTCAAAAATCAACAGTTAAAGCATGCACAAAATAAGGCAGCTTGCTGACTCAAGAATTTTAGTTTTTACCCTTTGAGGCCATTAGTCCAAATTAAAGAATAACTTGTTTCTGTTAATCAAACGGTTGAAGTCGTGTGACCTCTAAAGAAGTCTATAAATGTCCTCAATTACATCCCACTCTTCTTGGGACAGTTCAAAACGGGATCATGAATTTGCAACAAGACAAGTAAAAGACATCAGAATGCAGACCTACTAAAAGATAAATAAGGCTAAAAATGAAGTACTCACGAGCTTCAAAGTACTGGATCGGCACAATGCAACCTGGGACTTTGTTTTCTTCGACCATTTTCCATTTTCCCTTTACCCAAAACTAGGACTCCTTCCATTCGTTGATGGAAGTACGTATACCTACCACGAAGGAGAAATAAGCTCCCTAGGGTGTCATGTAATACCAACCCTTGGACTTTTCCTTTCCTAGTATCCTAGGCTGGAAGAGGGTCTGGAAAATGTGGAGGGGCATGTCCTCACCTATGGAGGTTTCCTTCCATAGGAAATATGCCCCTACAAATTGGCTTCACACATCTCCACCTCGGATAACATGCTCATTCATGGGCTTTAGCACTAAGAGTTCTACAAAGTCAAGGATCATATACTAATCCCTAATTTCGGCTAATTTTTCAGAGTTCACCACAGAAATGTATCCCACCCAGCCTCGTAATCTATGGGGACTTCGCTCTTGGCAAAGTAATCATTTTCTAATCTACTGGGGGAACTCCCTAATCTAGCCACTGTAACCCTTCTATTGGTGTCACTTGAACTAGACGCCATTGAAGAACAAAAGACGAAAGATGACGAATAAAGAAAATAAGGAAGGATCAAAAGTTTTAGGAAATTATTTAAATTGAAGAAACTCTAAGGAGAAGATGTCGCCAGAGAAGGAGGGAATGATCGAAAAATATTGAGAATATCGGAAGACATTCAAAGATTTTTCAGAAAGTGAAAATTGATGTGTGAGAAGGATTTTACCTTTTATAGGGGAGAAGGACGATGCTCAACCATTGGATCAATGCTTGCTTCATCTAAAACGTCTATTTGTGATTGCATCTGAGGCATTGAATTCAAATAGTTTTCTTATCAAACGCTCAAATTAATGCGTGTTTTTCACATACGAGATTCAACGCACCAGCTTTGGAAAACGATAGAATAATCATCATTGCGCATTTAATTAGTAAAGGTGTGTATTGGAAGTTGTAATGCTACAATTGTCTTGTCTTGAAATATGCAAAACATCAAATTATTGGCACATTTCTCAGCAGCATACGTTAGTAACCACCACTCAAATTAGCCTTAGCAACTTAACACTTGATAATAGCACATTTATTACATTTTTCACCCATTAATATTTGCATTTCTGTGATTATTTGACGTCTAAATGCACTTAGTAATTCTATATCTTGATTTAGGTTGCAAATAGGTGAAAACGGTGGAAAATAGAAGAAACAAGTGAAAAAAGATCAAAATGGAAGAAAGTGAAAGTTCAGGGACTGAAGAGCAAATACTCTAAACTTGTTTCCAACCTTGTGATGAAGACTAGAGAGTGTTAGAGGTAAATTTGATGATGAAAGGAGTCAAGGGGATGAATACGGCCAAAATATGATCACAAATTAGTTTTCAAGCTGAAACGTTTTGTACCAGTTTTCAGACTCATATTGAGATCAGTTTCTGACATGGGAAACTACCGAATTGGATGATAATATCTGAATCAAAGTTGTATCATGTGGAGTCAGCCTTTCAATGCATCTTGAATCACCTCAATCGGATATCGGGAGAGAAAGATATGATCAAAGTTGTTCGACAGGAAAATTTTGTACTGTGCGTACACACAAGCTTGCAGGACCAGCACATGAAATTCTAGAACTGGATGGATTGGACGTTGCCGTCAATAAACATCTTGAGAGGAAGGATCAAGAGTCAGGTAATAGTTCTTATTTTACATTACCAGTTTCTAACAAGAGGACTTTACTTTTTGTATTGCAGGCCACCATTCCTAACTTTAAACTTTCCTCTAGTCACCTCATGCATGTATTTGAGGGAGGTAGATGAACATCACTGGTGATTACGTCCAAGGAGCTTAGTGCACCGCAATGAGAATTGAGACCACGCTTGCTGGATGCGGGCTAAAGGAGGAAACTTTGGGTCGAGCCAATGATAATAAATAAAGGCGCTGCTTGGGAGGCAACTTAATGGGAGTTCGTTCCTTTCTTTTGCTGTTTACTTTTGCATTTATATTCTAGTTAATTTTTGTCATTTTCTTTGCATTACCAGTTCATTGAATACTTTTAAGCTTCCTATCATTCAGGTTTATGTTGATTCACAACATCATTTTTGTGATATCTCTTCATTTGACTTTCATGTATATGCATTGAGGACAATGTAAAAATTTAGTTGGGGAGGGTCAATTTAGATTTTTGCTGAATTGCATGTGAATTTGAGAAAATAATTTTTTTTTTGTTTGAGTCTCTGATTTGCTACATGTTTATGCTTTTGAATGACAAAATATACCACTATGAGTTAATTTTGTTTATGAGAATCTAGATGTCATGAAACTTGCTGAATTCTTTTTGAGCACACAAGCCTTATGGTAAGATGATAGTTTAACACATGTAACTAGAGGACTCTCTTGCTAAAGTTTTCTTGTGAGGATTGAGAGCCACAATATACTAAAATATGATAATAAATATTCATTGATCTTGTGAATTGGAAACTCTTTTGAGAATAACACTACATGGTTTGTGGTAAGATGGTGAATTACTTGGGAAATGATAAAGGTCAATTTAGGATCAATATTTGAGCCTTTCAAGCATTTCTTTTTAATAAGTACAAACCCTAGTAGCCATTTTGAGCCAATACACACATAACATTTTCCTTCATGCACCTATGTCATCCATACCCCTCCATGTTGAAGTATAACATATACATGTAATTTCCCACATTTTTACTTCCAAGCGTGTAGTATGTATTGGATGTGTATTTGTGAAGAATAGAAGCAAGGAAAATAACAAGAGTTGGCTAGTGTTGAGTATTTGAAAAAAAAAGTGAAAAAAAATTGATTGATTTTGAGGTTTGAAATGCCAAAATAGGTATTTATTGGAAGTTGAGATTGATTGAGATGTTTGATAAGATATCTAACTATGTGCTTGGAAGTATTTGAACTTTTATATCCATTCTTGTCATACAATCCAACCTGAACTTCATTACAACCCTTTGTATTGACTGTTTTGATCCCAAATAGGCTGTGGTAAGAAGTTGATGAATTCTCATTTGGAAGTATGTCTATCACAGAATCAATATTTGCTTGTTGTTTGTTCATAACTATTTAAACCTCCAATTTTGAGTGTACATCTTTCTCAGCTCCATAGAGAGAACCCCCGTATAAACACCTCGATACTAGATATACTTGATGTTACATGTGTTAGGGTTAGCGGTAAGATGACTATGACTTGACACACACTCACACATTTGGCATAAGTCTTTGACGTCTTGATAATCGTGACATTGTTAATTTTGTGTGGTATTGAGTTTGAAAAGAGCATAAACTGTAGTTAAATTGGAACTTGACAGTTTGAATTGTAACATATACTAGTCATTGATCATCTTGTTTTGCATTGAATTGCTAGGGACTAGCAATAAGCGAGTTGAGGGGTGTGATAAATAGCACATCTATTACATTTTTCACCCATTAATATTTGCATTTCTATGATTATTTGACGCTTAAATGTACTAAGTAATTCTATATCTTGGTTTAGGTTGTAAATGGGTGAAAACTATGGAAAATGGACCAAACAAGTGAAAAATGATCAAAATAGAAGAAAGTGAAAGTTTAGGTACTGAAGAGAAAATATTCTAAATTTGTTTCCAATCATGTGATGAAGATTCTATAGTGTTAGAGGTCAATTTGATGATGAAAGGAGTCAAGGGAATGAAATACAGCCAAAACATGATCACAAATCAGTTTTCAAGCTGAAAAGTTTTGCACCAGCTTCATATTAAGACCGGTTTCTGACATGGAAAACGACCGAATTGGATGATTATATTTGAATAAAAGTTGTAGCCCTTGAAGTTAGCTTTCCAACACATCTTGAATCACCTCAATCGAATATTGGGAGAGGATAATATGATCAAAACACTGAAAGGCTGTTCGACAGGAAAATTTTGTACTGTGCGTACGCACATACCTGCAGGACGTGCATACACGAGATGCCAAAACATAACTACTAAGGCTATTTTTAGTGCACTGTGCGTACGTGGTTCATTCTGGACCATAAATTCCACTTTCCTTTTACGACTCAAACTCCTTTGGTAACATATCTTGCACGACTTTTCAAACCTAAAAACACCCTAGAACGCCAAGTTCTTCATTCTACACCATTCTATCATCACTTTTTACTTAAGAACTCCATGGAAGGCTAGAGAAATTGGTAAAGCAAGGGAGGAACTCAATCGAATTCAGTGATTTTAACACTTTTCATTCATTCTTTTGGGATTTCATGTTGTAAACAATTCAAAATTTAGTTTTCCCACTCGTATGAATTTATTCTGAAATTGGTTTAATAATTATGAGATTGTTCGTGGATTTAAGCTTGGATTTCTTTCATTGTTGATTGAATTAATTATTGAATTCCAATTTCATGAACTATATTGAGATTGATTTTAACTTTTACTAAATTATTTATAGATTTAGTCACGCTCTTTCTATCGAATGATTGAACTAGTTGTTGAATTTTTACCTCAATTATTTTATTGGTATGATTAATTATTGCTTTATGCTATATGTATAGGGTCAATTTGTAATATGATTTCAATAAATAACGGTGGGAAATTGTTAAAGGAAATCTAATTCTTAGGATTACTTTTGAAATTAATTGGTTTGAACGACAAATTCTCCTATTAGAGTGCCGAGATGAAAGCCTATGCCTTTGTTATAAAAATGAATGATTGATATTAAATGACCCGATCCGAATGAGGGAATTCCGATGCTTCACTACCTTAATTCATTGATTTTAATTCCATTATTTCAAGCATTGATCTTAATTTTCATACATTGAGATTTTCTATACATTTTGAGAGAACGATCAACCTTTTGGAACATTTGACAACTTCTTCATCTCCCTGTGGATACGACACCCCAAAGCTATACTACAAAACCGCGTTATACTTTGGGCGTAATCAACACTTCATTGCATAAAGTTCGGCCACATTAGGAAGAAGCGTCAATAGTTCAGAGCTTCAGCTCAAAAGAAATGCATAGTCCCCTCTTCGGCTCAACGGATGTTCCATTCACGTTCCTGATGCATACGCGAATCAAGTTCAACATTAAACTCCAACTATGACATAAATATCTATACTTGGAGTTGGGGGATTATTGTTGCTCCCACATTGGCCAATGCCCAATGACTGAAAAGGAAAAGAAAGGATTGAAGCCCATTTGGCCGAGGCACCATTGCCGAAGCCCAACATACTTTCAAGGCCCACCATTACTGAAGTACATATTACTGTAGCACCTCAATGTCGAAGCTCAAGGAAAGGTGAAAGTACTAAACAAATTGATAGATTTCCAACGATGAAGCATTACTTGTTCAAACCAAAGCTCCAAAGCTCATACTTCAAATCGAGGCTCAATGACGTAGAATCTGAAGTTCAACCATGACTAATGATTACGTACAGTTGAAGATCTTAAACTACCAAAGATCTTCTTGGAATGATTGATTGGACAGTTGCGATGAATGGAAATGTTAGTCATGTCAACACAGGGCATGTGTTGGCTGCCTTCTTCAAAAGTATTTATGGTACCCTAAAGCTAAAACAGTAAAAAATGATGCCTCTGAAATGATGTTTTAGTTAATGAGATGAGACCATGTGTCTCCCATCCAAGGGTCATCATTGTACATGTAATACTATAAATAAACCCTCTTAGTGTTATAGGGTTGGAAAAAAAAGAGATCGAGAACACAAATACACTCTCTCTTTTCGATATTAGTTTTGAAGAAGAACGTTGTGCAATGTCGGAGTTTATTTAGTTTCATGTTTAATCGTTCATTATCGTATCTTTTCGTTCTTTTATTTACTGGATCCTTAATATATTTGTCTCGTGTCAAAAGCTTCTCCCACGTTTTAACTCAACATCTTCGACTAGTAATCTATCAACTCGTGTCGGAATTAGCTTGCCAAAACACGAGTGGGGGCTCGGTATCTGTTGGCACATTTTTTATGGTCAAGGGATTGAACCTTATCAAAAGGTCACACCCCATTCCGAAACATCGCTTTGATATGTATCCTTTTCAATTGAAGAGTCACGATTAGTTATTGCACCAACCAAAGATTTTTCCAATTCATGACACCCAATAATATTCCAAAAATTCCAATAGATGATAGACAATGATCTTTTAATAGAATTATCGATAAGTAATTTATTGATAAACAATTAAACAAGTTACAAACATATCAAGGAAACTCTTACTATGTAATCAAATTAAACAATTCCAGAATTAAAGGTGGTAACAATAACATTGCGGTAGAATTTCCATCACAAGGATGGAAAGGAAGCACCATGTTTATTTATTTGAAAACCGTGGAATACGAACAAAGTCAAGGGCCAGATGGTGTAGGAATGCTGCCACCAACTGGATTCGGCACCTCCACCCCGGGGTTAGGCACGAACGTGTCGTCGCCACCAGGAATATTGCTGCCACCAGCTCCACCGGTCGAACCACCAAAACTGGGGATAGAAAAACCATTTCCTCCATTTGTGCCAGTGATGGGATTGTAGGTAAATGGATTGACAATGGTGCCCTTCTTGGGGACCATGTAGCGGCCTAAACCTGGAACCAGTACCGTGCCATCATAGCCTAACCATTGAGGCTGCTTTTTATCTTCAACTTTCGAGTCTTTTGGGATATCGCGGCCTGCATAAGCATATCCCGCTATAGAGAGCAAAATGCTGAGCACGAAAAGGAAAGAGAGTACTCCACAACGAGCATTGAAACCCATTTTTCCAAACATAAAAACAAGAGCCAATATCTATGAAGAAGTCGAAAAATGTTGTGATGGACAAGTATGGGGAGATAAGGGTTCTTATACTTGAGGCAATGGGGAGTGTTTTGGCGGTGAGTTAAGAAGGGGTGTTTTGTGGTAGATGCAGCACGTACAAGAATATTTGAATAACAGAGAATTGAAGCAGATGTGCACAGATATGATTAGAAATTACTGATACAAGCTGTTTGAGCGGCTAATAAATGTAAGCTCATATTTATTTTGAATACAAATTTTTGTTTGTCTTTTTTAATTCGGTACAATTTTGATTGTGGGTAGCTTCAAAGCCAAGCCCATGTTTGGTGGCCTTTTTTTGCAAATACATTGTTTTGGAATAATGAATTTATGGTGAATGTGTAGTTAAAAAATAGGGAAAAGTTTTGGGTTTACATATAAAATATTTTATTGTGTGAATATATGGTAAAAAATGAGTATGAAAAAAAAAGTTTTGAAAGAATGAAAGACAAACATGAGCAAAATTTGTTAGCACTTAAAACGTTTGAGAAAACTTCTTATTTCAAGAACACGATATAAAGTCAGTTGTTTTTTTTTTTTTTTTATCATTACTTTGTCACATGCTTAGAATGTTAATATGGTAGAAACAATAAGCCTCTTGATCGCCATATGTCATAATATCAAGGCATCGAACATTGTATCATGATTCCTGAATTAATACTTGGGGCTAAAATGTATGCAAATGCGTGACACAATAATAATAATAATAATAATAATAATAATAATAATTCTTTTACCAGCAATCTTGAAATAAGTGGGACTAATTGATGAGACGTGTTATGGTATAACTATTTTATTTGAATGCATTACGACTCCACATGCTTCATGTTGATAGCATAAATTGATTTGTTTGGTCAATTAGACTTTTTCTTATGGTAATAATTTATATCAATTTATTAAATATGAAATTTTATATCGACAATGTTAAATTTTCAGTTAAAATATCAATCAAGCAACTATGCTTTTGTGCCAATTTTCAAGTCAAGTAGACTGCTTAGGATGCTTTCAAATTGTGAAATCATCGTACTTTTCATTATGTTTTATTAAGACGAAATATGCTTGGTAGCATACGAGTAAGATAAAGACGTTTTATTAATACAATTTTTGATACATAATTTTTCTGAAAGGACTAGAATTATTTTCTTCAAATCAATTTTGATATATGGAATTCAATAAATGAGAGTTGTTAGAGCCACCCTTTTTGGTGATAAAAGCATAGGTTCTTGTATGTCACCAACTTTTAGCCACGGTAGGGCTATAATTAATATAGGGATCCGCCTCACAAAAATAGGCCAGTTCATTTGTGTTATACACATTGACGAATTTGTAAAATAAAATCATATGGCATCACCAAATTTAGTCCACAAACCCACCGGGTATTAGATCGAGTTCAGATATGCTATTTCTGTTGAACCGTTGCCTATTAAAATTTTGACACCTCACATTGACGTGAGCACAGAGTCGAGCGCGTCAAAGTCAAGCCGTAGAAATGATCTGTTGATTATCGAAGGAGGTCTGATGACACGGCTGAGAGCAAAGCGGGTGAAATAGACGATAAGATTGTGTGCTCAAGTTACAGTGGACGAAATGTCGAAATTAACAAGTAAGGGAATAAGTTTCATGTTGGGTTCGAAAGAAAAAACCAAATAGATCATCATGATTCAAGCACCGGACGAGGAAGTTGTTTGAGACAACTATGTGGTCGCATAGTTGACAAGCCGCACGCCCCTTTACCAAAACTCCAAAGGGGGGTTTCAGCTGATTTATGCGACCGCATAGAGTTACACTATGCGGCCACATAGTTCATTATGGTCGTGAATTTTCTCAAATTTCGTGTAATCTTCTATTTAAATTAAAACTCTATTTGTAATATTTTTTTGCTATTTTTTGGGCTTAATTCCATTTTCAGCTACGTTTTATGGGTTCTCTATAAATAGAACTCATTCTTTTCATTGTAAGACACAATATTATTATTGAGAGGCAAATTTGCTTTCGAATTCTTGTTCTTCGTTGAACAAATTACAAACTTATCAAGATTCTTTTTGTGGCGATCAACCGGGTGAGATTCTCAAATATTCAATCAAAATGGTCAACATATCATTTGCATATTGTTGGTTATTTTGATTTGCCATTTTCGAATTAAATCCAAAACTTTGATTACTTTGGCTTTCTCGGGTTCGATTTCAATCTAATCGTGGGTTTCGTAGTTCTTCGCTACGTAGGTTCACATCAGTATCAGAGCTTATGCTCCAAAATCATGGTTAAATCATTTTCCTTTTTTTCATTTAAGTTTTTATTTATTTATTTCTTCGTGTTCTTCTATCTAAGTCTTTTGATCCGTAATTTTTCCATCAAAAAATCAAAGTTGTTTTTTTCCTCATTTTGTGTCCTTCCGATTTTTTTGCCAGTGTCATAGTTGTATTCCGAGTAAAAAAATAAAAAATTCAGAAAATTTTGTGAAGAGTCAAATTCAAAAAAGTATATTTATTATTATTTATCTTGGAAATTGCTGACCAATATCTATTGTGTCAAATTCAAGAACCATTTTCTTGAATTCAAATTCCATTCCAATCATCCATTCCAATTCCTTTTCTTTCTTAAGTATTCAAAATTTCTAGAAAAATCCCACTCAAAACCCCAATTTGAATTCTACGAGAATAATTTCTGGTTGAGTTCGAATTTATCTTTTGAAACACTTGGGTAAAAGCGTTGAGTAAAAAAAAGGCAGAGTGATCGATCAATAGAGGAAAAAGTCGAATTGAGTGATACACGAGCGCACATTTGTGAGGCATAAATAAATTTTAGATTTAGAATGTTTGACAGGGATGAATCAACACCAAGCTGAAATAACAACCAAACCAACATGTCAGATGAGATGATACGTAGGTTTGAACGTTATTTGAAGATGTACATGATAGATTGGATAGACAAGACACAGAGGTTGCCAACTTGCGTAGGGGAGTTCCAAATATATGGAGACAGGGTAGGCGGAAGCTTGGCATGGAGGTGCGTGAAGAATATGATTGTGGGAGTGATATGGATGAGGGACGGTAATCGAGGCTGAAATGGGTAGAATGAGAAATAGAAGAGCTAGGCTTGAACGAAGGGGTAGAAACTTGGTTGGAGACGAGGTAGATGGAAATATGGGTAACATAAAAATGTCCATTCCACCATTCAAAGGAATGAGTGGGAGAAAAATGTTGAATTGATATTTGACTGCCACAACTATTCAGAGGAGAAGAAGGTGAAGATAGCGGTCCTTGAATTCATCGACTATGCAATCATTTGGTAGGATCAAGTGGTGACAATGGAGAGGAGAAATAGGGAATGATCAATCAATATATGGGAGAACTTGAAAACTATCATTAGGAAGAGGTTTGTGGTAATCACTACTACCGGGAGCTTCATAAAAAACTACAAATCCTCTACCAAAGATCGAAGAGTGTGGAGGACTATCTCAAGGAGATGGAGTTGTTGATGATTAGGGCGGATGTGAAGGAGGATCAGGAGGCCACCATGACCAGGTTGTTGAACAGGTTGAATTGGGACATAGCTAATGTAGTGGAGATACAACACTATGTGTAATTAGAAGACATGCTATGTAGCGCCTCGAGTTCCGTGAACCCGGATTGTCATGTCATTATCTTTTGCCCTAAATTTAATAAAAAGATTTGCAGAAATAACCTAATTTTTAAAAACATCACATTCGTAATTATAAACTTTATCGGCAACAAAACTCATTTAAATAACTTAAGATAATTGTTTAAACTTTAAATTCAAGTTTGAAATAACTGAAATAACAAAATATGTTAATAATGTTCGAAATGCATAAATTTCAAAAGTAAATAACTTCGACTATTAATTCATGCAACCCTGCCCATCACACTCGGCCATCTCCGAAATCTGCAAATATTGATAAAATAACGGTATGAGTATTTTGAAGAAATACTCAATAGACTCATCGTCGATAATTAATTTACAGAATAATTGAACACATAATTATGCAAAATATACAGTTATATCATTATCATCATCATCGGCTCATTTTCTTGAAATCATAGGCTCTTTAAGATCATAGGGTGTGGATAGTCTCGTCTCATGCATTTAAGCACATAAGTTATGCATAACATTCTCATTTAATCTCATAAGAGATACTCGTCTCTTCTCATGTATTAAATCATATAAGTTATGGCAAGCATAACAATATCATATATCTCATATGACATATTCTCATCTCATGTATTAAAGCATATAAATCACGTAAATTCACATAAAATATGCAATTATAATTTAAACTAATTAATGGTGGCAAGTCTACCTCAATTATCTCGAGTTACGTAAAAAGTAGAGCGGGAAGTAACCTCGATCTCCTAATTGTCCGCACGTTTCGTCTAGCCAAAATAGGAAAATAAGTATCGAATTAGTATTTCGAAATTTTAAAGTTTTAAAATAATAAAATAAAGTTCAGGGGCTTAATTCAAAATTTCTTGAAACTGAAATAAATAACTTAAAATGGTAAAATAAAGTTCAAGGACTTAATCTGAAATTTATTGAAACTGAAATAAATAACTTAAAATGATAAAATAAAGTTCAGGGACTTAATTGGAAATTTATTGAAACTAGAATTTGAAAAGTTTAAGGACTGAAAATAGATTTTCTAAAATAGTGGACTAACTGTGGAAAATAGGAACTCCAGGGACTGAATCATTAAATATTAGAATTTTGGGACCACATTAAAAACTTTTAAATGATAGAAATAAAGTCCAGGGGCTGAAATAATGACTTTTAAAACTAGGGGATAAAATGGGTAATTTTTAATAAAAATCAAATTTCTTTCTCTCTCTCCCATTCCCGTCTTCTACAGAGGCGAGAAAGAGAGAGAACAGCGACGGGAAGGGCTATGCCCTTCCCTTCGATCCCACCACCGGCCAGACAGTCGGTGGCAGCGCCATCGTCTGTGGTGGCACCGGTGCGTGTGGGGACGACTCGGGTTCTTGGTCTTCCGGTGGCAATCAAGTCGGAAAAGGTCGGGAAAGGAGGTAAGTTTAGGGGTTTTGGTTTTTTCTTGGTTTTGTGTGGCTGATTGGGTGTTGGGGTGAAAAAAAAATGGTGGCTGCGGCTTGCGTTTTCCAATCGGTGTTGGTAGTTCGAATGGTGGATTAGGCTGAGGTGAACCCTTGCAATTTGGGCGTGTGGTTTGAGATTTGGGTGGCTGGAGTTGTGTGTTTGGAGCTGGGTTTTGGCTGGGTCTCAAGAGTTGGTGGTTTGGGGCAAAGGAGGTGTTGATTTGGGACTGTAGTTTTCGGGTTGGTTTGTGTCCGTGTGGGGTGTTGCAGGTGGTGGGCATGGTGGTGTTTTTGGGTGAAATGGTTGTCGATTTTGGGGTGAAGTAGTGAGTTGAGGCTGGGTTTGTGTGACTGCTTGCATCGATTTTGCAGTTGGGATTGAGGCTAGTGAGGAGCTGCTTTCAGCTCGTGTGTTTGCTTGGTTTTGAGAGTGATGTTGGTACAGTTGGTGTTTTTTGGGTGAATGGTGGTTGGTGGTTCGTTGAGGTCTCGAGAGTGAGGTGGTGGTGTTAGGCAGTGGAGGTGTTGTGGTGGTGAGGAGCCGGTGGTTTAATTCTAGAAATTGATATTCTAGCATCAACATTGGTCTCCAAAATTTGAGGGAGTGGAGAAACTTACCAAAAATGGCTGCTAGAACGGTGATGATGGGAGGAAAAGAGTGTTATATGAACAGTAGAAAATTAGGGCACAAATTCCTAGGAAACTAATTGGGCCAAGAAGTTGGGCTTTAGGGATAATCCTAATTGGACCTAAATGGATTGAGCTAAAAATAATCCATATTTAGACTATCAAAATTTTGGACCCTAAAATAAAATATTGTACATTAAAATTATTAAAATTTGGCTTTAAAATGAAAATAATAAGAAATTGATACTTTAAAATTATTTGAGGTTGGACTCGATTCGAGTAGATTTAAATTTGTTTTACAATGGCTAGACGAACACGTTTTTATTTTAAAATTTGGGGTTTAAAATTTAGCGACACGTTTTTCAAGAGAAAAATAATTTTATATTATTTAAAAAAAATTCTCGATCGCTATAACCTTACCCCCTTAAAATAATTTCGTCATCGAAATTTAAACTTACTTGATCTAAAATATCTGGATACTTAGTCAGAATCTCATCCTCTTTTTCCCAAGTAGCTTCATCACTATCGAGTCTACCCCATTGGACTTTGACAAAAGGGATATCTTTGTTTTTTAAGACATGGACTTTTCTATCAATAATGCACATATGTGTCTCCTCATAGGACAAATTCCTCTGAATCGAAGTAGTCTGAAAAATTACCACGTGACTTGGGTCGTCGATATATTTTCTCAATAAAGAAACGTGAAAAATGTTGTGTACGGCTGATAGCTTGGGTGGCAACGCCAGACGATAAACCACGTTACCTACTTTCTCTAATATCTCGAATGGTCCGATAAAACGAGGCATTAACTTCCCTCTCTTGCCAAAACGGATAGTACCCTTCATAGGAGCTACTTTCAAGAACATTTTCTCTCCAATCACAAACTTCAAGTCTTTTCTCCTTTTATCATCATAGCTTTTCTGTCTATCTTGTGCGGCTTTGATCCGTAGTCTGATTTTCTCAATAGCCTCAACTATCATCTCAATCAATTCTGGACCCAAAATTCTTCTCTCGCCTACCTCATCCTAATAGAATGGTGATCGACAACGTCGTCCATAAAGTCCCTCATATGGTGTCATACCAATAGTAGCCTGAAAACTATTATTGTAGGCAAACTCCACTAATGGAAGATGAGTCTCCCAATTACCGCTCAAGTTTAGTACACAAGCTCTAAGCATATCTTCCAGTGTTTGAATAGTGCACTCAAACTGTCCATTGGTCTGAGGATTGTATGCAGTACTAAAATTTAATTTAGTACCCATTGCAACATGTAAACTCTTCCAAAATCTCGGATCTCTATCCGAGACAATGGAAGTTGGTACTCCATGAAGTCGAACAATCTCTCTAACATACAACTGGGCTAACTGATCTACATTGAGGGTCATTCTGATTGGTTGGAAATGAGCTGACTTCGTAACTCGGTCTACAATAACCCAAATAGCATCATGCCCTCTTATCGATTTTGGTAATCCTATCACAAAGTCCATGGAAATCTTCTCCCATTTCCATTCTAGTATATCCAAGGGATTTAACAACTCTGATGGTTTCTGATGTTCGGCCTTGACTTGCTAACATGTCATGCATCGAGAGACAAACATTGCAATGCAACCATTCATGTTTCTCCACCAAAAAGTATGGCATACATATGGTGCTGAATGAGTTCTGTCAAAATCTCATTCTTGATATGTTCATCCTTCGGCACACAGAGATACCCTCTGAACATAAGTGATTTATCAGACGTAATCTCGAAACCTATTCTCTTGTCAGTCTCAACTTCGGATCTGATCTTTTCGAAGAATTTATCTTCGGCTTGAGCTGTGCAATCCGACCTCTCAAATCTGGTTTAACGGTCAAATTTGTCAATCTAATATATCTTTGGACTGATGGGGCTCGCACTTCAATCCTTAAATTCTGAAAATCTCGAATCAACTGATCTTGCGTTGTTCCCAAAGCGGATAACTGTCCAGCGTTCTTTCTGCTCAAAGCGTCTGCAATCTTATTTACTTTACCTGGGTGATAAAGAATGGTGCAGTTATAATCTTTTACCAGCTCTAGCCATCAACATTGTCTCATATTCAGTTCCTTCTGAGTAAAGAAATACTTGAGACTCTTGTGATCAGTGTAAATATCACATTTACTACCATACACATAGTGTCGCCAAATCTTAAGAGCGTGCACAATAGCGGGAGCTCTAAATCATGTGTCGGGTAATTCTTTTCATGTGGCTTCAACTGTCTTGAAGCATAGGTTATCACTTTGCCAGCATCAAGACACAACCTAAGCCATGTTTGGATGAATCGCTGTAAATAATAAAACTATCAGACCCATCAGTATAGTCAGCACTGGTTCTGAGACAAGTCTGTTCTTAAGTTCCTAAAAGCTTTGTTCACAATGTTATGTCCACTGAAACTTAACTCCTTTCCTGGTCAACTGAGTCATAGGACCTGCTATTTTAGAGAAACCCTCTATGAATCGCCGATACTATCCGGCTAATCCAAGAAAACTTCTCACATCTCCAACATTTGCAGGTGTTGGCCAATTCGTTACAGTTTCAACCTTAGAAGAATCAACCTCGATGCCTTTAGTTGTAACAATGTGACCTAAGAATTCTACTCTCTCAAGCCAAAATTCACATTTCTTGAATTTGGCATACAACGTTTCTACTCTCAGTGTTTCCAACACAATCTTCAAATGTTCTTCATGCTATGCAGAATTTCTGAAGTAGATCAGTATGTCATCAATAAAAACAATAACGAATTTCTCAAGATACTGTGGAAGACTCTATTCATCAAGTCCATAAATATTGCAGGTGCGTTCGTAAGTCCAAAAGGCATCACTACGAACTCATAATGCCCATATCGTGTCCTAAACGTTGTCTTTGGTACGTCAGTTGGCGAAATATTTAGATGATGGTAACTAGATCTCAAGTCAATCTTGGAGAAAATAGTTGTACCTTTCAACTGATCGAATAAGTCCTCGATCTTGGGGAGAGGATACTTATTCTTTATCGTCAACTTGTTAAGTTCTCGATAGTTGATGCACATGCTCATGCTTTCATCATTCTTCTTTACAAATAGAACATGTGTTCCCCATGGAGATACACTTGGTCTAATGAAACTCTTCTCCAGCAATTCCTCTAATTGGATCTTCAGTTCTTGCAACTCCTTCGACACCATATGGTATGGAGCTTTAGAAATAGGGGCAGCTCCTGGTACCAAGTCAATGGAAAATTCCACTTGTCTATTCGGCGGAGTACCGGGTAGATCATTTGGAAAGACATCACCGTACTCACATACTAATGGCACTGAGTCCAGAGTAATCTCCTCTACGGGTTTGTCTTGAAAACGAACCAAATAGCCCTGACAATTGTCCTTGGCTAAAAACTTCTCTTCTTGTAAAGCGGAGATAAGGCGAGGAAGTGCCTTGATCTTGGTCCCATAAAACCTGAATACCTCTTCACCATCCTTGCGAAAAATAACCTCTTTCTTGTCTGCCTCCAAAACTTGATCATCGAAATCTATTTGTACTGCTTTAACTATCTTATAAGTATCGATAGTTCTTTCTGATGGCAAACTAACCTCGAGGGTACTACCAGTCTTTCTAAACATACATCGGATATAAATGAATGTGTGGCTCCCAAGTCTATTAGAACATATACGGGGATACCAGAAATAGATAGTATACTTGGTATCATAATAACATGCTCAAGATGGGAAAGAAAATACAGTATGGAAAACAGTTAAGATATGTACAAGAATACCAGTGTAACTAGTATACCTGCAATCACGTCATAATCTTCAGCTGCATCCATAGCAAATACTCTTGCTTTCTCTTTTCTGTTCTGGTCCGGGTTCATCTTCTGATTGGAACCCTAGGTGGACGGAACACGACAGTCTGATGCAAAGTGATCCGACTGGCCACACTTGCAGTAGACACCCTTTCCAAATAGACTTCCCTTATGCAACCTCTGACATTTAGGGCAGGGTGGAATGAAATTGGTCATCTATTTCCCTATCGGTCCTAGATTCTGCCTCTTAATAAATGCTTGATTCCTGTTCTGATTTTGATTATGATTCGGACCTTGCCACTTTCTCTTTCCCTGATATCTCTGCTCATGATGATTACCTTGGTTTCCAACTTTCACGCAGGCATAGGCTATTGCTTGAGCCTTCTTTACAACTTCTCTATAAGTTGGTAGCTCATGTGAACTGACAATCTGCCTGACATCCAAGCATAGACCCCTCTCAAAACGTCGTGCCTTTTTAAATTTAGTCTCCACTAGATGTGGAGCATAACGTGACAGTTCCACGAACTTTCTCTCATATTCAGGTATATCCAATTCACCCTGTACCAAACGTAGAAACTCAGACTCCTTGTGATCTTTGAGGGTTTGTGGGAAAAATTTATCCCTGATCTCAGCCTTAAATTCATCCCACATCAGAGCTGCTTGCTGCTCTTCACTCTTCGTCCGTGATGCAAATTCCCACCAAAAACTAGCTCTTTCGACTAACATAAACTCCGTACAGCCTACCTTCTTATCCTCGGGGCAAGATATGTGCCTGAAGATCTTCTCGATGGCCTAAAGCCACTCTTCCACTGTTAGTGGAACATCTCCACCATCGATCGTAGGTGGATTGTGTAGCGCCCCGAGTTCTGTTAATCCGAATTGTCACGTCATTGTCTTTTGCCCTAATTTTAATAATCAAAATTTGCGAAAATAACCTAATTTTAAAATCACATCACATTCATAACGGTAATTATCATCAGCAACAAACTCATTTAAATAACTTGGAATAATTGTTTTAAAATTTAAATCTCAAGTTTTTTGGAATAAATGAAATTACAAAGTACGTTAATAGTTTTCAAAATGCGGAAATTTCGAAAGTAAATAACTACAACTTTCAATTCATGCCACCACTGCCCACATCCAACCATCTCCGAAATCTGCAAATATTGTTACAATAACGGAATGAGTATTTCGAAGAAATACTCAGTAGACTCATCGCCGATAATTAATTTACAGAATAATTGAATACATACTTATGCAATATATAACGTGACATCATCATCATCATCATAGGCTCATTTTCTTGAAAATCATAGGCTCTTTAAAACCATAGGGTGTGGGTAGTCTCATCTCATGCATTTAAGCGCATAAGTTATGTCTAGCATTCTCATCTTATCTCATAAGAGATTCTCGTCTTTCTCATATGTCTCATATGACATATTCTCGCATTAAAGCATATAAGTTATGGCAAGTATAACAACATCATATATCTCATATGACATATTCTCATCTCATACATTAAAGCATATAATCACGTGAATTCAAATAAGACATGCAATTATTATTTAAACTAATTAATGGAAGCGAGTCTACCTCAATAATCTCGAGTTATGTGCAAAAATGAAGTGAAAAGTGATCTTAAACTCTTAATCGTCCGTACATTTCGTCTAGCCAAAATAAAAAATAAATTTTGAATTAGTATTTCGAAAATTTGAAGTTTTAAAGTGATAAAATAAAGTTTAGGGACTTAATTGAAAATTATTGAAACTGAAATAAATGGCTTAAAATAATAAAATAAAGTTCAGGGGCTTAATTGAAAAATTATTAAAATTGAAAATAAAAGTTTGAGGGTTGAAATAGTAACTTTTAGAAGTTATGGACTAAACTGTAAATTTTAAAAATAGGGCTGGGCAAAATGTCCGAACCGAACCGAACCGAACTGAACCGAACCGAACCGAACGGGTTTTCTTAAATTAAAAACCCGAACGGGTATCCGAATCGAGAACTGACGGGTTTGGTTCGGTTCTCGGTTCTAGACCAAGAACCAAAGAACCGAATAAGAACCGAATTTTTTATTTTTTTTTACAATTGAGCATTTGGGCTTTAAATATATTGAATATAACCCAAACCGACCAACATAAAAAAAATTGCAAAAAAAGCCACTAAATATAAAAGGGGAAGAGCCCTAGAATTTTCGGTCTTCTCTCTCCAGTCCATTCCTGCCGCACAACATGTTTCTCGTCCAGTCATGAGTCATTTTCTCTCAACTTGAAGAAGTCCTCCTCCTTCTAGTTCCCACACTAAGCTGGAGTACTCTCGTAATTATTTTTTTTCATATTTAAGAGACGTGAGATTTTACCCTCTTAACGCTAACAGTGTTTTCGTTCTTTTATCGTGTTTACAATGACAAATTTTTTAAGCCTTCCAAGAGTTTTGCACAGAGATTTCCAGCTCTAGTTACTGGATTCTTTTTCTTTACATGGTACTCAAGAAATTGTTAACATTTTAATGGTACATGGCAAGTCAAGCAATCGATGATTACATTACATAGTTGGTAAGTATTTTTAATACTTTAAAATATTACGTTCATTTGTAAAAGCTAAGATTGAACCTGGTCAATATTCACACGCAGATTCACTCGGTGAAAGTACTGAGCACGTTGGGATTGCCTCACTTCTCACAATGTTTTCAGAAAATAGGAATGATTTTGATACCACTTCTCAAAATGGAGAACATAGTTAGATGTTTTTATATGTTACCTTTTGGTAGGCAAGCAGTGGAGTAGTAACTGTTTGAGGGAAGCAACAAAAAAAAATTGTGATCTATATTGTCTAGTACTAAAGTGTTAGCATTTTGTGAAAACTTTCTAATATATTATGGATTAATTATTCAAGACGCATTGACAAAGTTTTCTAAATATATTTATATAGTGTTATTATAAATGTTAAAAAAATTAATTATAGTAGGAACCGAACAGAACCGAATGGAACCGAACCGAACCGAACCCGAACCCGAACCCGAACCCGAACCCGAACGGTTCCAGAATTATATCTGGAACCGACGGTTCCATTTACTAAATACCCGAAAATTTCTGGAACCGAAAAAACCGAACCGAACCGAATCGACCCGCGCCCACCCCTACTTAAAAATAACAACTAAGGCTGAAATAATAACTTTTAGAAGTTAGGGACTAAACTGTAAATCTTATTAAAGCTGAAAATAAAACTTAAAGGGCTGAAATTAAGCCTTTTATAAATTAGGGACTTAATTGAACTTTTTATGAAACTGTAAATAAAAGGATTAATGTTGAAATTGAACTTTTCTAAAGTAGGGGCTAAATTGAAATTCATTAAAACTGAAAATGAGGGTTTAAGGATTGAAATTAAGAGTGCTTCAAACTTTGGAACTAAAATAAATCGATTTAAAAATTTGGGAGCTTAAAAGACAAATCTCTAAAATTAAAATAAATAAAACATATACACATCTCCCTCTTTCTCTCTCCAAATTCGAAACAGAGAAGCGAGAGAGAGAGAAAACACGAGGAATGGCTCTGTCCCCTTCCTCCAGTCCGACTACTGGCGAAGCGGCCTTAGCGCCACCGTCGTGGTGGCGCCGGTACGTGGGTGGAGTGGTGGTGGGGGCTTTGGTGTACTGAACGAGGTTGACATGAGGCTTGGGAGGTTCCATTTCTTGGGCTTCATGGCGGCATTTGACTGGGAATGGCCGGAACACTAGGTAAAGGTATGGGTGTTGTGATTTTCTTGGGTTTTTGGGTTGCTTTGGTGTCGATTTGGGTTGAAGGTTGGTCTCGGTTGGGGTTTTCATTTCTTTGATTGTTTTGTGGTTTTGGACATGGTGGTGGTGGTTTTTGGGTTTCAGTTTTTGGTGGTGGAGGTGTGGTTGCTCTCAGTTTTGGATGGGGATTTGGCTACTGATTTGGCAGTGAATGGTGGTGGTTTTGGGTAGCTGCAGCTTGCGGTTTGCAGTCGGGTTGGTGGAGTTGGGTGTTCTGCTGGGAAAGTGGCTGTGTGTTGGCTATGGTGTTGAACAACTTCGTGGGTTGGTGTTAGCAGTGGAGGTTGGTGAGTGATGTTGGTGAATGGTGGTTTGATGTTCTTGAGGTTGCAGCTCGTGTGTGTGCTTGCAGCTGGGATTGGGTGATGATTTAGTGTGAACGTCGTGTTGATGATTGAGTGGTGATGAATGGCGAAATGGGTTGCACAGTGTTGCAGCTTGGGGAGTTCACTCTTGATGCTAGAAATGGTCATTCTAGCATCAATGGTGACCCAAAGTGAAAATGAGTTGATGGTGTGAGGGGGGAGATGGTGTTGATGCTAGAAATTGATGTTCTAGCATCCACATTAATCTCCAAAAATTGAGGAAAAGAGAGAATGCTTACCAAAAATGATTGCTAGATTGGTGAGGAGAGGAGGGAGGTGGAGTGTCTATGAATAGAATTTTCTAGGGCACAAAGTGTCGCTTCGGGAAACATGGGTATTGAAAATCTTAAAAACCCGTAGGTTCCCAATTTTAAAGGAATTCCTGCCAAGATGACGGATCCTGCCGTAGGTGCCTCTACATGAGCTTCGGGTGACCAAATATGAACTGGTACCATAGGCACTTTGACGGCGAAAGAGGCGAAAGAAGCAATCCATAGAAAGATTTGGCGCCGCTCACTAAATTCTGTGGTTAATGATATTTGTAAATCGGTGGTTCCTGTTTGGAGAAGAATCAACAGAATAGCTAATAGCATAAAAACAGATCCAAGTAAAGTATAAAGGAAAAACTGATAGGCTGCCTTGATCTTTCTTTGTCTCGAACCCCATACCCCTATAATAATGGTAGAGTAAAGGGTGGCCCCAAAGCGGAATTGACCGGTGGTGGTTGGTCGAAGCTCCAGTAGGTAGCCACTCCCTTCTCAGAGAACCGTACGTGAGACTTCCGCCTCATACGGCTCCGTCCCGAGCTTCCGTCGTCGGCCTTGGCATTAGACCACTATCTATGCATGTATTTTCAGCCTGGACTCTCGAATCTTTTGCTTCTCGGGTGGTGGCGAACAATGGTGCTTGCGTTGCGGTAGATGCCCGCCCGTAGGGCCCCTTCCCGCCCGAAAGAACCGCTCACTAGCCAGCCGGACTAGTGGGGGCCCGATCTGGAGACATACTGAAAACCATGCCTTTCGAACCGAACGCAACGCCCGTCTTCCAAATCAAAAGAAAAAGGGCTCGTTGGGAAGAAAGATGGAGTGCGGCCTGTAGAGCACATGTAAGGCACAGTCGGGTTGCTCACGCAGCGGATCTCTCTCTATCTATAGATATCTATAGATAGAGAGAGAGAGGTGTGAAAGTAATAGCCTTATGTTATGGCCGCCCCTCGACTTACGGCCTTTACGCTACTACTACTGTGATGTGAGCGGTTCCAATTGGTTTGATCTTTCCCAATCATCCTGGCCGGAACTTGTACGGAGGTGCATGCATAAAGGTTTGGAACTCTTTTCTTATCTGAATCTTAAGGACAGGACCCTACCCTATTCTCGAACCCTCTGCCGAGCTCTACCCTGCCCGCATTTCCTTTGGAAGGGGCCAAAAAAATGTCTCCACCTGCTGCCAACAGTCTTTCTTCGGAATTCTACTGAACGGGTCGATCCTCCCCTCCCCCGTTAGTTTTAGCAACTTATCCTAAGGTCTCCTCGCCAAGAGCTCCCCGGCGACGACAGAGGAAGCAACCCGCCTGCTGTGGCGGGGCGGCTTTTTTCTTTCACAATAAGACCTGGACGATTATCCCTACCCTCGGTAGCTTACGAGTTTACGTCCATCCCTGGTCGGGTACAGTTTCCTTTCGATTTATCCCTTGTAGCCGTTACCCGAATTCGCGCAAGTGTGTCCACACCCCCCAAACTGACTTGACGAGGAATCCATTCTCGCGAACAAACACAACCCCTACACACACCTAGGAGCACTCCTTCCTGCATATCCATACAAGACCCGAGTAGGCGGGTCGAGGTCCTACGAGGTACCCACTACTCGGAGTACCCTCCCAAAAGGAAAAAGATGTGTCTGTCAGGTTCGGTTCTTCTTAGTTGGGTTGGGCGGGTTCGACCAGAAATGCTATGCTTACACACAAGACTACCCCTCTTCCCGAAAGCTTCGCGGGGACTACTTTACGACGACGGACGACCGCCCGTAGGGGGTTTACTGCACAAGGCCCCTGCAGAGGAAAAGCTTTCATACCTTTCTTACCTGCCTCGGCCCCCCACCCCTTAAGAGGGGGGCTCAGATCCACTCTGTTTTTGAGTTTAGGCGATTGATTCATAAAGTTTAGGAACTCATGACAGCTCGGGTAGCTATACTTTATCTTACCCTTGGGGCTAGCGCTCCCTCATTGCATATCCATTTCATATCTTGGCTGCTCTTTATTGTGCTCATGATCCGCATCTCGGGCTCGATCTGATCTATACCTTTAATCCCGATTCTCTCTCCCATTTCCATCCTACGCTTTCTCTCGACAACGTTCTCTGGCTTCTGACCTTCCACTTTTGATAGGTTAGGCTTTAAAGCTAGCGTACGGAAGGCCTCCAACGCAGCAATGGGTGGCCCCCCCTCATTCCGTGAGAGTTAAATTAAGAATAAGGAACCACAACTTATTAGCCATCCAAAACTTCTGGAAGCGGGGGGACGACAACCATTCATTGTTAAAATAGAGCCTTTTAAGCCACGCAGTGCCCCGTATTAATGGTTTCCGCTATCGGGCTAGATAAACCAACCCATGTTTCTTCGACCCAATTAACGACATCAACACTAAATAGCAAATATAGATATGAATAGGCACCTCCAGGAAAGGTGGAGGATTCGGGGTGCGAATACAGGTCAAGATCGAGATTGAGAGCCCGATATGTATCGAGATAGGGAGCATGAGCAAGAGAGAAAAGCCCAAGGATAGGCTTGGCGAAAGGGAGGAGCCTACAACTACTAAGGCATGCCTTTTGGGTGTTGCCCACCACTAGGCAAATGGATCCTTTAGCAAAGGTGTGATTAGTTATTCAGAAGGCGTGGTATGGTGCCAAAGGAGCGTGAGCTGTAGATGGTAGTGGGAACGAGGATCGAGAACATGATGGATAGCCAAGGGCGAGGCCAAGGTAGGAATCATTGTCAGGATCGAGATGCAGATGCCGATCTAGAGAAGTAGCCCAGAGATATACCAAAGAGTAGAAAGAAGCCCGCTTTACTCCTATTAAGGCATACCTTTTTCAAAAGCAGCCCCCGCCCCAACTAATAAGTGTGCTTTTTGGGCTTGACTACTTCACATCTGGTATTTTATTCCGTGCAGTCAGGCGCCCTGCTAAAAAGTAAGGGCCGGGGTCCCATAAGCTCTTTTGTTTTCCTTTGGACAAACGATAGGCACGAAGCCTTTTGAATTCATCCGGTTCTTTTGTTTCTTAAAGAACGGGGCCAAATGGGTCGTTAAGTTCCTTCCCCTTTTTTTTATAAATATAAGTATAAGGGTTACTGCTTAGTTGTTTGTAAGATAGAATGGATTAAGATTGATTGTGAGTTCGGAACCAGTACTACTAGATAGAAAGCAGCGATAAATACCTGCGTTTCGTGCCCCCAATCCGAGTTCGAGCTATTAGTAGTGCAAGTAGCAGTGTCAGCCGTAATAGCAGCGCCAGTCTAATGTGACCCCGAGGTCAGACCAAGGGAACTTCCGTAGGCGGTATGACGAGGCACTTCCAGGTAACGAGTCATAGTGCCAGTCGTAGTAGTGGTAGCCGCCTGTCCAATTAGGGACCCATAATCTGTCAATCCACATCTATCGAATAGAGCTGCTAAAGACTAGTGGTTCGGGATAAGATAGGGCCCATCATTACTTCTTTCAATTTATCTTTTCTGGAAGTGAAGAAAAGCCTGGTGACAATGTAAAGTAAGGGTGACTAATCGAGCACTCATTCATCATAGGTAATATTAATTCAAGCACTTTTCTCACATGAACCCATTGATGGATGGAACAGATTGGAAAGAAAAATCTTTCTATTTCTAATAAAGTACCAAATTAACATTCTCGCCGTAGGATAGCAGCTGCTAGACAGACAAAAAGATAGTGATGGTTCCTCTTTGAGAGCCCGAAGGGCAACGTACCTAATAGATAAAGGATTTTTCAAACGGGAACTCATCTTGCTTTGAGTAGTTCAATTCGTTTTGGCCAAAGCGCAATTTGTGATGAGCACGTACAGGAATCTCGATAGGAGACTATCCGTATAATTCCATTCTGTCAATCATCCTTTTGATGTACCACTCTGCGTCCCGAAGTGATGGACTTGGGTCCGTTCTTCAAATAGGTACCTAAAATCTTTATTATTTGCTTTTAGCCACCGATCGGTAAAGTCTTCTCATTCAAGACGACTGGTTATAGATGGGGCTTATCAGGCCACCACAAATGCACGATCCATCACCTCGTCATAATATCTATTGGAACTAGTCTTGAGTCGGTGGGGGAACTCGGTGCAACCGCAAGTAGAACTGGTCAGACTCGCTCGTGGAACCCACTGGAATCCATAATAGAACCAGTCAATCACAATTTCTAGTTTCATCAGAATTTAGAGTTTCGCTTGCAAGATCCCATCCCACCATGTCCGAATTGATAGTAACTTAACCTCGGATCCAAGTACAACATCAGCTGAAGCTGGGCCAAGTAAATCGAAATCGGCCAATGGATCAAATGAGACCGAACCCCTCTCTTCTTGCGGATTGCTTCCTTGCCACGGCTTAGCCTGAGACGGGACTTACTTTTCAGTATCATAGGAGACTCGGGCTGACCATAAGATTACCCAACTCGATCCTTACTTGCTTCCTTTATGGTTTCTCTCGAGAAAGAGAAGAGCACTTAATCTCATCATTTATATTGATTCTTTTTTGCTTAAGATTGGCTTAGTCTTCAGTCCTTCCACTGGCGGATCTCCTTGTAGATCCACTGATAGGTAGATTTTTTTTATGATTTTTTCAGTGTTCCCAGACGAGCTACTTCTTCAATGCCAATGCCCAGAATCCTGGAATCAATGCCCACGGACGAGTTAAGGAATCAGCGCCCCCGTCCTCATCCTGCCCCCGGTGGAACCTAATCTTCGGCAAGATCATCTTCGGTCACATTTTCAATGAAAAACTAGTGCTCGGTAATTGTACTTCAACCGGCATGGATTCCTCTGTCTCATAGGTGTCAAGAGGGAAAGAGAATCACTCCTCATTGTCTACATTCATCTACAATCCGAGCTAGTGCCGGAGAAAACATCTAAAGAGCTAGCCCACCTGGACTCGAGCCTTCATTTCAAGCACCCCCCGTACTTCTGCTCATCCCAGAGAATCTATTTGATCAATAACCGGTATTTCTCTTTCCCAAGCTCTATCAATATCCACTTTATGAGGGAAAGAATCTACTTTCTGAGCTCAACGGTCTCTCACTTCTTAGCACGAGAGAAGGGGTCTCAGAGGCCAATCAAACACGTTTTAAGGCATAGTTCAGGGGGAAGACGAGTCGGATCCCATGGACAGGCTTTGAAAGTGGATAGATAAAGTACTATCATAGAATCTACATTAGTTGCGGTGGTATTTATTGAATTGAATTCAACTCAAGTGGGCAAGGGAGGGTTGGTAAACGTAGAGAGATAGTTGCTTTAGCCACTTTATCTTCTCTCCTGATTGTTGTCTAAGTCTAGATCCTAGCTAGCGCATACTTGCATCTGTTATTACAGAAAGGGCTTGATGAAGACCACCCCCTGGTTAGTGATTGGGCACCTGCTTCCTTTACCTTTACGGCATAGAATCGGCTTCCTTTAGAGTTTAGAGGGAGAACGGAGATGAGCAACACAGTGCGTTCCAAACCAACTGAGCTTAGCGGCCGACCAACAACAGAGCTGAGCAACCGGCTGAGAAGAGATGAAGCTAGACTATAGAGGTGTATAAGCATCCTGATTGGTTGTCCGTCTTGTATTGTAAACGAGAAGAAAGGAGTTGTTAACGCTTCGCTCACGCGTGAGAAGTCAAATCCAGTGACTGCAGGTACTGCTTTTGGGTAAAAAAAGATCCCTTGGTAATCATTGCCCGTGTTCGGACCGGAGTGTCTTACTGCTGTGTTGACGAAAGTGCTTGCGCGAATGAATATCGTGATGAACCGGCACGGAAAAGATCGATTTTATTTGAGTAGCGGTGGAGGTAGTGCAAATTGAATAGTCAACAAGTCAGTGAAGCTTCTATTATTAGGGACAGGTTTCCCAAGAAAAAGAATCCGAAATGCTATCCTAGCCACTAACCTTTCTTGGTAGGAAACGCTATAATATTACAATAGGAAGATGGTGCCTCCACTCACTAGAAAGAGTGGGATTTCAATCGCCATAGTTGGGCAATGTGAGGTGGATACACCTACCGTCCAGTCGATCGATCGCTGTCGTTGTAGTAATTCTATATCCTCACCTTTCGGCTCGGAGAGCTTGTACCTTGATAATAGAATAGGAACCACTGAGAGATTCGTGTTGGTCGGTGCTGCAGTGCAGGAAGTTTTTTGATCGGAATGTGTTCGAGACAATAAAAAGGAAAAGCCGACTCTTTGATGAATGCCTTTTCGGGAAGTCAAAGGCCGAAGATTGGAATTGGAAATTTCCCTAGGCAACTAATTGGGCTAGGATGTTGGGCCGAGAAATATTTTCTATTTGGACTTAAAAGCAATGGACCCAAATGAATTTGGGCTAAAAATAATTAAAATTTCTATTTGGACATATTTAATTGGGCCTATGTAATTGGATTGAGAAGTTGGACTTAATATAATTATAGAACATATAAATTCAACTTAATTGTACTAAGCCTTGGATTTAAAAATAAAATAACAAGAAATTAATACTTTAAACTTATTTGGAAACGAATTTGATTTGAAATAATTTAAGTTCGATTATAACGGCTAGACGAACGCGTTTTCACTTTAACGTTAGGGTTTAAAGTTTAGCGACACGTTTTTCGAGAAAATAATTTTATTTTATTTAAAAAATTTCGATCGCTACAACTTTACCCCCTTAAAATAATTTCGTCCTCGAAATTCAAACTTGATCTAAAATATCTGGATGCTTAGCCAGAATCTCTTCCTCTTTCTCATAGGTAGCTTCATCGCTATCTTGTCTACCCCATTGGACTTTGACTAAAGGAATCTTTTTTTTTTAAGACATGGACTTTTCTATCAATAATGCACATAGGTGTCCCCTCATAGGATAGATACCTCTGAATCGAAATAGTCTGGAAATATATCACGTGAGTTGGGTCGTAGATGTATTTTCTCAATAAAGAAACGTGGAAAATGTTATGTACGGCCAATAGCTCGGGTGGCAACACCAAATGATAAGCCACGTTACCTACTTTCTCTAATATCTCGAATGGTCCGATAAAACGGGGTCTTAACTTCCATCTCTTGCCAAAACAGATAGTTCCTTTCATAGGAGCTACCTTCAAAAACACTTTCTCTCCAATCTCAAACTCTAAGTCTTTTTTCCTTCGATCGGCATAGCTTTTCTGTCTGTCTTGTGTGGCTTTGATTCGTAGTCTGATATTCTCAATAGCCTCAACGGTCTTCTCAATCAATTTTGGACCCAAAATTCTTCTCTCGCCTACTTCATCCCAATAGACTGGTGATCGACATCGTCGTCCATAAAATGCCTTATATGGTGTCATACCAATAGTAGCCTAAAAACTATTATTGTAGGAAAACTCCACTAATGGAAGATGAGTCTCCCAATTACCACTCAAGTTTAGTACACAAGGTCTAAGCATATCCTCTAGTGTCTGAATAGTGCGTTTAGACTGTCCATTGATCTGGGGATGGTAAGCAATACGAAAATTTAATTTAGTACCCATAGCAACATGTAAACTCTTTCAAAATCTCGAAGTGAATCTCGGATCTCTATCTGAGACAATGGAAGTTGGTACTCTATGAAATCAAACAATCTCTCTAACATACAACTGGGCTAACTGGTCCACATTGAGAGTCATTCTGATCGGTAGAAAATGAGTTGACTTCGTAAGTCGGTCTACAATAACCCAAATAGCGTCATGTCCTCTCACTGATTTCGATAATCCTGTTATGAAATCAATGGAAATTTTCTCCTATTTCCATTCTGGTATGTCCAAGGGATTTAATAATCTTGACAGTCTCTGATGTTCAGCCTTAACTTGCTGACACGTCATGCATCGAGAGACAAACCTTACAATGCAACCCTTCAAGTTTCTCCACCAAAAGGTGTTGTGCAAATCACGATACATATTTGTCTCTCCTGGGTGGCATGCATATGGTGCTGAATGAGCTTCTGTCAAAATCTCATTTTTGATATGCTCATCCTTCAGTACACAGAGACGCCTTCTGAACATAAGTGCTTTATCAGAGGCAATTTCAAAACCTATTCTCTTGTCAGTCCCAACTTCGGATATGATCTTTTCTAAGAATTTATCTCTGGCTTGAGCCGTCACAATCCGACCTCTCAAATCTGGTTTAACGGTTAGATTTGCCAATCTAATAGTCCTTGGGCTGACGGGGCTCGCACTTCAATTCTTAAATTCTGAAAATCTTGAATCAATTGATCTTGCGTTGTTCCCAAAGCTGATAACTGTCCCACGTTCTTTCTGCTCAAAGCATCTGCAACCTTATTTGCTTTACCCGGGTGGTAAAGAATGGTACAGTCATAATCTTTTACCAGCTTTAGCCATCGACGTTGTCTCATGTTTAGTTCCTTTTGAGTGAAGAAATACTTGAGACTCTTGTGATCAGTGTAAATCTCACATTTACTACCGTACTGATAGTGTCGCCAAATCTTAAGAGCGTGCACAACAGGTGCGAGCTCTAGGTCGTGTGTCGGGTAATTTTTCTCATGTGGCTTCAACTTTCTTGAAGCATAGGCTATCACTTTGCCATTCTGCATCAAGACACAACCTAACCCATGTTTGGATGCATCCCTGTAAATAAAGAAACCATCAGACCCATTTGGTATAGTCAGCACTGGTGCTGAGACGAGTCTGTTCTTAAGTTCCTAGAAGCTTTGTTCACACTGTTCGGTCCACAGAAACTTAACTCCTTTCCTGGTCAACTGAGTCATAGGACCTGCTATTTTAGAGAAACCCTCTATGAATCGTCGATAGTATCCGGCTAATCCAAGAAAACTTCTCACATCTCCAACATTTGCTGGTGTCGGCCAATTCGTTACAGTTTCAACTTTAGAAGGACCAACCTCGATGCCTTTGGCTGTAACAATGTGACTCAAGAAACCTACTCTCTCAAGTAAAAATTCACATTTCTTGAATTTGGCGTACAACTTTTCAGTCCTCAGCGTTTCCAACACAATCCTCAAATGTTCTTCATGTTGTACCAAATCTCTGGAGTAGACAGTATGTCATCGATAAAAACAATAACGAATTTATCAAGATACTGATGGAAGACTCTGTTCATCAAGTCCGTAAATATTGCAGGTGCGTTCGTGAGTCCGAAAGACATCACTACGAACTCGTAATGCCCATATCGTGTCCTGAACGCCGTCTTTGGTACGTCAGCTGGCGAAACCTTTAGCTGGTGATAACCAGATCTCAAGTCAATCTTGGAGAAAATGGCTTTACCTTTCAACTGATCGAATAAGTCCTCGATCCTGGGGAGAGGATACTTATTCTTTATCGTCAACTTGTTAAGTTCTCGATAGTCTATGCACATCCTTATGCTTTCATCCTTCTTCTTTACAAACAGAACAGGTGCTCCCCATGGAGATACACTTGGTCTGATGAAACCCTTCTCTAGCAATTCCTCCAATTGCACCTTCAGTTCTTACAACTCCTTTGGTGCCATACAGTACGGAGCTTTAGAAATAGAGGCAGCTCCTGGTACCAAGTCAATGAAAAATTCCACTTGTCTATCTGGTGGAGTACCGGGTAGATCATCTGGAAAGACATCACCGTACTCACATACTACTGGCACTGATTCCAGAGTAATCTCCTCTACGGGTTTGTCTTGGAAACAAACCAAATAGCCTTGACAATTGTCCTTGGCTAAAAACTTCTCGGATTGTAAAGCGGAGATAAGGCGAGGAAGTGACTTGATCCTCGTCCCATAAAACCTGAATACTTCTTCACCATCATTGCGAAAAATAACCTCTTTTTCGTGGCACATGATTGCGGCACGATTGGTGCTGAGCCAATCCATACCCAGAATAATATCAAATTATTTCATTCGAATAATATTCAAGTCTGCCTCTAAAACTTGACTATCAAAATCTATTTGTATGGCCTTGACTATCTTATTGGTATCGATAGTACTTCCTGACGGCAAACTAACCTCGAGAGTACTACCAGTCTCTACTCCTATCAGGTTTAGTGTTTCTAAACATGCATCGGATATAAATGAATGTGTGGCTCCCGAGTCTATTAGGACATATATAGGTATCCCAGAAATAGATAGTATACCCGATATCATATTAACATGCTCTAGATGGGAAGGAAAATAGGGTATGGAAAGCAGTTAAGACATGTACAATTCACCAGAGTAACTAGTATACCTACAATCACGTCGGAATCCTCGGTTGCATCCATATTGAATACTCTTGCCTTTTCCTTCCTGTTCTGGTCTGGGTTCATCCTCTGATTGGAACCTTGGGCGGGCTGAGTACGACGGTCCGATGCGAAGTGACCTGACTGGCCACACTTGTAGCAGATACCCTTTCCATAAATGCACTCTCCTTTATGCATCCTTTGGCACTTAGGGTAGGGTGGAATGAAATTGGTCATCTGCCTCCCTGCTAGTCCTGGATTCAGCCTTTTAATGAATGCCTGATTTCGGTTCTGATTTTGGTTGCGGCTCGGACCTTGCCACTTTCTTTTTCCTTGATTTCTCTGCTTGTAATGATTTCATCAGTTTCCCATTCTCCCATCGACATAGGCTACCGCTTGAGCTTTCTTCACTACCTTCCGGTAGGTTGGCAGCTCATGTGAACTGACAAATTTGTCTAACATCCGAGCGTAGACCCCTCTCAAAATGCCGTGCCTTTTTGAATTCCGTTTCCACCAGATGTGGAGCATATCGTGACAGTTCTTCAAGTTTCCTCTCATATTCGGTTATGTCCATTTCACCTCGTACCAATCGCAAAAATTCAGCCTCTTTGTGATCTCTGAGAGCTTATGGGAAGAACTTGTCCCTGATCTCCTCCTTGAAATCATCCTAAGTCAGGGCTGCTTGTTGTTCTTCGCTCCTTGTGCGGGATGCAGATTTCCACCAAATCCCGCTCTTCCAACTAACATGAATTCTGCACAGCCTATTTCTTGTACTCAGGGCAGGATATGTGCCTGAAAATCTTTTCGATGGCCTGGAGCCACTCTTCTACCGCTAGTGGCCCATCTCCGCTGTCAAACGTAGGCGGGTTGTATATTTGAACTGTTCAATTACTGGTACTATGGGGTTGGGGTTAACTGGCTATGGAATTTGTCTCATTTCTTGCGCAGCCCTGAGTAATTCCCTGATGATATCGACTTGAGTAGGTGGTGCCATGACCTTCATAAAATTAAAGGTTGTTTGTAACAGTTGACTAGGCGTACTAACATCGTAAACAATAAAAGATAACTCGAAAGACGAAAAATAGGATTCAAATATCATTTCATTCATAACTCAATTTCTTTTGGTGCGGGTACATGAGTAGGAAGGCATGCATGTCGAACATTTCCATTTTTTATACAAAGATGTCAAACTTATTCTAGATCCTATCTTTCTATTCTCCTTCGGTTATACATGATTCGGCGTCTGAGAATTCTCCGAGCGTTGGATCAGCGTCTTCATCTAGTTCCTCTTCCGGGTCTTCTTCGGGTTCTTCTTCGGGTTCCTCCTCGGGGTCTTCCTCGGATTCTTCTTCGGGATCATCCTTGGGTACTAACCCATCTTCTTGCCCAAGTTCGGGCTCGAGCATTGGCTCATGTTCTGGCTTTCCTTCAGGTGCAACCCCAAAGCAGTAGTCAAAGTAAATGGGCTAATATGCTACGAATCTCGCGCAGAAGGTGTCGTACTCCATCTCCACATTGGGTGACACAAGGGCATCAATGTATATGGTACGAGCTACTTCCGCATGGTCGCCCTGGAAGGTCGAGAGTAAATGATGGATCAATCGGTGATCATTGGTCACATAGCCATGTTGTATGGCCCGATCACGTACAATGTTTAGCTGCTCTACGTGTTGGGCTATAGTCCAATCGAGTCTAGGCCTGAAACGGTTGTAGTCTCTAATGGCTTGCTCTGCGTCACTGTGTGCATTTCTGTGGATGGGTGCCATGTCCTAAACCAATTATGCAAAGTCCAATTATGCGGGGTTATTCATCTCTCTTAGTTAAAATTACGACGTAAAAATTTAAAAACTCTTGTAAATTATGCACAAACTCGTCTTTCTTTCTTTCTAATTCGGATACATTTCTTTCTCTTCTTCTAAATCTCGTAAATTGTAAAGCAGGTCTCTGAAATAAAATAACGTTAAGATTCATAAACTTCTTTTACCTTCGGAGTCGGTGGATCGAATGATGGCAGTGACAACTTTCATTAATAATAGTTAAATAAATAAATAAAAATCTCTTTGAAAATTTTCTATTTTTTTTTTTTTTGAAAATTTGCCAGTTTACAGAAACGCAGACCGGCTCTAATACCAAGCTGTAGCGCCCCGAGTTCTGTTTACCCGGATTGCCACATCACCGTCTTTTGCCCTAATTTTAATAATCAAAATTTACGAAAATAACCTAATTTTAAAATCACATTACATTTGTAACGGTAATTATCATCGGCAACAAACTCATTTAAATAACTTGGAATAATTGTTTTAAAATTTAAATCTCAAGTTTTTTGGAATAAACGAAATTACAAAGTACGTTAATAGTTTTCAAAATGCGGAAATTTTGAAAGTAAATAACTACAACTTTCAATTCATGCCACCATTGTCCATCACATCCGACCATCTCCGAAATCTGTAAATATTGTTAAAATAACGGGATGAGTATTTCGAAGAAATACTCAGTAAACTCATTGACGATAATTAATTTACAGAATAATTGAACACATACTTATGCAATATATAACGTGACATCATCATCATAATCATAATCATAGGCTCATTTTCTTGAATATCATAGGCTCTTTAAAATCATAGGGTGTTGGTAGTCTTGTCTCGTGCATTTAAGCACAAAAGTTATACATAACATTCTCATCTTATCTCATAAGAGATTCTCGTCTTTCTCATGTATTAAAGCATATAAGTTATGGAAAGCATAACAACATCATATATCTCATATGACATATTCTCATCTCATGCATTAAAGCATATAATCAAGTAAATTCACATAAAACATGCAATTATATTTAAACTAATTAATGGAAGCGAGTTTACCTCAATAATCTCGAGTTACGTGCAAAAATGAAGTGAAAAGTGATCTTAAGCTCTTAATCGTCCGTACGTTTCATCTAGCCAAAATAGAAAATAAATTTTGAATTAGTATTTCAAAAATTTGAAGTTTTAAAGTGATAAAATAGAGTTTAGGGACTTAATTGAAAATTATTGAAACTGAAATAAATGGCTTAAAATAATAAAATAAAGTTCATGGGCTTAATTGGAAATTTATTAAAACTGAAAATAAAAGTTTAAGGGCTAAAATAGTAACTTTTAGAAGTTAGGGACTAAAGTGTAAATCTTTTTAAAGCTAAAAATAACAACTAAGGCTGAAATAATAAACTTTTAGAAGTTAGAGACTAAACTGTAAATCTTATTAAAACTGAAAATAAAACTTAAATGGCTGAAATTAAGCCTTTTATAAATTAGGGACTTAATTGAACTTTTTATGAAACTGTAAATAAAAGGATTAAGGTTGAAATTGAACTTTTCTAAAGTAGGGACTAAATTGAAATTCATTAAAACTGAAAATGAGGGTTTAAGGATTGAAATTAAAAGTGCTACAAACTTTGGAACTAAAATAAATCGATTTAAAAACTTGGGGGCTTAAAAGACAAATCTCTAAAATTAAAATAAATAAAACATATACACATCTCCCTCTCTCTCTCTCTCTCTCCAAATTCGAAACAGAGAGGCGAGAGAGAGAGAGAAATCACGGAAAAGGGCTCTGTCCCTTTCCTCCGTACCGACTGCCGGCGAAGTGGCCTCAGCACCACCGTCGTGGTGGCGTCGGTGTGTGGGTGGAGTGGTGGTGGGGCTTTGGTGTACTGAACGAGGTTAACACGAGGCTTGGGAGGTTCGATTTCTTGGGCTATGTGGCGGCATTCGACTGGGAATGGCCGGAATTCAAGGTAAGGGTATGGGTGTTGTGATTTTCTTGGGTTTTTGGGCTGCTTTGGTGTTGATTTGGGTTGAAGGTTGGTATCGGTTCGTGTTTTCATTTCTTTGATTGTTTTGTGGTTTTGGACATGGTGGTGGTAGTTTTTGGGTTTCGATTTTTGGTGGTGGAGGTGTAGTTGCTCTCGGTTTTGGATGGGGGTTTGGCTACTGATTTGGCAGTGAATGGTGGTGGCTTTGGGTGGCTGCAGCTTGCGGTTTGTAGTCGGGTTGGTGGAGTTGGAGTTGGGTGTTCTGCTGGGAAAGTGGCTATGGTGTTGAGTAGCTTCGTGGGTTGGTGTTGGCAGTGGAGGTTGGTGAATGGTGGTTTGATGTTCTTGAGGTTGCAGCTCGTGTGTGTGCTTGCAGCTGGGATTGGGTGATGATTTAGTGTGAACATCGTGTTGATGACTGAGTGGTGATGAATGGCGAAATGGGCTGCATAGTGTTGCAGATTGGGGAGTTCACTGTTGATGCTAGAAATGGTCGTTCTAGCATCAATGGTGACCTAAAGTGAAAATGGGTTGAGGGTGTGAGGGAGGAGATGGTGTTGATGCTAGAAATTGATGTTCTAGCATCCACATTAATCTCCAAAAATTGAGGAAAAGAGAGAAAGCTTACCAAAAATGATTGCTAGATTGGTGAGGAGATGAGGGAGGTGGAGTGTCTATGAATAGAATTTTCTAGGGCACAAATCCCTAGGCAACTAATGGGGCCAGGATGTTGGGCCGAGAAATATTTTCTATTTGGACTTAAAAGCAATGGACCTAAATGAATTTGGGCTAAAAAGAATTAAAATTTCGATTTGGACATATTTAATGCCCATGTAATTGGATTGAGAAGTTGGACTTAATATAATTATAGAACATATAAATTTAACTTAATTCTACTAAACCTTGGATTTAAAAATAAAATAACAAGAAATTAATACTTTAAACTTATTTGGAAACAAATTCGGTTTGAAATAATTTAAGTTCGATTATAACGGCTAGACGAACGCGTTTTCACTTTAACGTTAGGGTTTAAAGTTTAGCGATACGTTTTTCGAGAAAATAATTTTATTTTATTTAAAAATTCTCGGTCGCTACAGATTGTATCTCATGGACTATTCTATTACTGACACTGTAGGGTTAACTGGCTGTGGAGCTTGTCTCATCTCTTGCACTGCCCAAAGTAATTCCCTGATTACGTCGGCTTGAGTTGGTCGTGCCATAACCTTCATGAAATTAAAGGTAGTTCATAACAGTTGACTAAGGCGTACGAACAACGTAAGCAAATAAAGGATAACTCGAATGATGGAAATAGAAACCAAGCATCATTTCAGTAATAATTCAACTTCTTTTAATGGGAGTACATGAGTAGGAAGGCAAGTACGCCGAACATTTTTTTAATACAATAAGATATCAAACCTACTCTAGATTCTATCTCTTTACTTTCCTTCGGTACACATGATTTGGCGTCCGAGAACTCTCCTAGCGTGGGGTCAGTGTCTTCTTCGGGTTCTTCCTCGGGATCGTCCTCGAGTGCTAACTTATCTTCTTGCCCAGGTTCGGGCTCGAGCATTGGCTCATGTTTTGGCTCCTCTTCAGGTGCTATCCCAAAGCGGTGCTCAAAGTACATGGGCCAATATGCTACGAATCTCACACAGAAGGTGTCATACTCTATATATATATATGCTACGAGCTATTTCCGCATAGTCGCTTCGAAAGGTCGAGAGTAAGTGATGGATCAACCGGCGATTACAGGTCACATAGCCATGTTGTATGGCCCAATCACATACGATATTCAGCTGCTCTACATGTTGAGCAATTGTCCAATCACATCTAGGCCTGAAGCGGTCATAATCTCTAATGGCTTCTTCTGCGTCATTGGGTACATTCTTACGAATGGGTGTCATGTCATAAACCAATTATGTAAAGTCCAATTAGGGTTTAATCATCTCTATTAGTTAAAATTACAAGGACGTAAAGAAAATAATTGAAAAACTCTTCAAATTATGCTCAAACTCGTCTTTCTTTCTTTCTTTCTAATTCGGATACACTTTCTTTCTCTTTCTTCTAAGTCTCATAAATCGTTAAAACAGGTATCCGAAATATAATAATGTTAAACTTCTTTTACCTTCGGAGTCGGTGGATCGAATGATGGCAGTGACAACTTTCATTAATGATAATTAAATAGTATAGATTATCTCTAAATTTTATTTTATTTTTTAAAATTTAGCTAGTCTCCAGAAACGCAGACTGGCTCTGATACCAAGTTGTAGCGCCCCGAGTTCCGTGAACCCGGATTGCCACGTCATCGTCTGTTGCCCTAAATTTAATAAAACGATTTGCGGAAATAACCTAATTTTTAAAAACATCACATTCGTAATTGTAAACTTTGTCGACAACAAAACTCATTTAAATAATTTAAGATAATTGTTTAAACTTTAAATTCAAGTTTGAAATAACTGAAATAACAAAGTACGTTAATAATGTTCGAAATGCGTAAATTTCAAAAGTAAATAACTTCAACTATTAATTCATGCCACCACTACCCATCACACTCGACTATCTCCGAAATTTGTAAATATTGATAAAATAACGGTATGAGTATTTCAAAGAAATACTAAGTAGACTTATCGCCGATAATTAATTTACAGAATAACTGAACACTAATTATGCAAAATATACAATGATGTCATCATCATCATCATTGGCTCATTTTCTTGAAAATCATAGGGTGTGGGTAGTCTCGTATCATGTATTTAAGCATACAAGTTATGCATAATATTCTCATCTAATCTCATAAAAGATACTCGTCTCTTTTTACGTATTAAAGCATATAAGTTATGGCAAGCATAACAATATCATATATCTCATATGACATATTCTCATCTCATGCATTAAAGTATATAAATAACGTAAATTCACATAAAACGTGCAATTATAATTTAAACTAATTAATGGTGGCAAGTCTAACTCAATTAGCTCGAGTTACGTGAAAAGTGGAACGAGAAATAACCTTGATCTCCTAATTGTCCGCACGTTTCGTCTAGCCAAAATAGGAAAATAAGTATCGAATTAGTATTTCAAAATTTTAAAGTTTTAGAATGATAAAATAAAGTTCAGGGGCTTAATTGAAAATTTATTGAAACTGAAATAAATAACTTAAAATGATAAAATAAAGTTCAGGGACTTAATTGGAAATTTATTGAAACTGAAATTAATAACTTAAAATAATAAAATAAAGTTCAGGGGCTTAATTGAAAATTTATTGCAACTGAAATAAATAACTTAAAATGATAAAATAAAGTTCAGGGACTTAATTAGAAATTTATTGAAACTAGAATTTGAAAAGTTTAAGGACTGAAAATAGATTTTCTAAAATAGTGGGCTAACTGTGGATAGTTGGAATTCCAGGGACTGAATCATTAAATATTAGAATTTTGGGACCACATTAAATAACTTTTAAATGATAGAAATATAGTTCAGGGGCTGAAATATTGACTTTTAAAAATAGGGGCTAAAATGGGTAATTTTTAATAAAAATCAAAATGAATAAAAATCAAATTTCTTTTTCTCTCTCTCTCTCCCATTCCCGTCTTCTACAAAGGCGAGAAAAAGAGAGAACGGCGACGGGAAGGGCCCCTTCGATCCCACCACCGGCCAAACGGTCGGTGGCAGCGCCCCCGTCTGTGGTGGTGCCGTTGCGTGTGGGGGCGACTGGGATGGGTTTTGGCGCACGGGTAGAAGGCTGGTCCGAGGCGGAGAGCTCAGGTTCTTGGTCTTTCGGTGGCAATCAAGCCGGAAAAGGTCAGGAAAGGAGGTAAGTTTAGGGGTTTTGGTTTTTCCTTGGTTTTGTATGGATGATTGGGTGTTGGGGTGAAAACAAATGGTGGCTGCAGCTTGCATTTTCTAGTCGGTGTTGGTGGTTCGAATGGTGGATTGGGCTGAGGTGAACCCTTGCAGTTTGGGCCTGTGGTTTGAGATTTGGGTGGCTGGAGTTGTGTGTTTGCAGCTAGGTTTTGGCTGGGTCTCGAGAGTTGGTGGTTTGAGCAGATGAGGTGTTGATTTGGGACTGTGGTTTTCGGGTTGGTGTGTGTCCGTGTGGGGTGTTGTAGGTGGTGGCCATGGTGGTGCTTGTGGTGGTTTTTGGGTGAAATGGTTGTCGATTTTTCGGTGAAGCAGTGAGTTGAGGCTGGGTTTGTGTGACTGCTTGCATTGATTTTGTAGTTGGGATTGGGGCTAGTGAAGAGCTGCTTTCAGCTCATGTGTTTGTTTGGTTTTGAGAGTGATGTTGGTGCAGTTGGTGTTTTTGGGGTGAATGGTGGTTTGGTGGTTCGTTGAGGTCTCGAGAGTGAGGGGGTGGTATTAGGCAATGGAGGTGTTGTGTTGGTGAGGAGATGGTGGTGTTGATGCTAGAAATTGATGTTCTAGCATCAACATTGGTCTCCAAAATTTGAGGGAGGGGAGAAACTTACCAAAAATGGCTGCTAGAATGGTGATGATGGGAGGAAAAGAGTGTTATATGAACAATAGAAAATTAGGGCACAAATTCCTAGGAAACTAATTGGGCCAAGAAGTTGGGCTTTAGGGATAATCCTAATTGGACCTAAATGGATTGAGCTAAAAATAATCCATATTTAGACTATCAAAATTTTGGACCCTAAAATAAAATATTGTACATTAAAATTATCAAAATTTGGCTTTAAAATGAAAATAATAAGAAATTGATACTTTAGAATTATTCGAGGTTGGACTCGATTCGAGTAGATTTAAATTTGTTTTATAACGGCTAGACGAATGCTTTTTCATTTTAAAATTTGGAGTTTAAAATTTAGCGACACGTTTTTCAAGATAAAAATAATTTTATATTATTTAAAAAAATTCTCGATCGCTACATGCTACACATGGCTATGAAGGTGGAGAGGCAATTGAAGAGGAAGTGGACAGCAAGGTACTCATATGGTGCTTCGGGTTATAACTAATCCTTGAAACTGAATTGGGATAATAACAATGGAGATGAGGTTGTTTCTAGGGATAAAATTGAATTGCCGAAGGTAAAGAAAGATAATGTTAGCAAGAAAATGAAATCCCAACCATCAAGGAATCGAGACATCAAATGCTTTTGGTCTTTGGGGTCGAGGCACATCGCTTCTCAATGTCCAAACAAAAGAGCGATGATTTTGCAGGATAATGGAAAGGTGAGTGAAAGTGAGTGTGATTGTGAAGGCATGTCGAAGTTGGAGGAGGATAGTGATGGAGGCAGAGTAGAATATGCTATTAGCGAGCTATTAGTCACGAGATGAGCTCTTAACACTTAAATCAAGGCAGATGACTTTGAGCAACAAAGAGAAAGTATTTTCTATACATGGTGCCACATCAATATTAATGTATGTAGCATGATCATTGACGGTGGAAGTAGTACAAATGTAGCTAGCACTAATCTAGTGGAAAAATTGAGATTGACTATGCTTAAACACCATATGCCCTATAAACAAGATCACTGTAGAGAATAGTTACCCTATTCCGCTAGTCGCCGATTAGTTCGATCGACTGAGTCGGGCTAGGTACTATACAAAGATTGATCTTAGGTCTGGATACTGGCAAGTTTGGATCAAGGTGGGAGATGAAGCAAAGACTACGGTGGTAACTAGATATGGAGCCTTCAAATTCAAAGTGATGCCTTTTGGCCTGACAAACGCTCCCGCAACATTTTGTATGATGATGAATCAGGTACTTTATGGGTTTTTGGATGATTTTGTGGTGGTGTACCTGGATGACATAGTCATATATAGCGAGACATTGGAGGAACATGTGCAACATGTGAGACATGTTTTTAATCGATTACGAGAGAATGAACTCTGCGCCAAACCAACCAAATACTTATTCGCTCAGACGTTAATCAGATTTTTAGGTCACATCATCGAACAAGGTAAAATATGCATGGATGCAGAGAAGGTTACAGCTATCAAAGATTGGCAACCACCAAATAATGTACATAATGTACGTTCATTTCTTGGGCTATGCAATTACTATCGCCAATTTATGAATGGATATTTAGAAATTGCATTGCCCCTTATGGAATTGACAAAGAAGGATAAGGATTGGGACTAGTCATCCCAATGCCAAGATGCTTTCGAAAGGTTGAAGAAATCTATGTGGACGAACTCGGTATTACCCTTACCGGATACGACCAAACCTTTCGAAGTGTATACCGATGCCTCAGACTTTGCAAGAAGGACATCCGGTAGCGTATGAGAGTCGAAAGCTGAATCCAACAAAACGTCATTACTCGACGCACAAAAAAGAGTTGTTGGAGGTAGTTCATTGCCTTAGGGTAAGGCGTCACTATTTTCTTGGGTCTCCATTTATTGTAAAGACATATAATACTATAGTGAGTCACTTCATGTCCCAACCGAAACTTTCAAGCAAACAGGCTCGTTGGCAGGAACTTTTTTCAAAATTCAATTTTATGCTAAGTATCATCCTAGATCTAGAAATCATGTTGCCGATGCTCTTAGTCACCGGGCCAACTTGGCCACTATTTACTCTATGGCTGCTCTTTCAGGGAGCACAGTTACTACAAACACAAGGGACCAAATTCAGGCACTTTTGGATAAGGACCTGACTACTCAGTATTTGGTCGACCTTATAAAGTAGGGCAAAACTCACCTGTTCTGGCTCGACGAGGGCCTAGTAAAGACTAAAGGAGACCGCCTTTATGTTCCTAAAGGCGGAGATTTGAGAAAGTCATTAATCACGGAATGCTACGACACGATTTGGGCAGGGCATCTTTAGAGGGGAACACACTTTTGCACTACTGCAGCGTACATACTATTGGCCTCAAATGCGGGACAACATTGCAACTTATGTGAAAACTTACCTTGTGTACTAGCAAGATAAGTCGGATCATCAGAAAAAGGCAGGCTTGCTGGAGCCCCTTTTGTCCCAACCAGACCATTCGAGAGTGTATCGATGGACTACATTACCAGTTTGCCAAAGGTTGGAGGTTTTAGTACCATCATCGTCGTGGTAGACCGTCTATCTAAGTATACAACTTTCATCACAGCGCCCAAGTATGTATCAGCCGAAGAGACAGCTCAACTCTTCTTCAAACATATTGTCAAATACTGGGGATTGCCTAACGACATCTTCAGTGATCGGGATCTTCGATTTACTAGCATATTTTGGACCGAGTTGTTCAAACTTCTTGGTTCAACTTTGAGCATGAGCTCTAGCTTTCACCCACAATCTGACGGACAAACGGAACGCTTCAATTCTATGCTGGAAAATATTTTCGGCACTTTATCTCTACTTCGCAAAAAAATTGGGTGAAACTTTTGGATGCGGCTATGATGTGTTTCAATACCCAAAAGAGCTCTTCCACCAATAAGAGTCATTTTGAGATTGCTATTGGTCAGCAACCGTTACTCCCTCATACGGTAGATATCGATCAAAGTACCAAGTCCCCTCAAGCAAAAAGCTTCTCTCAAGAGTGGAAACGAAATATTGAAATTGATTGGAGTTATCTTGAGAAAGCTTAGAAACGGTACAAGAAGTTTGCGGATCTAAAGCGTCATTTCCTTGAATTTAATGTTAGAGAGTAATGGTGAAACTCCCTAACAGAAACTGTTATAAACTGACAAAAAGGAAAGATTCAAGATTGGTACCAAAACATGTTGGACCATTACCTATCGTGAAGAGGATTGGCAAAGTCGCATACAGAGTTACACTCCCTTCATGGTGCAAAATCCACGAAGTCCTTCATGTTGGCATACTCAAGCCATACTTTGCCGACAAGGAGGATGCATTCATAAATGAACCAAAGTGACCTGTGTTTGAACTGAAAAGAAGGTTGCTGAAGAGATTCTTGACTATCGAACTACTCGAGCTTCTAGAAAATATCATCAAGAGTACTTGGTCAAATGGAGAGGATGCAGCAGCGAGGAGAATACTTGGAAAAGTGAAAAAGACCTTGAAGCCCTCAAACCATTAATTGAAGCATATCATTCATTGATAGCTCCGAGGACGTAGCCAAAATAAATGGGAGAGAATGTCACGGACCGCAGCTTTACTTAAACCCCGTGCCTCTATCGCAACCGCAGTTTACCCAACTTCGACTGCACATTGTAAATATTTTATTTCAATTGTAAAATAGTTAGAAATTAGAAAAATATGATTCTAGAGACTTTAAACGTCTACTCCGGTCACTTGGATTTTTGTTCTGAATGCTATTAAAGGGGGTATTAATCTTTCAAACATTTTCAAGTTTTCTAGTGTTCGCCCCCTGCACTAGCCATTGTAATTGTCTACTTTCGTCTATTGTAATGTTCAGCTTTCAAGCAATCAATGATCAAGTTTATTTCAATGCATTTCAATTTCATGTTGTAAGCTTTCTTTAAATTGTGATCAAATTTACTTTCGTCATGAAACAACCTAAAGAAGGCGGAAGGTAGTCTAGCGGAGCAGACTACTGCTGCACGGTGTCCCTTTATATGCTAAGAAGAAAGGTAACTCGTGAAATCTGGGAAGGCAACCCGATTGAAGAGAGATTTTGCCATCATTATATTCAAAGCACAAATTAAGATTTCATAGCAACTTTTCGATAAATCTAATCACATGTGATAATTGTAAAATAGAAGGGCTTACAAAAGGAGAGATCATGAAAACGGTAAAACTTCTTAAAGAAAAGGGAAAAAAAAATATTATTGGCCATCTATGATATACGTATCCATACTTTTATTGTGACATTCAAATTACCCAATTATTTTGAAAATTGAAAGAACGACACTGGATAATCTCACATTTAAAGATTCTTACACATTTTAATCATATAGAGATAACGAGAAGAGGATAAAAATTATTTCATTCCATTCGATTCAAAGAATAAATTGATTGTTTTTTTAAAACAAAAACTTCTCCCTAATTGAGCAAACCATTCTCAAAGTACATCAACTATTTTGAATCTCTAATAGGTGCATATCCTGGTATACCTACGTGGTCTAGTTCAGAGCCATGTATAAAATGTAATACAATCCTATCAGATTTTCTCTCGACCATAAGCTAAATCAAGATAAGATGATAAGCCAACGTGGCAAATCATACAGTATTTTTCACTTCCTTTGACTAAAACACAAACTCTCTCTTCCCACGAACTAAGCCATGGCTTCCCCAACTTTGATCACCCCTACCACTTCTACACCAAAATCTCTCACACCTATCAGATCAAAACTCGCCACCACCACCACAAACGGCACCGCCACCGGTACTGCTACCAATGCAACAACTGCGTTATCCACTCATCGTCGCGACTTTTTATATCTTGTGGCTGGTTTCGTCTCTCCAGTTTTACTCCTCCCAGTAACGCCAGCGTGGGCCGCCTTGGAAGATGAATATGTAAAGGAGACTGAGGACGTAATCAGCAAGGTCAGAACTACCATTAACTTGGACAAGAATGACCCTAACATAGATTCTGCTGTAGCTCAGTTAAGGGAAACATCCAATTCTTGGGTGGCCAAGTATAGAAGGGAGAAGGCTTTGCTGGGCCGAGCTTCGTTTCGCGATATTTATTCCGCGCTTAATGCTGTTTCAGGCCATTATATTAGCTTCGGCCCCACCGCACCAATCCCTGCTAAGAGGAAGCAAAGAATCCTTGAAGAGATGGACACTGCTGAGAAGTCTCTGTTGAGGGGAAGATGAAACAGGCTTGTCACAATTTTTTGGGTATGTTTTGTAATTTCGTAATTTGTTTATGAGGTTTATCGTGTTCATTTCTATGAAGAGAATAATCATAAGTATATTGAAATTGCAGTATACTTAAAATTTTAGATAATGTACTTGTGACACGCTTGATGGAAAAATTGGCTAATAGTAGACGTTTAATAAGAAAAAACTAAAATTTTATCTATTATAGTATCTAATTCTATCGATTTTGTAAAGTCCCGGGTTCCATGAACTTGAAGTGTCACGTCATCCTCATTTGTCTTGAATTTAATAAAAAGATTTGTGGAAATATCTAAATTTTAAAGATCACATTTATAATTGTGAACCTCATCGACAACAAAAACTCATTTGATTTACTTAGGATAATTGATTGAACTTTAAATCTCAAGTTTGAAATAACTGAAATGACAAAGTAAGTTAATAATATTCATAATTGGTAATTTCAAAAGTAAATAACTTTTTCTATTAAATCGCGTCACCACCGCCCATCAAACTCGATCGTCTCTGAAATCTGCAAATGTTATCGTCAATAATTAATTTACAAATTAATTGAACACTTAAATTATGCAATTTATACAGTGACATCATCATCATCATAAGCTCATTTTCTTTAAAATCATAGGCTCTTTTAAAATCATAGGGTGTTGTTAATCTCGTCTCATGCATTTAAGCACATAAGTTATTCATAACAACATCATCTTATCTCATAAGATATAGTCTCGTCTATTCTCATGCATTGAAGCATATAAGTTATACAAGCATAACCACATCATTTATCTCATAAGAGATATTCTTCTCTCATGCATTAAAATATATAAATCACGAAAAGTCACATAATACATGCAATTATAATTTAAATTAATTAATAGGAGCGAGTCTACCTCAAATTATCTCGAGTCACGTACAAAGTGGAGCGGGAAGTAACCTCAATCTCCTAATCGTCCGTACGTTTCGTCTAGCCAAAATAGGAAATAAATCTTGAATTAGTATCTCGAAATTTTAAAGATTTAAAATGATAAAATAAAACTTAGGGACTTAAATGAAAATTTATTAAAACTAAAATTTGAAAAGTTTAAGGACTGAAAATATATTTTTCTAAATTAGTGGACTGACTATGGGAAAACAGGAACTCCAGAGGCTGTCTCATTAACAACTGAAAATTTGGGATCGAAATAAATAACTTTTAAAACTTGGGGCTTAAGGGAAAATTTTAAAAAATTAAAATATATACAAAATATATCTATATCTCACTCCCTCTCTCTCTCTCATTTTCGAAAAGCATAGAGGAGAGGAAGCCGACGACGGGAAGGGGCTCTGCCCCTTCCTCCGATTCTGTCAGCGCCACCGTCGTATGGTGGCGTCGGTGTATGTGTGTGTGGTGGCGACTGGGGGGATTTTGTTGCATGGACCGAAAGCTAACTGAGGCTTGGAGGGCTCGAATTTCTGGGTTCTTCCGGTGGTAATCAGGCCGAAAATGGGGCCGAGAATGAGGTAAGTTTATAGGTCAGGTTATTTCTTGATTTTGTGGCTGTTTGGTGTTGATTTTAGGGGTGAAATGGTGGCTATCAATTGGATGGCATTGTAGCGCTCCGAGTTCTGTTAACCCGGATTGCCACGTCATCGTCTTTTGACCTAATTTAATAATCGAAAATCGCGGAAATAACCTAATTTTGAAATCACATTTGTAATTGAAAAACTTCGTCGACAAGTAAACTCATAGGAATTTGCTTTAAAATTTAAATATCATGTTTTAGAAATAGCAGAAACGATAAAATGTTATCAATATTCAAATACATAAACTTCAAGATTTAATAATTTCGATAATCAAATTTTTCTATGCCACCACTGTCCATCAATCATGATCGCCTCTGAAATATGCAAATATGGTTAAAATAACAGAATGGGTATTTCGAAGAAATACTCAGTAGACTCATCGCCGATAATTAATTTACAGAATAATTGAATACACACTTATGCAATATACAACGTGATATCTTCGTTGATTTATTTTCTTGAAAATCATAGGCTCTTTAAAATCATGGGGTGTGGGTAGTCTTTCTTTCTTGTGCGTATGAAGCACATACGTTATGCATAACATTCTCATCTTATCTCATAAGAGATTTTCATTTTTCTCATACAATTAAGCATATAAGTTATGGCAAGCATAACAATATCATATATCGCATATGACAAATTCTCATCTCATGCATTAAAGCATATAAATCACGTAATTTCACATAAAGCATGCAATTATAATTTAAACTAATTAATGGTGGCGAGTCTACCTCAATATCTCAAGTTTCGTGAAAATGGTGCGAGAAGTAACTTCAATCTCCTAATTGTCCGTACGTTTCGTTTAGCCAAAATAGAAAATAAGTTTGAATTAGTACTTCAAAACTTTAAAGTTTTAAAGTGTTGAAATTAAGTTTAAGGGCTTAATTGAAAATTATTGAAAATGATAAAATAAAGTTTAGGGGCTAAATTGAAAATTTATTAAATCTGAAAATAAAAGTTTAATGGCTAAAATAGTAATTTTTGAAAGTTGGGGACTAAACTGTAAATATAATAAAGCTGAAAATAAAAGCTAAAAGCTGAAATAATAACTTTTATAAATTTAGGGACTAAACTATAAATATAATAAAGCTGGAAATAAAACTTAAAAGCTAAAATAATAACTTTTATAAGTTTAGGGACTAAATTGTAAATATAATAAAGCTGAAAATAAAACTTAAAAGCTGAAATAATAACTCTTATAAGTTTAGGGACTAAACTGTAAATCTTATTAAAGCTGAAAATAGAACTAAAAACTAAAATAATAGTTTTTATGTATTAGGGACTTAATTGAACATTTATTAAAACTGAAAATGAAAATTTTGGGACTAAAATTTAAAATACTTAAAACTTTGGAACTTAAATAAATCAAATAAATAATGTGGGGACTTAAAAGGTAAATCTCAAAATGAAAATATAAATATATATATATATATCATCTCCATCTCCCTCTCTCGTTCGACAGAGGAGATGGAGTTCGATGGGGAAGGGGCTCCGTTCCGACCGCCGGCCAGAAAACGGCACCGGCGCCATCGTCGCGTGGTGGCGTCGGTGCGGGGGGGAGGAAGGGTAGTTAGTGCCGTGGATTTGCGGCCGGTTCGAGGCTAGGGATTCGAGTTTGTGATTTTCTTGGTGGCAATCATGCTCGAAAGTGGTTTGGAGGATGAGGTAAGTTATGGGTCTTTTATTCCTTCGTTTTGTGTGGCTATTGGTGTTGTTTTGGGGCGGTTTGGTGGCTGCTTAAGTGGCGGCTGAGGTGGTGGTGTTTGGAACCGGTGGCTGGTAGTGCATTTGGGTGTTGATTTTTGAGTTGAAATGGTGGTTGTTTGGGTACTGTGGCTGCTTGATGGTGAGTTGGGTTTGGGGCATTTTTGGGTTCGGTTTTATGAATGTGGGGGTAGTGACTGGTGGTGTCTTGCTGTCGATTTTGGAGGTTAGTTGGGGCTCGTTAGTGAGTTTGTCTTGCAGTGAGTGGAATGTTGGTGTTGGTTTGATGTCGCAGTGAGTTGGGCTCGGTTTTGGTGTGGGTGTTGGTGAGGGTTGATGTTGGTCTCGTGTGTTGGCTTGGCAGTGGAGCTTGCAGGGAGTTGGGTTTGAAAATGGTGAATGGTGTAGTGATTGTTGGCTGCACAGTGTTGCAACTTGGGGGAGTTCACTGTTGATGCTAGAAATGGATTTTCTAGCATCAATGGTGTCTCACATTGGACACATTGCAAAAGAGAGAGAGTTGGAAAGATGGACAAATTTTTACCAAATGAATGTGTGAGTGTGAGTGTGGTATAAATAGAGATAATTAGGGCACAAAACCCTAGGCGGGTAATTAGGCCAATTAGTTGGGCTTTAGGGTTTTCTAATTGGGCTAAAATAAATAAATTCCGATTTTGGGCTCATTTAATTGGACTTAAATGAATTGGGCTAAAAGAATTAAAATTTAAATCGGGCTTATGTAATTGGACTAAAAATATTGGATTTTAATAATTGGGCTTGAAATTATTAAAAATTGGATTTTAATAATTGGGCTTGAAATTATTAAAAATTGGATTTAAATAAAATAAATCGAAATTGATAATAAAATTACTATTCGGGATTGGATTCGATCGAATAGATTTGAATTCGTTTTTATAACAGCTAGACGAACGCGCTTCTCTAAAAAAATTAGGGTTAACGTTTAGCGATACGTTTTTCGAGAAAACTAATTTATATAAATTAAAAGTTCGCGGTCACTACAGGCGTGGTTGTCCGTGTACGATGGTTTTGTGGCTGTCCGTGAGGGTCGCAGGTGGTGGTGCTTGGATATGGTGGAGTTGGCGTGGTGGCTCGAATGGGTGGTTGGACCGTGGAATGGATGGATGCAGCTTGTGTGTTTGCAGTTCGAATGGCTACAGCCTGTGTGTGTTTGCAGTTGGGTTTTGGCTGGGTTTGAGGCATTAGGATTGTGTGAACCACCATATTGTTGGTGCTAGAAATTGAGGTTCTAGCATCAACGTGAATTTTCACTGTAAAATGAATTGAGGAAAAATTTCTTACCCAGATTGCTTGGCTACATGAATAGTGAGGAGAGGAGGAAATGAGAGTTATATGAACTTTAGAATTTTAGGGCACAAAATTCTAGGAGTTAAATGGGCCAAGAATTTGGGCTACAATAATTTTTTCTAATTGGATTTTAAGTGAGGACTGGAATAATCAAGACTTGGACTAACAAAATTTTGGACTCTAAATAATAAAATATTGTACTTAAAATTATTAAAATTTGAATTTAAAAATGATAAGGAATTTGATATTTTAAAATTGACTTGATTTGAATAGGTTTAAATTTTGCTTTATAATGACTAGACGAACACTCTTTCATTTTAAAATTTAGGGTTAAAACTTAGCGACGTGTTTTTGAATAAAAGAATAATTTTATATTATTTAAAATTCTCGGACGCTATAGATTTTATACACTAAACATATTTTTAAGGAAGTATTTAGATAACATAAGTACATTGGTACAAGTCTCTCAACCGTTTACCCTTGCTTGATTCATGATGTTAGGCGTCATTGGTGAGACAAATTTATGCAACAAAATAAGAAATAATTTACAGTTTGGTATATGTATTTTGATTGTCGGCACGCTTGAATAAAATTGGTCAAGAGTTAAGATGGTAAAAATATTTTAAATTCTAAGTTAAGAACATTAACAAAGCTGCTACAAGTATATTGCGAGTTACATTATGGATTGCGTTCTTCAATGTGGTATAATCTACACCATTGATTTTCCCCTTACTTTTCCCATCAATGCACAGATTCCCCCCACATAGGAAGGAATATCAAGCTAGATGTACACCAAAGTTTACATTTAGCATTATTCTAACATAAATCCTATAAGTCTAACTTGCTGCATTATCCATTTACGCTTCACATGTCTGGGGTAGCTATACTTAAAAGAAGTGAGAGATACTAAGGTTACTATGAGATCAATCACAAATTCGGGGGCTTGAAACGTTATATTAGGAGCATCACACAATAAACTACGGTATCAACAGAGTAATCATCAAAAGCGATGAAATTGGAAAACCAAGTCATCATTTCCAAGTAAAGATACCAAGAAGATGCAATGGCCGTAAAACAAGGCATTAGTTATCACAAGTAATTGAGAATCTTGTGTTGCATAGAATTCTTGTGGAGAATATGGAAGAGTGTTTTCTTGGACGAGTTTTTTCACCACAAGTGGTGTTAAAATTTTCAATAACGCTTTTCTCGAGACATCATATAAATCTAATATGGATTATGCTACTTGTACATAAATATGGTACATACAAGATTATATAAAATGATGTGTAAGGAAAATATTGGATGAAAAAGTTGACTGTGTTTTAAACTAGTAGATGCTAGATTGACATATGACATTATGTAATCTCTTATGTAAACAAATTATGTACGTGTAGCAAGATACATCTAACATATGCTCACAAATAGGGGCGGAGCCAGGAATTTTTGTCAGGGTGGGCACAATTTATTGATGTTCAACGTCGAGTTTTTGTCATGAATGTATGATAATAAAAATATAAGACAATATTACGACAATATTAAAAATGACATAGTTTATAAATTACACTTAATTCTTTCAAGTTTTCATACTTTGATATCCTTATACAATAACTTCATTATCGAGTTTCAAAAATATGTTTTTTTCTACATAAACAATTGCGTTATCATCCATCCACATATCACCCATCCGATTACGCAATCTATCATTTACAATGCTCACTGCAGAAAAGACTCTCTCCACAATAGCGGTAGCAACCGATAGAATCAATGCTAAAGTCAAAATTCACAAAATATCCGATACATAGCTGACCTACTAGCTGTTTTTGATTCAAGCTAATATTGTTTTACTTTCATGATTAAAAGGTAAAAAGAAGTCTACTATTTATCAAGGGTAGGCGTAGACACTAGTAAAAAGAAAATGTTAATAATTTGGTAATTTCAATTTCTTCAATCAATCCAACCATCTCCCTACCCCTACCCCTACCCCTCATCGTCATCTTCATCCTACAATTCTAGAAGTCCACCAAATTAATATGCATAATAAAATTGAAGGATTTTAAATTAAAATTAACTAATCAATTACATACTTCTCCACTTCTATCCTTGTCTTCATCGTCCTCGTCATTCACTTCGGATTTCGACTTGTTGGACCTCTTCTTCAGCTCCAACTCACAGCATCTGACAAGGATTTCCAATTGTCACCACCAGCTTTTCCGACCTACATAATTTATGTAACATTAATTTGAGACAGAGTAAAAAATTGAAATTGATAATACTGAAAAATAAATTCGAAGCAACTTGGACCAAACTTCGGGATCTGAATACATGACAAAGTACTTACAGCGGCAACCGATTTGTTGTTGGGGTGCTTCTCTTTGTATTATTTCCTGAAGTCCTCCGTTAAATGGAGTGAAATGGAGGGCCGGAGGCGGAGGCGGAGTAGACGGGTGTGAAGTGAAATGGAGTAGATGGGTCACGGGTCACTTGTGAAATTGAGTAGATGGGTATGAAGTGAAATGGTGTTTACATTTTTTGGACTGGGCTGGGCCTGGGACGTTGGGTATAGTATATTTGGATGTAATTTTAGGCTTCCTCATTGGGTTGGAACTTAACATATAATAAAAAAAAAATTCGAGCCCAAAAGTTCAGGCCCACACTGAACCATACTGGGCTCCGCCCCTGCTCACAAAAGAACTTTTACTTGTAGAAGTAGGAAGAGAAAAATGTACAGGAGAGGGCAAGATCGTATTTAAGACATGTATTAATTGGACATTACTATAAAACCCAATCAGCCAATCTATTTTTCATACAAGTAGGTAGTTGGTAAGTATATTTTATTCATTTATATAGGCTTCTAAACTTTATTTATTGCTAAGTAGAGTGAATATCTACCCAATTTAGTATAAAATATGTTAATTGTAGGTAAAGTTCGAACTTGAATACAATTAGCACGAAAAAGGCATTTTGGAGTTTAATTGAAGTTGATTCGGAGCAAATTGAAAATTAATTGGTGTGCACATAATCAAGTAAAAAAATAGAGTTATCAAGAAAAATTCATAAGTTTCAAGAGATGAATTCAAAATTTGAAAGTTTGAGTACTAAATTGCACAATTCTAAGACTTGCATCGGAACGATTTTGGTTATACTCATCTGAACAACCACTCCACCTTCTAGTTATGCTCTGATATAGATGAGATCCTTGTTAAATCAGATATGAACCAATTTAAATTATCATATCATCACCTGAACATACAAGCATATTGTCTTTGTTATATGAAGATACTTGAGTATATGCTTTACCTATGTCTAGTGATCCGATCCTAGGCCAGATTGATAACAACTAATAATATTTACAACATGTATCTTATCTAGCACAAAACATTGAATACGTGAGGCTTCCACTATAGGAAGCACAAGGTACCTTCTTTATGTGTTATATTATAGTAGGAGTTGTTGACTGCAATTTTTGTAAAGGTTACGTGGCCAACAGGTAAATATTCCACGTAGATAGCTTCTTGCACATGACAACAAATCATTAGTCACTCGTGGCCTTTTCCGGTGGTGGTGGAGGTGGTCATGAGCATTCTGATGATCAAGTTAGTTAACATTGAAGGAGAATGGAGTAACATACTTAATTCAAAGAAAATAAGGTAAATGGTGTATATTAGAGTGTAGAATTGTGTTACCTTTCAAATGGTGCTGAGTGGATATTTATAGAGAAATAGGTAAATTTAGAATCGTTGGATGAAGGAACACGTGTCCTTATCTGTTGGATGAGGCGTCCTCTCCTAGGTATCAATCAATTAGTCCATACGTTGGCGAGCATTAATGCCCCTAATGAGTGGATTTGGTGATTTGACTTATTAGCATCTATTATGCAGATATCACGTCAATTAATCATGTGGATCTTATTTTGGCAAGATCTTTGTACAAAAACTCCCATAATTAACGCGTACGAGACGATGCAATAGTATTCCAACAGCGTCGCTCCCTCTTTCCTGCTTGTCCTACTGTCTTTCGAGGTGTATTACCTCGGAGCTACAATTTTGCAAACTTAGATAATGACCATACTACGTTGGCAATTCGTAATAGACACGTAGAATATGGACCCTACTTATTTGCATAGTTGGCAACCACGTAGGTGCTGATCTAGAGCCTCTCCATAAGATGCGTAACGATAGTCCCTTCAAGCCATATATGGATATTTATATAATACGTGGAATTTTAATGTAAGATTGTGAAAATTTCTTTTTGTTAGCACAGTATATATATAGTCCTCACATGTCCATGTATGAATATTTATGTAATGCATGGACTTGAAATATAATATTTTGAAAATTTCTTTTTTTTTTTTTTTTTTTTTTTATGTGTGTAGTCCCCCAAGTTCTTGTATGAATATTTATGTAGTGCATGAACTTGTAATGTAAGATTGTGATGGTATAGTCAATCGTGAAGGCAAGGTCCTTGCTTGAGGACCAGACTCTAAATGATGGCAACTTTGAGAAAGTTGTGAAGGCAAAAGTGATGTCCTTACTTGAGAACGAAGCTCTGAATGAAGGCAATGCTGAGAAAAGTTGTAAAGGCAGAGGAGATGTTCTTACTGAGAACGATGCTCTAAATGAAGTAAATTTGAGAAATGTTGTGAAGATAGATGTGATGCCCTTGCTTGACAATGAGGCTCTGAATGAAATAATTTTGAGAAAGGTTGTAAAGGCAGAGGCGATGTCCTTGCATGAGGATGAGGCTCTAAATGAAGGCAACTTTCAGAAAGGCTATGAAGGCAGAGGCGATGTCCTTGCTTGAGGCTCTGAATGAAGCAACTTTTAGAAAGGTTGTGAAGGCAGATGCAATGATCATCAGAATTGTCGAACGTTGAAAACTTGACTGCGAGGGTCTGAGCTGACAAGACATTTCATTGGGTTATGTGCCAATAATTTGAAAGTCATTGCTTGTTCCTAGAAAGACAGCTGAAGTGTCATCTATTCCCAATGCACGAGTCTCTTAGGTCATTATTGCTAATCAGGCATGCGACTATCAAATTTCCTTGCAATGCGCTATGCGCGAGAATGTATTATATGCTCTATCCTGGCCGTCAAGGATGTTGGCACTTGATATTAATAACGTGGATTAATCGATAGATTGAACAAGACTTCATTTGACGACTAAGATTCACGGACTCTGCATATAAAAGACTTCATTTACACTTCGTATGTTTTTCGCTTTTGGTAAAAATTTGAAATCGCCAAGGCACTCTGCAAAACACAAAATCTTCAGTAAAGTTCTTCATACATTTTGGCTATAATCCCAATCTCCATAGACTTAGGACTTTAGCACTATTCATTTCTAGGTAAACGTTTGGATCATTTTACATTTCTCCATCTTTTTTCTTTTTCTCTATGAAGAAATGGTTGCTTCTAGGAGTTCTAGCGAGGTGGATGAGGGTAGGTTAGCACTGGTAGCCTCGAATTTAAGTGAACATGTAGCCTTGTCCTCATATGAGGTGTTAAGGGCTATAATGAGTGGGGGGAACATATAGAAGAGTCCTAATAGCTTAGCGGATAGCTCGATTCATTAGGGGGCTACGGATTACACATTAACAATGAAAACCTCCAACCACACAAAAAAGGATTACAGGCTATCCGATAATATATAGCTAATAATATTGGACCCTTACAAGTTAGGCTGTATTGCTATTAGTGAGGCTATTTTCAAGGCTGCCTTTGTACCCTTTCTTCTATTTTGTATTGAGTTCATGCCTCATTCCAACCTAGCTGAACCCTAACTCATGGAGCCAAATGGTGAGGTCTTGGATGTTTTAGCATGAGGCATCATATAGTATAGAAAATGACATCCTACATTTTCCAAACCCATTATATACCTAAGGTAACGGCCATGGGATGTAAGACCAGGGATGGTACAATCTGACCTCCTAGGGCTCACACTCCATTTTTCATCGACATGCCAACCTCCATCAAGGATTGGAGGGGCTATTGGTGCTAGGCTTCTAGGAGATAGGACACAATGGAGGGTGACCATTGGTGCCTCTGACACTTCCCACCAAGTTTTCAACATATAGTGAGTTTCCCAGTGGCCTAGATTTACTACTTTATCGATTTCACTTCATTTTCTAATTGTCGCTTCTTCATTACAGATTTGTTAACTCTGTGTGAACTGTCTATGGAAGACTTTGATACTATCTATATCATATATTAGCTCCCTCATCCCAACATATCTCACTTGGAGTTGATCAAGAAGAATGGCCTCATGCTTACCCAAGGTATTTTCGACCCGAGTTACTTTATGTTGAAATGTTAATGGGTGAAGTGCTAACACTTGCATATTTGTTGCAAAGGATTGGTTTAAGAAAATGAAGCTGAAACCTGACTTTTCGACCATTAAAAGGATGATAGTTAATATGTGCGCTCTAAAAACCACATCTTCTACATACAAAAAGTAGACGGGAAACTGGAAAATGATAGTAAGAGGCTCCATCCTGGTAATGAGGACAAAGAGGTAAAAGAAAAGCAACCCTTTAAGAAGAAATTAAGGTAAGTCAATCAGAAGTCTTCTTCATCTCGACCAACCGTGGCAAGAGCCTCTCTACCTCCACCTCCTACTACCATCCCAACTGGGATCGTGATAACAAAACAACCACCTCCTACTCCCAAAGTAAATCAGACTTCAAAGACCAAATAGAATCTGCCTCACCGAAGTTAAAAAACCAACCAGTAAGTCTGGCAAAGGTAAGGCCCAAGTTTATTGGGAAAAACCATGAAGAGCTAGTGCCCGAAGTCCTTGAGGCTCTTTCTCTAGAGACTGTCTCTATGGCCATTTCCACAACAAGTATTGGACCAAGGAATGGAAGGACCATACTATCTCACGCAGCTGGAGGACATGGTAAAGGATATACAAGATAAAAATATTGACTTGGCACAGAGGTTAGAGGTTGCCCTACATTATGGCGACGGATCAATGAAGAAAGGGCTAAGGCGGAACAATCCCAGCTAGAGAGGACCGAGGTAGAGAGCAAGATCATAAAAGCTAAAGGTCATGGTTGGCCAACTGAAGAGGGAATTGCACAAGATGGAATGTTAAGTGGTTGCCAGGATGAGAAGGGTTAACTATGCCAACAAGCATCACGTTTAACATAGTGCTAGTTAATCCTTTGGATTTTCTTTATTTGCAATGTAATGGTTTCGGTCCTCCTTTATGTAATTTTATGAATAAAAAATTTATTTCTTTTCCAAGTATTCACACTTATTCCTTCGCTCATGTATACGTCAGATCCTATGTCGTTTCATATTTTTTCTTTACAATAACAATGAAATTTTACTTAACTAACGAATCGTCGTTAATTGAACTCACTCGCCTCATAATTAAAAATGAAATTCGTGAATAAGACGCCTCATGAATAAGAAATTTTGTGTCACTAATTGAACGTCGCTAAGTGTTGTCGCTTTAATTTATTGTTGCCTTAGCGCTTAGGTTTAGACACCTCATGAATATGAAACATCATTGTTAGAGGCTAGAATTCCTCTTGAAGGGCTTTCCCCATGGTTTGTCTATGGAGAGTATCATCTTCGAAAGAATAAGAGTGACCTCTATGGTGGATGTGTTTAGCACTGCATCGTCTAACTACACATCCTTGCTAGAGACTGGCATATCTCTTGAAAGGCTTTCCCCATGGTTTGTACATAGAGAGCATCATCTTCGAAGGAATCAAAGGTGACCTCCCTGGTGGAGTTGTTTAGCACCTCGTAGTTCAAAATGAACATCCTTGCTAGAAGCTAGCGTGCCTCTTGAAGGGCTTCCCCTATGGTTTGTCTATGGAGAGCATCATCTTCGAAGGAATCAGAGGTGACATCCTTGGTAGAGGTGTTTAGCACATCACTATTTGAAGTGGACATCCTTACTAGAGGTGGCATGCCTCTTAAAGGCCTTCTCTCATGGTTTGTCTATAGAGAGCATCATTTTCAAAGGAATCAGAAATGACCTCCCCAGTGGAGATGTAGCACCTCGCCGTTCGAAGTTGACATCCTTGCTAGATGTGACATGTCTTTTGATGGGCTTCACCCATGGTTTGTTCATGGAAAGCATCATTTTCAAAAGAATTAGAGGTGACCTCCCTAGTTAAGGTATTGAGCCCATCACCATTCGAAAGGGACATCCTTGAATTCTTGAAAAGAAGTAAATGTGTAGTAATGAAATTTCATTAATTCGTAACATATTTACATACTGAAGAAGATCATTTGGTATTAGGTTAAGAGTCTACCTTACTAGTAATACTTTCTGAGGTGCTCAACATTCCATTGGTGGGGTTGAGCCTCCCGTCGAGGTCTTCAATATTTTAAGTGTCAGGTCATACTTCCTCCTTAATGCGATAGATACCTTTCCAATTATGGCCTAATGTGCCTGTACATAGCTGTTTAGAGGATAAGAAAACTCCCTTTAAGATAAAATTGCTTATGGGAAACAACATCTTCTTTACCATAATGTAGAAGCGAGTCATTTTACGCTGTTATATAGCAAGCTTTAATTGTGACTCATCCTGCCTCTCCTCATTGAAGAGTATGCGATGAGGTGATGATAACCTATTTCTATAAATCTTATTGCTTCAGCCTCGTAGGCCATGAAGAATGGAGTTTCTCAAAGGTCGTTTGGCATGTGGTACATATTGCCCATAAAACCTGAGGAAGCTCGTCGGCTCATGTGCCCTTGGAGGCATTAAGTTTCTTTTTCAAGGTATACTTGATAGTTTGTTGGCAGCATTGGCCTGTGGGTGATGACGCCTGGAAAAGTGGTTTCAGATGCTTAACTCATCGCATAGATTCTTGGCCTTTTATTGTCAAATTGTCGACCATTGTTCGATACAATCGCATGGGGAATGCCAAATTTGCAAATGATGTTTTTCCATAGAAGCTTAGAAGTGTTTGCCTTTGTGAATTTGGCCAAATGTTCAATTTCTACCACTTGGTGAAGTAATCAATGGCGATAATAGCGAAACTAGTATTACCTTTCCCTTTTAGCATGGATCTATAAGGTCAACTCCACATTTAACGAATGGTCAGGGGCTGGATACGACTATGAGCTACTGTGATGGTTACCTCTATATGTTTGAAAAGCGTTAACATTTATCACATTTTCACACAAATTGAAGCACGTCATTTTTCAAGTTAGGCCAATAATATCCTTGTATATATACTTTTTGCGCAAGCATAGATTTCCCAGAGTGGTTGCTGCATACCTCTTCAGGGTACACCGGAGGAGAAGAGATGAGAAACCTTGCTTATACAATACATCATCTTGTCGAATGAAGTAGGTAGTGTCCTTTTAAGTTTATGGGCTTCTTCTTTGGCGTTAGGTACGACCTAGTGTTTGAGGAAGGAAATAATTAACTACATCCAAAGTAGGGTATTTTCTACCCTCATCATCTCTTTTCCTTTGACGATGGAAAGCTACTCGAGGTACTCAATTTGAACTACGTTTAGAATCTTTGCTACTAGCTAGTTTAAAAAGGGCATCGGTATGAATATTTTCTAGGCAATGGATTTGTGTCAACAAGAACTTTTCGAAGTGAGGGATGAAATTCATAACCTGTTTGAGGTATGCCATCATACCTTTATCCCTCGCATTGAAATTTCCATTGAGCTGCCGACAACTAGTTGGGAATCACTATTAATAAAAGCCTCATTACATGCACCTCTCTTACTAATCAGAGGCCAGCAAGAAGTACCTCATACTCAACCGCATTATTGAAGACCTTGAATCCAAACAATACATCACAATTAAGTTTATGGCCCTTAGTGGTTATTAACACTACTCCTGCCTTGGAACCAGCATCCCCAGATGAGCCATTGACGAAGATGTTCCAAGTATGGGCCTCGACAGGTTCCATTGTTACTTCCATTTTGGGGGGATGAGTGAATTCTAATATGATGTCTACAATGGTTTGACCCTTAATGGAGGTCCTTGGCTTGTAGTGATTATCATACTCACTGAGCTCTACTAACTACTTCATCAATCTTACCGAAGCATTGAGCCTCTAAAGAACTTGTTTGAATGGAAAGCTCTTTAGTACATGGATGTTATAAGCTTGGAATATGACCTCAAGTTCCTAGCAGCTGTGATGAGAAAAAAGACGAGCTTCTCCATATTTGGGTTGCAATCCTCTTACGACAAGATAGCTTTGATAACATATCATATGGGTAGTTGATGGTTGTTTTCTTCTCTAATGAGGACCAAACTGATCGCCTCATTATATACGGCCAAATCGATCAACAAGGGTTCACATCTTTTAGTTTGAAGAGAAGGGGGCTTGCCTAACGTGCTGTTTCAGCTTTTAGAAAGCCTCTTTCCACTCCTCGATCCATTAGAACCTCTTTCCTCTTTTGAGAACTTTGAAGAAACGAATGCTTCTAATAGTGGCCTTTGAAACAAATCAACTCAAGGCTGCCAATAGCCCAGTAAGGCTCTGTACCTCCTTAAGCTTCTGTGAGGACCTCATCTCTATTAGTACCCTAATCTTCTTACGGTTTACTTCAATTCTCCTTTGATTGCCAATGTATTCAAGGAATTTCCTGGAGGCAACTCCAAACACGTATTTAAGGGTATTTAACCTCATCTTGTACTTCATTAAAATGTGGAAAGTAGCTCTTCGACATAATCATTAGCTCTTAGTGATGCGAACCCCGTAGCAACGGTGACTATGAAACCCACAACTAGATTGATGCGGAACCCAAGAACGCCAATTAAATTCGATTTTGGACTTGAACCCAATGAAGTGAACCAAAAAACCCAATGATAACAAACATGCGTTGAGCCCATTGATTACACAATGAAGAACTCACGATCCGATGTTTTGAACGCCACAAGATTTAGATCTTGATAAGTTCGAATTGATTGTTCAAGGAAGAACAATGAAAGCAATAGCCTCTCTATTAATTTTTTGTCAAAAAGTCCAAACACAATGAATGTTTTTGGTATTTATACCAAACCCTAGAAACTAGGTAAAAACGTGCATAATCTCATAAATAAGGTAGGAGATTGACTAAACATAGAATTCTAGCAATTATGGGAAATTCGCGGAAAAGGAAAATTTCGAAATTTTTTGGTTCCTTGCGGCCCGCAAGGTATATTTGGTTACGGCCGCAAGGAACAACCGAAAAACCCCATTTGAGTTTCGGTATATGCCTTTGCGGTCGCAAGGCTGTTATGTCTATATGGTCGCATAGGCATAAATTTCAGCCCCGCTTTCTCCCGCCTCGATCCACATGATCCATTGGACTTTCGACCTCGACCCTAACGTGAAACTTGCCTCTTTTTCCATGTAGAAAATGACATCGTCGATCGTTGCTTGAACAAGTAATCCCATTGCCTCTGTCACTCGTTTTGCCCTCGCTCGAGTCATCGGTCCTTCGTCAACTATCAATGGATCTTTTCCCGGGCTTGTCATTGCTTCAACGACACCTTGGATCATATCACTTAGGGTCTTTACCAACATGTCATCCATGTAGACCTCCATTGATTTGCTAATAAGTTCGGTAAACATCTTAATGACCAACCTTTGATAGTTGGCTCTGACGTTTTTCAACCTGAATGGCGCTACCTTGTAATAGTAGAGGTCTATATTAGATGATGAAGTATTTTCCTCATCTGTACGATGCATAGGGATCTGGTTGTAGCCAGAATAGGTATCCATGAAACTCAACATTTCGTAACCTGTAGTGAATTGGTGAATGTCCTCCAATTCTTGTCCATAAACACCAGCCGTATACAAGTTAGACTTGTTCACATTCATCCTAACTCCTGATATGTCTCCAAAATTAGATAGGCACTCCATCGTATTCCAACCGAAATGATATCCCCCCTTGTAAATAACATTAAGTCATCAGCAAATGCTAAGTGAGTAATCTTCAATTGGCCACATTTACGATGATAATTAAACTCACTCTACTCCATAGCTCCCTTAAGCATTCTTGAAAAATATTCAAGACAAATAACAAATAAAAATGGTGATAAGGGATCACCTTAACGAAGTCCCCTCCTTCCCGTAAAAAATCTATGAAGGCTCACATTTAGCGCAATGGAATAAGTAGGCATTGTAATGCATTCCATCACCCATCCAATAAAATTTGGGAAAAACCAAGTCTTTCAATGATTATGCCCAAAGATTTACACTGTATTGTAGTATAGCTTTGGGGTGTCGTATCTACAGGGAGATGAAAAAGTTGTCAAATGTTTCAAAGGGGGTGAATTGTCCGCTTAAATTTGCGGGAGAGTTGAATTGTTGATCAATTAAATTAATATCAAAAAATGTGAGATAAAATTCAGTGATTTAAGGCAGTGAAACATCGAAATTCCCTCATTCAGATTAGATCATTCAACATTGTTTATTCAAATTGATGACACAATTAGAGACCTTCATCCCGGTACTCTAATCGAGAAATTTAGCAATTAAGACCAATTTAATTCATAATTTTATTCCCAAATTCTAGATTCCCTTAACAATTATCACAATCATATATTGAAATTAGATTTTATATATATATCATAATAAAGTAGATAACCACACTAGTAGATTTAATGAAATAGAAATTCAAAACATAGTTCAATTGTTTGACAGAAAAAACGAGATTGATTCTATGAAAAAACTTAATACATGTTAAATCAATTTCACAATTAACTCATAAAGATGAAAATCTAGATCTAGAAGTGTTTAGCAAAATAAATACCAAAAAGCATGAATATACGACGTGAAATCACCGAATTCGAATGAGTTCCTCCCTTGCTTCACCAATTTCTTTAGCCTTCCATGGAGTTCTTGAGCCAAACTTGAGAGAAGACTGATAGGAGATGAATCATCGGTGTTCTGGAATGTTTTGGGGCTTAAATATGGCGGAAAATTAGGTTTGCATACGTGTTTCAATCTAACAAGGAAATTGAAAAATTTCGCGTTTTGGCTTGAGGCGCACGCCTTAAAGTGTACTTAGAACAATTAGGTGCTAATAAATCATGAAAATATAATTATTAGTGGATAAAAGACGTGATAATTACACTATTATCACACCCCCCCCCCCCTCCCTCCCCAACTTGCTTATTGCTAGTCTCAATTTAATGCAAAATAAGATGAATGAATGACTGGTCTATATCACAATTGGAATTGTTAAGTTCTAATTTAACCACATGTCATGCCTTTTTCAAACTTAATACCACACGAAAATTAACAATGTCACGATTATCAATACGTCAAAGACTCATGTCAAATGTGTGAATGTGTGTCAAGCCATAGCCTTTTTACCGCCAACCCTAACACATGCAACATCAAGTACATTTCAAGCTGAAGGTTCAGCTCCATAACTCACGAGTATCAAAGTGTTGTGCAGGGTTTCTCTCTATGGAGTTGAGAAAGATGTACACTCAAAATTGGAGGTTTAAATATTTGTGAACAAACAACAAGCAAACATTGATTATGTGATAGACATACTACCAAATGAGAATTCATCAACTTCTTATCACAGCCTACTTGGGATCAAAACGGTCAATACAAAGGGTTTTAATGAAGTTCCGGTTGGATCGTATGAGATGAACGGATATAAAAATTCAAATACTTCCAAGCACATAGTTAGATATCTTATCAAATATCTCAATCGATCCCAACTTCCAATAAATACTTTGGCATTCAAACCCCAAAATCAATCAAAAAAAAGTTCACTTTTTCTTTTCTTTATTTTTTCTTTTCAATTTTTTTCTCAAATACTTGACACTAGCAAACTCTTATTGTTTTCCTTGCTTCTATTCTTCACAAATAAACATCCAATACCTACAACACACTTGGAAGTAAAAATGTGAAAAAAAATACGTGTATAAGTTATACTTCAACATGGAGGGGTATGGATGATATAAGTGCATGAAGGAAAATGCTATATGTATGTATCGGCTCAAAATGGCTACTAGGGATTGTACTTATTGAAAAGAAAAGCTTGAAAGGCTCAAATATTGATCTTAAATTGACATTTATCATTTTCCAAGTAATCCACCATCTTACCACAAATCATGTAGTGTTATTCTGAAAGGAGTTTCCAGTTCATAAGATCAATGAACGCTTATTGCCATATTTTATTATAGTGTGGCTCTCAATCCTCACCAAATATCTCACAAGAAAAACTTTAACAAGAGGCTCATCTAACTACATGTGTTAAACTACCATTTTACCACAAGCTCGTGTGCACAAAACGAATTCAGCAAGTGTCATGACATCTAGATTTTCACAAACAAAATTAACTCCTAGTGGCACATTTTGTTATTCAAAGGCACAATCATGCAGCAAATTAGAGACTTAAAAAAAAAAATTTAACCCATCATGACAAATCAACAAAAATCCATGATAATCATAATAGCATTCAAAGTAACTCTCCCCCCAACTAAATATTGCATTGTCCTCAATGTATAAACATGAATACCAAAGACAAAAAAAGAAAGATATCACCTGAGCATGGCAATGAATCAACAGAAACTTGAGGTATAAGAAACCTGAAAGTACTCAAATGAATAGTGGTGTAAAGAAAGAAAATAAAACTACAACTAAAAATGTGGAATGAAAATAACCGTAGAGAAAATGCAAAAAAAAAAAAAAGAACTTCATTTGGGTTGCCTCCCAAGCAGTGCATTTATTTATTGTCATTGGCTCAATCCAGTGTTCCCATTTTTAGCCCATATCTAGCCAGGGCGATCCCAAATTTCCTTGTGGTGCACCGAACTCATTGGACATAACCATTGGTATGGCTCATTCACCTCCATCTAGTACATGTGTGGGGTTACTAGGGAAAAATTCAAAATTTGGAGTTGGGGAATGTTCATCGATGGCTGCGTCCAATTTATCTAGTTCTAGAGTTTCTTGCAGTGGTCCAAGAAACATATCATCCGCCACCTCCTGAGTGAGTACATCAATCATGTATGTTTGGTGACATGTATCGTCTTCTTCAACTTGCCTAGTGACATGAAACGTGTTAACTTCTAAGGTCATATTCTCAAATGATAGCTTCATTAGACCATTTCTACAATTTATAAGAGCATTAGCCGTGGCAAGGAACGATCTACCAAAAATGCTGGGAATCTTAGAATTAACATTTACATCCACTTTTAAGTCTAAAATCAAGAAATCAATAGGGTAGTAAAATTTTTCAATTTGTACTAAGACATCCTCAACTACACCTCTTAGTCTTATAGTGGACCGATCAGCCAATTGTAGACTTGCAAATATAGGTTTTATCTCACATAAAACTAATGACAAGTATATTGCATAAGACATGACGTTAACACTGGCCCCTAGATCAAGAAGGGCTTGTCCAATCTCATGGTTCCTGATGATGTACGAAATAGTAGGACAACCATGATCTTTATACTTTGGTGGGGTCCTTTGCTCAATCATAGCACTCACGTGTTCAGTCAAGAAAGCAGTTTTCTTAATATGGTGTTTCCTTTTTCATAGTGCACAAGTCCTTAAGGACTTTAGCATAGGTAGGAACTTGTGAAATCACATGCAAGAGCGACAGATTGATTTTCACTTGCTTTAGGTGCTCTAAGATCTCACTATGATGGCCAGCAGATTTCGAGGTAGACTTAAGAGCTTGATGGAAGGGCACTCTGACTGGATTCTTTACTACCTCTCTACTAGGGTTATTCTCATTTGACTCACTGGACTCAATCTCATTTTTCCTAGGTTTGAGAGTTGGTTCTAAGACCTTCCCTGAATGAGTGGTTATGACATTTACTTCCTTAAAGTTAGGTTCTATTGATCCTGACGTTTGTACCATGTGTTGCCTCTTAGGATTTGGTTGAGCTTGAGCTGGAAATTTCTCACGTTCCCCCACAGCCAAGGCATTGGTTAATTTAGACATATGACTCTTTATCTCCTTGTTTTCCTCGACTATCGGCTAATCATAGTCTCAAACCTTTGGTTTATTTTACCATGTGCCTCGATAAATACATGTAAAGTGTCTTCTAAGGAATTTCTGGAGGTTGTGAATTGATGTGGAGGTGCATTGTAAGCTCGATTTTGTTGGGTAGATTGTTGTTTTTTGGGTTTCCAACTGAAATTAGGGTGATTCCGCCACCCTGGATTATAGGTTTTAGAGAAAGGGGCATATGGTTTTTGGTACATGCCTAAGGCATTACTGTGTTCCTCATACCTCCCATCATCTCCATGTAAATGACATACTCTTGCGCTGGATGATCAGTTCTACCATACACAAAACAATTTCCACTAGACTCAACATAGGATACATTATGTATAGGTTTCGAGCCTTTAGTACATAGGGTTTCAAGTTCGTTAGTTAGGGCTTCTACTTTTGCTCTAAGGCTATCCTCCTCCCTAAGATGATAGATACATGCACTAGCGGGGTTACTTGCGGGTCGTGACCTATTAGTACTCTAAGTAGCACTAGGTCCGATCTAAGTATGGGTTTTTTCAGCTAAGTTATCTAAGTATCCTATAATCTCATCTGGATCTTTTTGTAGGAAATTACCATTACACATCATCTCAACAAACTGACGTTCCCTAGGTGTTAACCCTTCATCGAAATAGCTCATGATACGCTAACTCTCATAACCATGGTAGGGGCAAAGAGCTTGGAGTTCTTTATACCTTTCCCACACTTGATATAAAGTTTCACTCTCCTTTTGGATAAAAGAAAAGATTTTCTTTTTCAACGCAGTTGTTTTGTTGTGGGGAAAGTATTTTCCAAAGAACGCTTGGGTCATTTCAGCCCAAGTTCCAATCGAACGTGGTCTCAATAAATACAACAGTTTTTTGCCATTTTCTTAAGAGAAAATGGGAAGAATTTAAGCATAATTGCATCCATTGTACCATGTTGATTGTGGAAGGTTGCTACTACCTCCTCAAATTCCCTAATATACACATACGGGTTCTCATTTTCAAGTCCATGGAAATTGGGAATAAGTTGAATCATTCCAGGCTTAAAATTTACGCGTGACATATTGGGTGGAAACATAAAACATTAAGGTGTAGATGTATGCGTGTGGTGCAGGTAATCATGCAAAGTTCAATACGGTGCATCATGCTCACTATCAGACATTGTGTTATGTGATATGATGTTCGTGTTCGTGTTAACAAATGCTGAATCAAAAACAGGGTTAAAAAGATGTTCAAACTTTATGAGAGGTGTTTCCACAAATCTTTATCGCTCGTCTCGATACTTGCTCATTAAACACAATTAAAAGGAAATGATCTGAGCAAAATAAATAACAAATAAAGATAATAAACTAACTAAAAATAAAATTGAAAAAGGGAACGAAGTCACCCTTTTGCTAGAGGATCCTTCGATTTCTTATAACGTCTCCCCGGTAGCGACGCCAAAATTTGATTACGCCCAAAGGTTTACGTGATATTGTAGTGTAGCTTTGGGGTGTCGTATCCACATGGAGATGAAAAAGTTGTCAAAGGTTCCAAAGGGGGTGAATTTTCCTCTTAAATTTGCGGGAGAATTGAATTGTTGATCAATTATCAAAAAAATGTGAGATAAGATTTTGTGATTTAAGGCAATGAAGCATCAGAATTCCATCATTCAGATTAGATCATTCAACATCGTTTATTCAAATTAATGACACAATTAGAGACCTTCATCTCGGTACTCTAATCGAAAAATTTAGCAATCAAGACCAATTTAATTCATAATTTTACTCTCAAATTCTAGATTCTCTTAACAATTATCACAATAATCTATTGAAATTAGATTATAAATCATTCATATACATATAGCATAAGAAAGTAGATAACCACATCAATAGATTTAATGAAATAGAAATTCAACACATAGTTCAATTGTTTGATAGAAAAAACGAGATTGATTCTATGAAAAACATAATACATGTTAAATCAATTTCACAATTAACTCATAAAGATGAACATCTAGATCTAGAAGTGTTTAGCAAAATAAATACCAAAAAACATGAATATACGACGTGAAATCACCGAATTCGAATGAGTTCCTCCCTTGCTTCACCAATTTCTTTAGCCTTCCGTGGAGTTCTTGAGCCAAACTTTAGAGAAAACTGATAGGAGATGAATCGTCGGCGTTCTAGAACGTTTTGGGGGCTTAAATATGGTGGAAAATTAGGTTTACATACATGTTTCAATCAAACAAGGAAATTGGAAAAATTTCGCATTTTGGCTTGAGGCGCACGCCTTAAGGAATTGGACAGCCTCAACCGAGGCTTTCTTGGTGTGAGGCGCACGTCTCTTCTGCACGTGAGGGAGTGCGACTTTGAGCATGTTCGGTTCATAACTTTTTCTCCTGATGTCCGATTGAGTTGATTCAAGTTGCATTGGAAAGCTATCTCAAAGAGATACAACTTTGCCTCTAAGAACTTCTTCAAATTCGATCGTTTTCCATGTCAAAAAGTGGTCTCAATATGAGACTGAAAATCGGTGCAAAAACTTTTCAGCTTGAAATCTGATTTGTGATCATGTTTTGGCTATATTTCATCATTTGACTCCTTTATTCATCCAATTGACCTCTAACACTCTCAAATATTCATCACAATGTTACCAACAAGTTTAGAATATTTGCAATTTAGTCCTTGAACTATCACTTTCCTCCATTTTAGTCCTTTTTCGCTATTTTCTTCTAATTTCCACCGTATTCATCCATTTGCAGCCTAAACCAAAAATTAAAGTTTACTTAGAACAGTTAGGCGCCAATAAATCATGAAAACACAATTATTAGTGGATGAAAGACGTGATAATTTCACTATTATCATTCAAGCACACTCTTAAGAAAATCACAATTAACCGAATCATACGCCTTCCTAAAATCAACCTTAAGGGGACATCTAAGAGTGTTGTTACGATTATATTGCCTTAGAAGCTCTTGGGTAAGATGAATGTTTTCCGTCATACTTCTACCTTCTACAAACGCGGCTTGAGCTTGATCAATAATTGAACCAAGAATAGGACCTAACCGAGACGTAAGAATCTTAGTGATAACCTTATTAAACACATTGCAACACACAATCGGCCTATAATCACCAACAGTATTAGAATGATTCGCCTTAGGAACTAAAGTAATGATCGTGTGATTCGTTTTCTTCAAAAGTGAACATGAGTTAAAAAATCCCAAGACCGCCTCCTTGAAATCTCTTCCAACAATTCTCCAAGCCATCTTAAAGAAGTAAGATGAGTACCTATCTGGACCTAGTGATTTATCATCTCCAATAGAAAATAATGCATCTTTAATCTCTTATTCTGAAACGTATCTAGTTAACTCCAAAGCATGCTCCTCCGATAAGAAGGATACACCCTTTAAGATATTAGTGTCTATAGGCGATCTCGGACTATTTTTCCCTAGCAAGTCACCATAGAATCGTACAAATTCATCAGCCACTCCCTCCAAAGAAGAGGTATAAGTGTCATCCCCTTTACAAATTGTCACAATGAAGTTCCTTTTACCATTCTTCTTGACCATGGAGTGAAAAAAATTTGCACACTTGATCACTATCTTTAAGGTACACACATTTTGCTTGTTGGAAGTAGAAACTCCTCTCCGCTTTACAAAGATCCTTAGATTCTTTCCTCATGCTCGCCACCCTACTTTGAAGTTCAACATTAGAAGGATCATCATGCAATTCCAATTGAGCATCTTTCAAAACCAAGGTAGTCATTTGGGCCCTACTAGAGATATGGGCAAAATGCTTATCATTCAACTTCTTAAGCTCCCCTTTCAGACCTTGCAACTTTTTACATAGCACAAATTTCTTCGTTCCTCTAACCTCGCGTTTCCAACCATTTTGTACAATCTCATGAAAGCTTTCGTGATTCGTCCACATATTGAAAACCTAAAAGGTTTCATCTTACTTCTATTTAGCCCAAAGAGTGATACAACACAATGTGAGTGGTCGAAAAGCCACCCCGATGGTCGATAGTTACCAATAGGGGTGAACACGGTTTGGTTTGGGCGGTTTGTGTTATATTTTCAACTCAAACTATTTTATACAGTTTGGAATTTTTCTAAACCAAACCAAACCATGTTATTTTTCAAACCAAACCATTATTTGCGATTTTGTTCAGTTTTAATCCACGGTTTACTTATCGATATTATAGTTATATGTTTAAAACAAGTTATCATATACATTTAAATAAGAACTAATAATGTTAACTGTTAAACTACATTCATATTTTTTTAAATTCGATATTTAAACAAAAAAGACAAAAAGAAATAGTATCAAGTTAACATTTAGCAACAAGCACTCCAAATTTTACAAGCAATAACATTAGAATAAGTACAAGAGTACTAAGTACTAACCTCTCATTTGATAAAAATTGGATCAATATCCCCTTTTGTAACACATGATTCGGCCTCTGTATAATATGCAAATATCAAAATATTTATTAGTCCTTATTAATGATATTAACAAGCAACTAAAAAACAATATGCATAAAATATCAAAATTGATAATGGAAAATAAATGTCACCTTCCACAGCTTTCTCAGAGTCATCCAATACTTCTACCTCATCCAAATATTGACGAACCACTATAGGTTCATTCTTGCTATGCAACCAATTCTTCGTGCATATTAAGGTCTCAACCGTTTTTCCACTCAATGAACTCCTAAAGGAGTCCAAAATCCGACCACTCATGGAAAATGCTGACTCTGAAGCGACTGTAGATATTTGAATTACTAATACATCTTTGGCAATTTTAGAGATGATTTTGTACTTGTGCGCATTCAATTTCCACCACACTAATACATCAAACTTGGGATCGGTCAAATCTTCACAACGATCAGACAAATAATCAATCAAATCATTCTTCTCATATTGCATGTTTTGCATAAGTCTAGCTTTGAAAATAGAAGGAATCTGTTTAGAAACACTGAAAGCAGGTTGTGAAGGACTTGGACTACTATTTTTGGTAGCCTCCTTTGATAAAGGTGATTGTAAAAGTGATTGTAGTTGCCATTTCTTCATAGCATGCATACAACATGTGGAGTGTCTCTTCAACTCTTTTTAACAACATTTTTTGCAATTTCTACATCATAAATAAGTTCAAACCCGATTTTAAGAAGTCCCAACTTGCATCTTGGATCAATAACTGTTGCAATGAACAACAACTAATTAAATTTTGCATGATGTTTATATGTTTGTCCACAATAATTACATTATGCCATTTCATCTTCTTGCATTTTAAAATGATCCCACACCTCGGACCTTTTGTTTCCTTTTTTGCTTTTTCCATCCATTTTCATATCTTGAGGGTCATCCTCTAATGGAATCGCATCATCTGCTTCATCTAAAATTGGATCCATATTTAGAAAAAATTGGTAGTTTTAGTTAATAACAAGTAGTATAAATACACGCACTTCTTTCGAAATTTTCACTTGAAACTACTTCTTTCGAAATTTTCATTAACCGTGGAATCTTTAGAGTAAATGCCCTATTTTGAAACTACTTCTATCTTAAAGAGCAGGAGAATCAGCGATATTACAACTAACTAACTTCCAATATGACAAAAAAAAAGGTAGACAAAAAAAACATTCGGTCAACTTTTTCCAGTAATCGTTTCAAGAAGCACATTTGACATTTCAATACAAAATATAAAACTCATTTAACTGATAAAATCACACAAAAGCAATAGGAGGCTTTATTTTAATGTTAACAAAAAAGTTTTTGACATTTCAATACAAAATATAAAACTCATTAAACTAATAAAATCACACAAAAGCATATGATTTCTAGATATTTAACAAGACTATTGCTTTAACCAAATAAAATCACACAAAAGCACTGCAACCATTGCTTTAAGCCTTTAACCAAATTAAACACGAGTTGGATGAGGTACTGCATTAATTATATGGAACTTTTAATCAAACCAATTCGGGCAAAATCTGCGGTAGAAAATTGGATGCTACCATTTATAGTAAATGCCCTATTTCAAAACTTAAATACTTTCAGACAAGTCAATTAGGAACAATCAAAAAAGAAATGAACCCAACAAAAATTCAAATTAACCAAGAAAAGAAAACAAGTCCTTACAAAAATATTTTGATTTGGGTATTGGGAGGAGAAAGAAAAGAGTGAGAGGCACCGGTGGTTGATGGTGGAAGGCGGCGAGAGACGAAATGAGAGCTGAAGAGTCGATGGAGTCGCACTGTGGCCGTTCGCAGAGAGGCTGAGGGACGAGAGTCAGAGAGCAATTGTGATTTCAGACTTTCAGCTTCGAGTTTGAAACTTGGATGGATGGGTGAATTCAAAAGCCCAATCATCCAAAAAGAAAAAAAATAAAATGATTTGGGTTGTGCCCAAGTTCAGTCTAGTGGTCTCTGTTCCTGCCTTTTATATTACTAAAAAAAAAAACCTGATTTGAGAATTTATAATTTAATAAAAATATTTTTTTTAATTAAAAAAAAAACAGCGGTTCGGTTTTGTTTTTTGCGGTTTTTAAAATTTGAAACATAAACCAAACCATTTTGAAACGATTTGGTTCGGTTTGACGAAAAAAACCACGGGTCCACGTGGACCCAAACCAACGACTTCGGTTTGATTTTCGGTTTCGCAGTTTTTTTTGTGCAGCCCTAGTTAGCAACACTATTAAACCCCGCTTGTACCCAAGCATCATTCACCATAGCCTTATCAAGTTTGCTCCATCTCGAGTTATTAGTCCAAGTGTAGAAACAATCAATAGATCTCACATTAGAAAGTCCTACATCAAGGCACACAATAGAGAAGTCCCTTACTTCATATGGTGTAACATGTCCATTACATTTTTCATCAAATTTGAGCACATTGTTGAAATCTCCTAAAATCAACCAAAGAGGAGCAATTTGATCCAAACTCCAAGATGTTATTCCATATATGCCTACGACTCACAATAGTATGGAAACCATAAACAAAGCTAACAAATGTTGTAAGTGAGCTAACCTAGCATGTAGCAAAGCAATGGACAATTTGTTTTAAGTGAGCTAACCTAGCATGTAGCAAAGCAATGGACAATTTGTGAATTGATCTCCAACACATCTACTTGGACTTTCATAAGATTCCATAAAATCAATATCCGGCTGGCTTGATGAGAATGAAAGTTGTTGATCTTAAAAAAAAAAAAAAAAACCCCAAATTTATTCCACATAATTCGGTGAAGCTTTTGTTAATTTAGTTTCATCTCCAAAACACCCCTAATATTGATATCATTTTGCTTAATGAAACTCCGAGCCCCATTTTGCTTAAGGGAGGGTTCAATCCCCTAATATTCCATGATGCTATCCTCATGTTAAGATTACAGGAGAGTTACCCCTCTTGAAATCCTTTTTTGAAGTTTTCATGCCTTGCTCTTCCAATCTTCCTTTCAATTTTCAAGTGCAACTTAAGCTGGAATAAGGACGAACACAATCAGTCCCCTCCTCCGTTAGCGGGCCTGTCTGCACCCCTCACGTGCTGTCCACAACATTCTGTTTAAGTAAAACTGACTGGCTGCCACACACCTCTCTCACAGGCTGCTGGCCATGTGAGTCTTCAGGTAGTAGGTTCCACTCCTCCGCAGGCAGCATGCTCCGTGTACCCGCAGGCACCTGATTCAGTGTGCACGCAGGCTGCTATGTGTTGTTCCAGCATTCCGTCCCTTTGGCAGGTTTTTGCATTTCCTGTTTGCAACCTCCACAAACGGCTCTTCCAGCTAGTCCTCCTGCTGCTTTCCACTACTGCCTTTGTTAGTGTGCCCATCCTATAAATTCTCCTCCTGTGCAATTGACATGAGAACTTTTGATGGCATGCCATCTAAGGTTTTCCCTTTATCACTCACGGCCAGTTTCTTATAATTGCAACCTTAAATGGAGTTCCCCAAAGACATTGCAAAAACCTCAAAACTTAGGTTTACGTTCAAAAATGATTTCTTGTTCCCTTAAAATGCCATTAGGAAGCTTAATTTTCACTACACGCACAAACTCGGTGGACGCTTCAACTTCAACAAGAATTCTCACATAAGATAGCCTACCTCGAGTGGACGTGAGCTTATTGGTAATGATAGGATTACCAACTTTTGACACAATTTTCCCCAAGGCACTAGGGCCTTAAAACTCCCAAGGCAAACCCGGCAAGTTTATCCAAACCGGTATCATACTAATTTCTTTATCATCAAATTCAAAATAGCGGGGCATCACCTTAAGCATTAACGGTCTCCCATAAACAAAGTAAGGACCACCTTGTAGAACACTAAGTCTCTACGAATCCGTCTCAAATTTAAAGACCAACCACCCACTTGAGTGAACAAAATATTAGTACTTAACCTTCCAAGAGTCACACAATTGAAGTAAGGCTACTTTCCCCGGGAATCTACGGGCAAAATACCCAACAAGACCATAACCCCAAGCCACCTCTATATTTTCGGCATCCGATTCACTTAGCACCACTTCATCCGAAAGATTATTGAACACTTGCAACTTCTTACATTCATCGTATTTCCGATTGTCCTTAAAAAGGTTTAACCCATGGGGCTTTGGTAACCTTTTCCTCCTCAATTGTTGCATGCTTCTTAATCTGAAGTTCACCACTAGAACTCCCTGAATCCGTGTCTTCCTCACCAAGTGTTTGGGACACACTTAGCGAAGCAGAAAGCACATCATTAAGGCAATCCTTAGCAATATTTGCATCAATTTTGGACTCCAAAACACTTGAAGAAGACTTTGTAACCTGACCGTCCAGTAACTTAGCATTAGACGGACCAAGAGGGCTATTATCCACTACATTAACAAGAGGATTCTTAAGTGGTCCAATAAAGACTTTCAGCCCAACTTTTTTCCTGCCCACTAAGACGTCCAAACAGAAAAGAAACTAGCTGGCCCAAAAAAATATTACCCAAAGTGGAAAGCAGTTTAGACCACCTGTGACCACCTGCTATTAGCAAAACCAGCTGACATAAATCACGTGAATGACTGGAAGGCGGCAGTAGAAATTCAAATTTGAATTTGAATTGGGTCAGCACATATACATACAAAGTACATACAGCCTTCAACCTTAGAAGCTGGATGAAAGTGAATGCACGATGTAGCAGGCGTGAGGAAAATAAAACTGAAAAACAGCTAAGTCCTGGAAACCCACTGAAAACTGGCGGACAGAACCAATCTGAGGAGACAATTCGGTAAGCTGCAAACCCGGTAAGCAAGAAACCAAGCTGAATACCGGTAAACAGAACCTCCCACTGCTGGCCAAACCTGAACACTAAATAGCCACTGTCTTCTGACCCAGGCCGAATCCAAACACTGCTGAAAACAGAACGCACTACAGAAACTGAACTAAAAATCAAAGTTGTCTTGAATTTGAATCTGACCAAACCACAAACGCCACTGAGTTGTCTGCAATCTGGCCAAACCTAAACACCTGGCTGACTTTGAATCTGAACAAACTGAGTACCCAACTAAAAATCAAAAAGCTGAAATCGATTTTCACAATGAAGATTTTCTCTCACTAGAGTTGAGAGCATCTTTCCCTAACCTTAACCGACTAATCCATTTTATCTATCTTTCCTTTAAGCACATTTGTCGAACATCCTTAAAACTGGATATGGTGTAAACTGGGTTTGCACCCACACCTCAATTCTAAGGTTATCTAGGAAACCAAATTAAGAAAGTACCTGATCAATTGTGGTACATATCCCTGAATGAAACAAGCAACCATGAATCACTTATTATCGATTGTACCACACATATAAGATTCAGTTCTTATTATCCGATAAACGGTTCCTAACTCAGGTGGGAGATACTTTCCGCCTCGATCGAATTGAAGGGTGATGCTCTTACTTAATTGCTTCTCAACTTTATTCCACAACTTCTTTGATTTCTTCAACATTAGAATTGTGAGACATTATGTACATGTATGATGTATCCATATAGTAATCATTGGTAAAAGTGATGAACTATTCATAACCTTCCCTGGCTTAAATAATATTGAGTCCACAAATAAGAGAACGTACTAATTTTCAAACTCCCTTAACTATATGTCCCTTACAAGATAGGGTTTTCCGGTTATATTACCCTCTAAATAAAATTCTTAAACTCGTATAGATTTACCTCTAAACATGTTAGGTCCAATGTTGTAATTGACATGTTTGTGAATAAAAAGGTCTTAATTGAACACTTGTAAAAAGTCAAGGACTTGGATGTAATTTTGTATAGGTAAGTTAGGTAAGGGTTAGAGGTTGAAAACAAGGAAAACGCGGCGCCGAAATTTCGCTAGCTGCTCGCCTGACTTGCGTTCGAGCGCAAGAAATAGAAGATTCGTCGCTCGCCTTTCGAGCGACAGCACCCTCGCTCGAGCGACGTATTTATGCGATCAGGCCTAATTCATGATTTTGAAGAATTTTACACGGCTCATAACACCTAAGCATCCCCAACTATAAATATGATCCGACAACTTAATTTTGGAAAACATCAGAGGTTCTAATCCAAAACACAAGACTTTCTTAACACTTTAAGGGAGGGATTCAAGCGCAGGATTCTTTGGTGAAAACAAACATATTATTCTTGTGATCTGACAACCTAGTTTTGGAAAACATCAGAAATTCTAATCCGAAACACATGACTTTCTTAAAATTTAAGGAGGGGATTCAAGCACGAGAAGAAAAATGGGAATATGTGATTCCTGGGTACCCACTTGGAAGAGACGTGTGCAAGTTAAACTGAGACAGCGAATCTTGGAACAACATGAGGTAGATCAGAAGGTCTAGTGGGGTTGGCTGGACAATATCTACGATGGCAGATAATAAGGCTGAAAAGAGCAGTAGATCTTGGAGTTACAGGGTTTACAATAGCTAGTGGAACTAGTTTGGAATTGAACTATAACTCACATTGTCTATAGTGAAGGTAATTGACTTGGTCCTGGAGTTTTTACCTATTTGTGTTTCTCCATCATCAAACATTGTGTTATTTATTGCTTTCCAAATATTACAACTGCGGTAATTCAACTTAGGAAAATTGGATTGTATGCTTAACCATCTAGAACTAATTAAAAATGTCTTGTTACTTTAATTAGTATAATTTCACACGTAAGGTCGAACTAACTTAAAATCTAGATCAATCTAACGGCATCTAGCGAACTCACAAGTGGTATCAGAGCTTAATTCTATGTTCTGACCTTGGATTCTAGATGAGTAATTCATTATCCATCCCGCTATATTTTGATGGCAGTAATTATGCTAATTGGAAGGTTAGACTAATAGCTTTCCTAAAATCTATGGAAGAGGGAATTTGGTTTAAGTGTGGTTAATGGTTGGACTGTCCCTAGTTTTACGATTAATAATGAAGTTATCCCCACTCTCATTACTAATTGGACTAGAGCAAATTTAGATGAGTGTAACTGGAATAGCAAAGTCTTACATGCTCTATTTATGGTAATGTCCTACGAAGAATTTAGGAAAGTATCTGTGTGTAAGGTTGACAAAGAGGTTTGAGATATCCTACAAACCACACTTAGGCGGTCAAGAGTTCTAAAGGTGTGTTTGAGCCACATTATTTTGGAAGAATGTATTCTGGAATAGTAGATTGATGGAGAATGTGTGGTTAAAAAAGAAGGAAAAGTTATTAATGTGATGAAAAATATTATTTTATTCAAGAATGTGTGATTGAAAATGAGTAGAATAATGAAAATGAAAATTTTAATGTACTCAAACAGGTGCTAAGTTGTAGATGTTAACCATTAGATTTGAAGAGATTATGATGAAAGAGAATGAAACTTTAGATGAATTTTATGCGAGCTTAAATGACATAGTAAATTCTAGTTTCAACCTAGGTGAGAGAATCTCGGAGCCTAAAATTGTAAGAAAAATTCTTAGATCCTTACCTGAAAAGTTTAAGCTTAAAATCACGGCTATAGAGGAGAGCTTGACTTAGACTCTATTAAGGTGGAAGAACTAGTTGGATCTTTCCAAAGTTAGGAGCTAACATTAGCTAATCCTATAAACGATAAGTCAATGGTCTTAACAACTGTGAGGAATAGTCATAAAGAGTCATCGGATTCAGATTCTCCTAATGAACAGAAGTTAGCATACTTTGCTAAACAATTTCGAAAAATATTTAAGAATAACCAAAAACCTTAATAGAAGTATAGAAGTGTTTCAAGTGAGTCTAGAAATAGTTCTAAATCCATGAGATGCCATAATTGTTGAGGTTTTGGCCACGTTAGGAGTGAATGCCCAACAATAGGAGAAATTCAGATAATCTATGGTTGCTATTCTCATATCACGAGTCTAACTCGGACAATCAGAGTGAGAAATTCACTCATGAGAAAAGTGGAAAATATATTGCCTTTATTACGAGAATTAAGAATGGATCTGATAAAGGAAGTGAGAAGGCTGAGAGCATAAGTAGTAGTGAGAATTCTGAAAAAGATTCTAATAGTGAGGGGGATATTCATCAGGCTAATGATAATATGTATGCGGAGAGTCTTAAGATTCTTACTAAAAGCAAAGCTTTGAGTGCGAAGAATAAGGAACTTGAATTGGAAAATGAGAAGTTAATAATGTACATTAAGGAATCTACCTCAATCCTGAGTGAAGTGAAATCCATGAATGAAACTTTAAAGACTCGGGTTTAGAACTTCACCAGTGAGTTTAAGAAGTCCTTTAGAAGAGTCAGCAAGTTGACCACTGAGAAAGAGACCTTAGAAAACCAGGTTAAGAACCTTCTAAATGATCTAGAATATTCTAAGTCTCAATTACTTGCCTTCTCTAGTGGTTCTAAAAGTTAGATAACATTTTAGGAATGGGCAAGCCGGCTAAAAATAAAGGAGATCTAGATTTTAAGGAAAACAGTGCTAGTACTTCTAAGACCACGTTTGTCCCTGCCACTGACTTGCCCAAACATGTGCCTAACCCCGATCTTAAGAATAGAGAATTTTTTAGACATAGACCTACTAGACAGTGTAGGACATGTTGACCTAGGAATAGACGTTAGCGTTCACATAACATTGGTCATAGGTTTATCCCGACCTACTTTCACTACGATGAGTTAGGATACATACGCCCTATATATCATCAATTCCTGAATAGACAAAGAATCAAGAGCTTTAATAGGAATAGAAATCAAGAGATTGTTGGTCAGATTGGGGTTCTTACTAATCAAGTGAGTCGTATAACCAGTTGGTGACACAATTGTTTGGGAATCGTTCTCGTACTAGACAAGTCCAGGGTAAGAAAATGTGATCTTAAAAACTTTGATATAGATCACGGTGCTTTCAAAGGTAATAGTACTCGCATATCTAGCTGATTATGTATTTTTGGTGCATGCATGTGCTTAATTGTTATGTGTTATTGACTTTTGCATTAATCACATTTATTTGTTTGTTTTGTTTTGGATTTAGTTTTATGCATGTGCATTTTAGTCATATTTGCACTGGAACATGCACGTTTTGTTTTGGTTTGTGTGTTTGATTTTTGTTTTGTTTTATGTGTCATGCATCCATTTTTTAAAAAAAAAAACACTAGAAATTTAAAAAAAAATAAAAAAAGAATGGTAACTTTATTACAGCATAATATATGACATTCTTAAACTTGCATGTTGTGATCATGTATGGACATAATTGATAAGCTATAGCGTAGTTTCATTACTTGCTTGGGTTGATATTAAGTAATTAGTATAGGTGTATTCATGTACCATCTGCACTGCACACACTATGATATTGTAAATGGGACTTAACCGCATGTGTGAAATTTGGGATGGCAGCCACTTGTTGGTAAGTTAACTTTGAACATGAATTGACCACTTTTAGTAGACCTAAGTCTAAGTATATGCCCTAATAAGCTCAATATCTTAATGTTTTTCTTCGATACTATTTGACTCGAGCAATTAAGCCTGTGGGGTGTCTCAAAACCTGGTGCCTATGGTCAACTGACTTGGGTTAATCAGCCTAAAACTCACTACAGATGTCATCTTAATTACTCAATGGAGAAGAACCTGCATTTAACATGAAAAATTGATGAGCTTGGAAAATATGGAAGATGTGAAAAATATGACGAGCTCAAAATATGTAAAAAATTATATATGCTCAAATTTAGAAAAAAAATATTGATATATGCAAAAAAGTTTTAATTTGTAGGTCTTACTGTGCTTTATGGTTTGACTCTCATTAGTAGGAGAATACACTTATTGGCAATGATATTTAGCATGTCCATTCTCACAAAATTAAGGTTTGGAGTCCTGTTTGCCTTGGATTAGTGACAATTTTCACACATGAGTCACTTATACAATTTACTTCATTCTAACCTAAACTGAGTATGTGGGGAAGGGGGAGAGGGGGTTACTACTTGTTAGTTATACTTGTGTATGCTATCAGCTATTTTACTGTTGTATATTCATGGTTCAAATTGAATTTGAAATTGCACATTTAGTCATTTGTGACAAAAATTGGGAGATTAAAGAAAATATACACAGGATGAGCATTGAATGAAATTGAGATTTGCATTTCATGTCTGATGGATCGTTGGGGAGAGACATAGATATATTTGCCTACGGCATAAACATATTGAGAGTTTGTAGTAAAGAGAAGAATGTGCATTGCATCTACATTGCATATCATATGCATAACTATTTGAGATTTAATATTTTGTGATGTTAATGTTTTGGTTGGTGTTTTAATTGATATTAATGTCACATCTCAAACTAGCATGCTTATTTGTGTTCATGAATTTGTGATTATCTGTATCACATGCTTTTACACTAGGTATTGAGTTTTTGATTTCAGGAAATAGGCATACCAAGAAATGCAAGAAGTAGAAAAACTTGAGTAACTTGGGTAGTATAGATTGGGTAGTTTAGCTTGATGTATTTTATTTTCTTGACTTTATTTGTATGGTTTTGTCACAAAATGCCAAAGGGGAAATTGTTAGGTCCAATGTTGGACTTGGCATGTTTGTGAACAAAAAAGGCTTAATTGAACACTTGTAAAAAGTCATGAACTTGGATGCAATTTTGTAGAGATTAGTTAGGTTAGGGTTAGAGGTTGAAAACAAGGAAAACGAGGCGCAAAAATTTCATTAGCTGCTCGCCTGACTCGCGCTCGAGCGCAAGAAATAGAATAATCGTGTCCTTTCACCTCGAGCGACAACACCCTCGCTCGAGTGACGTATTTATGCGACCAGACCTAATTCATGATTTTGAAGAGTTTTACATGGCCTATAGTACATAAGCGTCCCCAACTATAAATACAGAATTCTGAGATGAATTTCATAATGAGTTGTTTCATTGTACTTTCATTGCATAACACATTCACATCATATTTTGAGATATCCAAGAGCATAATTCTTTGGTAAAAACAAATATATTATTCTTGTGATCCGGCAACCTGGTTTTGGAAAATATCAGAGGTTCTAATCCAAAATACCTAAATTTCTTAACACTTTGAGGAAGGGATTCAAGCGTAGGAAAAAGAACATGAATAGGTGATTCTTGGGTATCCACTGGGAAGAGACGTGTGCAGAAGATCGTGAGATTGAGATGGAAGATCTTGGAAGCTACATGAGGTAGATCAGGAGGTCTAGTCTAGTTGGCTAGACAGTATCTACAATAGCAAATCGTAAGGCTAGAATGAGCAGTAGATCTTGGAGTTGCGGGTTTACAACAGCTAGTGGAACTAGTTTGGAATTGAATTGTAACTCACATTGTCTATAGTGGAGGTAAACTGACTTGGTCCCGGAGTTTTTACCCAGTTGGGTTTCTTCGTAATCAAATTTTGTGTTGTTGATTGCTTTTCAGATATTACAACTGCGGTAATTCCACTTAGGGAAATTAGATTGTATGCATAACCATTTAGAAACTAATTAAAAGTGACTTGTTACTTTAATTAGTGTAATTTCGCACGTAAGGTCGAACTAACTTATAATCTAGATCAATCTAACGGCATCTAGAGAACTCACAAAACCAATTAGACGTCCATTCCTTACTAGTATTTGAATCATAATTTGATAAATATGATCTTACAAAAGAGTTTCATTAGTACTAGACAACCTCTTTCTCTTTTTTACTTTTAGTAATATTATCCTAAACAATCATTCTTGAGACATTTAAACTGTTAACTATTCATCTCTTATGAATAACAACATTATCCAACTTAATTTAAACCTACAAATTTAAAATTAATAAGTGTGCTCAATTAACTGTCTAGTTGCAAAATAACAATCATAAAAAAGTTTCTTAAATGCCAAAAGTTAAAAGACCATTGGCTCGTACAGACATTAAAAAACGCGTGCTATTCGTAGATTATACTCCTTTTCATTGAGTTACGTGCTCACCTAGAACACTTGCAACGAATTTGCAAATCTGATTTGTTGCTCCAGAATCTAAAATCTAGGTATTGGTAGATTCTACTACTTATCACAACACAATGGATAGATTAATCCAACTCTATTGTGAAGTCTTCTAGGTTAGGATACTTCCACATCAATCCTATCTTTTCTAGATGGAAAATGATTAGAGGGTCCACACCTTCATAAAGTCACCATCCCAGTGTTCTAAAAAGCACGCTTAGGCGTGAAGCGTGATGAAAACGCTTCACCTTAAGCATAAACGGAAACTAAGCGGTCAATGTTGTTGTTAAGCGCTTAATGCTCGCCTAGGCGTGTCTATACGTGCCTAGCCTGAGCGAAAATTAAGCGGTCAACGTTGTCGTTGACCGCTTAATGCTCGTCTAGGCGCACCTCAAGCTCAGATTTTAAGAAGGCCCAATTTTTTCCTTTTTTTAAAAAAATAAAACCCATAGCCCAGACTCAGTAGCCTACTATCCCTTCAAACTTCAAAAACTCCAGACTCTAGAGAACTGAGAAGACGGAAGAACGAAAAAAAAGATAATACTTTAAAATGAATTGTAGTCCGATAATGAATTAGATTAGATAAGATTTAAACTACAAGTTATCTACGTTATGTAATTATGATTTTGAAACTTATCTTTATGTAGGAATTATTAAGTAAATACAGTATTTTATAATTATAGATATTTGGTATCTATTATTGAATTTTCTTTCAATGATTAAAAATTAAAATTAAGAAAAATGTTTTTTTACGCCTAAGCTTTGCTTAGACTCGCCTAGGCTTGTAAAGCTTGAAGCTTGGCCTCCACGCCTAGCCACACTTTACGCTTTTTAGAACACTGCACCATCCTCAGCCTCAAAATAATCTCAACGCTATAGGGCGCTTACATTGGAACTTTTAGAGACAAGATAATATTCGAGAACACTAAAAAGTAAAGGGATCTCAAGCATCATATCAATCAAAATCAATGTTAACGATCAAAACCCAAACGCATTGAAGTGACCAATCATATTTTATCATGGATTCCATCTACAAGACCGTTAGTTAATCTAAAAATTTAACTTCGACCATATTTTGAAAAATTTTAAAGGGTAATTTTATATGTCATACATAAAACAAGTGTTGACCTATGGTTGACGTCTCGTTTTGATTATCACAAATAAATTGTATTTATTTCTAACAAATTGACTTCGAGTGTGTATAGTGATTATTGCACAATAATAAAATCGAAGACACGAAGTTCGAGGCCAAGTAAATGCATACAACGCTCGATGTGGAAATAAAATTGATCAAATGAGGCTATAAAGAATCATATTGAATAAACTCGCAAAAAGATGCCTCAACAAGAATCGAGACAAAAGTCAAAGTATGATCAAGCATGCACGTGAAGATATTCAAAATAAAGTACTTAGACTTTTATATGTAAAGGTAAAACATTTCAATACTTGGCAATGAATCGTGACGAGCTCAAGTTTTTGTTTTTACAAATCGAAAAATCACGACAAAAATATTTTACTTAAATAATATGTTTTTCAAAGGTAAAAATCGAAACATGCATTTTTAAATATGACAAATACCTTGAAAACATTTTTTAAACGTCCTTCGAATACCTACATTTGACAAAAATTAGAAACGAGGATGTCCGAGCCAAAACTGGCGTACCGAACGTCCGGTACAGTAAATTTTGGCTCCAACGGTCATTTTTCCAACGTTCCATTTTTCTGACAAAAAGTAACGGATATGTGAATGTCCGGTACAGCAGAGATTTTGACAGTTTCTCACCTATAAATACCAACTCTCTTGGCATTCAATTTGAACAACTTTAAAGAGAAAATTAAGAGAGTTATTTATTGAAAATCTTTGAGCTTAACTTGTTTTTAAATTCTATCTTATTTACAAAGAAATTCTTGATTGATCCAAACTAGTTTTATCCATTTAATCAAGAATTAAATTTTGTAAAGAAACTTTTCAATCTCATCTATTTTCTAAATCTTGATAAAAGTTTTCTTTCCCAACACTTATATTGAAGTGTAAATCTCTCCTCATACTTAACTTGTGTTATATTGTTAAGAAAGATTATTGGTTGAAAACTTTGATAACAATACAAACTATTTCATCATTTATCTTTTATCAAAGTTTACAACATCAACACTTGAGCTTAATTCATTTGCTATCTATTGAAGTGTTTGCCTCTTCTCTTCTTGTACTTAACTTTGATTTTATCATTCGATAAGAAGACAAGATTTGAATTGTAAAATTCATTTAAAGTGTGGGTCATATCGAGGTCACGTAAAGCTCGATAGTGTGGATTGTGTTGAGGTCTTGGAAAGCTCGACATTGTAAATGATCGGTACTTCATGTTGTAAGTTACCACTTTAATATAAATTGGCCTTGCTCGTGACGGAGAGCTTGGTAACGGGGACGTAGATCATTGCATTGGATCGAGCCCTATTAAATCGGTTTGTTATTTTTACATTATTGCACTTTACTTTAAATTGTTATTTACATTGTGTAATATCATACTTGAATTAATATAGCATATTTGTATATTTACTTATTGTTTTATACTTTGCGATTATATCTTGTGTGTTGAATTGTTTTAAAACTAAGTGTCGAAAAAGTTTCAAAAATCAATTCACCCCCCTCTTCGTTAGTTATTCTTGGGCTAACAACAAGTTTAAGAATTAAATTAAAAAAATGAGAAAATAAAATCCCACCTTCTTCTTATGTTAAATGTTTCATTGGTCACTGAACTTGAACACGTGTCATTTTTACTCTTTGAACTTTAAAACACTTCAAATTAGTCACTAAGTTTTTATCTCCGTCATGCTTTACTCACTAAACTTTAATATACTTCCAAATGGTCACTAATCTTTAACATATTGTACTTCGTCACTCATTCCATATTTCATTAATCAATGAATGTATAGGTCCTTTATGCTTTACTCACTGAACTTTAAAATACTCTCAAGTTGTCATTGAACTTCATAATGTTTTTGACGAAAGTGGATTTTCTTTTTATAAAAAAATTGACAAAGATTTAAAAAATAAAATAAATATCGACCAGATAATGAGACTCTCAATTTCAGTGTGCATGCAGGTTGCTTTGTGTGTGTTCCTTCATTCCATCCCTTTGGCAGGTTTTTGCATTTCCTATTTGCAACCTCCACAAACGGCTCTTCCAGTCAGTCCTCCTGCTGCTTTACACTTGTGCCTTTGTTAGTGTGCCCATCATGTAAATTCTCCTCCTGTGCAGTTGACACGAGAACTTTCGATGGCATGCCATATAAGGTTTTCCCTTTATCACTCACGGCATGTTTCTTATAATTGCAACCTTAAATGGAGTGCCCAAAGACCTTGCAAAAACCTCAAAACTTAGGTTTACATTCAAAAATGATTTCTTGCACCCTTAAAATGCCATTAGGAAGCTTAATTTTCACTACACGTACAAACTTGGTAGACGCTTCAACTTCAACAAGAATTCTCGCATAAGATAGCCTACATTGAGTGGACGTGAGCTTATTGGTAATGATAGGATTACCAACTTAAGACATAATTTTCCCCAAGGCACTAGGGCCTTAAAACTCCAAAGGCAAGCCCGACAAGTTTATCCAAACCGGCATCATACTAATTTCTTTATCATCAAATAATTCAAAATAACGGGGCATCACCTTAAGCATTAATGGTCTCCCGTAGACAAAGTAACTTGTAGAACACTAAGTCTCTACGAATCCGTCTCAAATTTAAAGACCAACCACCCACTTTAGTGAACAAAATATTAGCACTTAACCTTCCAAGATGAAAATGTTGATATTGATAGAGAAATTTCTCTACTCGTTAAAAGTCATGTTTAAGAGAAAAGAAGAATGATATCTTCAAATTGATATAAATCATAATTTTCTACATAATCTTCGTTTAAATCGAAAAAATAAAGTAGAGAAATTATTTCTTTATTTTGATTGAGATTGTAGACCTAAATCAAGAAAATAAAATTTTATATCTCAAGAATGCTATAAACTTGGTTTTCTTTTTCATATATATCAAATTATAGGTCACTTTTCGGGTTAATTTCACAAATGGTCACTGAAGTTACCTGAAAATAACAAAATCGTCACTGAAGTTCAAACTTGCAGAAACGACCACTGAAGTTTTAAATTTCTTTCACAAACGGTCACTGAATTTTCAGATTTTTTGGACAAGTTTGAGGCAATTTTTCTGCAACTTCCAACCACCAAAACTGCCAGTTTCGGATACCGTTGGAAAACCCACAATGTCATCTTCAATTACCACCAAACATCTCTCCATAACTCCAAGGGATTCGACCGGAATAAACTCACGAAGTTGGCAACCGAAAATTGTGAAAATCTGCCCAAATTTTCAGATTTTTTGGGCGAGTTTGCGACAAATTTTAGGCAATTTTTGACCACCAAAATTGATGGTTTTTTATATTGTTGGAAATCCCACAATGTTCTCTTCGATTACTACAAAAAATCTTTCCATAACTCCAAGGGATTCGGCCGGAATAAACCTACGAATTCAGCTACCAAAAAAATTGAAAATCTGCCCAGTTTGGTTAGCTGAATTCGTGGGTTTATTCCGGCCAAATCCCTTGGAGTTATGGGAAGATATTTGGTTGTTATTGAAGAGGACATTGTGGGCTTTCCAACGGTATCCAGAACCAACGGTTTTGGTGATTAGAAGTTATCGAAAAATTGCAACAAACTCACCCAAAAAATCTGAAAATCCGGACAGATTTTCACAGTTTTCGGTTGCTGACTTCATGGGTTTATTTCAGCCGAATCCCTTGGAGTTATTGGGAGATTTTTGGTGGTAATTGAAAAAGACATTGTGGGCTTTCCAACGGTATCCGAAACCTTCAATTTTGGTGGTCGGAAGTTGCCGAAAAATTGCACAAACTCACCCAAAAAGTCTGAAAATTTAGTGATCGTTTGTGAAAGAAATTTCAAACTTCAGTGACAGTTTCTGCAAGTTTGAAATTTCAGTGACCGTTTTGTTATTTTTTGGTAACTTCAGTGACCGTTTGTGAAATTAATCCGTCTCTTTTCTCATTGAAAGTATAGATATATTTCTATTTTCTAATAAACTCCTATTTAATGTGCATTGTTATCAATAGTAAATTAATCGTATTTAAATCATTATCTAATATAGATGTATATTAGCAAAAATGTAAGAAAAATTTTATATTTTCAATTATATTAATTATATTTTCTTAATATGTTTGAAAATAGAAACAATAATACTTTATGTGAATGAAGTAGTACTGATCATTACTAACAAAATATAATTTTTAGATTCATTACAAAGTAATTCAAGTGGAAAGATGGACATCATTTTCATGCATGGAAGTATAAGTTTAGTGAGTATTTTAAACTTCAGTGAGTAAAGCGTGATAGAAGTATAAGTTTAGTGAGTAAACGACAGAGGTCTGAGTTCGTTCATTAATGAAATATGGTTAGTAAGTGATGAAGTGCAATGCGTTAAAGTTTAGTGACCACTTGAAAGTATTTTAAAGTTCAACGAATAAATCGTGATAGCGGTACACTTTACTAATGAAGAAGTTAACTCTGTTCCTCCACCCACCCTACCCGACCAAAAAACTTATATTTGTAGATCATCTCTTTCCCATAATTGTTGTTGACCCAAAAAAATGAGCCAACATATATGTCGGGTGCACTATCGCCAAGTCAATCAAATTTCGGTGCATTTCTACCGGAGAAACAGTGAGAAAGGAGGTAGACTTGAACGCGGGAGATACTTTACGGCGAGAGACAAAGGTGTTCGAATTTCGGCGGGTGAAACAAAGATGATCACGCTAACAATGATCGCCACCGAGAACCAAAGCCACTAACCAAAGATCTCACTAGACTATGTGTTAGGTTTATATGTTGTATTGACGATTCTGTGAACAAAAGGACCAATTTGAACGATTATAAAATTCTAGGGACTAAATTGTAAAGTTTCATAGTTGGTAGGTTAGCTTAGGGTTTGGGGTTCATGTTTGGAACAAGAAGAATTCACGTCGATTTTTCGCTAACTGCTCGTCGGAGTTATGTTCGAGCAGATGAAGTAGGAACATCTTAGCTCGACCTTCGTCCCACTGTCGCTCGAGCGAAAGGTATCTCCTCGCTCGAGCGACATATTATTCAGCCAAACCTAATTTCGATTTTCGAGACTTTTTTTACTTGGCACATTCTACCTAAACTGTCCAACCTATAAATTGAGGTGTCGTACATTCTACGAGAAAGAGATTGAACATACTATTTTCTAGAGATAATTCATCCTACACAAGATCAAAAGTTCAATCCTTCAATGATATATGCACTCATCGTATTGAAAAAATCAAATCCATCAAATCAAACACCAGATTGTCTTCTTCGCTTGGGTTAGTCAAAAAGATTGTGTCGTCAACTTTGCTGTATTGAAGATCAAGGAAGAATCTGAAAAACGAGGATTTCTTGGAAAGATCTACAAGAGATAAACTGCGTAAAGAGTCATGATTGGAGTTCATGTGCTCATTTCAAGATGACTGCTTTACAAAGAAGAGCCAAGATTGGTGTTAGCGTGCACATTCTAGGAGGGTCGTTTCAAACTTTAGATAGGAGATTAGAAAGCTTTGTGTCGCCAACTTTATTGGTAGTCTGTAAGTTTATCAAAAGTTTATAATGGATCTTTGTTCCCATGTTGGGTTTCTCCGTGAACAATTCTAATGTTGTTTACTGCTTATCTTACTATTTTGATAGTATTGCAGGATTCAAAGATAGGATTAATTGAATTATTTGACTAATCACCTAGACATAATTAACTTGTGACTTGTTGTTTGTTAATTAAAGTTTTAATTCTGCATTTACACCTAATCACCCCCTCTAGGTGTAGTTGGGTCGAATCTTGCGTTTTTTAGTTGTTGACCTTTAAAAATGAGCCAACGGATGTTGGGCGCACTATTGCTAAGTCAAGCAAATTTCGGCTTATTTCTACCGGAGAAACAGTGAGAAATGAGGCAGGCTTGAATGCCTACTTTACGACGAGAGACAAAGATGTTCGAATTTCGACGGGTGAAACAAAGATGATCATGCTAACAATGATCGCCAACCGAGAACCAAAGCCACTAACAAAAGATCTCACTTGACTATGTGGAATGATAGAAAACAAACGCGTATGAAAATTGTAAGATTGTGTATTAAGATATTTCTCAACCAAGTGTGTGTAATGAAAGATGAAAATGCTCGAAAAGTATTTGTAAATATTTCTTACTCATTGTATATTCGAGAGTTCAAGATGTGAGAATAAGAATCCAAAATTCCAATTTTTCCAACCCTTTCTAAGTTACAAAGTAAACCTATTTTTATTGCCTTGGCCGACGTGGTGTCCGTTGGATCAAAACCACGTGGCATCATCTCCTTAGTTGATGCTTTACTTCATTGTCTATTCATACAATTAATACATTGATAAGGGGTCAGTTGTCCTATACAATAAGCTGACACGCTAACATCCTCTATTACAAGTGTCACATCAATCACTTCTAAAAGATACTCAAATATATTGTAAAAGATAGTGTCAGTTTTATGAGCTTCAGATGAATTGAGATCCACGGAGCTAGTCCTCTGAGTGGAGAGCTTCAACTTATTTTTTCTTTTGTGTCTTTAGGCAATGTTTCAGTCCAAGTGTAGTGCTTCGTCCAGTGAGGCAGTGCATCAGTACGAGCTTTGATAGTTTGCATAATTTCTTTAAATTTGACCACTTAGGTTGACTCTCTGTCCACGTGGATTGCTATGTGGCACTTTAACTTTGAGCCTCAATGATGAGGCGTAACAATAGTCCCCCAAGTCTGGCATGATTATTTATGTAATTTAGTAAGGGTTTTTTTTTTACCATACCACAATATGTAACTCCCCAAGTCTAATATAAACATTTATGTTATAGTTATAATTTCAAATGTACATGACTTGTGCAAACCTCCTGCTAGTGTTCTCTGAAGTCGTATACTTAGGTGTACTTCATTTTCTCCGAAGTACCTTTGTAAATTCGAAGTTGTCTGAACTAGTTGAGGTGAGGTGGGTTTGGCCCTTACTGGGCCGTTTAATTGATAATTAGGAGGAGCTTGATTTTAATATGGCTAAGGCATCCTTAATTATTGTGCCTAAATGATTTGCTATAATGGTGAGTTTTCAAGAATAGACATTTTAGACGGTTTAACTTCCTATATATACAACCGTCGCCGCATTTAATACGTAATGATGGCTGTCATCCACATGCTTCGCAAACTTTAGGGGCATGAGAACATGTGAAGCGCTTTGATCTGGGCTGTAGAAGATGAAGTGGCAGACATGATGAGTAGCTTAGATTTATCTTTAAACGAATGATTAGATGACCCAGATCGACATCAAACGGCTGTGATTAAGAGGCCTTGCCTATAAAAGACAAACACTTGTGGGAAAAACCACTTTTCTTTTCATGAATTATACAGCATTAACATTCTTCAAACTTCAAATTTTCTCTAAGATTTTTTCTTTGAGAATCTTCCAATTTCTCTTCTTTGTCTCAAGTTCATTTTCCTTTCATCTTGCTTTTCTCAGTTGCTCTACAACTTTTTCGGTGTTTCATTATAACCACCCTCTAACTAAACTCTTAAGTATTTTTTGAATTTTAACTTAAAAGCTTTAATCCATGCAATTTTCTACTTTTGCTGGGGGAACATAGATCCAAGCAAGTTAGCTGATGAGATGGTAGTGCAAATTACTAATATCGCTGACCTAGTTAGAGCCATTCAGGCAGAGCAAAGTGCAATGCCTTCTGAGGAGGGTAGAAACATAATAATATAGAGTTGGAGGCAATCAAAATCCCATCTACTACAGATCTGATCCACTTGTCTAATCTTAAGGAAAAATATTGGATCCCTTACGACATAGAGCTCATCTCTCCTTCTCCTAATGAGCGAGCATGCTTCTGAGGCAGGGTAGTTCCTGCTAAAGGCTAGACTTCACGTGCCTTTACATCCATTTTTTGGACTATTCTTTTAGGTTGTACGAGTTGGGCACCACCCATCTCGTCCCTAATGTCTGGACCCAATTGGTGGGTGTGTAATTCCTATGGAAGGAGACTTCCATGGGTGAGGACATGCCCCTACACGTCTTCCAAACATTTTTCGACCTCGGGTTTTTGGGTAAGGAGGATTTGAGGGTGTGGTATTCCTTGTGCCCATGGAGGTCACATTCTCCATTTGTCATGGGCCTACCTTCCTCCATCAAATGATGGAAGGAGACGTGGTTCTAGGTTTGGGAAAAAATGGCAAGAGTACGAGGGTGATACCATCTCCCACGTCAAAGTCCCAACCTCATACTCCAAAGCCAATGAGTGTCATTTTTTCCTTTTGTTTTCTTTGGTTGACTAGATTATTGTCTTGCAGGGTCAGTAGAGTACTTCGACTTAATTGAGATTGACTGGGAAACCCTTACCGAGATCTACCGACGACTCTCCTCATCACGAGACTTTGAAATTTTGATGATTTCGAGGAGGTTTTTTGAAGAATTCTGTCTAATGGCCAAGAGAGGTATACCATCGTTCTTTTTACACTTAGCTTCCAATTTATTTAACAACTTTTGCATTTGTTTATGTCGACCATGTTGTTTGCCTAGAAAATTTTGAGAAGATGAAGTACCCTACTTCTGATATGACCACTATACTGGTTGCTACCTCCATCTCCAACAAAAAAAGGGCTGAAGCCCTCATTTATGGTGGCCAAGTAGGTGAGGGACAAAGTTGTGAAGGTCTCCCAAGAGGTAGGCAGTCAGGAGGAAGGACGACCTTCCCAGGTAGATAAGCGACAAAAAGTAATTGGAGAAGAGCCCAAGAGGAAATAGAGGTTCTCTACCACCGGGTGGGTAATGATGTTCCTCATCATCGCTCCAGCGTCCCAGCTGGGAAAATATTACTTTTAGCAGCATCAATAGCTGCGGTCTCTAGGGGTAGAAGAGGCCAGCTGTTATGGAGCCATAGAGGCAAGACTCTACTAAGAAGGCCATGCCTGCAAACAACTCCACGGCTTCCGAGGCTCCTCAAAGAAAAAGGCTCGCCGTCAATACTAGGGACGAGGAGCTACCTCCTTAAAGTCTTTCCCTACTTCTTCTAGAAGTTCAGACTACAACATCTACTTTTAACAAGTATTGGATAGAGAGATGGCAGAATTTCATGGAGATCGGTGATGCCGTGGATGTATATTCAACGATTGTGAGCCGGGTAGGGAGGGCCTTCGGTGTGGCCATAGAGGCTAAAGCCCTCTTTATAGTTCTGCTTGGGTGTGCAATGTAAGAAGCAGAATTAGCTTCAGTTATAATCTCATTCATCAATTCCTCATCCTTTGGTACACTCAGTCGGCCTCTAAATATCAGGGTTTTATCTTCGGCTATTTCAAATCCTTTCCTATTTCTGTTCCCACCTCAGCCCTGTTCTTTTTCAAAAGGGGGTCATCTTTCTGAGCAGCTACTATTTTATCCCTGAGTGTTGATTTCACAGTAAAACTTGCTAATATTTCTGATGTCCTTACAGGTGAAATTAATACTTCAATTCTCAGGTTCTCAAAATCTCTTATTAAATGATCATGTCTTGTACACAATGCTGACAACTATCCCGTGTTATTTCTACTCAGTGCATCAGCGACTACATTAGCCTTACCCGAATGGTACAAGATAGTGCAGTCATAATCCTTCACTAATTCTAACCACCGTTGCTGTCTCATATTTAACTCCTTCTAAGTGAAAATGTATTTGAGACTCTTGTGATTGGTTTAGATTTCACACTTGTTCCTGTAAAGTGTGCACTACCACGGCTAGTTTGAGATCATGGGTAGGGTAATTTTGTATATTTTGTTTCAATTGTCTCGAAGTATAAGATATCACTTTCCCCATGTTGCATCAAAACATATCCCAAACCAAGCTTGGATGCATCACTATAAAACACAAAACCTTATGAACCATTGTGGATAGTCAACACCGGCGCAAATATGAGCATGTCCTTTAACTTTTCAAAATTATGTTCGCATTTTTTGCCCATATGAACTTAGTACCCTTACGAGTCAACTGTGTCAGAGGACTTGCGATCTTGGAAAATCCTTCTATAAATTGTCGATAATAGTCGGCTAAACCTAGAAAACTCTTCACTTTCCCAACATTTGTAGATTTCGATCAATTGGTCACAACCTCAACTTTTGATTAATCTACTTCAATTCCTCATGTTGTAATAGTATAACCTAAAAATCTCACTCGGTCCAACCAAAATTCAAATTTCTTGAATTTGACATACAACTTTTCCTCACGCATTATATCTAGAACTATCCTTAGATGTTCTTCGCGTTGCTGAGAATCCCTTGAGTATATATGTATGTCGTCAATAAATACAATGACAAACATATCAAAATACTGATGGAGCACCCTATTCATCAAGTCCATAAACACTAGATGGGCATTCGTCAAGTCAAAAGGCATCACCGAAAACTCATAATGCCCATATCGAGTCCTAAATACCGTCTTTGGTATATCTAACTACTTAATCTTTAGTTGATGGTAGCCCGACCTTAGAGAGAACGCAAATGCACCCTTTAACTTTTTTAAGAACACGGATGCACCCTTTGACTGATCAAATAGATCCTCAATCCTAGGAAACAGATACTTATTCTTGATCTCAACTTATTTAGTTCAAAGTAGTCGATGCACAACCTCATAGTACCATCTTTCTTCTTTACAAAGAATACATGAGCTCCCCATGGAGATACACTCGGTCTAATGAACCCTTTGTCTAGAAGTTCTTCTAACTATATCTTCAACTCGTGTAATTCCTTTGGTGTAATCTGATATGGGACTTTGGACACAGGAGCAGCTCCACATACTAGATCTATCGTGATTTCCACTTGTCTATCGAGTGGAGTACTCGGTAGATCATCTGGAAACACTCGGCTTTTTCTCATACTATAAGCACATTATCTAATATTTTCTCTTGAGTTGAGGTGCTAGTAAAACTAACAAGATACCCTCGACATTCATGCTTCCTTAACATGCTCTCTGTCTTTAAAGTCGAGATAATGCGAGGAAGTACCTTAATCTTCGATCCATGAAATCTAAACTCCTCTTCTCTCGTTCTTCGAAAAATTACCTCATTCTCAAAACATACTATCGTGGCTCAATTTTCACCTAACCAATCCATACCTAAAATAATATCAAAATCTTTCATCTCTATAACATACAATCCGCCTCTAAAGTTACTCCATCAAAATTTATTTGTACCCCATTTGCTAACCAATATGTATCAATAATTCTCACTGATGGCATACTAACCTCTAGTACACTATCACTCTTCTGACATGAAGTATTAATCTTAGCTAGACATGAGGAAGCCACATGACCGGGTTGACCATACTTTCCATACAAACATTCTCCTCCGTAAAACTTGTTACACACAGGACATTGAGGTAAATGATTGTTTGTCTGACCCGTATTTGTCTGCTTCATAAACTGTCCCGTATTCTTATTTTTATCATGCCACTTCCTTTTCCAGAAATTATTATGAGGTCCACAATTTACTAACTTCACTCTCGAATAGGTCACTATCTGAGCTTTCTTTACTACTGCCTGAAAGGTGGTGAAATTGTGTGAACTCACAATCTGCTTGATCTCTGGGCGTAGGCTCCTCTCATAATGTTTTGCCTTCATGAGCTCTATACTTACAATGTGTGGGGCATATTGGGACAATTTCTCGAACTTGCTCTCATACTTAGAAATTTTCATATCTCCCTATACCAGTCTTAAAAATTTTGCCTCTTTATAGTCTCTCAGAGATTGCGAGAAATACTTTTCTGTTTACTCCATCTTGAACTAAGTCCAAGTTAGATTATGCTGTTTCTCCTCGGTGCAAGTGGGTGATGAGGATTCCTACCAATGGTTTGCTCTTCCGATTAGCATAAACTCGGCACATAATACTTTTTGATCTTCTGGATAAGAGATGCCGAAAGATCTTCTCAATAGTATGCAACCACTCCTCAGCTACCAAAGGGTCTTTCCCGCCACCGAAGGTAGAGGTCGATATCCATAAAACTGTTCTACCATCGGAATAAGCGATGCAGCCGGGTATGTTGGTGGCATGTTTAGTACTCGGAGAACTGGTGGAGCTTGAGGTGCTAAAGGTGTAGTTTGAGCAGCTGAGGCCTGCTTCAGCTCATCAATCTCCCGCCTTAACTCCCTAATTGTCCTTGCTTGTGCCATATTCCTATATGCCATAATAAATGCAATCTCACTTAGAGGAGTCTACGATACTTGCACAAAATAGGAGGGAAAAAAATTTACAACCCAACATCTTTTACTATTATCTCAAAATAATCCTTTAAGAGGAATACACAATAATAAAAGAGCGTCTGACTCAAATCAACAGGAAAGCAAAAAGAATCCTACTAGGTATCAACAACTATTAAACTTAAATAAAATCCATTGAAATTTCACTCTTTTTATTCATCATTGCCATCATCGTCACTAATCCAGCCTCCATGAACCTGTTTCTTAGAAGGTTGTGCCTTATCGTCTGAAATATGTTGGGGGTGCATCTTCACGAATGTACATCTCCGTAGGTACATTATCGTCCTCGGGAATCGCAAGTCAGGCCAATATTGTGCACTGCATTCCACCGATACTCTTCATATTGCCTCACGATTTCATCTCAACGAGGCATCGATGAACTCGTTATCCTACAAGTTTTCTTAATCCATACCATCTGTGTCATACCAATTATTCGAAGTCCAATTAATGGGTATCTAATAAGTTTTAGTTAATTTTCGAGGACTTAAATAAACATTGAATTTGGTCACATTCTCAAAATACTGGGTACAATAATGATTATCTACAAAAAGTATTCAAACTCTAATTCATACATACATTGCAAATGTTGAATCTAAAATAGTCTTTCTCATACTCATCACATAGATACAAGTATATCTATACAAGTTTTTTACCTCAAAATCGACATAGCGCGGCTGTGACAAGCATGGTGCTCAGGATCCTCAAGAATTTTTTATATGTGAAATTACATACCTACGATGTGATCTCTAATGTAAGTCTACATAAAATAAACCTTTGCTCTAATACCAAGTTGTAACGCCCAAAAAAATGCTTGAAATTCAAAGCGTTACACGAAAAATCTTTTTAGTTGGGGCTCTCTAATATTAACCAAAATAAATTTTAACTAATAAAGATTTTGGATTTTGAAATATAAAAGAATAATAATTGGAGATGTGTGTCTGTTGACCTATAGTTGATTATAACCTTAATGTTTTGATTATAACAAACAAGTCATTTTATTTACTAACATTTGAATTTGAGTGATTAAGCTTTCAAGCTATCAAGATTATAAATCGGACTCAAAATGAAGAACAAAGTGAATAGTTAGCATTCGAGACGATAGAGATTTGCATGCGACGATCGAATTGGAACTTGAAGATTTGCAAAAGACGCAAATCAAGATACAAGTCAAAAGAACGACAATAACAAGAATTTTGAAGAACAAAGTTTAGAAGTCGTTTATCGAAATTTAAATGTAAAGGTATTAACTCTTCGATTCTTTAGCAAGTGCATAAAGCTCAAATTATTTCCATAATTCACCACTTGCATAAAAATATTTTTCATTCAAAATATGAAAGATTTTGAAAAGCAATTTTCCAAAAAAAAAAAAAGGCAATAGTTGACTTTAGGTCAACCGAAAGTCCACTCGGTCAACTGAAATTTTTGGTTTATTTCGATCAACCGAAATTGTTTGATTAATAGGCGAAAATTCATTTCAAATTTTGGTCATCCGAAATTATTTAATCAGCCGAAATTCCAACACATTTATTTCTAACGGCTATTTAAAATTTTCGGTCAATGAAGTCCTATTTGCTCAGCTGAAATCGCCTGCAGCTTCATTTTTCTTGCTCTATAAATACCATCTCTTTTGCACTCATTTTTAACAACTTAGAAGAGATTTTTTAAGAGCTTACTTATTGAAAATCATTGTGCTTACTTGATTATAAATTCTATTTCATTTATTACAAAGAATTTCTTGATTGATCAAACTAATTTTTATCTATTTCATCAAGAATTATTTTTGCAAAGAACTTTTCACAACTTCATCTATTTTTCATTCTTGATAAAAGTTTTATTTACCAACACTTTTATTAAAGTGTAAAATCTCTCTTCAAACTTAACTTGTATTATTTGTTAAGAGAGATCATTGGTTGAAAAACTTTGATACAAAGATTCAAACTATTTCATCATCCATAATTCATCAAAGGTTACAACAAAAACACTTGAACTTTATTATTTGCCATCTATTGAAGCGTTTACCTAACTCTCTAATACTTAATTTGATTATATCATTGGTTAATAGAGTTTCTTCAATTGTAAAATTATCACTTATATTTTGACAGTTTCGAGAGCCTTGTGAAAACTCGAGTGTAAGGATAAGTGATCTTTGTTGTAAGTCACTTAAGGATAGGTGCTCCTTGTTGTAAGTCACCTAAGGATAGGTGCTTCTTGTTGTAAGTCACTTAATGATTGGTACTCTTTGCTGTAAGTTACCATTATAGTGCATTTTGCCTTGTTCGTAACGGAGAGCTTGGTAACGGGGACGTAGAACACATTGTGTATTGAACCCCATTAAATTGGTTTGTTATCTTTACATTATTGCATTTTACTTTACATTGTCATTTACATTGTGTTATATTTTCTTAAGTGACAATACTCGAATTGAGTTATCGAACTTGTATATTTATATCTTTTATTATACTTTGCATTTGTTTCTTGTGTATTGAATAGTTTTGAGACTAATTGTCGAAAAAGTTTCAAAACCTAATTCACCTCCCTTTTGGTTAGTTATTCTTGGGCTAATAGTGTCCACATAGAATTAGATAATTTATGGTGAAATTTGATTTTGGAAAACATCTCGAGAAAATTCAGCAACTATCGGTTGCGCAACAGCGAAAAGAAAAATATGTTTGGCCTAGCAAACATCAACTAAACTATTTTTCAACTATGCTGGACAGAAATTTCGAAACCGTACTGATGCAGTTTACTAAAACAGATATAACCACGTAACATTTTAAGATAATTCCAAAGACCCCCATTAAAAGACTCATAGCCATTTCAAACCCCACTGATTATTCTAAAATACGTTGACCTATGGTTGATTTCGATTTTTGATTATAAAAAACAAATCATTATTATCTCTAATCTTTATATTCGAGTATTCATTTTTACATGTTACGAACCTGATGGAAATCGAGCATTCACAAATCAAGCTTAGAAACTGAGCACTCTTGTCAAGACAATCGAAGACAAATCAAGCACTTGCACCAAATTCAAAATCAAGCAACCAATCATGCACTCACGCCAAATCCATCAAAGATATTAGACTTAGATGATTTGAATCCATATGTAAAGGTAAAATGCTTTAATTTATAGCAATGAATCACTTCAAGCTCATAAGTTAAATTTTTATGTACGAGACAAACTTTTCACAAAAACGCTCGCATGAAAGATTATTTTCAATATGATAAAAATCCTCACCGAATTTTAAAATTCTTTACCAATGACACTTATTTTGAAAAGGTAAGTAAATATATCCCTAAAGTACTTATACTTGCTTAAATATAAAAAAAAAAAAAAAAAAAACCAGAAATTTCTGGTCTAGTGGACGTCCGGTGGCTTCAACGGTCAAGTTTCTTCATGTTCTGATTTCTGACGTATAACAGCTATTCAGTCGTCTGGTTGTAGAAGACATCCGGTAGGGCTGGTCCGGTTGGGCAGAACTTTTTGATGTTTTGACTACTATAAATGCCAAATCACTTTAAAATCATCATATACATTCAAGTGAGATTCTTTGAGCAAAGTTGCATTGATTTCTCATATCATTTATTATCAAATCATTTTTGTCTTGAAAAACTTTTGATCAAATTAACTTTTGAAAATGATTCTACACATCAAAGTTTTTCATACCTAACACTTGAGCTTCATTCATGCCTATTTATTAAAGTGTTAGCCTATTTCACTCTTGGTACTAAATTGTGATCATATCATTCATTAAGAGAGAAGTTTCAATTTGTAAAATCTATTTTCTTTGAACTTGAGGGTCATGTAGCTCAATGTTGTAAAATAATTGGTGTTCCTTGTTTGTAGGTTATCGGAAGCTTTGTAAATGGTTGGATTGCACCACAAGTCAATTAACATAGTGAAATTGGCCTTACTCATGCCAAAGAGTTTGGTAACAGAGAACGTAGATCATTGCGATGGATCGAACCTCCATAATTTTTTCGTTTGCATTCTCTATCACTCTCTACTTATTGCTTTCATAATCGTGCTTATTATTTGAATTAATCTATCTAGTTATTACATGTTTTATTTTAAATTAATTTTTTGAAAAAGTTTTAAAAACCAATTCACTCCCCTCTTAGTTAGTTGTTTTTGGGCTATCAATTGGTATCAGAGCAAGGTACTCATTTTCAAATTAAGACTTTACAATCTTGGTCAATGGCTAACCACAAAAATCTTCAAAATCTCGAGGGGCATTCCACAAATCAACCTTCCTTTTTTGGTGGCACACATTATAATTATTGGAAAGCTAGAATGATGATTTATATTCAATCAATAGATTATAATATTTGGAAACTCATTGAATTTGGCCTTTATGTGCCCACTAAGATTATTAATATTAATGGAAAACCCGATCAATCTATTCCAAAGCCTAGAGAGGAATATGATGAAGATGATAAAATAAAATTGTCCTTGAATGCTAGAGCCAAAAACCTACTTTATTGTGCCTTAGATAGAAATGAGTTTAATCGTATTAGCACATGTGACTCTGCTATGATATATGACATGCTTTAGAAGTCACTCATGTCGGCACAAGTAAAGTAAAAGAAACCAAGATTAATCTCTTGGTCAAAGAATTTGAAAATTTTGAGTTGAAATTAGGACATAATCACACATTAAACATAATGTTGAGTTTACTTGCGATAAGTAAAGAAGAGATCCGATCATACCTCGTTATTTTGTTATGTTTGTGGAAGCACCTTGATCATCTTTGTCCATTTTGATTGATGAGCTCATAGGAGTGTTCATTTCTTGGATATTCCTTATTTTGGTCTTAAAATATTCATTTGTTTGAAAAGAGTTTCCGATCCCACATCATTAGTAATAAGGACTCATGATCAACAAGGTTAGTTTTATCAAAAGTGACATGCATGGATTTTACGACGATTAGAGTTCTTTTGTTAAAGACTCTATAAATTTTGCTAGTTGATTAAAAACCTAGAAGGATTCCAATATCAAATTTTGAATTAAATTTTTCAGATTTTTCTTTTGTATTCAAAATCAAGCATTTGCAACCAAAAACTTGAAATAACCGATGTTTGAAATTCTATTTTTCCAAAACTCATGGGAGTTTTGTGTTTTTTTTTTTTTGACTAATTGAAACTCTATAAATAATATAGCAAGTAGTGTTAACAGTTTCAGCCCAAAAGTATTTTGGTAAACTATTTTTATTTAGAATAGTCCGAGTCATTTTTTGCAATATGCGATTCTTTTTTTTACACCATATTGTTGAAAAGTTCTAGAAGCCGAAAAATTATGTTCACAACCATAAGTTTTGCACAACTGATCAAAAACAATATTATCAAATTCTCCACCATGATCACTCCTAATGGTAGTAGTAGTAGTAGTAGTGTATCCCTTTTATTGTGAACCTTTTTACAAGAATGTTCAAATGCATTTAATACTTCATCTTTTAGGTTCAAAAAATGGGACTCAAATAATCTAGAAAAGTCATCAATAATGATGAAAGCATAATGTTTACCATTTAAGCTCGTGATACTAGATGATCCAAAAATATTCATGTTGAGAAGTCAAAAAGATTTTGTAGTTGAAGAATGTTGCTTTAATTTGAAAAGAACTTTTTACTTGTTTTCCATGCATCACAAATTTTTTTTCCTCAAATTTCAAACTTGACAAACCTTTAACAAAACAATTTTTGGAAATTTTGAAAGGTGGTCCATGCTAACATGACATAATCTTCTATCTCCTAACCAAGTATCATGTTATAAACTCGATAAATATTTTTCTCTGCATTCCGACTTATAGTGTTTATGACATAAACATTCTTACTTCAGCTTCCTATAAACATCATCTCTTTTGATGCACTTGGAAGAATAAAATTTGATATGATAACATTCATCACACAATTGATTAAAACTATGTAGATTATGTCAAAGGTTATCTACGAAGAAGACATTTTCAATAAAGGGAGATGAATGATTACCAATAATTTCAATGTTAATGATTTTTCCTTTCATATTATCTCCAAACGTTTTATTACCGTCATCCTTTATTTTGAAGCTTGACAATGAAGCTTGATTTTGTGTTTTGAGCATCCATTATCCAAGGTCCATTTGCTATCTATTTTCCTTGATACATATAAAAATAATTCATTTTTTTATCTTTGGTACACATACATCCTTGGGTCCTCGATAGTTAGTGTTGGTGGATTTTTGAATCCACTTATAGTTTTTTTTTTTTTTCAAAATGTGATTTCTTTTTTATAGAACAATAAAAGTACATATCCATTTTTATTGCAAAAATTACATGTGACATTTGAAATTGGAGAAGTTGAAGTTTTAACAAAGAAATTTTTAAGAGACTTTTGTTTCAAAAATGGTTTATATTCAATTTCTCCTTTATTGAAAACAAAGTTTTGCTCACAGGTATTAAATCAAAATTTTTCTTGCCTCGAGTAAATTTGTGAATAATTTGAGTCAAATCTAAAATTCTTTCTTCTAAAGAAGAATTCTCCTTAATTAAAAAATCATAATCGACTTTTCCTTTTTCAAAATCATTTTGTATTTTTAAAAGTTCATTTACCTCAATTTCTAATAAATAATTTTTCTTTTTGAGGATCGAAAGATTTAAAACACACGTTTTTCTAATTCTTCAAGAATTTCATCATAAGAAGTAGATAATTATTCATATGAACAAGATTCCTTTACCTCATTTTCAATAGCCATGAAGCACACGTTGGCAATTTCCTCTTGACTTTCATCTTCTTCATGGTCATCAAGTCACTTTCATCCCATGTTGTTTGGAGTGCTCTTTCTTTTTTATGAATCTATTCTTTTCTTCTCCATTTTCTTCTTTCTTTTGGAATCGATGATTTTTGCGAAAATGTTTCAATTTATTAACAAGAAAAACTAGATCATCAAGTTCTTCATCATTCATATTTTCACTTGAAGTGCCTTCATCAACTACAGATTTTAACGTTTTGGTGCCTTTCCTCTTTGTTTTTCAACGTTTTCTCCTTTGTTTCGGTGCGATTTATTTTAATGCCATCAATGTTCCATAGAGCTCTTCCAATGGATATGTGTTGATATCTTTGGTGTTTTTATCAACATTCTCAATGGACTCCATTCTTCCGAGAGTGACCCTTTACTAACAAGTTCACTGTTAGTGAATTTTTGATCAAAACCTTTGGCCATTAACAATATCAGTAAAACAGGTAATCATGTCAACAATTGGTTCATTTTCTTTCAAAAAGAAATTTTCAAAACCTTTAACTAAAAGATTTATCTTAGTTTCTTTCACTTTCACAGTTCCAACATGAGTAATTTCTAAAGCATGCCAAATATCATAAGCGGAATAACATGTACTAATACGATTAAATTCATTTCTATCTAAAGAACAATAAAGTATATTTTTTGCTCTATCATTTAAAGAAAATTTTCTTTTATCATCTTCATTATATTTCTCTCTAGGTTTAGAAATTATTTGATCAAGTTTACCATCCGCTTTAATAACCTTTTTAGGCACATAGGGACCGAATTCAATTACTTCACAAATATTATAATCCATTGATTGGATAAATATTGGCATTCTAGCCTTCTAATAGTTATAATGAGTATTATCAAAGAAAGGAGGATGATTTGAAGAATGCCCCTCAAGATTTTGAAAAATATGGTTAGCCATAACTCAAGATTGTGAAATCTTTAAAATTGAGCACCTTGCTCTGATACCAATTGATAGCCCAAAAATAACTAACCAAGAGGGGATGGGTGAATTGATTTTTAAAACTTTTGCAACGAATTAATCTAAATTCAAACAAGTAAAGACTAAATAGATTAATTCAAATAATAAGAACAAATATAAAAGCGATAAGCAAAAGGGAAAGATGATGCAAACGATATAATTGTGGAGGTTCGATCCAAAGCTATCTACGTCTTCCGTTAGAAAGCTCTCCGACATTAGCAATACCTTTTCATTATATTGATTAATTTATGGTGTAACCCAACCCTTTACAACGCTTCTGGTGACTTAAGATCAAGAAGCACCGATCCTTATACAATGTTGAGTTTTACGGGACCTCAACACAGCCCACTATTGAGCTTTCACGGGACTTAATATGACCCACATAGTGACTTACAAAAAGAAGCATCGATCCTTATACAATGTTGATCTTTAAGGGACTTCAACAGTTGCCACACTTTATCAAAGTAATTTTACAATGGAATACCTCTTTTGATAAATAATACAAACAAGTTAGGTACTACACAATAAATGATAGCTCAAGTGTTAGATGATAAACTTTGATGAATATGATGATTTTTCAAGTTTGATTAAATTAATCAAAAGTTTTAACTATGAAGAAGTAGAAATGTTTATGCAAAATAAGTGTAAAATTCTTCTTCAAAAACATATCTCTCTTTTAAAATTGATATAAGTAAACTAAACACAAAAGAGAGATGTGAAGTGATATTTATAGCAATCAAAACGAAAAAAATATACCCAATCGGACAACCATCCGGACGTCCGCCACTCATCCGAATGACCAACTAGCCGTTACGTCAGAAGGTAAAAAATGACCATTCGTATTGACAGAAGTTTTTCCGTCAACTTGGACGGTTTGTCCTGAAGATCCAGCTCAACCGAACCTTTGAAAGATCAAACTCACTTTTTGATTAAAAAAAAATATTTTATGCGAGTGATATGAAATTAACTCTTCGTGCACAAAATGATTTTTGAGGTATTGTCATTAATTACTAAAGATCAAAGTGTTATACATTTACATATGATTTCGAAAGCCTATTCTTTGATCTTATTTTGAAGTTTCTTTCCTGTCTGACTCTAAAACTCTTGATCTTGATCTTTCTTGACGTTTGGTTTTAATGCTTGACTTTGATCTTGACCTTCTTCATGAGCCTGATTCGATAGTCTTGATTTTTTTTCTTTTAAGCTCTCGTCTCAAGTTATTTGATTTGAATGCTTAGCTTTCACTTTGATCTTTATTTCGAGTCCGATTTATGATATGTTGATTTTGACAATGCTTGATTGATTTAACATTAAATTATCATCACTCAAAATCAATTATTAGAAACAATATTAATCTTGTTTGTTATGATCAAAACATTAGAAATGAAATCAACCATAGGTCAACATTAGTTTCTTGATTTAATTAAAAGAATGTGCCCAGCTACCAGTGTAGACTTGACTTTGGAGAATACCATAGAAGATTTGGAGGTTTGAAACATCAAGTTCTTGCAATTAAAAGACTGGAAGTTTGTGATTCAGAATTAATCATCGAATTCAAGTAAAAATTCTAATATCTAATTCTTGATATAACATATACGTGAACATCTAGACGATCTTATTTATTAAATTAAAGATTTTTTTTTAATTTTTGGATAACTTTGCTTCCGCATTCTAACAAATGGTATCAGAACGATCTAGATCGTTCACGTGTTTGTTATTCCAATATCTTAATTTTGCAAGTATCTATTTCTAATGAATTCATTTATGAAGTGGCTGGTGATAGAACAAAATACATTGTAGACTTCAAATGTATGATGTACAAGTGTGAGTAGTTTTAAATAGGTGGTGTACCATGTCAAAATGGTTTGGTAATGATCAGTGAGAAGGGAAGGCAACCTTCCAAGTACTGTTCACACTAAAATACAAAGGGCACTCAAAGAGATCACTTGGACGACCAAAGGATTCTAGGAGGCGTACCCTGGAGTATATCAATCCGACAATGTGTGGATAATGTGGAGGAAGGGGCATAATGAAAGAATGTGTAAGCAGCTTCTCCCATTGTGCCATGTGACAAAATGTAAGCGTGGTTTAGAAATCAATAATGTTTAGAATTTGGATCGCAAGATAATGACGATAGTGAAATAAAAAGGAAGAAAATAAACACCATGATTTACGTGGAAACCCAATACAGGAAAAAACCACGAACAAAGGAAGAAAAATTCACTATAATAATAGCGATTGTGTTCACAAGATCTTAATGCACTCAATTGAAATCTAAAACTCTTAAGATGTTGTATGAATCTTATTAATCTTATATATATATATATATATATATATATATATATATATATATATATATATATATATATATATATATATATATATATATATAACAAGTTGTAGAAGAATAGGAGTTCAAAATCGCGTCAAAAAATGAAAATGGGTCCGGGTCAAATAAGCTGTCGCGGGCAATATGCGAACAATAGCCCCGTTGCTCGAGGCGAGCGACCGAGTCTCGGTTTGTTTTAAATCAAACTCACTCAAGCGTCTAGCACTAGCGAAAATGCGGCAACATTTCCTCCAGTCCATCATATCTTTAAGACCACTCCAATTTAGATTCCAATATCCACTAGAATTTGGATCAAACTACAACAAATTTCTACATTGAGCCAAATTGTCCTTGGTATCAATCTTGCTCACAACAATATCACCACAAGCAATTCTCACATCAATGTGCTTAGTCCGCTTATGAAACACCTGATCCTTAGTCAAGAAAATTGCACTCTGAATATCAAATAATATTGTAGACATCTGCAAGTCTTCACTGATTTCACCAATCAATCCTTTTAGCTGCATAGCCTCCTTACATGCCTTTCTAATGACCATGTATTCTACTTTTGTTGTAGACAAAGCTACTATATTTTGCAAAGTGACTTTCCAACTAATAGCACATCCTCCAAAGGTAAACACATACCATGTAAGTGATCTCCTTTTATCAAGATTCCCAACATAATCTAAATCCACATATCCAATAACTCCATCTGAATTTCTACCAAAATGCAAACAAGCATTAGAAGAGCTTGTCAAATATCTGAAAATCCACTATACTATTTTTCAATGTTCCTTGCCAGGATTTTCCATGTATTTGCTAATTGCATGTGTCAAATCAGGTTTTGTACAAATCATAATATACATAAGCGAATCAACTGCACTAAAATAAGGAACCCGAGACATGTAATCAATATCTTCATGTGACTAAAGACACAAGTTAGATGATAATTTAAAGTGAGCATCCAAGGGAGTACTGACAGCCTTTACATTCACCATATTGTATATTTCAAACACCTTCTCAATGTACACTTTCAGTTCAAATACAATTTGTTAGCCTTTCTATCCCTCAAGATTTATATACTAAAAATCTTTTTTCCTGCACCCAAATCCTTCATATCAAACTCCTTGTTAAGTTGAAACTTTACTCTTCTGACTTCTGCTTTATATTTGGCTGCTATGAGGATATCATCAATATATAATAACAAATATGTAGTCGATCCACTATCTTCCTTTCGAAAGTACACATAACTATCATAATTACATCTAAAAAATCATGAGTAGTCATAAATGAATCAAACCTCTTGTACCACTGCATCGGTGATTGCTTTAGTATACAAGGACTTCTTCAACATTTACACATGGTCTTCTTTTCGAAGAACTGTTATCCTCTCTAGTTGTTGTATGTAGATGCTCTCATCAAGTTCTCTATGTAAGAGTGCTGTTTTGACATCCATCTGCTCAAGTATCAAATCATTCTTAGCCACCACTCCAAGTAAAGCTCGAATGGAACTATTCTTCACAACTAGTGAGAACACATCTGCAAAGTCAACACATGGAATCTCACTGTAGTCCTTTGCCACCAATCTAGCCTTGTATCTAGCATCTACCATCACTGATGTACCTTCCTTTCTTTTGAACACTCAATTGCAGCGAACAACCTTTTTACCTCTAGGTAATTTCACCAAATCCCAAATGTTATTTTTGCTCAATGACTCCATCTCCTCCTGTCTACAATAATCATCCATCTGCTAGAATCACTGTAACTGACTGCCTCTGAATATGTAGCGGACTTCTCAATGGAATCAATGTTTTCAGCCATACTTAATGCATAAGCTAGCAAATCTGCTTCCCCATACTTTTGTTGAGGTTTAATCAGTCTATGAGGTTGATAAGTGTGTTTTTACACACTTATTTTATTGTTAAAATATGGAATATTATTGATTAATATATTGGAATATAGCTTAATTCTACATAATTTACGTTTTACAGCACAACGTGATGAATATAGCGGGAATAAGGAGAAATAAGTAAAAAATGACCAAATTGAAGAAAATAAAAGTTTAAGAACCAAATTGAAAATATTGAAAAGATGACTTGGAAAGAAAAACGAATATATGAAGATGACGAGGTCAAATTCGGCTAAAGAATTAAGCTTAGGAAGAAGAAGTGGAAAAAGAAGTCACAAAATGAGGAACAGAGTTTGAGGACCAAAATACAAGAATTGAAAAATGAAATAAACTATGCAGTCGCATAGCCTATTTCCTATACGGTCACGCAAGGCTCTTCATAGAATTCAACACCCAGTTTTGTTGTTCTGTGCGACCGCAGCTCCCACTACTATGCGGGACTGCATAGTAGTAAATTTTGACGTGATCTTAGTTTCCTAATTTACGTCAAACTCTTATGGAAACCAACTTCTTTCACAATATTTCAACCCGTGAATGTATGTACCAAAATGGGGGTAGATGCCTCCATACATATTTTTCTCTGGTTTTTGCTCAAAAATCTCGATGAAGAATTAAAAACTTTGGTGGAGTTAGGAAGGAACTCAATTGGAATTGATGATTTCTCATCTTTTATTCATGTAGTTTGATTTTTTATTGTCAAACAATTCTAGGATTTAGATTTTCTTTTCATAAATATATTGGGTTTGGCTTAATCTTTATTAGATTTTTTATGGATTCAGTCATACTTTTTCCATCGAAGAATTAAACTCTCTGCTGAGTTTCAATTTCAATTTTACTTTATTAGTGGATTGATTACTGCCTTATACTTGATGTATATGATCAATTCTCGATCTTATTTCTATAAAAGCATTGCAAATGTGTTATATGAAGTTTAGGTTCTAGGATTACAATTGAACTAAATTGATTTGTAACGTCATCTCTTCCGATTAGAGAGTTGGGACGAAGGCCTCTAATTTGAGTTATAAAAATAAATAATTGATCAAATCCAATTGAGGGAATTCCGATGCGTTGCTACCTCAAAACATTGATTTTAATTCATTATTTCAACATTAATTCTTAATTTTATTCAAACAATGAATTCTACTTGACAAACGAAATAACATCCATCTTTTTTGATCCTTTGAGCATTTTTTTCATCTCCTTGTGGAATCGACACCCCAAAGTTGTGCTACAACTAATGCGTTATTCTTTGAGCTTAATCAAATTTTGATGCCGAGGGAAACAGTACAAAATACCAAGGAATCGACTGAAAAGAGTGATATCATTCCTCTATTACTCTTTAGTTAATTTAATTTTCTTATTTATTATTTTTTTGTTCTCATATAATTTAGTTTTTGTGTTCTATGAGCAGAGATCGAAGCAATGAAGCTTCCTCTACCGAAAGACTTTTTCTAGTGTTTAAATCACTCTCTAACCCTATCTTTGATACTGCATCTATTGCCATGAACACCACACTACACAACACTATGATTGATAGCGAACAAGGTGATGCACCTTATAGGACTTTTCATGATTATCTTCACCCCACACGCACATCTGCACCATCATCCATCATATTTCTACCTAATATGCCACGTATGGAACTTAGACCGGAAATGATTCAACTTCTTCCCACTTTTCACGGACTTGAAAATGAAAATCCATACGTGCATATTAGGGAACTTGAGAAGGTGGTCACAACCTTCCACAATCAACATGGTACAACGGACGCAGTCAGGCTAAATTTTTTCCCATTTTTACTTAAAGAATGAGCTAAAAGCTAGCTGTATTCGTTAATACCACGGTCCATTGGCACTTGGGCTGAAATGACTCAAGCATTCTTTAATAAATATTTTCCCCACCATAAAATTAGTGCCCTTAAAAGGATAGTGAGACTTTATACCAAACTTGGGAAAGATATAGAGAATTGCAAGCCCTTTGTCCCCACTACGGTTATGAGAGTTGGTGCATTGTGAGTTACTTTTATGAGGGATTAACACCTAGGGAGCGTCAATTCGTAAAGAGGATGTGTAATGGCAATTTTTTATAAAAAGATCATGATGAGACTATGATGAGAGTACTTAGACTATACCTAGCGCTACTGAGAGTACCAATAGGTCACGAACCACAGATAATCCCACTAGCATAGGTATCTATCATCTTAATGAGGGGGATAGCCTTAGAGCCAAAGTAGAAACCTTTACTAGAGAACTAGAGACCCTACATGCTAAGGACTCAAAATCTACACAGAATGTATCTCGTGTTGAGACTCTAGGACCTTGTTTTGTATGTAGTGGAACTGATCATCTATCGCAAAAGTATAGTACTTTTGTTGACATGAGAGAGGTTTATGAGGAACGATGTAACACCTTAGGCACATACAAAAGCCTTATATCCCATTTTCAGAAACCTACAATCCTGGGTGGTGGAATCACCCCAATTTTAACTACAAATCTAAAAACCAGTACTGTCCAGCCATTTAGAACTTTTAATACACACGCATATATGCCCACAACTTCTAGGAACTCGTTAGAAGATACCTTACATGCATTTATAGAGGCACAAGGTAAGATAAATCAAAAGTTTGAGACTATCGTCACTCAGATAGTTGAGAAAAACAAAGAGATAAAAAATCATATGTCTAAGTTGACTAATGCCTTAGCCATAGAGGAGCCCGGGAAATCTTTAGCTCATCCTCAACCAAATCCTAATAGGTAACACATGGCACAAACCTCTGGACTAAAAGAAAATAATCTTAAGGAAATGAGTGTCATAACCACTAGATCAGGAAAGGTCATAGAACCAATCCCCAAGCCTAAGGAAACTAAAAAGGAGTCTAATAAGAGTAGCCATAGTGAGGAAGTGGTAGAAAGCCCGATTTGAGTGCGTTTCCCTCAAGATCTTAGGCTTATACCGAAGTTCGCTGGTCAACATAGTGAAATCCTATAACACCTCAAGCAAGTAAAAATCATTCTGCCTCTCTTGAATGTGATTTCTCAAGTTCCTACATATGCTAAAGTCCTTAAGGATTTGTACACCATGTCAAGAAAACTGCTTTCTTGACTGAGCAAGTGCCATGATTGAGCAAAGGACCCTTACCGAAGTATAAGGACCCTGATTGTCCCACGGTATCTTGTGTTATTGGGAAGCGTGAGTTTGCACAAGCTCTTCTTGATTTAGAGGCAAGTGCAAATCTTATGCAATTTACTTGTTGTCAGGCTTAGGTGAGATAAAAATGACTTCTATGGTCTTAGAATTAGCTGATAGGTCCACCATTAGGCCTAGTGGGGGTAGTTAAGGATGTATTGGTTCAAATTGACAAATTTTACTATCATGTGGACTTCTTGATTTTGGATGTAAAGGTTGGTGTAAATGTTGATTTTAAAATCCCCATTATTCTTGGTAGACCTTTTCTTGCTACAGCTAATGCTCTTATATGGTCTTATGATTCTTTCTTTTGGGAACATGACTTTATAAGTCAATATTTTTCTATGTATCTCTCGGTAGAAACTCGAGCGCGTTGTAGGTACGTGGAGCTATTTCTAGTCATCCTAATTTCTTTCCAAGTCCTAATCATGTGACAAGTATAACTTCAACATCTCATAATATAAAACAAGATGACTCATAAATATGCTAAACGAATAACATTTATTTTCATACCTTGGATCAATTGGAGAGTGATCGAGTAGTGAGCACACATAGTCAATGATTCTTCATCTCATCACATGTTTAAGACTTTGTAAACTCCTAATGTTTATGAAAAAAACTGAATTTTTTTGTAATCTCCAAAAATAGGATTTTCTCACAATAGAAGTTTCTAAAAATAGACTTTTTCAAAAGAAATAGAAAGGTTTGAAATATTGTATTTCATATCATTAATTTGAATAACGCGCAATCAAAAGGCGGAAAGATGAGGAGGGGGGTCACAACAGACTGCTTAAATCTCAAGCTCTTCTTAGACAGTTTATGTCTTTTTGACAAAGCCTTTCAATTTTGCAATTACACAAATTAGCAAAACTCTAACAATAAATCGAATATGAAATATCTTAAAATGTGAATTTTCAAAAAAAATTATTTTTTTAAAAACAACACCAAAGGCTAAAGCTAAACATATAAAAATTTATCACATGTGAAACTTGAGCATTAAACCATCACATGTTAAATTCTATACTACTATTATTCAAAATTTATTTAAACCAACATCTATCTTTCAAAATAAAAGAAACAAACAAATAAAAAAAAAATTGGCCTTTTCTTGCCACTATTCATGTGAACAGTGTTACTGTTCACAGTAACTTTTTTTTTTCTTTTTAAATAAACTCTACAGGAAGTAAAACATTTGCTCTAATACCAAACTGTAACGTCCCAATTTTCATACATCTTGAGGTGTCACAAAAAAATTTCATTTACTCTTATTTACTTAAAATGCGGAACGATAAAATCCTTTAATAAACAAACCATTGGAACATCCATAAATTTAAATTTAAATTTGAATCATGAAATTGTGTCTTTAAAAAAATAACTTAAATATTCTCCACTAATAAATTCGATAATAATGTTTGAACAAAACAAACTACTAAATTTAAAAGCAGTAAACCTTAATATTTTCGTATGTCGAAATCCCTTGGCAGTCCGCTGTATCGTCCCGCCACTGCTCCAATCGACTCGAATTAGCCTATAAAAAAATTGTAAGAGTGAGTATTTAAAAAAAACACTCAGCAAGATACGTGCAATTTCCATACACAATTATATAACAATAACATAGATAATTTATACCACATTTCTCTTTATGGAGTATATTGGTGACCAAGCGACATACCCATCATTTCTCATTTCGAGTTCCCGAAGGATTTCACATTTTGTTAGGTCGAACTCGAAGATCCACTAGAAATCCATGCATTAATTATTGAACATAAAAGTATATGGAAACATATCACTTGCACAAAAATATCTTACATTGGTTGATCAAACGAGCTTTTGATAATAAAAATGTACTTGGAATTTACAGGTGTTCTATATGAAAACTGCTATGTAAAATTCTATGGTAGTGAATTGTGGGACAGTAGCACACTATATATAGTAAAAAAAAATAGTAGTTGATTCATAGTACAATTGTGATGGGATAAAAACGTGTACCAAACTTGGATAGGAATTGAATGTTGATAAGACAAATCATATTAAGACACATGTACTTGAATTTGTATAAAATACAAATTTAATACATTTCATAATCAAAGTGATTGTTTTGTATTGTATTTAAATAGAAAGATTCCTAGTCAAAAATAGAGTTATTATGACAATGTACTTGTTGGGATAAATATAAAAGTCACATAAGAATTTGTTTGTATTCGAAACTAAAGCACACATGCAAGCCAATCTTAAAAGTTGGTGATATTTAATTTAAATTAAATAGTAATAATAACAACTTCTATAAACTTCAATATCTTGGGTCTAACTAATCCAAATTAACTTTTCCTCGATCCTAATTTAAATGATTAAAAACGAGCTATCCAACGAGACCCATATTGATATTCTTTTCGTCACTTTAACAGGGTCTAAATATTTAGCCCAAAAAATTAAGTTGATACATATATTACTTTAGTCTCTCAACTTTCAAAAAAAAAATATATGGCATGTAAACTAATTAAATTTTATTTTAAAATTTCAGGGTGTTACAATCTCCCCTACATAAAAAAATTTTGCCCTCGAAATTACCTGCGTTCGGGTCCTCTGCTGCCCGATCCTGAGTTAAAGCAAAAACTCTAGCCTTTCGTTTCTTTTCTTGCTCATTACTTTTCTTTGAGGAGGCTTCCTAGCAGTCTTTAGCAATTGATCACCTACCTTACCGCATCGATAGTATACTCCCCAAAAGACATTCATCCATATGTGTTTTGTTGCACTTTGGACAGGGCAAAACGACTTATCCAAAACTTGATCCGAAGTTGACTTTCTTGTTTTCTCCTTCTCCTTTTTCTTCGTTAGACCCATTCCATTTTCGCTTTCCTGAAGGCTCGGTCCCATGCTGAAAAGTTTGGTCAATCTCTAACTTATTTGAGATTGCCTGAGCAATTTGTAAAATCCAACTATAGGTGGTGAATTGGTGGGATGCCATTATCCCACCAATCTTGGGATGCAAACCTAGTTTGAACCTCCTTGCTTTCTTTGCTTCCATGTCCACTAGGTGTGATGCGTACCTAGAGAGTTGTTTGAACTTTCTCTCATAATCCTCAAGTTTCATCTTTCCTTGTTTCAGTTTAAGAAATTCTATCTCCTTTCGACCTCTCAGAGCTTGTGGGAAGTATTTTCCCATCACTTCGTCCTTGAATTGCGTCCATGTCAGAGCACGTTGTTGAGCTTATGTTTTAGTGCGCAATGCTGACTCTCACCAGTGGCCTGCACCATCAATCAACATGAATTCTATACATAATACCTTTTGAGCATAAGTGCAAGAAAGATGTTTAAAGATTCGCTACATTCCTCTTATCCATTTCTCAGTTACCAATGGTTTTGCGTGCCATCGAAGGTTAGGGTTTGTAGCAACGGAATTGTTCCACAATTGAACTGATGTTGTTAACATTTGTATTCTAGGGACCAGTCTGTGTTTGTTGTCTACCCAAATCTTGTACATCGTTCAACAAATCCCTGATGACCGTTGCTTGGTTTTGTTGTTGTCTCGGCATTTTCTTAACACAAATCAAATTTTAATTTAGAAAAATCTGGTAATGCAGAAATTAATTATGATAATAATAATGGTAAACGCTTTAAAATCTTCAAATATAGTATTTGGTTTTAAAAAATACCATAGGTAAACAAATGAACGTTGGCTAAAGGAGTAAATAAAACTATCTCTAATCTTTATGAGTCCTATAAATCTTCTTTTAGTGGAGTCTCATCATTCAAAAGTAATGCATGACTCAAGCTCAGAATCTATAACCAAATTGATGAAAATGTCTTCTAGCTCTGGTTCGACTTCACCCTCTGGGTCTTCCTCATGGTCCTCATCTGTCTTCTTCAGGCTCTCCCTCTGGGTCCTCTTCAAGTTCTGGCTTAGGCTCGGCTTCCAGTGCTAGCTCTTGTTGTTAGTGGATCCCCAAGATTATGATATCCTATAAAATCAATCTTGTCCCAGTCTTCAGGCAGATAAAGCTCATAATCCACATCTCTCACGAAGTAAGCCACGTCTCTCCATTGAGGTTGCATAGTGTTTATAAGACAATATATTGAGATGATTGTCCCCTCATTATATCCGAACGATCTTGCTTGCTCCCACTTAAGAAGGAAATCTTCAACATGTTCAACAAATGTTCGCTCCCATCTTACTTCGTAATCTATGTATCTCTCGATAGAAATTTGAGCGCGTTGTAGGTATGTGGGGCTATTTCCAGTCATCCTAGTTAATTTCCAAGTTCTAATCATGTGACAAGTATAACTTCAATTATGCTTGATCTTTCAGTGACCATATATTTCATTCCGTGTTTGCATCGATAATATATAATTTGTGAAAATTTTAACAACTAATAAAATATGCAAAGTAAACGTGATTATACATCTCATAATATAAAGCAAGATGACTCATAAACATGCTAAAGGAATAACATTTCTTTTCATACATTGGATCAATTGGAGAGTGATCGAGTAGTGAGCACTACGTGCCAAGGACTCTTCACCTCATCACATATTTAAGACTTTGTAAACTCCTAATGTTTATGAAAAAAAAATGCATTTTTTTTAATCTCCAAAAATAGGATTTTCTCAAAATAGAAGTTTCTAAAAATAGATTTTTAAATTTTTTTTTTTAAAGGTTTGAAATATTGTATTTCATCTCGTTAATTTGAATAACGCGCAATCAAAAGGCTTCCAGATGAAGAGGGGGGTCACAACGGACCGCTTAAATCCCAAGCTCTTCTTAGACAATTTATGTCTTTTGACAAAGCCTTTTAATTTTGCAATTACGCAAATCAACAAAACTCTAACAATAAATTGAACATGAAATCTCTTAAAATGTTAATTTAAAAAAAAAAAAAATTTTAAAACATCACCAAAGGCTAAATCTAAACATATAAAAATTTATCACATGTTAAATTCTATACTACTATTATAAAATTTATTTAAACCAACATATATCCTTCAAAATAAAAGAATCAAATAAATTAAAAAAAAATTGGCCTTTTCTTGCCACTGGTCACGGCAATTTTTTTTTAAATAAAGTCTACATGAAGTAAAACATTTGCTTTGATACCAAACAGTAACGCCCCAATTTTCATATATCTTGAGGTGTTACAAAAAAAAATTCATTTACTCTTATTTATTTAAAATGCGGAACGATAAAATCCTTTAATAAACAAACCATTGGAACATCCACAAATTTGAGTATTTAAAAAAACACTCAGTAAGATACGTGCAGTTTTCATACGCAATTATATAACAATAACATGGACAATTCATACCACATTTCTCTTATGGAGTATATCGGTGACTAAGCGAGATACTTATCATTTCTCATTTTGAATTCCCGAAGGATTTCACGTTTCGTTAGGTCGAACCCGAAGGTCCACTGACAATTCATGCATAAATTATTGAACATAAAAGTATACGGAAACATACCACTTGCACAAAAGTATCTTACATTGATTGATCAAACGAACTTTTGATAATAAAAATGTACTTAGAATTTACAATTATTCTATATGAAAACTGCTGTGTAAAATTATGTGGTAATGAATTATGGGACATTGGCACACTTTATAGTAAAAAAATAGTAGTTGATTCATAGTACAATTGTGATGGGATAAAAATGTGTACCAAACTTGGATAGTAATTGAATGTTGATAAAACATATCATATTATGACACATGTACTTGAATTTGTATAAAATACATATTTAATACCTATCACAATCAAAGTGATAGAGTTTGTATTGTATTTACTTAGAAAGATTCCTAATCAAAAGTAGAGTTATCATGACAATGTACTTGTTGGGATAAATATACAAGTCACATAAGAATTTGTTTGTGTTCAAAACTAAAGCACACGTGCAAGCCAATCTTAAAAGTTGGTTATATTTAATTGAAATTAAATACTGATAATAACAACTTTTATAAACTTCAATATCTTGGGTCTAACTAATTCAAATTAACTTTTTATCGAGCTTAATTTACATGATTAAAAACGAGCTATCCAACGAGACCTATATTGATATACTTTTCATTGCTTTAACAAGGTCTAAATATTTAGCCCAAAAATTTAAGTTATTACATATATCACTTTAGTCCCTCAACTTTCAAAAATAAAAATATGGCATGTAAACTAATTAAATTTTATTCTAAAATTTCGGGGGTGTTACAGCGTATATGCATAGATTGTAGGAAACTAAGTGCTGCCACCCACGAGGATCATTTTCCTCTTCCTTTTCTAAATCAAATCTTGGAGCGTGTGGCTAGCCGTTCATTTTATTGTTTTCTTGATGGATACTCTGGTTACTATCAAATTGAAAATGCATTAGAAAACCATGAAAATACCACATTTGCTTGCCATTTTGGCATTTATGCCTTTCGTAGGATGCCATTTGGACTTTGTAATGCTCCTACCACATTCCAAAGATGCATGACTAGTATATTTAGTGACATGGTAGAGAATTGCATGGAAGTGTTCGTGGATGACTTGACTGTGTTTGCAACTTCTTTTGATGCATGTATGTTAAATTTGAAAAGTCTTGACATGATGTGAGGAAAAATGCTTAGTTTTAAATTAGAAAAGTATCATTTCATGGTACCTTCTGGAACTGTCTTAGGGCATTTGATTTCTTCTAGAGGAATAGAGGTTGACAAGTCTAAAATTTAACTAATCTCTAAATTATCCATACCTAAGACAATAAAAGGTATACCTATAGAAGGTTTATACAAAACTTTTTATCTATCTCTAGACCATTGTGTAACCTTCTAAATAACTATGTCGCTTTTGAGTGGACTCCCAAATGTCAAGATGCATTTAAAATACTGATTGACAAACTTACTTCAACACCCGTCATGCAACCACCTAATTGTACACTACCATTTGAAATCATGTGTGATACTAGTGATTACGCGATAGGTGCAGTCTTAGGTAACTCAGAGAAGATAAGTCTTTTGTGATTTACTATGCTATTAAAATTCTTAACAGTGGTCAAATGAACTATTCCACTACCGAAAAAGAGTTACTAGCTGTAGTTTTTGCGCTCGATAAGTTTTGATCTTATTTGATTGGTTCCCTCATTACAATGTTCACAAATCATGCAGCCCTTAAGTACCGTCTTACAAAGAAGGATGCTAAGGTGCAATTGATACAGTGGATCTTACTTTTGCAAGAATTTTAACGACAAGAAGGGAGTGGAGAGTGTGGTGGTCAACCATCTATCAAGGCTCACTTTCGAGGATAACGCAATCACATTGCCAATCAGAGATAAATTTTTAGATGAGAATTTATTTTCTGTCCCTTCTTTACCATGGTTTGCTCACATTGTGAACTATTTGGCCATAGGAAAGATTCCTAAAGAGTGGAGCGTACAAGACAAGAAGAAGTTCTTGGTTGAGGTACATGATTTTTATTGGGATGAGCCATATCTATTTAAATTTAAATATTGTCCCGACCAAATTTTAAGACGTTGTGTCCCATATGAAGAGATACCTAGTATGCTAAATTTTTGTCATACCCAAGCATGCAGAGGCCACTTTTCTATAAAAAAGACTGCTGCAAAAAATTTTCAATGTGGTTTCTACTGGCCTACTTTATTTAAGGACACTAATAATTAGTGTAGATCTTGTGAAAGATACCAAAAACTAGATTCGTTATCTTGGTGTAACATAATGCCCCTAAATCCCATTTTAATAATTGAAATATTTGACTATTGGAGAATTGATTTCATAGGATCGTTTCCACCCTCTTTTGGTTATTTGTATATTATTGTGGCAGTTGATTATGTGCCTAAATGGGTAGAAGCATCAACTTGTAGGGCTAATGACAATAAAACGGTGTTAAATTTTTGAAAGAAAATGTTTTGTCTCGGTTTGGCACACCATGTGTTATTATTAGTGATAGATGCACACACTTTTGTAACCGTTCATTCGAAGCACTCATGAAAAAAGTATGGGTCATTCATAAAATTTCTACTGCTCATCACCCCCAAACTAGTGGACAGGTAGAATTGGCTAATAGGAAAATTTAACAAATCTTGGAGAAAACGGTGAACCCTAATTATAAAAATTGGTCTTCAAGACTAAACAATGGGGTAAGTACAGCTTTTAAGACTTCCCTAGGCATGTCACCCTATCGCCTTATTTTTGGAAAGCCTTGACATTTACTTGTAGAGTTTGAGCACCAAGTCTATTAGGCTATTAAACATTTTAATTTCGTTTTGGAAGAAGGCAGTAAGCTCAGAAAATTTCAATTGAATGAGTTGGAAGAATTGATGAATGCATCTTATGAGATTTCTAGAATCTACAAGGTGAAAATGAAAGCTTTTCATGATAAAAACAATCTTAGAAAGACATTTGAACAAAATCAAAAAGTATACTTGTATGATTCTAGACTTCACATGCACCCAGGAAAAATTCGATCTCGGTGGACTGGCCCTTTTGTGGTGAAACAAGTTTTCGATAATAAGGTCATTGAATTGAGTATCCTAAAAATAGGAGGGTATTTAAAGTGAATGGAAGGTGTCTTAAGATCGTTTATGGCCAACAAGTGCCTGCAGTGGAAGAAATTCCTCTTGTAGACCCTATTTACCATCCTTGACATTCTTCAGGTATGTTTCTCACTTTTCTTTTTTGTATTTTAGTTTAGTTTTTTTATGTTTCGTTTGGGTTCTTCTTTCATTTATTTTTTTCAAATTGAGTACTTTTCAGACTAACCATTATTACAACCCTATGTGATTTACTCCGGTATTTAGGTGATACTCTTCCTTTTTCCTTTGTTAGGCATGTCTTGAAGACATTTTCCAATTTGGTTGGGAAGAGAGTTGCATAATTTGTCGTGTATTGCACTGCATAAGTCACCATGAAATTTTACGTGAATTTTACTCCAAAAATTTTTATCACTAGCAATGCGGTAACATGTAGAGTACCAGGGCCTAAATTGGCCCTGAAAGTTTGCTCTATGCAACCGCATCACCTTCCTCTATTTGACCGCATAGAGGAAATTAACACCCAAAAGTTGTTTTAAAACACACGCACACGGACATAAGATACTCACATATGGGCACACCCACACTTATTCACATCCACACACACGATGCCTCTCAACTTTAACACACACAACACTTATCAAATCAGGTATTCATCTTGCCTCTTGCATTCTCCAACATCTAATCTCTCAAGGTATGTTATCTTCTCTTTGCCCTTACTTTATTGCAAGATATATTTGTGCTTGGGAATGAGATTGAATGATTAGGAGTATGGGAATTAGGTAGTGATGGAGTGTTGAATTATGAGTTGAATTTGAAAAAAAAAAAAAATTGGGCTTGATTAACACTAATGTTTTGAAACTTTTATGAAAAAAATTCAAGTTCCTTCAAAGTGTTCGATAAAATGCCGAAGAGAAAATTGATGTTGAATTAGGGTTCAATTCGAATGTGACATGACTGCCTTGTGTTTTAGCCTAGTTTTTGTGTTAAATTTCATCGATAAATTCACTTCGAAGCACCAACACCCAAATTTGCACACATAGCCATGACATGAGTAGGCGAAAATCGCTTCACGTTACCTAATTCGTCCCTCCATTTTCTAACTCAAACGAAGTCTGTTTGACCTCAAATTTGAACCTGTGTTAGAATAATGTACATTCTTTCCATATGCCTAGAGAATGCTAGGAAAATTTTTGATATTTCTCGATGGTGTCCGGAGGTGAACTTGCTTGGTCGAACATGATTCTAAATGCAAAATTTTCTTTGTCTGAGTGGATATCGCGTTTATGCTCTACATTTTGAATCTTTATGACAATACCCATGTTTTATTACAATTTTCTTAAGCATGGTATTGTTACAATGCATAATGTTTTGTTTGGTATATTACTTGAATTCTTTGCTTGTAACATAAGTTTAGGAGTTTTCAATGCTCATGTTCCATCTACTATCTCCAAGTATTATGGTATTCATTTATGCATCACAGTTAGCTTACATGTTTTAATTCTCATTGTGTTTGTAGAATACCTTCAAAAGAAAGGAAAAAGTGGCTTCTACTTCGGGTATTGCACGAACAAGAGGACCTGGAGGAGGAATACAGTGATTCTTGGATCAAGAGGCCACCACACGATACTCAGATGTTATTGGCCACTAGGCACTGCTCCCAGAACGACCGATCAGATTAGAAGATTTTCCCAAATTTGAGATCGTGACTTTTGTACAAAGTTGTAGTTGGGATAAAGTAGTTGAAAGACCTCACCCGGTATATGAAGGCTTGGTTCGCGAACTTCACCATTGAGATAGACACTTCGGGATCCAAGCATCTACATCAGACGTGGGTAAGGGACAAGTGGATCGTGTTCACGTTCGAGGTAATAATGATTACTACCAATTATCCTGGGATAACATAGTTCCCATTCTTGGAGATTTTTCATGGAACACAATCGGGGAAGTATTACTTGGGTGTTAGAATGCATGGCCATTACAGACTCCAATTTGGCATCAAATCGAGCATACACCGTCCATAGCCATTCTATGGCTATTTATTTCCCATAACATCGAGCCAACTTTACATAGGACGACATTCAATGACCCATCGTTCAGATTTATCTATCACTTGGTTAGAGGGTAGAAGATCGACTTTGACACTTTTATTTATGAACAGATTCGTTTATAAGGTGTCTGGGGAGATCGACATCGTTCACTAATTTGTCCAAGTTTGATTAGTGGGATATGCAAGAGTGCTGACTTTACTATTCCATTCAGGGAGCTTCTTGAGTCTCGAGAAACCTATCCCTTTCATAAAATGTTCTACTTTGGAGGCTCATGATCGAGTTGGAGATGTTCACGAAGAGAAGCAAAAAATGGAGTAATTGAGACAGCAATTGGTTGTACAGGGGCAAGGTGTTGATGATGCTGAGATGCCAAGGCACCACCACCACCGACACCACTGGACATTGATACGCAATTACTGAGATAAATGTTTGCTACTATGACCAATTTTAGCCAGGATATCGAGAGTCTTCAGTAGGCTATGGGTGATATGTGTATGGATATCAAGAATATGAGGAATGATATGTTGAGCACTACGAACTTTGCTTCCACTGCCAGTAGAGAATTGTTGGATGCGAGACTTGGGATCACTTGGGTAACATCGAGAATGAAGTGCGGGAACAATCTCTACACATTCAAAGCACAGAGGTCGAGCTCGTACATTAGTTCAAGATGATGTGATGGATACTCACACGACTCCCTCCACCACCAGCTGTATCCTGATCCGGTTTCCATCCACAACCTCCATATAAAGGAAGTACTCTGAGCCCTTTTTCTTTACCTTATTGTACATTCATCCTGTTCTTTACGTGCTTTTTAGTTTAGTATTTTGTGATTATCTAAACATTGAGGATAATATTTCAAATAAGTTTGGTAGTGAACACTCATCGTTTTACGGCAAGATTTGTTTGTACGATTGTATGCTAAAAAATGCAATTAAAAAATAAATGAATGAATGAATTATTTTTGCAGTTTTTATTCTTTTATTTTCAGTTTTTTTTGTTTATTTGTTTTCTAGTATTAGATTATAGCTTTAGTTTTGTGTGCTTGTGTGGGTTTGATACTTATGTCGGCTATGATGTGACTATTGGAATACGTATCAACTGTGAATAATGAAAACAGTATAGTATTAGATTAATCAAAAACCTATTTATGTGAAACTTGACATTTTCTATGCACGTTACTCATGTTTGACATATTGAGTTAGTGACGTAGTTAAATATTTAGAAATTAGTTGAACATAACAAGTAAAATCAAATAACCTCTATAGTATTGATTCATAATCCAATTATAGGGTAGTTTGGAGATGAATGAGCTGCTAAGGGGAACATTGAGATGAATAGAGATTCCATGCATGAAAATTATCTTGTGTGGGTTGTCTAAAACTAATGAGACAAAGACGAGATGAAAGTCTTAAGTTAAAGGTTAGTTTTAGAAACTAAATGTCTAAAAGAAAATGGGCATTGCATTAATCTATGAGTGAATAAAAGCATCTTTTCGAGCATTTATAACTCGGGTGATTAAGCCTCTAAGGGTGGTTTAAAACCACCAGCCCTATGGTCATTTGACTTGGGAGTCATCGACCTAAAGCTCGCTACATGGGTTATATAGAAAGCAAATGAGAAGATGTTTTGAAGAAAAATATTTAAAAAATGAGAAAACATGAATAACAGAAAGAAAAGAACAAAATATACACAAACACATTCAACCCCACACATTTGGTTGATAAAACTACACCTTTGATAAGAAGCAAGTAATTTAGTTTTGTCTTAAAGGTTCAATCAATAAAAAATATAGGAGAATCTCGACTTATTGAAGTGTGAACTTGTAATAGTGAGATTTATCCAAGCTAAGAGAGGATAAGAAATAGAATTGCATAAGTCCAACTTAGGATGCACCCCAAGAAAATTGAGTGAAAAACATAAGTTTGGGAGAGTGTATATATCTCAAGTGAAGTAATGATATATTTGACTACTATGGGTCAAGTTTTGAGTCAATCGTGATCTTAATATGTCGACATGAGTTTTCACACATACACACACACGTCGGTTTATGCATGTAACAAATGGAAATTGATTTAATGTGTGCATTGTTGTAATTGTTCATTTGTTTGATGACTGAATTCCAATCCTGAGACACGGTAGGTTGACAAACCATGCTTTATGTAGAGTTAAGTTACAGTTTTGTTTGAGGACAAACAACATTTCAAGCTTGGGAGAGTTTGATAAGTTCATTTTTACACACTTATTTTACTATCAAAATATGGAATTTTGTTGAATAATATGTTGGAATATAGTTAATTCTATGTAATTTACATTCTGCAGAACAATGTAATGAATGTAGCGAGAATCAATAAAAACAAATTAAAAAGGACCAAATTGAAGGAAATGAAAGTTTAGGGACCAAATTACAAATATCCAAAAGATGATTCGGAAGACAAAACGAAGAAATGAAGATGACTACGTCAAATTGGGCTAAGGAATTAAGCATGGACAGAAGAAGAAGTGGAAAAATAAGTCATAAAATGAGGAACGGAGTTTGTAGACCAAAATGCAAGAATTAGAAAATGAAATAAGCTATGCGGTCGCATGAGGCTCTTCAGAGAATTCAGTGCCCAACTTTGTTGTTCTATGCAATCGCAGCTCCCACTACTATACAGTCGCATAGTAGTAAATTTTGACGCGATCTCAGTTACTGCATAGTAGTAAATTTTGAAATGATCTCAATTTCCTAATTTATGTCAAACTCTTATGGAAACCAACTTCTTTCACGATATCTCAACACTAGAATGTACCTGAACAAGGGCAGATGCCTCCATACATATTTCTCTCTAGTTTTTGCTCAAGAATCTCAATGAAGAACTAAGAAACCTTGGTGAAGATAGGAAAGAACTCAATTGGAATTGGTGATTTCTCATCTTTTATTCATGTAATTTGATTTTTCATTGTCAAACAATTTTAGGATTTAGATTTTCTTTTCATAAATATTTTGGGATTGACTTAATCTTTACTAGATTTTTTATGGATTCAGTTATGCTTTTTTTTCATCAAAAAATTAAATTATTCGCTAAGTTTCAATTGCAATTTTACTTTATTGGTGGATTGATAACTGCCTTATACTTGATGTATATGGTCAATTCTCGATCTTATTTCAATCAAAACAATGCAAATGTGTTATATGAAGTTTAGAATATAGGATTACAATTGAATTAAACTGATTTGTAATGTCATATCTTCCAATTAGAAAGTTGGGACGAAGGCCTCTAATTAAGTTATAGAAGTGAATAATTTGATGGATTGATCCAATCCAATTGAGGGAATTTTGATGCTACGCTACCTAAAAACATTGATTTTAATTTCATTATTTCAACACTGAATTCTTAATTTTATTCAAACTATAAATTCTACTTCCAAACCTAGAGAACATCTATCATTTTTTTTTATCCTTTGAGCATTTCTTCCATCTCATTGTGGAATCGACACCCCAAAGCTATGTTACAACTACTGCGTTATTCTATGGGCGTAATCAGAGGTTTATCATTAGCTATTGAATACTATGGTGTTGGTGGTGTGGGCAAAGTAGACAAGATATTATTGTCTGTCAACTTCGAATTGTACTGATTTGTAGTAGACTGTTTTGCAACCACTGATTGTTCATCTAAACCAATTTCCAACTCCACATGAGTTTATGACTCAAGTCCTTAATTTTATCATAATCCCCAAGAGGTGAATAACGAACCATAATACTACATCCTTACTAACAACAACCTCTCTTGTCTCAATACACCACAATATATACCCCTTCACTCCTTATTTATACCCAAGAAAGATGCACTTTCTAGACCTAGAATTCAACTTCCCATTATCCACATGAGCATAAGTAGGACACCCAAAAATTTTCAAATCAGAATAATAAGAAGGTTTACCAAACCATGCCTCTTCTGGTGTCTTTTTATCAATGGTTGCTGAGGGTAAGCGATTAATCAGAAAACAAGCTGTAGTAGCAGTTTCAACCCAAAAAGTCTTAGACAACTCAGAATTTGAAAGCATACAACGAACTTTTTCCATCAAGATTCTATTCATACGTTCTGCCACACCATTCTGTTGAGGAGGTTCAGGCATTGTCCAATGTCTCAAGATACTTTCAACTCTACAGAAGCTTTTGAATTCATCTGAATAAAACTCCAACCTATAATATGTGTGTTCCACTCCTTGAAGGTCTCAAACACATCAATCTTCATCAACAACTCTACTAGGAGGGTTTGGACATCCCCTACACGTTCCCTATAAATATAAGGCTCTTCTATACAATTTTATAGTGTGAGAAAAGTGATTACTAACTTTTATTATCATTGTAATATTTCTCCATCTTCATTATTTTTGGCGTAATAAAATCTCTTAATTCATCTGCCATATTTTCTTATCTTCTTTTATTCTATTGTTTGCAATCATATACTTCATATTTTGCCATACAACTTCAACATTTCAATCCGGTGGTTGGTTTCATATCAAAAGATATCAAAAGATACGTGATCCTTGAATTCTCAACAATTGGTGTCAAAGATTCGGGGCATAATTAACACAACAGTGTATATGAACATATTAAAAGGCATTGACATAAAAAATGAGATAAATGATAGTGAAAACAAAAGTAAATCTATCCGACAAACTTAATTCACTAGGATGACCTTACATCGTCTAGCATTTTGTACAAACTTATGCAATCACCACACCCTTCAACTTTCTGTCATGCCTAACAATTTGCAGTACAAGGTCAAAGTTCGTATCATAGGCTTCGATCAACTTCTCACAAGCATGTTTGAATAGTTGACATGCCAAGTTAGATATCTGCCTTTGAATCATCAATTTTACCATTTATCATTACTTAGCAAACTTTATCACAAATAAGCCGTAAACGTTGCTACACAAATGAATAGAAGCATGGTCAGATAACATCAAAATATGGAGAATTTAGATGAAACATACAATAACTTTTGTTCGAGAAAATTGATTTAAACCTGAAATAAGGTTTCTGGCTAAAAGGTTTATCAAAAACACTTATCATATCAGATGCCTACTACATCATTTAGTGCCAAAAATGTGTCGTAAATAGACAAAACCATTTACCTATACCACCGCATCAGAACACATATATATTTAAATAACTTTCATCACGGTCACTTTTAATGTTCCCAAAGTTTGTACGAGATTTAACCTTAAGGTTTTATTGCTTAATTACAACGCATGTTAGATTTAATTGAATTCAATATTATCTCATTGCTTTACTCTCTTTGGATGAAACAAAAAACTGATCATCATACAAACTTTGTAATGAATAGACATATAACATGACAGGTTTCATGGAAGTACTGACCCGTAATCGTCTCGTGGGATATCAGTAACAATCTTCACATCAAGTGGCTCCAACCATTCCATTCAATCAATTGTGTTGGGTTTCCAAGTATTTATCTTCACCATAAGGCATGGCATTACGTACGTGAATGCTTCTGCATCGTCACAGATGATCCTGCCTCTCACTCTGTCAACTGACTTGAGCTGTAAACGTGTACCATCTTTCCTTAATGTCGAAGTGACACAAAATCTAATGCACTTTTTTCTCCATCATAATCAGAATGACAACTGCTTGGTTGCCATTAACTCATGCCACCAAGTCTTTATTTCAATTACGTATGCATCGAACTGGAAGAGAGGGTTGATTATGTGTTTCGATAGAGGAATTTTGAATTTGCTTCATCTAATGGTATGTAGTACAATGTATCTCTATAGTGATATTTGATAGTTCTTCTGACAAAATATATCCTAAATTGTTGTATTTTATATTATATAGGCAAAACTCAATGGTTAAACAAAGAATAGAAAGAAAAAGGCGAAAAATGGTGAAAAGGGCAAAATTCAAAGTTTGTGGACCAAATTGTAAATATTCAATAGTTGATTCGGACACGAGAAGATACTTTGAAGATTACTATGAGGCAATTGGATGGAATTAGAACTCAAAATGAATGGAATATAACCAAAATCAATTTTCAATCGCACAAGTTATATCCCAAATTTATAGATAAATATTGAGACCCATTTTTGGCATAGTAAACGTCTGAATTAAAAACTCAATTTCTTCAAAAGTTGTGTCCATTTGAGTTATCTTTCCAACACAATTTGAATCGCCTTAATCGGATATTGGGAGAGAAAGTTATGGTCAAAATACTAACTGCTGTGCAGAGACAAAAAAATCTGCACGCGAATGCAACTTTCCTTATTCGATTGGACTCTTTTGAAAACCAATTTGGACGTGAATTTCAACCAATTTTATACTTTTACAAATACCTAACAGCAGAATACATATTGGAGACCTCTGATAGACATCTCATATTCCAATATTCATCAATTATGATCAACAAATGAGGATAATGCATAGTTTTGTGAGAGAACTAAAGGAGATTTGCAAGAATTCAATCAATTGAAGATTCAAATTTGATTTTTGGGAAAAGAATGCAATGAGCAAGTGGAAATTCATCAAAAAACCATTGAAGGGATTCGAGATTTCAAGATTCGTCTTCATCTTCTCAATTAATCAAAAGTTCGGGTTATAACTTTTCACTCAAATTTGATTTCTTCTAATTTCGATATGTTAGGATAGTTTTATAGATTGTTAAGATGAGATGAACCCTTGTTTTGAAATTTTTAATATAATTAATTATTTTGACGACTAGTATGTATTCTTGGATATTTATTATTGTTTTCACTTCTTTTTAATTAATTAGCTACTAATTAAGATGATTTGTTGGAATCTATTATTATCAAGAGAGATAATAGGTTTTTAATTAAAAATAATAAATATTGTAAAGTCCGATAGGGGATAGAGATATTCATCTATACTTTACATGGTTTATGAAGGTGTTTTAGATCATTTCATGCATTTATCATGTTCACGTATTTCATCAAGAGATATGAAGGTCACATGAGAGGAATAAATTTGATAACTATCGAGAGAGGTTTTCAATTAAATTAGGAACACTGACCAACAAGATTGATTGCAAATTGTCACTTTAATTCGTTGTGCTAAAAATAGATTAACAAAGGAGATTCAACATCTTAGTAATACTTTCACATATTTGAAATCAAACCAGTTAAATTGCTTTCTAATTTAATCGATAATTTAGCTATTAGTATAGAAAACTCAAAATCTTTTTGCTATTCGATTAAGGTTACTATTAACTTGAACCCGATTGAATACTTAGTCACGTGGGTTCGACACTCTATTCATCATTATATTACTTGACCACGATCCCGTGCACTTGCGGATTTTCAAATGATCAAGTTTTTGGAGGATAGATATACATCTGTACTTTATAGAGTTTAAATAGGTGTTCTAGCACTTGTTAATACATTATTATATTTGTATCTTTCATCGAGAAATAGAAGGGTCACTCACATAAGGAAAATATATTTTATCGCTGTCGGGAGAGGCTTCAATTAAATTAGGAACATTGACCAACATGAATGATTTCAAATTGACACTTTAATTGTTACACTAAAAACAGAATAATAAGGGGGATTCAACACATTAGCAATGCATCTCACATATTTGAAAAACACATATACTTACTTTTATTAGTTTAATTGATAATTTAGGGACTAGTATAAAAAAACACAAACTTTATTTGCTATTCAATTAAAGTTGCAATTAATTTTAACTCGATCAAACACATAGCCCTAATGAATTCGACAATCTATTCATCATTATATTACTTGACTACGATCCCATACACTTGCGGGAAATCAAATGATCAAGTTTTTGGCACCGTGGTAGGGACTATTGTTTGTGATAGTTTTAGCTAATTTTAGCTTTAATCTGAATTTCAGTTTTTTTAGATTAGTTTATTATATATTAGAAATACACTACAATATTTCCTGCTACCTTTTTAAAGACTTTGTATGCGAAGCTCGAGAACCGGTGATCTTGCTCAATTTGACCTAGAGATTGAACAAACATTTAACCTTCGGAAAAGATAATTGTTGGAAACATACCAAAAACTGAAAGAGGAAGACATGGCATAGGTAAATCTGAATCAAATAGTCATCGAGGCTAACCAGGAAGTGGCACAACAAAATGTTATTGTAGCTAATGAAAATGCAAGACTAATGAGAGAGTATATGGTTCCATCGATTGTAGAAAGTCAATCCAGCACAGTATATTCGACGTTTGGTCACGTAAACTTCTACTTGAGGACTGATGTGATCAACATGTTTCAAAACACGCAACAAATCTTTGAGAGAGTTTCGAAGAATCCCAACACTTATATATCAAGATTTCTGGATATTTGTGCAACTATCGAATATCCAGTGGTGTCCAATGAAGCAATCAGACTTAGGCTTTTTCCATACAGATTGAGAGACTCAGCCAGAGAGTGGCTAGATACTTGTCTGCCTCAGAGCATAGTGCATTGAACCAATTGAGTCAAAAATTTCTTAACAGATATTTTCCACCAAAAATGATTACAAAGCTGAGGGACGAGATTACCACATTCCAACAACTGGATTGGAATGCTGTTCGGATGCTTGGGAACAATACAAGGGTTTACTCTGCCAATGCCCACAACACGAATTGCAAAAATGGCTTCAGGTGCCGTACTTCTACATTAGTCTGAATTCAATAAGCATGGCTAACGTAGACTCTACATGTGATGGTTCTATTACAAAAAAAAATCGCGGACCAAGTCTACCAAATCATGAAAGGACGAGCGAAAAGAGAGTTGCTGGGATAATCAAAGTTTATTATTTGACAGCGGTTTCAGCACAGTTGCCATCATTAGCACAGAAGGTAGATCAAATGAACGCAACCCAAAAAATGGGGCTGAAATACAAGCATTGTGGAGGAAATCATGAAAGTGTTGACTGCATCGTGGGTAGTCCTTTTGCTCAGTCAGTAGACGATGTAAATTATGCTCGAAATTTTCAAAGAAAACAATACAATCAAAATCCTAACACTTACTACCTAGGATGGAGGAATCACATAAGTTTCCAATGGAGCAACAAGGGAGCTCAGATTGCACCACAACAGACTGGACCACCAGGTTTTCAGCAAACTGAAAATATTTTTTTGTTAGAAGATCTTGTTACTAAATTGGTGGAAATATCTATCCACCACATGCAAAGAATAGATAAAACCTCACAAGTTCAGGGAGCTACCATAAAAAAATGGAAAATCAAATAGGACAAATAGCGAAAGCACTTTCAGAGAGACCACTAGGAGCACTGCCTAGTGACACTGAGATAAATCTGAAACAACGGGTAATGGCAGTAAAGGTCGTAGAGGAATAATATATTGAGGTAATAACTACTCACAGCAGAGTTCAACTACTAGAGATTAATGTAAAAAGACCAATTGCTACAAAAGAAAAGGTACGTACCACGACTGAGGAGCAGTTGGATGAATCTGAGCATAACAAAGAAACAGAGACAAAAAGAGCATCAGAGGATATAATGGTTAAAGAAACCGCTCTTAATAGAGAATTTGTGCCATCACTACTTTGTCCATAAAGCTTGTAAAAGAGAAAACTCGATGATCAATTAGAGAAGTTATTGAATATGCTAAAAAAGCTCCACATTAACATCCCATTCATCGATGTAATCTGCCAAATCTCGATATATGAAAAGTTTTTGAAGGACATGATATCTAAGAAAAGAAAACTTTCAGACTGGGAACAAGTGGCATTGACTAAGGACAGCAGTGCAAAGCTGCAAAATAAATTGCCACCAAAACTCGAGGACCTAAGGAGTTTCACTTTACCTATTTCACTAGGTAAAGAATTTCATTTTAATGCTTTATGTGATACGAGTGCAAGTGTAAATCTAATGCCTTTGTCTACTTTTAAGAAACTAAGAGTTGGAGAAGTCAAAGGATCGAATGTGTCGCTGCAGCTGGCAGATAGGAGTATCAGATACCCATGGGAAAGGTTAAGGATGTGCTTATCAAGGTTAGGAAGTTGATATTCCTCGTAGACTTCCTTGTTATGGACCTCGAAGATGACTACGATATGTCAATTACCTTAGGTTGACCCTTTTTAGCAACAAGTCGAACTTTGATTGACATGTAGAAAGGTGAGCTAATTGTGAGGGTGGAGGAATCACACAAGATCTTTAAATTATATAATCCATCCAAACAACCATTAGTCCTGGAGAAGACCAAATTAGGGGTGGCAACGAGCCGAGCCAAGCCCGAGTAAGAAAAAAAGCTTGTACCGAGCCAGAGCTTTTTTAGGCCCGAGCTGAGCCGAGCCAAGCCCAAGCAAAAAAAAATTAGGCTCGGCCCAAGCTTTCGTCTCGAGCCTTTGAGGGCCGAGCCGGCTCGATTTTTTTTTTTTGCAGAGTTTATACGTGTTATAAATTAAATAAATTTTAAAAATGTAAAGTTTACATTGTAAACCCTCCTCCTTTATCCGGGCTTGGGACCGGCTACAATTATCGTAAGCGGAGTTAAAACTGTACACGAATAAAATATTTCGTGTACAATTTTTAAAAATTACATTTGTTTTAAACTAATCAATTTAAAAACTTACAATATCATAGATGCATGAATTTGCTGTAACTCTTTGGCCATTATGCTGTCAACTTGTTCTTGAAGGCGTAATTCTGCACATTCCCAATCCTTTAAACATATTAAAGCCTCCAAATATATCTTCTTTTAGTCTTGATCGTTCGTCACATAAAACTCGACCACATAAACTAAATGCAGCCTCCGATGCTACCGTAGACACCGGAGGTGTTAGTAGATCGTGAGCAATTTTTGATATAATTGGATATTGCCTTTCGTTACACCTCCACCATGATAAAAGATTAAATTCCTCTAATTGTTGTGGTTGTAACATACTACGAACGTCCACGCACATATACCTAGCTAACTCAGATGGAATTTCAAGATTTGTACCACTGACATCTACTACTCTAGATATTGACGAACTAGAATTAAATGAGGAAACACTAGTATTGGTCTCTAAAAAATTCCAAAAATTTTCTGCATTTGTTGATGTATTTTTTGAAAAAGAACTTTGGGTAGTAGAACTACACTGACCATTTTTTTCAGCGTGATAGTTATACATTTCACATAACATAGATTCTATATGCACATGTGATAATTCTATATTCATGAAATTTGAAATCCCCTTTATAGTAGCTTTTATGCCAGTTAAATTAAGTCGAGGGTCCATCACTGAAGCTAATAAAAATAAAGAGAGTATCTCTTCCCAATATTTACGAAATTTTACCTCCATAGAATAAATTACGTTTGTTACTCGTATAAATAACTCGTACAATAAATACACGTGGCAAGTGGACAAGTTCCAACGAAGTCCTAATATAGTCAAGTGACAAATTGCACAGCAAGTGAACCTAGATTCGTCCCACCACATTCTGCCCATATGGAGGGTCGGTCGAGCCACTATCAACCGAATCCCTGCCTTGTCGAACCCCTTTTGGCCGAACCACTATTGGAAAGCTATGCCCCAACAGATAACATGGAGCCTGAAGAGACGTATTGGAGAAGATCCCGTACCCGACCTTGTATCAAGTGGGTGATGTGACAACCTATACATGTAGCTCCACTTAATGAAACAAGTCTAGTCTAGTCTTACACATCTGGCATAGGGTTTCCAAGCCGTCACGGCATTAAATGCGAGATGTCCTACGAATGATTGATTGATGGCTGCGATAAGAGGCCTTAGCTATGCGGATGAGGCCACGTGTTTCATCATCTAACGGCTCTCCACCATTGTATTTTACTATAAAAGCACACATTCAACATTGTAAAGGGTAATGCAAATTTATACACACAAAGAAAGCTTTGGCATTCTCTCGACTAAGGAGATTTATTTTTTGGGCCGACCCCATTTTACCATAGAGATAATCACACTACAACTAAAGAAACACTTGTAACTCTTCTCTTCTGTTGGACCATTTTTTGGGGTCAACAACGTTAACAAAAATTGTCAAACTTCTATGTTTTTTAAATGCTTGTACAATATAGAAAAAATGTTGTAAAACAATTGAAAATGTAGGATAATAAACACCGCTACATTCCTTCGTGACATCGAAAAAAGGTTTTAAGAAATTTTTCACTTTAAATGCAAGAGACCATTCCCAATTTTCTAAATTATGTTCGGGTCCATATGTATGTCTACCATTATAATACATTGAAATAACGTTATCATAATTTTCACACGAATGTAACATAAGATATGTAGAATTTCATCTATGTGATACATCAGTGACAAATGATCTCTCTTCTAAGCCATACTCTGCACATAAACTGTTAAATGCTTGCTTTCTTGCTGGTGATATAATTATAAAATTAATTGATTGCCTAATTTTATCTAAATGTGATTTTATATATTCCAATCCATATTTTACAATCAAATTAATAATGTAACATACACAACGTTGATGAAAAAATAAACCTCCAAATTTAGGGTTCAATCATCAATAAATTTTTCGATAACAACTTTGTTTACACTAGCATTATCAAAAGTAAAACTTCGAACCATTTCTTGCATACCATATTCTTGTATAATATCTTTTAAAACCATGTATATATTAGTCGCATTATGAGGGTATTCTACACATCTGAATACAATTATATTTTTATGCATAATCCATAGGTGATCAATATAATGAGCTGTAGCAGCAAGATATCCTTTTTTTATTAACATCGATCCATAAATCAGAGGTAAATGATATAATACAATCAAAAGTTTTTAGACTTTCAATAGCAGTTTGTTTTCTTCTGTTATATAATTTTATAGCATCCGAACGAAGAGTATTTCTACAATAAGAATTATACCTAGGCTGGAGATAATTCTGCACAAGACGAGTAAAGTGTTCCGACTCGATCATCGTTAGCGGCATCTCTGCTACAGCCACGTATGAGGTCATTCCTTCACGAAATCTTTCCTGTGAATATACAAAAGTGGATAGAGTGGAACCGGAACCGGTAAATGTTAGTTCGGTCTGTTTCGGGTCAAGACCGACTGGTTTCGCTTTGCAACTTCGTAAAATGTGTCTATTTAAATGCGATGTGCTCGAACTGGGCTTCCAACTAAGTTCTTTACCACAATAATTGCAACATGCTTTCCAAATATCAATTCTATTTTGAACCCTAACTTTTTTACGCGTCATATGTTGCCAACAATCAGCAGACTCTTTTTTCAACCTTTTAACCTCGACTACTTCCTCATCTTCGATATCTTCCAAATTAATTGAAATATTTTGAGATGCATCGTTCCCCGATGGAGTACTCGAACTACCTTTAAACTGATTAATTTCATCACTGGTAAAATCCATGTGTAAGTATTATAATAGAGGGAAATTGTAGTAAAGAATATAGTCAAATGTGTAAAAAAAAAAATAGGAGAGGAGAATACAAAATATTGCATAAAGAGTTAAGCGATTGGAGAGTGATATGAAATTATAAAAAATTTCTCGTATTTATAGACAAAAAAAATATATTCAATTTTTAAAATTTAAAAAAAAAAATTCTTGCGTGCACGCTAACTGCCGCTACAGGCAGAAATCCGCCTGATTTCAGGCAGATTTGATCTATTCTGAGATTCTAGCTAGCTAGGCAACTAGCTGCCTGTAGCAGGCGGCTATTCTGCCTGCAACAGCATGCAGAATTTTGAAAAAAAAATTTAATTTTTTTTTTCACGGGTTTGGGCCCGTGGCACAGGCCGGCCCGTGTGGCTCGGCGAGCCACACGGGCAGGCCCGGGCTCGGGCCATGGCCACTAAATGTGGCTCGGCCCGAGCCGTGCGAGCCCACGAGCTTTTTTGCCACTCCTAGGCCAAATTTGTTGCTGAAAAAGTTCAACAAGGGTCAAATGAGATAAAACCTAAACGTCTAGAGAGCCTTGTTCGAGAAGAGAATAGAGAGCTCAAAGTTTGGAAGACAAAAAGAGGATGTAATGCTGAAAATTGCAAGGAGTGTAAAGCTGTAAGATTCTAGCATGAGCCACCACAACCAATTTATTCATATAGTCTAGCTAAGATTATAAATTAAGCGTTTGTTGGGAGGCAACTCAATTTTCTAACCCTTTTATTTATTCTACTTTCTATACCGCATCGCATAGAGATTTATTTTGATTATTAGTTTACATTAGAGTTAGGCACGTTTCAATTATAGGGTATCATCATCCTAACATGTTCCCTTTAGGCCATTGAATTTATTGTTGGTTATTTCGATTTTTTAGGCTAAGTAACACATGTTCTTGGTTATATGATCTTTAATATTTGATTTTACCACTATGTGTAGGAACGTGACGTCGCATAATATTCAAACCAACATTGACCTAGGGAAAAGCATGATGAAGAATATTTTCTAGCCAATGCACATACTGCTTCATATCTTCAACAAAAAAATTCGGAGAGTACTTCATTCTTTTCTTCCCTGTCTCCTTATATTCTTATTTATGTTTTATGATATTGAGAACAATGTCGATTTTAAGTTTGGGTGGAAAAAATATTTGAGTTTTTTACTTTTCGTGTGTTTTTTAGTGTTTGTATGTTTGTATGTTTGTTCTTCGTTATTTCATTAATATATAATAGGAAAAAAACAAAAAATTCAACAAAAATATATACTTTCTTGTTTTAGGTTGTGTGCTTGTCATAATTTGGTCGGCAATAATGATTAAATTTGAGATTTGGTGTTGATTAATGAATTGTGGATAGGATGCATGCCAGATTGATTGAGACTTAACCTTATAAAACTTGATATTATACGTGCACTAGAATTAAGTTGGGCATTGTGATGCTATGAGTTGATTCATATAATTAATAGGTTGATATAGTTGGACGTAGATGGTTTACCCAAACCATACTAATTTACTATTGTAGGAAGATACGGATGTGGACAAAGATTGCATGTCTGAAAACTTTTGTGTGATTGTCTTAGATTAATAGGATAAAATTGGGCAAAAGTCTTAAATTAAAGGTTGATTTGATTAGATATGTATTTATGAGGGGCATTTAATCAGGATAGAAAATATATAAAAGATATTCTTTGTAGCCTTTATGACTCGAGTTATAAAGCATGTTAAGGTATTTACAACTTGGTGTCCTAAAATCGTCTGATTTGGGAATCATCGGCCAAAATCTCATTACATGGGTCATATAGAAAGCTTAAGGGAGAGAGTATGAAAAAAAAAATACAAAATTTGTTTGCTATTCGATTAAAGTTGCAATTAGTTTTAGCTCAATCAACCACATAGTCCTCTTGGGTTCAACACTCTATTCACTACTTTATTACTTATTCACGATCTCGTTCACTTGCAGGAAATCAAAGGATCACCTGACATACCTTATTTGAAAGCAAACATACGAAAACTTTGTGTTGATGTTTGTCCATACGCTTGACACAAACAAACAAGTGAAAAAAAAAAGATATAATTTAATTGTCGCACGTATATCTAACAAGTAACTAGGATTACTACAATTTGGTTTGCAGACTGTTACCTAGTGCTCATCTGCAATAGAATGTAAGACATGGATTGGTTATTCACGATGGGTGAAAAAATCTGGAAAGTGTAACTAAGTAACGTATGCTTTTGTGTAAAGTATGACTTATGGAGCCGGTTCACATGATTGACATTATACATTCTTTGAAGCTTCATCCTTCTTGTGTAAGGAGATTGTTTTTTTCATGATCTCCTTTACTAGATTCAAGTACAAATACAATTTTGATATATTTTCCAAGGATAAATTTGCTTTACCAGGGCCACGTAGGCCCTAGTATTGTAGCATGATTCATTTTCCAATGGTGAGCACAATTGAATAAATTACATTACATATAAAGTAATGCGATAATAAATGTAAACGACGGTCTAAAGCTCTGTAGTACATAGCTCGGTGCAATAAAATAAAAAAGATTTGATGACTTAATGCAGAATCTAGCTATTGTTTTTGAAAAGAACGTACCATTGGTGCGTGTAGAATTGCAGTATACAATTTACCACTGGCTTGGTCATGTCACATGTGTTAGTGTTGGTAACATTGTCCTGACAGAATCCAAATCTTTCAGTTTATTGCAGCACGTGAACAAATGCTTCCAGCCATTTGAGGGTTAGTTGCCAAACATAATGAAAAATTGAACAATTTTGACCAACTTGTAGAGGGTAAAATAGTAAGCTTACATTTTATACATAAAATAAGTATAAATAAAATTTTAAAAAAATAAACGCAAATAAAATTCATCTTCTTCCACACCATCCCTACACCCCACCCCACTCCACCCTAAACAACCCCACCCAAACAATTGAAACCAACAAAACCTACCCCACTGGCATCCGCCCTCCCACCCAAACTTGAAAGGGAAAAGGAGTTACCGACGCCAAATTCACCATGTGTTGGAACTACATTTCCACCTAAACTGAATCTTAGAGATTTGTGTGAGCCAATAGCAATTGGCCTGGAATAAGAGAAAGAGAAAGATAGTGGATGGTGAAGTAGGGTGAGTGGACAATAACCCAGTGAGGATGCCATGATTCTTTAACTCATTTTCTTAGTTCAATTCTCTCTTCTTTTTTCACTCTCGGACAATAAATAACCCAGTGGGATGCCCATTGAAAATTTACTTAACATGCACGACGAAAAATAAATAATTTCTCAATTTTCACCAATACTTTATGTTTAGATAGAAACTATTTTTAGAATAATACATTTGATGAAGAGGAAATTACAACCTGACATGTTTTTAAAGTACTATTTTCATAAATCCTAAATCAATTTTAATAATACATAAATCAGGTTTTAATTAATGATTTAAATTAATTTTTATTTATCATAACCACCAATGTCATTTATGTTATAACTGGAGAGAGAGAGAGAGAGAGAGAAGAGAGTTTTAAATAAGTAAAGAATATCTCTAATAACTTCCTAGAACCACTTAATCTTCAAAGAACCCTCGCGCCCGATTAAAAAAAATACCGCTAAATAATCAAGCCCTCCATCCCTCATTCACAAAAACCCAAATTAATTCTTACCTAAACCCCTTCAATATTCAAGAAGAGGTAAAGGCGAAGCTAAGTAAAAGGCGGTGACTGAGGCTTATGACCGAAAAATAGAAGAAATGGCATTAACAATAAGTTGTGACCGGAAGACACAATCCGACGATGGAGATGCAGCTGGAATTGCACAAGGAAAAGGAAGAAGGTCGATTGTGTCAAAGGGGGTTCATAAAGAAATCCCCAAAACACCGGTTGAATTACGACCGAAAGTGAAAAGGGGAGTTCGTGATGAAATCCCCAAAACTCCGGTTTACTCTCTAAAATCAAAATCGAAGAATGTAGGATAATTATGTGGTACCTTGTGATTATTGGTAATTCATTTGTGACTTAAAGTTTTTCAACTTGTGACCTAAAGTTTCTATTTGAATAAAACAGTATTATTCGAGTCATGGTTGTTTTTCCCGTTTGTGACCTAAAGTTTCGATTGCGAAATAATGTGCATATCTATTATTGTACGTATAATCTTGCGAGTCATAATAATTTGTGACCATTTTAGAGAATGTAACTAATATATATTGAATACAATCTGTGAATGGTAGATTCTGACCACAATTCTAAATTTTGGTGAGAGTGAAATATCTTTGTAATGGTTCATAGAGATTATTATAAGTTACATGTTTGATGATTTCATGAATAAAATATTTGACATATGTTCATAATTTATTTAATGTGATACAGGAATGAAAGTACATTATCCTCGAAGAACTGGGTTTCTCAGGAAAATTACCACCAATGTTGCCAAAAATGCTTTGACAAATTTCACATCGAAGTTCAATGAGGAACAAAGGGCTATCCTAGCGAAACTTGTTTCTCGTACTTCATGGAATGCAATGAGATTGTAATGCAGTCCCAACTAATACATTACTTTTTTATGAGATAAGTGAAGCGGCCAAATCCCAATGAAATGTGGTTCAAAGTTGCGAATAGATTTATGAGATTTTCATTGTGTGAGTTCTGTTTAGTGACAGGTCTGAGATACAATTGTGATGATTTTAGGAAAAAGATTGACAACATTCCATCTAGGATCAAGGAAATATAGTTTGGGGATTTGAAGTTGGTTACAAACGAAAATGTTAGAGATGTCTTTCTGAACGTCTCAAACATAGATGATCATGATGTTGTGAGGCTTGAGATTCTATATTTGATTACTTCATACATGTTCTCCACATCATACAAGGTGGTTGAAAACTATTTGTTTGCTTTAGTAGAAGATTTTGATTTAATGGAGATGTTTCCTTAGGGTAAAGATCTATTTGACATGTCTATAAAATCCTTGAAAGAGGGTTTAGGTCACATGAAGGATACATTATAGACTGAAGAGGTTTTTGGTTGCATTTCAAGTTTGAATATACGAGTCCATTCCAGACTCAATGACCTTAGACCAATAGAATGGGGAACATGTTCCTATGCATTATGTAGTCAAGTTGGATAAAGATGTATTCTCATATCCTGATGTAAGTCTTTAAATATGTTTTGTATGCACAGGTCACAAGGTCACAAATATGTTTGCATAGGTCACAAATCCTAGAATATGCATTCACAGATCACATACCAATACTTATTACATTAACCACTTTGAATAAACTCAGGTCACAATCAATGATACTCTATGTATGATTACATGACTAATAAGTGTTTCATTTGCATTACTGTCACAGCTTGAAATATATGACATTGTTTCGTCTGAGTTGGAGATGGAGTCTCATATATGAGTGGTGTTCCATACACCAAACCAGTGCAACCACATATACCTTGATACAGACATTTCAAAGATGCAGGCTACGCAGGCACAAATGCAGGTACAAGAGGAACTATCCAATCAGATACAACACAAACACAGTTACTAATGATTATAGATGGAAGAAAATGTCATTCTAGTGATGTTGATGATGATGATGATTTTGTTGATCCACAACCAAAAAGGCAGAGGACCTCGTCCTATTTTACCTCACCCCTTGAACAGCAGACAACGTATGAAAATTATCCAACGGGACCACATGCAAGTGACATTCCCAGGCAAGCCGTAAACAACACATGAAAATTATCCTATGAAGCCACAGACAAGTGACGTTCATACCCTGAAAGAGCCGATGGCAAGACATGCATATAAGGGACCACACAATCAGATGTAAGTTGCTTCATATTTACATTTACGAGTTACAAAGCATTTGTCACATGTTAAGGACCATATGTCACAGACGTAAGTCCATTAAGGCATTGTGTAATCTCCAGTTAGAGGCGCTTTACCAGATGAAGGACAACATTGGACAAATATCTGAAATCTAGTTGAAGAATACATAACTAACTGTGCAGCTCAATGATGTCAAGTCACAATTAATATCATTAAAGGTGGATAGGAACAATAAAATAAATCAGATTATCCGCATGCAAGGTGAGATTAAATCTAAATGGTAGACATAAGATCTAACATGACTTTTTTGTCTTATTTTGTAACTGTTTTGATATCAAATACGATGGATGCAATTTTGGAAAAATTGAATAACAAGAATGACGGGCAAAGTGATGCAGTTGCAGAGAAACTAGAGTAAGTAAGTAGACTTGTAAGCATCGAAATGTTTCATGGTCCGTATTTAAGATTGACACTTCAATTATGTGTTACATTCAGGTCACAAGCTGTGAACAACCAATGGACAAGAAAGGCAAGGATAAGATGGATCATGCTGATGTAGCTGACTACCCGTACTTTTCTCCAACCCCATCATTTGATTCGGGGATTTCATAAACTCCAACCACTTCGAGCATAGTAAACCTCATTGACATATTCAAATCTAAAGAAGTACAATGTTGATGATGTTATAGTTAGTGTGGTGAAGCTGACTGAATGTGATGATAAAGATTATGTGACGACAAAGGCCAAAAATCATGAGGATGCGGTATTACAAATCAATTTTCATAACTACTTGTTCATTGATTTAAAACATTTTACAGGTTACATGTCTATTTTAATTGTCACATAAACGTGTTCAAATGTGACAAGTCACAAGTCACAGGTCATAGTTTTGTTTGCACATGTAACAGTTCATCAGGTCACATATGTAGGTGCACAGGTCAAAAGTCACATTGTACAAATGACATGTCATATTCTGATGAAGTATGCTTCATGTTGTCTTGTTATAGATTTTAAATAATATTATCTTCATATAAAACATTTGTTAATTTTTGCTGACTGTAGTAACATAATAGTCCAGTAAAAAGGCAAATCTTAATGTTGTTCTCTTCATAAGTCTCGTATAAAATCTTTAACATATAAGAATATTATTTTGAGGGTAAATATATTATAAGTTTTAAATATGCATTACATAAAGAATATGGTTTGTTAAAATATTATTAGAAAAAAATCTGTGGAGAAAATCTTAATTGAAGAAAAAAATATATTGTTTCTTTAAATACGTTACAAAAGTAGTCTCATTAGAAACAATGACAGAAAAATTCAATTGAGCCCCTATTTGGTACACATTAAAATTCTTATTCACATTCTTCAATAAAATAATATTTTCCATCACATCAATAATTTTTCCTTCTTTTTCAACCACACATTCTCCATCAATCTACTATTTCAGAATAGATTCTTCCAAAATAATGTGGTTCAAACACACCCTGAATAAAATATTGGTCAAGAAGAAAAGTGCAACACGTATTTACTATTGATCATGATAATATCATTTAAATTATACATTTAACACAAAAATTCCATTAGGAATGGCATTAATTGTCATGCCGATAAGTTGTATATAATCACATTTATTATATGTTTATCAAATTTCATGCATTGTCAGTGAAGGGTTTGTTTCTCTATTAAATATAGATGCTGATCAAGGAAAGGTGGAAGGTATTCATGTATGCCGAGGAGCTCCAAAGGTCAACAATCTCATGTTTGCAGATGATAGTGCCCTGTTTTTGCAAAGCTTCTCTCCAGACCAATACATATATACTCCAATTACTTGAAGAATATGAACATGCTTCAGGTCAAAAAGTTAACAGCGAAAAGACATCTATGGTGTTCAGCAAATCTGTATCAGCAAAAACTCAAAGAGAAATCCTGGATTTTTGGGGTATCCAACACTACTAAAATTATGATCATTATTTAGGACTCCCCTCAATGGTGGGTGGGAACATGAGGAAATATTTTTCAAGTCTAAAGACAAAGGTATAGGAGAAATTAAAGGGATGGAAAGAAAAACTTTTGTCTCAGGATGGAAGAGGAGTTCTAGTTAAAACTGTTGCACTATCCATTCCCACTTACATAATGAATTGCTTCAATCTTCCATTATCTTTTACCTACGTTTGGAAAGTATTATTGCAAAATTTTGGTGGGGACAACAGAAAGAAGAAAACAAAATTCGATGGGTAGGGTGGAATAAGCTATGAAATACTAAGGAAGAGGAGGTATGTGGTCTAAAGATCTTAGGAAAACAAGGTTGGAGAATTCTACAAGTGGAAGGATCACTGCTACAAAGGATATTCAAAGCTAAATACTTCCCTCATGGACATCTTAAAGATGCAAAATTGGAGAAAATCCATCCTATGTATGGCGAGGCATTTGGGAGGCAAGGAAGCTGTTATTTGAAGGATGTAGATGGCGAGTTGGTGATGGAAAGGAGATAAACATATGGACTGCTTATTGGATGTCGAACCATTGTTTAATAAGCTACCCAGATGGTATTAATGCAGATCGGAGAGACTGGATAGTATCACGACTAATTGATGAGCACACTCGACGATGGGATATTGAGGTGTCTAGATTGCAACATCCTAGAGATGCCTATGAGGTGTTACAAATACAATTAGTAGGAGGACAAAATTGACCGAATGTAATGAATTGGGAACTAGAGAAAAGTGGTGCTTATACAGTTCGGAGTGGTTAAAGATTGTTTTTGAAGACTAATGGTGCTAAGCAACTTGGTGAGGTGTCATATGCTGATGATCAATGAAAAATGTGGAAAAAAATTTAAAAAATGCAAATCCCCCATAAGATGTGTGTTTGCATGGAAAGTTTGCCACAGTGGGCTGCCAGCACTTCGAAATTTACTAGCCAAGAAAGCGGTAAAAGATGCAAGCTGTAAATTCTGTAACGGAGAGGAAGAAGATATAAAGCATGCATTGTTATACTGCTCTAGGATTGAACCGGTGCTGTCAGCTAAGCTGAGCTTCATAAGAAATAATTATGAGCAGCGGAACATAGTAATAAACAGTAATTTCTGGTGAGCTAGAGGAACTATTTTTATGTTTGTGGTAATCGTGGTACAGTCGGAACCAATTTTTTTTGAGCAAAAGGTGTTAACTCCACAAATGGCTATTGATCATGCTTTATAATTGCTGATGAATTTAAATGTGCACATAAGTAGAGACAATAAAGGATCCATCACACAGAATGATGGAGTGCACCTTCGGAAGGGGTCCTAAAGTTTAATGTTGATGAGACCTTATTTGATGATTAATGTAGATATGAGACTGGGATGGTCATCCCGAATGCAATAGGACAGGTGATTTTCTCAACTAGTAAATCAGAGATGGGCAGTATGGATCCAATGGAGGTGGAGCTTTTAGCGATGTTGAGGGGCTTACAGATTTGCTTACCTTTGTCCATTCCGAATTTACAAGTAGAGAGTAATTTTTTGTTGGTGGTCCAACAAGTGACAAGCACATGATGAATCTTTGTCCCTATGGGGAAACTTGATACATGAGATTCGACTGTTAATGAACAGATTCCCGAATATTGATGTAAGGCATGAAAATCGTCTATCTAATTCAGCTGCACATTGTCTAGCTAGGAATTCATGGCATCTCAATGACTTGGTAATGTGGTGGAGTGATCTTCCGGATTCTGTTTAACACATTATTAATCATGATGCATTGATGTAATTCTTTTTAAGTTGAATGAAATTTTGCTTTGTTATTAAAAAAAAGTATAGACTTGTGATTGCATATACCACTAAATAATTTATTTATCTATACGAGTCTTTAAGAAATTTATTATGTTGAGAGTCGCACATTACATATTACAACTTCATTTTTCTCATTTCTTTTTCGCATAATAATATACTTTTAGGTATTCAAATTACAAGTCAAAAAACTTCAAGTTTCTCTAATAAATTCAATTTTTCTATGGTTGCATCCTTTTTATTTAGTCGATTATTTCTTCGATCGATATATTTCGACGACTTTGTTTTGATGTCCTCCCTATTCATAACGATATATCATGTACCAACGTTTTAACGATTTTTTCTTTTTAAATTTATTTCTTTTTCATTACGGTATAACTTATTGGGATATCTCTAATTTTAATATTTTAAGTACTCAATTGTTTTTTATGGTTTTATAATTAGTTATGTCTATATGCTCTCTAAGAGTATTCGTCTCCCAAATATGATCATCTTCTTTATTTGCTACATTTAAAAAAAAAATTATCTTTATTTGATCACGATTGTGCATGCATTTCAGATTTTATGACTTTTTGCATTATTAATCTAAGGCCCTATTTGATACAACTCATTTTCCATGTAAGTTAGAAAACATTTTCCATTTTCCACATTTTTCATTGTTTGATGGCAAAAAAGTTGCTAGGAATTCATTTTCTCTCCCTTCCCTTCACGCGCCCATTTTCCAAAAAATGAAGGAAAAAAATTTCTTTTGGTTTTGGTTTTGGTTTTCCTGGCTGCTGCTGTTGCTTTTTTTTTTTTTTTTTTTTTGCAATTGGAAAAAATTATAAACACAATGGTAAAAAAAATTATCACTTTTATTAACAATTTTCATGCAAAACAAAGTCAAACGAATGATATTCAGTATGGTAATTTTTTAAAAAAAAATTTTAAAACTTTTTGGCAATTGGAACAAATTGTAGACCCAATAGTAGGAAAAATTATCACTTTAATGGACAATTTCCATAAAAAATAAAGTCAAACAAACACAAAACTTTCAACATTTTTCAGGTTGAGAATTATATCAATCAAACACAATTCCCAGTAAAATAATTTTTGGGCAATTCAATTCATTGGAATTCATTTTCTTTCCACCTTTACAATCAAACTAGGGATGGCAAACAAGCTCGCTGGTTCTGACGACTTGGAAAAAGCTCGAGTCGGGCCCAGCTCGGGTCGAACCTCATTTTTTTCGGGCTTTGCTCAGCTCGGCTGGGGCCCAAAAAAGCTCGAGTTGAGTCCGAACTTTCTTATTTAATTTATAGTACGTATAAACAGTACAAATTTTAAAATTTTTAAGTAAAAAATGTAGATTTCACATTAAAAAAAAAACTCGAGCCGGCCGAGCCTCATTCTTTTGGCCGGGTTTTGCTCTGCTCGACTAGGCTCGGGCCCAAAAAAGCTCAAACCGAGCCCAACCCTTTTTTTTGGCTCGATTCGTTGACATAGCTATATCAAACAGCCCCTAAGAGTTTCTTTTTATTTTCTGACTGAGTTTTTTTGTGCTGATAACATGTTATAAAATTAAAAGAACAATAGAGACTTGAGATTTTATTATAATGATGACCTTCTATACGTTAAATTTCAGTATGAATTGAATACATTCTTCTAAAATAAATAAAACCTATCTAAGTATCCAGATAAGAGTAGATGGACATAAAAATTATCCCATAATTCTACAACGACCCAATTATATGTTAGAATATCAAAAAATTCTCATCAAGTGTGGTTAAAAAGTAAGGAGAATTTTCAGGTTTATATGTAATATTATTTTATTAATAGAATGTGTGGTTAAATGAAGAAAGATAAAAAAAAATGAGAATGAGAAAAAAAAAAATGGGAACCATATGTTAGAATATAAAAAAATTCTCATCAAAGATTATCTTAATCAACTTCAAAAGTTAGATTTAGCATCTGATTGGTAATCATTCTTTCAAAACTCTTTTTTTTTTTTTTTTTTTCTTATACTCATTTTTAGCCACACATTATCCTAAAAATTGCTATTCAAAAACTAATTCTTTACACATGGGCGGACCTAGGGGGTCCTGGGGACAGGTCCCCCCAACGTTTGAGATTTTTTTTTTTTTAATAAAATCATGTTTGGTATTAATTGAAATCTAAATCAAAGTTTACAATTAATTTTAATAACATATTTCATGAAATCCATAACTATTTAACTTTTATCAAAATTTACTAAAAAATTGATTATAACTTCCACTAAACAGGGGAAAAATCACAATAAATTTGAATTTTGATAATATGCTAATTTAAAAAATTCTCCGACGATCGTATGCTAATCAAATATACAAATTACTTATATTATCTTGAAGCTTAATTCGAAAACTAAGTTATGGATATATCGAATCGTCCAAACAAATATCGAAAATAGTTAAAAATACGTTAAACGTGAGTTTTAAAGAAAAACGTCTAACTCGCATTATTTTTTTTTAAAAAAATCACTTATTTCATTAACATTTATTATTTTTACGATACAAATTTCTCAATGTCATTTTCATCATTTTATTAGGAGATTTTAGATGAAATATGACATAAAAAAATTCAAAATTTTACATCCGAAAAAGTCACATCCCATGTAAAATTTCGGATATAAAATTTCATGGGGTATGATTTTTTTGGGCGTAAATTTTCGATTGTAAAAATTTTCTCAATTCCTTTACAAGTTCGATTGTGCCCTTATAATTTCAAAGTTCTGCGTCCGCCCCTATCTTTACACAAAAAAAAAAAAAAAATAATTGTCTAACATGGGCTCACTCAACAAGTGGTAACTAGTTACACTATCATGTATTAAAGATAACAATTTTACGCAATAGTTTAAATCTGGTTATTATTATTACAATCCTTATTTAAAAAGGTAAATTCAAACTAAAATCTGCGTCTTTTAGTCGTACCATTGGATTAAAAAATACTATATATATTTATATTTATTTGAGAGGAGAAAGTCGATGAGAATCACATAGAGAAATCGAGTCAAGATTTGCCGCATAGATAGAGAGATACCAAAGTGTATATAAATTGTGTGGAAAGTAATTTTAAGAGAGGTTATTAATGGGATACGAGGGGAGAGTGCTCGTTTGGGGGGGCAAAGAAAAATAAACAAATCATCAAGATGTGCAATAAAAGCCTCTTTCCCTCTCCATTAACCACTCACGGGGAACACAAACGAACATTTAATGTTTGAGAACATAAACTCATTTTCATAGCATTTATAGATATCAATTGCCATGAAATTCTGTTGATAGAACTGTTTATTAATTATTTTGATCTTGAATGAATTTGGGTTTGTGGGTTGCTTTGATTTCAATTTTATTGGGAGAGAAAATCTCCCAGGATTCGTGAAGAATGTTTGATTGAATTTGATAAAATTGATTTTTTATTCTCGTTATCAACCACACATTTTTCAATAAAATAATATTTTTTATCGTATCAATAACTTTTCATTCTTTTTCAATCACATATTATCCATTAATCTATTATTTCAAAATACATTCTTCCAAAATAACATTAATCAAACACAAGAGGTCAATGGTGTCAAAGAATAGTAATCTTTTTTCCTCTGTGTACCGGTTTTCCGTTCTCTCTCCAATAAAAGGGAAAGAGAATCCCGTTAATTTATGCGTCATTTTACCTCCTGTTTTCCGTTCTTGTATGGGGGATTATTCAAACTGGCATGTTGACTTAGTCTATTTGGGATTTTCGTAGAAAAGTCTATTTTACCCTTAATGAAATAGGTTTCTTTATTGCAAGACATGTCCCTCTATTTTAAGGTAAGTTTCGGATCTGTTCTATATTTCTTATATTTTGATTTTTAAAGTATAAATCCATTCTTTGATCTAATATATTAGCATAATCTGCTATTTTTTGTTCACATTCTTTTATAAGTTTAATATATTCCTCAGATATTTTATCTGTATTTTCTAGTTGGGATTTAATATTTTCTACTTTTTCAAATATTCTTTTTAACAAATCATCTAATCCTTTAACTGTATATCCTGGCATGACTGGATATTATATAAACATCAGCATAGCATTATAAACATCATGGTAGACAGTAATCCAAATATCATGAATAATCATAAACATTTATAATCCCTGCGATTCTCTAAGATCTTAAGAAATTCTTTCAAAATTTAACAAGAAATAGTAGTTCTACCTTAATTTTAATCTGGCTCTTTATTCTTAGAATCGAGTGACCTTCAGGCTCTGAATGTGCAAATTGTTTCCTTCAACGGCCTCCTGCCTTAACGGAACCCTTACTATTCAGCTTCTTGCCTTCACTGTATCGTTTCTAAGGACAAATCCCTAGACTTGGATTAAAGAAAAACTGTTTTTGTTGTTAAAATAAGAAAGAAATTTCTTATTAGATCTATCAAGAATCTATGGGAATGAAAATTTAGAAACTCATTCTTCTATGTAAGAAATGGATTATTTATTGATATTCTGAAATTGGTACAAAGATTATATCAAAAGACAGAAGTGTTTTTGCAATTTCTAAGGCTCAAGTGTTTTTCCTCAACTCATTCTGCCTCTATTTTAGCCCAAAAGCTTCTATTTATACAACTACATGAGGCTCGATTATTGGCCTCTTACATCATCCATTATCTCATACTCCACTAATGGAGTTATATTATTACAACAGTTTCTCACTACATAATTGTAGCTCTATTATTTCTTCCAGCTGTCCACCTTTCTTTCACATCTTCTTTTCTTCTATTGTCTTCATATAGAGTTTGTCAAGATTCTTCATAGTGGCGGGGACTCTTATCTCTTTATATTTTTGTCCTCTTTTCATTTGGATAGCATGTGGGACATTCCCTCAATTGGCATGATTCTTGTATGGTTGATGGACTTCCATGGATTTGATGGATATCAAACTTTTGGATATATTCTTTTAAAATTGTAGACTTATCATTTCCATTATTTGTCATAAGTGTCCATCCTTCATATTGGCATAAGCATTGAAATTTTTTATCGTATAAATTTTTTGCCATGTTGTAGAGAACTTTCATCCCTAAGACTCTTCGGGATCTCATCCATGATCTGTTAATGTTTGGCAATGACTTTCTATTTTGGCCTACTTCAATTTGGAAATTTCGGCCTACATATCCGACTGTAATAATATGTTCTGCAGGATAATATATCCTTCCATCAATATCTGGACTGATTGAGTAAAATTTAAGATATATTGGTCTTCCTTTGGCGAATTTTGAAACTTCTCATCGGAAGATATCATCAAATTTCTCAATTTCTTTTAAATCTTTTTCTGGATAAATTAAATCCAAGAATCCATAGTCTGCCGCCATTTTAACCATGTTAGGGTCTCCATCGTTTGTAATGATCATTCTTGGGTAAACATGTTCTCCTGGGGAGATGAAATATGATTTATCATCTTGTAGTTCATAGACAAGTTTTGCAAAAGCTTTATATTCTTCTTCTCTTGGTGTTAAAGGGGTTTCATCATCTTCATCTGCTCTGATTTTGATCACCCTTGTATGTTTATCATCATTTTTTATTGTCACCTTTCGGAGACTTTCCATGATTGTATCTCTCTTTATTTGACTGGGTCCACCGCTGCTTCCACTTGGTGTACCTGTTTGTATTCCCTGTTTGGTATTTTGAGATTGTGCTAAAGCATCAATCCCTGTATTTTTGGTATTTGTAGACTCTAATTGTGCTTCAAGAGCATCAATTCGGTCTTTTAATTCATTGGTAACTTTGGTATGGGACGCACTGATCTCAAGTAATAATTTGACATTATAACTTAAGGTTTCAGCTAATGCCTGCATTCCAACTTTTATATCATCAGCTTCATCTTTGGCATATGTTGCCGCATATTTTATTTCTGATATCTCCTGCTTGATATTATCCATCTCCAAACTCGATATTCCTGCTTAAAAAATCAGCAAGATAATTGTTTATGCCTTTAAGATGAATAATATCGAAATTATAGAATGACAAATATGCTTGCCATCTGTGCAATCTCCTATATTGAGGCTCCATTGGCAACTTATTTTTAATTAATCCTGTAACATTAGAATTGTCAGTTTCAACAATAAACTTTTTAGATAATAGGAATAATGAAAACTTTTTTATTCCTCTAATAATTGCTAACAATTCTTTTTCATGAGTGGTATAATTTATTTCTGCTTGGTTAAAAGTTCCACTTGAATACCTGCAGATTTCATTTAAATCTGTTTTTAATATGGCTGCCCAATATTTATCAGAAGCATCTGTATGTTAACCAAATTATTTTTTTCATCTGGCAATCTTAATTTTGGTAAATTTTTGCATTCTTGTTTTAATAATTTAACAGCTTCTGTATGTTCTTCACTCCATCCTTTAGTATTTGTTTTTCTAAGTAAGACTTGTATTTTATGTCTTTTTTTTTTAAAGATTTTCAATAAATCCTTCTGCATAATTTAAATATCCTAAGAATTTTTGTATTTGTTCTTTTGATTCTAATTTATTTGAAAAACTTTCTATCTTCTTGGATATATGAGTTTGTAATTTTATTCCTTTTTTATCTATTGATAATCCAAGAAAATCAATTTCTTGTTTTTCTATTATAGCTTTCTTTTTTGAAAGAACAATTCCTTCCTTTTTACATTCATTTATGAATTGTATTAAATGGTTTCTATGTTCTTCTTTAGTATTAGAACATATTAATATATCATCAACATATACTATTAAAAATTCATCAAACTTTCTAAATATATTATCCATTTTTCTCTGATATATTTGTGGTGCATTTTTTAAACCAAAAGGCATTACTAACCATTCATATTTACCTTGAGGTGTACTAAATGCAGTATATTGTATACTATCTTCTTCCATTTTCACTTGCCAAAAGCCTGATTTACAATTAAACTTAGAATAATATTGTTTTCCTTTTGCAATGTTTATTAGGACTTCTTTGTTTGATAAAAAGTATCCATCAAATTTAGTATATTTGTTTAATTCTTTATAATTAATTATCATTCTAGCATTTCCTCTAACTTGCTCAGCATGTTTCATAACCATAAAGGCTGGACTACTATGGGGTCCATTACTTGGTCTAATAAGTTTTTGTTCTAGTAATTCTTTTATTTGGATTTTAAATTCTTGTGTATCTTGTATAGTATACATCATTGGTCTGACTCTAATTATAACATTTTCTATTAGTTCTATTTTGGCTTTAGGATGGTATGGTTTCCAAAATAATAATGGATTTTCTCCACATGTTTTTTCTAATTGTTCTATAATTTTTTCTATACTTATTTCTATTTCTGCTTTTAATACTTTTTTGTATAGAATTTTTGTATTTAAATCTTTATTTATGATTGGTTTTTTCTCCCATTTATCACCACGCTGGGCTGGCTGAACTCTATAGGGTCTAAATTCCCTTGGAATTTTTAATAAGTGTGCACATGGTGTTTGTAACATTATCATATAATTATTTTGTTTGTAATATTGAAATTGTTGGATAAAGTCATTTCCTAATAGTATATCATAATCTAATTTATTATAACTATATATTTTATTTATTATTACTTGTTTACTTCCAAGTATTATACTGACTTTATCAGCACTATTAATTATTTGTGTACTCTCTCATATTACTCCTGTTATTTTTATTTTACTATTTTCATTCCATGATTTTATTAAGAAGTTTTTAAATATTGTTATATCACTTCCTGTATCTATTAAGGCACATGTTGTTATATTTGTTTCTACTATAGTAACTTGTATATATACGGCTAATGGAAAACCTATTTGATTATTCATTTATCTTTTTTCACATAATATAGTTTGATCATTATATGTTATATATAATCCTTCTCTTTTTATATTATAGTCTTTTAATCCATTTAGAAAACTTATTCCTAATAATATATGAGGATCTGTATTCATACTATTATCCATGTAACATGGTACTACCATTTTAATTCCTCCTATTTTTATTGGTACTTTGACTTCTAATTCTGTAGTATGTATGTCCATCAAAATTTACATATCTATATGGTTCAATCTTATGAGTCATTAATCATTTATTTCTAATTGAAGCTATATGGCATTCACTTGCTCCTGTATCAATTAGTATATTTGGTCCTTCAATATATTCTCTTCCATTATAATATTCTCCTTCTATTTTCATGTTTCCAGCATTTCTATGAAGTTTGATTTCTTTTATATTACTAATTCCTTCTAAATGTTTTTTAGGTAATTTAAGACTTGTTGTCCCTAAACATTATTTTATCAGAATAATCATCTTCTTTATCTTCTGCTATTTCAGGTTTATCTTTGAGTATACTAAATTCATATTCTTTAGGAATTAAGCTTATTTGTTTGATTGGTTCTATTATTTTACTAATATCCTTGCATTCCTTATGAACTTCTATGTATGGTTTTTTAGAGTATATATTTCCATAGTTGGAGTTAGTAAATGTGTACAAAGCTCTATACTCTATAGTCATAATCTTGTCTCCTGGTTCTATTATATCATTTCTATGTAACTTAAAATGTAGTCCTAAGACTTCATTGAAGTTCTTATCTGTAATTGAAACACAATATTTTGGGTAACAAGTAAATATTAATTTTTGGTATGCCAAGTTTCCTTCTATAGTTCCCAAATGACTATCTTTTAAATTTATTATTCTTCCATCATGTAAACTTACGGTTAAAGGTGAATCTATTCCTTCTCTAAATAAGGATTTAAACATTATCTGTATTCCTGCTAAATAGACATATTGAATTTTTTCTCCTTGTTTTTTACTAATCTTTGTTAATAATTCATCTACTGTATTTCTTGTTAAAAGATTTAATTTATGTGTTCCTTGAGTTGTTCTAACATTTATAGCTTTTTCAATTTTATGATATTCATTTATTGCTATTCTTTCTCTTTTCCATATTCTATCTAAGGCTTCCCATTTTCCTATTTTTAAATCTAAAGATAATTTTCTCATTTTCTTGAATTTGTTATTATCAAATGTTACTTTTAATCCATAACCTTCTATTCCTTCATATTCTTGTTTATCTATATTATCCTTGTTTATCTATATTATCTTTTTCTATTTCTTCAATTTCTTTATTCAGATTCTGACTCATTATCTTTTTCTGAATCTGATTCGCTTATATATACTTCTTGATCATAATATTGTTCAATATCTGATATTTCACTTAATTCACTTTCTATTTCTAAATATTCTTTTTGTAATATTTTAACCTTTTTCTTTTTACAATCAGGGCTTATATGTCCTATTTTTCCACAATTCCAACATTTGCATTGGTTTTTATCTTTTTTATAAGGTCTGTTTTTCTGTTGTCTATTCGAATTATATTTCCTTTTATAATATTTTCTTCTAGGCTTTATATATTTTTTCTTAAAATTTCTAAATTTTCTAAATTTTTTATTTTTGAATTTTCTCTTAATATTTTTTCTTTCAGGATTACATCCCCATTGTGTAGGTTTTTCCATATCTTCACAACATATCTTGGTTAATCTTCCTGATTTTTTTCATTAATTGTCTTTGTTGACATATGTATGCAAGTCTTTCAAATAAAAATTTTATTCTTGATCCTAAAGACCTGGGTGTTTCAGGATTTTCTTTAATATATTTTTCAAATTCTATTTTAAAATATATTCCCCATGTTCGTGGTAACTTATTATAGTACATATCTTTATACACATCTTGATTTTCATTACTATAAAATTGGGTATAATAATATTCCTTAAATTCACATATATATTCTTTGATTTTACACATATCACATATTGTTAGGTTTATTAATTTTATTCTAGCATTTTCTTTTTCTTTTATTGATTCTCCATCAAAATTTCTTATCCAATCTTCTCCTAAGAATTCATCTGAAATATAGTTTACTAATCTTTCTATACCTTCTCTATCTGATTTTATTATTTCTGTTTGTATATTTCTTCTTATTAGTGTCTTTGTATCATTATTTATTCCATCCCACCAATTTTTAACATTTCCTTCAAAAGATGCTACTAAAAAGTCTATCCTTCTTTCAGTACTTTCCCATGTATCATCTTTGTTATATAAAAAGAATAATATCATTGAATCTGCCCAAGTTACTAAGGCTTTTTTAATATCTATTTTACAATCTAAATCTAATTTTCCTCCATGATTGACAGGTTTATCATAATTATCATTTAGTTCAAATTTATTACTATATTTGTTTCCTCTTGGTGGTTGTCTATTTCTTATTGTTTCATAATATTGTCTATATGGTTTAATGTATATAGGTGCATAACTTTTATCTGGGTCTAATATTTCTTGTTTATTAGAGGATTCTGCTTTATTTGGTCATCATCCAGTGTTCATTAGGACTTGATATTCATCTATATTTTCTAGATTTAATTGATCAAAATTTTCTATAAGTAAATCTAATTCTTCATTCATCTTTGTCTTCTATATTATCCTGATTTTCTTTAATCTCTAATTTTCCTATTGCTTTTTCTTTAGATTTTTCCATTTTTTCCTCTTCTTCTATTATTTTTGGTAAAATCTTTTTCCTAAATTCATCATCCATACTTCCTGCTTCTATTCTTATATTTTCTTGTTCAGTATGTTTTTTCCCTATTCTAGACATTTCTTTTTCTATTAGTTTTTTGTCTATTGTTTTTTCCTTTCCTTTATTATTTTCTTTTATTTTTTTTATTTCAATTTTTAGACTATTAATATCATTTCTTACTTCTTTTATTTCATTATCTATGTTTTGAACATCATCTATTAATATTTTTATTAGTGTTTTTAATTCTTCTATATACTCACCAATTGACATTTATCTTTTCTTTGATTGACATAAGTAATATGTTTTACATTCAGTATCTTTACAATATTTTATTACTTTATCACATTTTTGTCTTCCATACTTATTATTTGTTAAATCTTTCATTTTTTCGTAATAGCTTGCTCTTGTTTTATATCTTTCTTGTTTTAATTTTAATATTTGTTTTTGTTGTGAGTTTGTTATATTTCCAGGTTTCAAAAGTTCATCTTGTATTTGTAGATTTATTTCTCTTACTCTTACTAATTTTTTATCTAAAATTTCTTTTATTTCCATTAATTCCATTAATTTTTACAAATCATTTGATTCATATTTTTCTTTATAATATAAATTGATTTCTTCTTTCTCAAAGGTTTCTATTATTTTTTCATATATATATCTTTCTTTTATTGATTCTATAATTAGTTTGTGTAGTATTTGTGCTTTAATTTCCATAGGTAATTTTCTAATTATTCTTAATGTTATTATTTTTAACTTATCGGGTATAGGTTTTAAAAATATATAACTTCCTTTTTCTGTTTCTAATTTATAATAATTATCTATTTTTATAATTTTATTACTCATAATTTTTGCAATATAACATAATTTCTTCTTTTTCAAGTTCAATAATAATTTTTCATATATATATTCATCTTTTAATGTTCCTATTATAAGGTTCTCTATAATTTGTTCTTTTATTTTTCTTGAGGTAACTCTTTAATTATCATTAATGTTATTGTTTTTATTTTCTTAGGAATATGTTCTAAAAATATATTACTTCCTTTACTTTCTTCTATTTTGTAATATCAATCTGTTTTTGTAATTGTAATGTCCATGACCTCTATGGCTCTGATACCATCACTTGGGGGGCTACTTAGAGCGAACAAAAATCAAATAATACTTAAAATCTAATATCTTATTAATCTTTAAATAGTCGTATATTCTATATATTCTTTTAATTTATCAAATTCTAATCTATTATTAGTTATAGATATATAAAATCTCAGGGTTAAATTAAACCTTAATTTCTTATATTCTTGTGGTAATCTATTCGTGATAGGTTTCCTCATCTATAGGTTTTTAATTAAATCTTCGAAGTCTAATAATGTTTGAGAATTCATAATGTCAAGATCTGTTATTATATCTATATTTGATTCAAAATGAATATTATATTTTGAGATATTCTTTTTCCTTTTTTCTAATTTATCTATTATATCTTGTATATCTTTTATAATTATAGATCTAACAATTCATCTGGCAAAATTTTCTATTAAATTTTCTTTAAAACATTTTAATATTTCTTGAGCAGCATATAATTGTTCTTGATATCCTATTTTATCGATTTCATTTTCAAATTCAATTTCTTTTTTATTTTTTACAATAGTTTTAATTTTATATGGACCTCTTTTAGATCTAGGTCTTTTCATTTTATAATTATTAGTCATAGTTTAGTTAGTTTTTTGAAAAGAAATTATTATTTCAAGATTATAATAAATCTTCTAGGACTAAATTGTTACTTTCTTTATATTATGATTACTTTGGTTGTAAATCTTATATTTAGGGGTATTTCTGATAGTTTACTACCTTTGAATGGTCAAAGACCAAAGTGTATAAATTGCCTCCTTATTTAGGCTATTCTTATATATTTCCCTTGTATTCGTTTTCCCTTTTTATTTTATTTTTTGTTTCCAAGAGTTAGGAGAGAGAAACACTGAAATATCTCCCTCCCTCCTTTTCTGGGTTTGAAGAATCATGTTGATCCTTGACAAGAATTTAACCCAAACAAACCTTGAAAATTTCTTGGATTGCATAACTCCAGTTGTACCATCTCAATTCTTATCCAAGGTATGTTTCTTTAATGTTTATGGGTTTTGTTTATTCGTATTGCTTCGTTGATTGACGGGTTTTTTTATAATCAGAGTGAGATGAGAAAGTTGAATAGGTTATGGCATTCATGGGAAAGAGAAAAGGTGAATTATTTTACATTAGGGGATCTTTGGAATTGTTATGATGAATGGAGTGCTTATGGGGTTGGAGTTCCAGTTTGTCTGGATGATGACCGAAATTTAATCCAGTATTTTGTGCCTTCTCTCTCTGGTATACAAATCTTCACCAGCAATGGATCTGTAAACAATATAAGGTAATTTCCCAAGTAAATTGGATAACATTTCTCAGTTGTATGAATTGTATATGGATTTTATCTGCAAAAAACCCCCAATTTGTTAGGCCTAATTCCGTTATTTTGTTTGACCAGTTCGGTTGACTGGTTCAAAGTTTTTGGGACTACATTTGTAAATTTTGTTTGTTGAATTCAGTATTGAGTTGTTTTACATTTTTAACATGTAGTTAATTAGTAGTGTTGTTAATGGACATTTAGAGGCAAATAAAATGCTTATAAATGGATGGTGGATAACATGATTATGCTCTAAGATGGATTGGTGCTAAACTGTAGGGAAGAAACTGATTCCACAAGTGAGACGAGGGATTCTTTTAGTGATTCGTTCAGCGATGAGAGCGAGAGCGAAAAGTCTTCAAGATGGGATGGATGTTCCTCTGAGGAAGGGTTATTTGAGCAAGATGGCTTCTGGTATCCCAATGATAGGTTGGGTAATCTTTACTTCCAGTACTTTGAGACATCTACTCCTTATGGAAGAGTTCCTCTCATGGACAAGGTAACCTTATTTAGTTTTCAAGAATCTTGTTCAAATATAATCTTTGTTTTTTTTTTTAATGTAAAAGTGATAATAAATTTTAGTGGAGAACAGAAAAAGAAGCATATTATTGTGGATATGATAGAGTCACTTGAAATAATGTTCTTGATAGGCATCCATTGAATGAAGATCCTTTGAAACTTTTGACTTAAAAATGAATCAACTAGGTGTTTTCTATTATACGCCGTCTTTATTTGTTTTCTGATCTAATAAGAAACTACTTTTTCTTGTATGGCATATAATTTTCTCACCTTCACAAGCATATGTTCTTGCTTTTTCACATGACGAGATTCCTTTTCTATGATTCTGTGAGAAACATGATGTAAAGATATATTTTCTGTTGATTTGTTTTACAGATCAGTGCCTTAGCTGAAATATACCCTAGATTAATGTCATTGAGAAGTGCAGATCTTTCACCAGCTAGTTGGATGGCAGTTGCTTGGTTTGTCTCTCACTCTCTTTCTATTGTCAATAAATATTATAATGTTGCATTTTTCTCCCTTGTTTAGTTACTAAATTTACTGATGATGATGTGTTTTTCAGGTTTCCAATTTATCACATTCCCATGGGCAGAACCTCCAAGGACTTTAACACAAGCTTTCTCACATACCACACCCTTTCTTCTTCTTTTCAGGGTGTGCATTTGGTCAATGTGCATTCATTATCGTCTCTTTCGCTTTAAGCTTTGAATCTTTCTTGCACGAAATGCTTATTGTTTGTGCGTACACCAATCCACAGACATGGACATTGAGGACGACCCCGAGAGTGGTGAAGGGAAAAGCAAGGGAGGTGAAAGCATCTCTCTCCCTCCATTTGGTTTAGCAACCTATAAGATGAAAGGTGATGTGTGGGCCTCGGACAAGGATGGGAGGGACCAAGAGAAGTTGGTATCGCTTTTGAGCGTGGCAGATTCTTGGCTAAAGCAATTAAACATCCAGCACCATGATTTCAACTACTTCATGGGGATTTGGCATGGCTAAAAATACTCATTGAAATTCTCATGAACCCCACAAAAACGGATCAGTTACTAGAATCCTTTTTTCGGTTAGAATGAATGAGATTGAGTGGCGTCAAGAGTGGTAGTGTCTAGGTGAATATGACCTTATGCTGATATTTTTGTGTTAGGATATCGTGGCACGATTGACATTTTAAGGGTCTCCCTTCTGTTTGTATTTTACAAGAGATCGTTGTTTTGAGGGTATGGGGCTCTTTTAACTGGGAAATAATTTAATGATACATTTCATATCCTGTAAATACTAAAGAAAGCCTAGTTTAAACATATTTTTTTGTCTCTTTCTAAGCAAACTTGGATTAATGCCTTTGCTCGAAGTTGCAAATGTTAAATTGAAATTTTTCTCACTAAGTGACCATTTTTGTAGTTAGTGACAAAATGGTCAGAAATTCATTAGTGACCATGTCTGTCAATGACTAAATGTGTTCAAAAAACTCAATTAAGGACCAATTTGAAATTTTTCACAAACTTGAGAGACCATAACTTAAATTAATGTAAACTAAATACACTTGTGGGTAAGTGAAAGTGACTTCATGGGCACATTTTGGATAATTGTTACGTTGGCATAAATACTAAGGCTAAATGGATAAGTATTAAAATGCTGATGGGTTTGAAACATGAACCGTGCTCTATGCCCAGGGTCAATGATCCTGGGCATATGGCTTTATCCTTGAAACATTTATGACACGTTGTCATGTACTATTGGTTTGACAAGATTAAGGAAAAAGATAAATGCCAAATTTCTTGTCTTTTTTAGGTCATGATATGAGATCCTTCTCATTTTGTTTGTGTTTGAGCCCCGTTTTTATTTTTTTTTTCTCAAACTTATTTTTATCATATGTTTTTCCAATAAAATAAATTTAAACGTAAATTTAAATTTTTTTCTTACTCTTTAATCACACATTCTTATAAAAAAAATATTATTGTCGCAATATCTATTCTCCTAAAGAAATAGGGTTCAAACAAACCCTATGTTGGGAAAATTAATTTTATTAGTTGGTTTGATCAGTTTTTGACCAATTATTTTAGTGGGTCTTGTTAGTTGAACAAAAGATTTTTTTTAGCCGAGTGTGTTCTATTCTATGAGTAGATTAATGTAATGTATTTATTTTCTCAAAATCAATTTAGAGTGAATGAGAAATTAAAACCAAAAGATGACCACCTGAAGTTGAAATAAATTGGAATAAAATTGGTGAAAAATTGGAAAAATGTCAATCCAACATAGAAAAGCTAGAAGAGTATAAACCAATTTATATTGCTCAAGTTTAGGACGTGAGTTTGGGCCCCAATGGGTACCAATAGTTTTTGAAGGGGAGAGAACATACATGCTAGTAGATTATGCCAAAGCCCACACGTGCGCCATCGCCGTCTATCTGACCAGCACAGGTCACGAGCTTGAGCTTGGGCTTGGGCTTGGGCTTGGGCCAAGTTCATATTTTTTTGTTCACTCTAAAATCAATTATGATTTTATTCTTCTTCCAAAATTATTCATTCGTCCCTGAATTATTCATATTTTGCAATTCAACCTCAAAAATTATTTTCGTGCATTTTAGTCTTTGAATTTTTAGAGAGATCAAAACGTGAATAAGTTCGCCGGGTCTTGTAATTGGAGTGATACTATTTACAAGTCGAGGTCGTTGTATCATGGGAGACGAGTGCGGGAATACCGTCAGCACTAGTGCGAGGCATTATCATCTTAAGGAGAAATAGTCGAACTCTTGCCTTGAGGTCATTAACATTTTATAGCATTCATCGTGCACGACGTTATGATGCCCAAATCAATTCACGATGATATAATTATTTGTCAACAATCTTAAGACGATAATGACAAGTAATACTACATCGTCATACCTCCTAATAATGCTCACGGGGAGAAATCGAAAAAATTCACGAGGGTGGATTTTAAGATATGACAACAGAAAATGTTGTTCTATTATCTCAGACTCCAAATTTGACAAAATTCTTGACTAAAGATGCTCAAACTGTTGAGGAGGAGGAAATAGATTCTTAAAAAACGAGCAGCATTCGATGCATGGAGTCATAGTGACTTCTTATGCAGAAACTACATCTTAAATTGCCTTGACAACACACAATACAACGTATACAGTTAGGCCAAGACAGCTAAATTACTGTGGGAGTCAATGGAAAAGAAGTACAAAACGGAAGATGCCGAATTGAAGAAATTTGTTGTAGGCAAATTCCTGGATTTCAAAATGGTAGATTCTAAAACAATAATGAATCAAGTCCAAGAGCTACAAATCATCCTGCACGATATACATGCAGAATGTATGAAGCTTTGTGAGTCATTTTCAGGTAGCTGTGATTATCAAAAAATTATCACCAATGTAGAAAGATTACAAGAACTACGTGAAACATAAATGTTAGGAAATGAGACTTGAAGATCTGATTGTACGATTAAGAATTGAGGAAGATAATCGAAATTTTAAAAAGAAATCTGGAAAGCTGCAAATTGAAGCTAAAGTCAATTTGGTGGAGCTAAATACTAGCAAGAAAAGAAAGCACTCGGGTAATGGCAAGCAAAAGAGCAATGCCAAGAAATTCAAAGGAGACTGCTATAACTGCGGTAAGCATAGTCACATTACAAAGACTGTCGACAGAAAAAGTAAAACAAAAAGGACCAAGTACAATTGATCGAGGAAGACATATAGTCTAACGGTGTGTCTGACCTAATGCTCTCAGCTATTGTATTTGAAGCAAACACGGTGGACAATTCGAGAGAATGGTTCATAGATACTGGCGCTACTCATCACATTTGTGCTGATAAAGAGATGTTTGTATTTTACACCCCTATCAATGGATGACAACTATTCATGGACAACTCGGCAACATCAAAAGTTGTTGGTCTAGGTAAAGTAGTGATGAAGATGACATTAGGGAAAAAGTAGCACTCATCGATGTCTGCATATTCCCGATATTCGCAAAAAACTTGGTATCTGGAGCTTTGTTAAGCAAGAATGTGTTTAAGCTAGTATTTGAATCAGACAAGTTTGTACTCACAAAAAATAACATGTTTGTAGGTAAAGGGTACTTAGCCAATGGGCTATTCAAAATGAATGTAATGCCCATACTCTGTGATTTTGATATTAATAAAAATAAGTCTTCTACTTACTTGATTGAGTCTTCTAACTTATGTCATGATAGGTTAGGACATGTAAATGTTAATATTTTACATAGATTAGTAACTTTATATTTATTGCCTTCTATTTCTTTTAATCAAAATCATCAGTGCGAAACGTGTGTAGAAGCTAAATTAGCTGAAACACCATTTCATTTAGTTGAAAGGAATTTGAATCCTCTAGAACTAATTCACAATGATATTTGTGATTTAAAGCTTGTGCAAACTAGAAGAGGTATTACTTTTATTGATGATTGCACAATGTACTGTTATGTTTATTTGCTAAGGAGTAAAAACTAGGCCTTAAAAATATTTAAACAGTACAAGAATGAGGTTGATAATCAACTAAGTAAAGTTGTTCATAGTGAGAGAGGTGGGGTAATATGGAGCACTGTTTGAAGAATTTTGTTCAGATTATTCATCAAACTATAGCTCCTTATTCACCTTAGTCGAACGCTATTACAGAATGCAAAAATCGTACTCTGAAAGAAATGATGAATGCTATGTTGATTAGTTTTGGTTTACCTCAAAATTTGTAAGGGGAAGCAATTCTCTCAACTAACCACATTCTGAATAAATTACCACACAAAAGTAGGAACAAAACTCCTTATGAGTTATGGAAATGTCATAAACCTTCGTACAAATACTTAAAAGTGTGTGGGTATTTGACTAAGGTGGAAATATCAATGCCTAAACAAGTTAAAATATGGTTTAAGACCAACGATTGCATATTCATTGGATATGCTAATAACTTATTGATTCTTCGTACATAAGTCTGACATTCAAATGTACATGAAAATACTATAATGGAATTTAGGAATGCTATATTTTTTGAGGACAAGTTTCCTTGTAAGGAAAGGAAAGAGATAAGTTTGCAAAAAAGAACTTATGATACTGTAATTAGTAATCATCAAAGTGATGAAGAACCAAGATGTAGCAAAAGGACCAAAATATGTACATCTTTTGGTTCAGACTTTTTAACTTATTTGCCAGAAAATGAAAGGACATTCAATGAAGCAATGTCTAGTCCAGAAGCTCCATTCTGGAAAGAGGCTATCAAGTGAAATTGATTCTGTTATGCAGAATCATACCTGGGAGTTGGTAGATCTCCCACCTGGTAACAAACTGTTGGTCGTAAATGGATTTTCAAAAGAAAATTAAAGACTGATAGATTAGTTGATAAATATAAGGCAAATTGGTAGCTAAAGGATTCAAACAAAAAGAATGTCGTGATGTTTTCGATACATATACCTGTGATAAAGATAACATCAATTAGAGTATTAATTGCAATCACAACATTGCATAATTTGGCAATCTATCATATGGACGTCAAAACAACTTTCTTAAATGGTGAATTAGAAGAAGAAATTTACATAGAATAACCCGAATGGTTCATTGCTCTTGAACAGGAGAAAAATGCGTGTCGGCTTGTTAAGTCATTATATGGACTAAAGCAAGCGTCAAAACAATGACATGCAAGATTTGGCAAAACTATGTTGTCAAATGGTTTTAACGAGTGTGATAAATGTGTTTAAATTAAAATCACACAAAATGCATATGCAAACTGTATGTCTATATGTTGATAACATGCTAATTATGGGTAGTAATTATGATATTATAACAAATACTAAGAAAATGTTGACAAAACGTTTTGACATGGAAGATATGTGTATTGCAGATGTAATATTAGAAATTAAAATCCTTAAAATATTTGAGGGACTTGTTCTATCTCAATCTCACTATATTGAGATTGTACTTAAGAAGTTTTTATATATATGATGAAAGTTCAGTTAAACTATCGGTATACTTAAGTCTACATTTGGCCAAACATAAAGACGAACCCATATCTCAATTAGAGTATTCTCGGATAATAGGCAATCTAATGTATATTACAAATTGCACTCGTCCAAATATTACATATGCAATGAACAAACTTAATATATACTAGTAACCCAAATAATGACATTAGAAGACACTGGTAAGGGTTTTTAGATATATATAATACACTTCAAATATTGGATTACATTATACTAGATATCCAGGTGTATTAGAAGGATACAGTGATGCTAATTGGATATCAGATACAAAAGACTCAAAATCCACTAGTGGGTATGTAAAACCATTGGTGGTGCGGTCGTATCTTGAAAATCCTCTAAACAAATATGTATAGCTCGATCCACGATGAAATCTAAGTTCATAGCTTTAGATAAAGCTGGAGAGGAAGCAGAATGACTTTGAAATTTTTTTAGACGATATTCATGTTGGCCTAAACTTGTGCCTTCAATTAGTATACATTGTGATAGTCGGTCGGCTATCGGTAGAGCACAAAATAGTATGTATCATTAAGTCTCGACATATTCATCGAAGACATAATACAATTAAGCAGCTGATCTCAAATTGTGTTATTTCCATAGATTATGTAAAGTCTAAAGAAAATATTGTGGGTCTGCTTACCAAATGCTTAGAAATCAAGTATACTGCCTATTAAGGGGAATGAGCTTAAAGCATACAATGTAAGAATCTTTGTAATGGTAACCTAACCTTAATGACTAGAGTCCCAAAATCTTGGTTCAATGGAACAACTAAGTTATGAAGATTCAAAGAAACACTTCGGAGTTAACTCCTACCCATTCTCACGATAAGAAAGTGTTCTCTGTAGAAAGTTTTAGGTTAATGATACTTTTTTAATGATTCCTATTGTTGACCTATGGTTGAGTATGACCTTAATATTTTGACTCTAACAAACAAGCCATTTTATTTACTAACATTTGATTTTGAGTGATTATAGTTCAATGTTAAAATCGATCAAGAATTGTCAAAATCAACACATCATAAATCGGACTCGAAATGAAGATCAAAGTGAAAGTTTGCATTCGAGATGATAGGGATTTGCATGCGACGATCGAATTGGAACTTGAAGATTCGCAAAAGACGCATATCAAGATACAAGTCAAAAGAATGACAAGAACAAGAATTTTGAAGAATAAAACTTAGAAGTCGTTTATCGAAACTTAAACGTAAAGGTATACTCATCGATTCTTAGTAAGTGCATGAAGCTCAAATTATTTTCATAATCCATCACTTGTATAAAAATACTTTTCATTCATAATATGAAATAAATTTTGAAAAGACAATTTTTTTTAAAAAAAAATCAACTGATTGACTTCGGTCGACCGAAAGTCACTGTTTCGAAAATCCAATGGCTATATTTTGATCAACCGAACATTCCGATCGACCGAAAGTGCCTGCAACCTTCTATTTTTCTCTATGAATATCCATTTCTTATGCATTTAATTCTACCAATTTACAAGAGATATTTAGAGAGCTTATTTATTGAAAATCATTGAGCTTACTTGATTTTAAATTCTATTTCATTTATTACAAAGAATTTCTTGATTGATCAAACTAATTTTCATATATCTCATCAAGAATTATTTTTGTAAAAAAACTTTCTCAACTTTATATATTCTTCATTTTTTATAAAAGTCTTCTTTGCCAATACCTTGATTCAAGTGTAAATCTCTCTTCATACTTAACTTGTATTATTTGTTAAGAGAGATTATTGGTTTGAAAACTTTGATTCAACATATTTCATTCATCTCTTCAAGAATTCTATTCTACAAATAAACTTCTCAATCTCACCTGTTTCAATTCTTGATAAATGTTTTTTTACCAACACTTTGATTAAAGTGTAAAATCTCTCTTCATACTTAACTTGTATTATTTGTTAAGAGAGATCATTGGTTGAAAAACTTTGATATAAAGATACAAACTATTTCATTATTCATCATTCATCAAAGTTTACAACAAAAACATTTGAGCTTTATTATTTGCTATCTATTGAAGTGTTTACCTAACTCTCTAATACTTAACTTGATTATATCATTGGTTAAGAGGGTTTCTTCAATTGTAAAACTACCACTTATTTCTTGACAGTTTCGAGAGTCTTGTGAAAACTCGATTGTAAGGATATGTGCTCTTTGTTGTAAGTCACTTAAGGATAAGTGCTCCTTGTTGTAAGTCACATAAGGATAAGTACTCCTTGTTGTAAGTCCCTTAAGAATTGATACTCGTTGTAAGTTACCATTATAATGCATTTGGCCTTGCTCGAGACGGAGAGCTTGGTAACGAGGATATAGAACACATTGTGTATCAAATCTCATTAAATTGGTTTGTTATCTTTACATTATTGCACTTTACTTTACATTGCAATTTATATTGTGCTATATCCATAGTTGAACTAAGTTATCGTGTTTGCATATTTACTTGTTATATTACACTTTGCATTTATATCTTGCGTATTGAATAGTTTTGAGACTTAGTGTCGAAAAACTTTCAAAAACTAATTCACCCCCCTCTTGGTTAGTTATTCTTGGGCTAACAATTGGTATCAGAGCAAGGTGCTCATTTTTAAAGATTTCACAATCTTGAGTAATGGCTAACCACTTTTCTCAAATTCTTGAGGGTGTTCTACAAATCGTCCTCCTTTATTTGATGGTACTAATTATAATTATTGGAAAACTAGGATGACGATATTTATTCAATCTATATATTATAATATTTGGGAGGTTATTGAATTTGGTCCTCATAAGCTTACTAAGGTTATTAAAGTTGATGGAAAATCGGACCAAATAATTTCAAAATCTAGAGAAGAATATGATGAGGATGATAAAAAAAAATTATCTCTAAATGCTCAGCCAAAAATATACTTTATTGTGCATTAGATAGAAATGAATTAATCGTATTAGTACATGTGATTCAGTTTATGATATTTGGCATATTTTAGACATTACTCATGTTGGAACTAGTAAAGTAAAAGAAACTAAGACAAATCATTTACTTAAAAATTTTGAAAATTCCTTCATGAAAGAGAATGAACCTATTGTTGTATGATTACTCGCTTGACCAATATTACTAATAGCCTCAAAGGCTTTGATCGTAAATTTACTAATGGTGAGCTTGTAAGTAAAATGCTTAGGTCGCTTTCGGAGGAATGAAGTCCATTAAAAATGTTGATAGAAAACACCAAAGATATGTTGCATATCCATTGGAAGAGCTCTATGGAACATTGATGACATATGAGCTAAATCGCACCGAGACAAAGGAAAAAACGTTGAAAAGCATAGAAGAGGAAAAACGCCAAGTTGCTTTCAAATTCGTTGTTGATGAAAGCATTTCGAGCAAAAATACGAATGATGAAGGAACAACAAATAACGTGAGCGATGAAGAGCTCGATGACTTGGTCCGCCTTGTCAAGAAATGGAGAGGTTCTCGAAACAATCAAAAATTTCAAAAGAAGATGAAAGTCAAGAAGACTCTTCAAACAACATGGAATGAAAGCGATGATGATGATCGAGATGAAGATAAATGTCACGGAGAAATCGTCAACATGTGCTTCATCGCAATCAACGATGAGAAAGATCCAAGAAATAAACACTCTATGAGCTCATCAATCAAGTGGACAAAGGATAATCAAGGTACTTCTATAAACATAACAAAAATATCGAGGTATGATCAACTCTTTTTTTAATTACAAGTAAACTCGATATTATAGTTAGTATGTGATTATGTGCTAAATTTGTTTATCATGCATGATCAAACCGGAATTATTTCTATAAAGTATGATGACTTCTAAATGTGATTAATTATTTCAATGAATTGAGGAAATATGAATTGCTACTATGAATTTTAGTGATGTGATCTATTTATTCAATGAATTATGGGAATATTATATTATCTTTATATGGAATATGAAATAGACACAAACTCGGTTCCTATTGAAAGGGGGAATATAAGTGAAAACGATAGGGGGAATATATTACTATTTTCTATGGTTGATTAAAAAATTTTCATCTTATATGTATTCCTCTCATATGTGCTATTGTAAATGTAAAAATTGTGCATTGATCTTACATGCTATTCCGTTTTTTTTTTCTTATGTCAAAAGGGAAGATGAATGGATAATTATGTATAATAAAGAGCAAAAAATATTTAACTTGATTTATGCATGATATGGGCAATTTTGAAAAGGGGAAATATAAATTCTATTCAAATGATTTTGCCTTTGTCATTTGCATCACTCATACTTTGATCAATATTTTTATAAAGTGATTTTTTGCATTTTGTGTTAATTGAGGGGGAACATATTATTCTTTCATGGTTGATTTAAAGTTTTTAAATGATATCCCTTTTTGCTTATGCCAAAATGGGGAAAATATGAGATGATGATTATGCGTGCTTCGATTTGAAAATATTATATGCTTTAAATGTCTAGTTGTTGATTTGTAAAAGAAATGGGGAATATGTATTACATGATGAATTTATGATGTATATTCCTTTATCAATATGATATTAATTGTTCAGATCTTACATTGTAAATCATCTGGTTTGTCATAATAAAAAGGGAAAAATTGTTGACCTATGGTTGATTATGACCTCAATGTTTTGATTATAACAAACAAGCCATTTTATTTATTAACATTTGATTTTGAGTTATGATAGTTCAATGTTAAAATCGATCAAGAATTGTCAAAATCAACACATCATAAATCGGACTCGAAATGAAGATCAAAGTGAAAGTTTGCATTCGAGATGATAGGGATTTGCATGCGACGATCGAATTGGAACTTGAAGATTCGCAAAAGACGCATATCAAGATACAAGTCAAAAGAATGACAAGAACAAGAATTTTGAAGAATAAAACTTAGAAGTCGTTTATCGAAACTTAAACGTAAAGGTATACTCATCGATTCTTAGTAAGTGCATGAAGCTCAAATTATTTTCATAATCCATCACTTGTATAAAAATACTTTTCATTCATAATATGAAATAGATTTTGAAAATACAATTTTTTTTTAAAAAAGTCAACTGATTGACTTCGGTCGACCGAAAGTCGCTGTTTCGAAAATCCAACAGCTTGATTTGCATTGGCTATATTTTGATCAACCGAACATTTCGATCGACCGAAATTGCCTGTAACCTTCTATTTTGCTCTATAAATATCCATTTCTTTTGCATTTAATTCTACCAACTTACAAGAGATATTTAGAGAACTTATTTATTGAAAATCATTGAGCTTACTTGATTTTAAATTCTATTTCATTTATTACAAAGAATTTCTTGATTGATCAAACTAATTTTCATATATTTCATTAAGAATTATTTTTGTAAAAAAACTTTCTCAACTTCATATATTCTTCATTTTTTATAAAAGTCTTCTTTGCCAATACCTTGATTCAAGTATAAATCTCTCTTTATACTTAACTTGTATTATTTATTAAGAGAGATTATTGGTTTGAAAACTTTGATTCAACATATTTCATTCATCTCTTCAAGAATTCTATTCTACAAATAAACTTCTCAATCTCACCTGTTTCAATTCTTGATAAATGTTTTCTTTGCCAACACTTTTATTAAAGTGTAAAATCTCTCTTCATACTTAACTTGTATTATTTGTTAAGAGAGATCATTGGTTGAAAAACTTTGATATAAAGATACAAACTATTTCATTATTCATCATTCATCAAAGTTTACAACAAAAACATTTGAGCTTTATTATTTGCTATCTATTGAAGTGTTTACCTAACTCTCTAATACTTAACTTGATTATATATCATTGGTTAAAAGAGAGTTTCTTCAATTGTAAAACTACCACTTATTTCTTGACAGTTTCGAGAGCCTTGTGAAAACTGGATTGTAAGGATATGTACTCCTTGTTGTAAGTTACTTAAGGATAAGTGCTCCTTGTTGTAAGTCACTTAAAGGTAGATGCTCCTTGTTGTAAGTCACACAAGGATAAGTACTCCTTGTTGTAACTCACTTAAGGATTGATACTTCTTGTTGTAAGTTACCATTATAATGGATTTGGCATTACTGTGACGGAGAGCTTGTTAACGAGGACATAGAACACATTGTGTATCAAACCTCATTAAATTGGTTTGTCATCTTTACATTATTGCACTTTACTTTACCTTGCAATTTATATTGTGCTATATCCATAGTTGAACTAAGTTATCGTATTTGCATATTTACTTGTTAAATTACACTTTACATTTATATCTTGCGTATTGAATAGTTTTGAGACTTAGTGTCGAAAAACTTTCAAAAACCAATTCACCCCCCTCTTGGTTAGTTATTCTTGGGCTGATAGGGTCATCTTGGACTATCTAAGTGAGGTATGTCAGGTACTCTTAATAGGAGATTACCTATATAAGTGTGAAGTACGATTGCTTCTGTTAGAATGTTTCAAAAGTTTGAATTCTCTAAAGCACTTATGAAATACAAGAGTTGTTCAGGGCCAAGATAAACACTACGGTGAGAACTCGAAAATGTTAGGGAGGTTATTGTGTTGATACTATTGTCTTGGTTTACACCAACGACCGACAGTTCAAGACACCGTGTCCACTAAGTAGCCAAGTAATTTTGATAATATTCTACTATGAAAGGTTCAAACCCATAAGGTACCTATCCGGATGCTATGACATTCCGTCTGATCTCTCTGTAAGGTCTGCATAGTCTATTGCATTAATTTCCATTCATATGGGGAATTGTTGGGAAAATTGGTTTTATTAGTTGATTTGACCAACTTTTGATCAATTATTTTAGTGGGTCCTGTTAGTTGGACAAAAGATTTCTTTGGTCGAGTGTGTTCTACTCCACAAGTAAATTCATGTAATGTATTATTTTCTCAAAATGAATTTAGAGTGAGTGAAAGATTTAAGGCCAAAAGATGATCACTTGAAGTTGAAATAAATTGGAATAAAATTGATGGGAAATTGGAAAAATGTCAATCCCACTTCAAGTACCATATTACATCATGCCTTATATGTTTAATACCACTAGAAAAATATAAGGAAAACAGTCTTTGAGCAAAACATACGGAAAGGAAATTTCGATACAAAATAACTTTGTCCCATCATCGAGTATGCCTGACTTCTACCAACTCAACTCAAAGATCGTGGATCTGAAAATTTAGTATAAATACTATGAGTATAAAGAATACTCAGTAAGATAGCATGCTCGGATTTAACATGTTAATACTACACAAAAGAAAGCATTTAAACACATACTTGCACATTTCGGCTTGTCGGTGCCCTTCGAACTTGTCCTAAGGCATAAATAGATATCTAACTTTGTGGACTTGTCCACATCTTTCATATTATGGTTTTCATGCATAGCTTAAGCATAAATATTACCATCAAATCCTACCACTTGAGCATGGAAAGTATTTTACCTTAAAACTTGGGTTTGAAAAGTGTACTTGAAAGTGCTAGCCTTTGCTCTTCTCCTTCTATTCTTACTTTATCGTTTTCTCTTTACCTTCCTTCACTAACTCTTGCTATTTATTTTTCTTTGAAAGAAATTTTTTGGTTGCAAAGATATTTGAAGGAAACCTTTCTTAATTATTTATAGGTAAGGAAACCTATGGACTAAGTAAGGTGTAAAGGGTTACTATCTATCAAGTTAAAGTTTGGCACCTAGATACACGTGAGTTGCATGGATGCACTTCATAAATTTAACTAAACACCTCATGCTTAAGTTAAACACTTCATGCTTGCCATACTAGGAAAAATTACTCCACTATATAGATAGTTTGCAATTAGTTGACACCACATGCTTGCTTGTTACTTCACTACAAAAATAAACACCTCATGTTTGCTTAACACCTCATGCTTGAATATTAAACACTAAACACCTCATGCTTGCTTGTTACTTCACTACAAAGTAATATTCTACTCTCTTCCAAGTGGAAAAGAAATGCTTATTTATCTATAGTAATTAGGTGTAAAATTTGACATTAATCCCCAAAAAAAACTAATTAACTAATCTTGGCAAGCTTTTAATCAACCAACAATGAAAACTTGGCAATCACTAATAATTTTGGCCATATAAAATTTTGAAAATTTAAATTATCATACTAAAAATTAAATGAGCAAGTTAAATGAGCATAAAATTTCGGAGTATTACAATAAACCTATCAAAAAAATCCCATCTTGCATTATCAAATAAAGCAAATTGAAATTTGAAATCACTTTTTATGAGATCATGCACAAAAGGGAGAAATATTATGTTAGAATTTGTAAACACTGAAAATCAATTAGCCGATATTTTTACTAAACCTCTAACTCTTGATAACTTTTTATCATATTCGAAGATGTTTGGAGATTCTAGATGAATTTAAAATATGTGTCTAATGTGTTTGCATTTAATTGTTGAAAAAATTGTTTATTTTATGCCATTTCATCATGAAATTCAAATTTTTTATTAAAGTGATGACGTGGATGTCTGGATAACAAAGCGAACATCCTGGCTGATGAACTGGACAATCTTGCGACGTCCAGATCAAGCTATCCAGATTGACAGAGTTTAGACTTTTTGAATGCAGACATTCAGATCTATGAAGTGGACGTCTGAATGAACGTATTACCACTTTTAAAATCGCGATTCAAAGTCTCTCTTCTTCATTTTCTTCCCTCTATTCTTTCTCCTATACGTCTACCGCTAATTCATCAAATTTCCTTCTCAAAGAGGAAAGTGTATGAAAACTACCATAAGGCGGGATCTTCCTTCACCACCTTCATCCGACGAAGAACCTAAAGTGCCGACAAATCCATTTGCAAAATCGTCAATTCTCATTGGTAAGAATGTTAATTTTGTCGACTTTACTATTGAAGCCCATGCATTTCATATTGAAGAATATTTTGAAAATATGGCTTGGGTGTCGGTAGCCACCATACATGAAAACACATATCCTCAACTCATGAAATTTTTTTACAAAAATATGGTCATCACTCCTAAGTCCGATGGGGGTTTTTTGTTTACTTAAAAACACCCGAATTACCATCATGAAAATCTCATTCAAAATATTCTTCACCTCGAGGAATGTGAAACCAAATTTTTCTACATGAAGCTCATCCCACTTTAGAGGGTTACAATCTTATCGAGGCATGTCGTGATGTAGAGTTACAGGAAAGAATATAGAAAATATCACCAAACTTAGTGCCAATCAATTCATTGTACCTTGTAAAGTCTTGCAAAATATCGTTACACATGTCATTCGTCAATGAAAAGGTCATCAAGACGATGTTAATAATTTCAACCTCTTTATTCTCAATTCCTTTCTAGTCGGGATGAAAAAAGACGTTCCAACCATTGCCCTTAGTCACAACCTTGCGGCATGCTCCTTACCAAAATTTTAAAGCATTTTGAAATTCATTTGCATGATGAAACCTTCATTTCACACCGTTCCATGATACCATCAATATCCAAACTCTCAAATGAATGAAAATTGTAAAAGAACGTGGTTAATGTGTGGCTCATACCAAAGGTTTCAATCGCACTTCGGGTCCTTCGACTCTACCTTTTGAAGGAAATGAAGACGACGATGACGATGATGTACCCACATGTTTCAAACCCCCTTATAACATTTCGAGTTCTAGTGCTCCTCCTCCTCCTATCCGCAGTTTCACATTTACCGAGGATCACTACAATCACCTCAACGATCACATCAATTCACTCACATCATCTATCGATAGGCTAGCCAGATTACTTCATCAAGTACTTGCTCGATAGGATGATATGCAAGCTCAACTCAATGCCTTCTACGCCCGATTTGATGCACAATATTCCCAGAGCCCTGGATATCTATTTTTATTTTCACTTTTTATATATTTTGGAACTACTTGAAATGTGATATATTTGGATTAATGAGAATTATGCCTTCTATGCTTTGACTGGTATTTTGATGTGATGAGTATCCTCTTGTTTAAACTAGCATGTATCTGGCATTTTGTGTTTAATTAAAGGGGGATATTATTCCTTCCTATGGTTGATTTAATTTTTTTATTAATAATGCGCTACCTTTTTTGCTTACGCCAAAAGGACGAGATGAGTGATATGATTATACATGACAATGAGTAAGATGATAGATGATATGCCTTGAATGATAAAATGACATACTTAGAACCATATATATATGCTTTGAATGAACGATTACTAGTTTGTAAAAGATGGAAATATATGGAATACGGTTTAAATTTGAGATCTTTATTCCTTATCAATTGTTGATACCACTTTGCAATCATCGTGTTTGTCATAATCAAAAGGAGACTTTATCCTTAATGATCATAACAAACAAGTTAATTTCATTTCTAGCAATTGAATTTAAGTCTTCAAAGCTATTGTTGCAAAGTTGATCGATTGAGGACAAATAGGTAGCTATCAAAAGATTCGCATTACAAATCAGACGTACAATAAACATCGAGATGTAACTCAAACATTCAAGACAAATCATTACAAAGAGCTTCAATAGTCAAACATCGAAGGAAGATATTAGACTAGATGTTTGTCAATATGTGTAAAGGTTAATAATTAGCAATGTATTAAAAGCTCAAACAAACAAATTTTTGTGCATGAATATTCTTTTTTCATAAAACGACTTGCATAAAAATAATTCTTCAAATCTTAATTTAAATTGATATTTAAACTTAAATCACACTTTATAAATATCAATTTTCTTGAAACGCAATTTGAAAACATTTTTCGAGCAAAAAATAGAGGAAGATGTTTTCACCCAACTGGATAGTCCAGTACTTTGAACAGTCACTCGGTTTGATTCAAGCGTCCAACCAGATCGTCCAAAGGTAGCTTTTTTATTGTTCTAAATTCTGACGCGAAATGGCTACTTTTGGTTGTCCAGTTCACTATGATGACGTCTGGTTGCTTGTCCGATTTCACAAATGTTTTTGCTAATAGATCACTATAAGTAATTCATTGCAAGATTTTTCGAGATCATTAAGTGAGATATTATTGAGAAAAAGTAATATCTTACATCTTATTTATCATCAAATCATTTATTGTAAAAAAAAATAAAATAAAATTTGATTGATTGAATCAAATTCTTCATTCATCCTTAATAAAAAAAATTTCTCATCTAACACTTGAGCTTTCATTTATTAGTATTCATTGAAGTCTTGGTATCTTCCTCTCTTAAAACTTAATTTGTTTATCTCATTTATTAAGAGAGAATTTTCAAATTGTAAAATCAATCATCTTCAAATTTGTGGGTCCTATTGAGGTCCCTAGAAAGCTCAATAGGTTAGGTTGTATTGAGGTCCCGAAAAATTAAATATTGCAGAGGATCGAAGTTCCTTGTTTGTGAGTCACCGAAAGCGCTATAAAGGTTTGGATTGCACCATAAGTCAATCAAATTTAGTGAAAAGGCCTTGCTCGTAATGGAGAGTTTGGTAACGGATGACATAGATCATTGTTTTGGATCGAACCTCTACAATTATATCGTTTACACAATCTATTTCCTTTTATTTATTGCTCTTTGTATTTGTGCTTACTACTTGATTGATTTGTTCATTCATAACTTATTTAAATTTCTTGAAAAAGGTTTTTAAAAAAAAAATCAATTCACTCCCTCTTGGTTAGTTATTCTTGAGCTTTCAGTACTATGAAGACCTCAAGTCAAATGATCAATTTAATTATCAAACGTTAGAAACCATTGACACTGAGATAGTTATCCATATAAAATCTTTTGTAGCAGGTCTCCAATATTTTGTTCTCTTAACAAAACATCCATTCGTCTATTTAAATATTACTAGGTTTTAGCTTGTGAGATCAGCCACTCACTTCATAAATGAGAAATGAAACACATGACATGATTGTCAATATGTAATAAAAATATATGCATTGCGTTATTACTTATGACCATGAATAATTTTAAGATTCTGTCATACGTAAGTTATAGATCACAATCAAAATTCCTTGTGATTAATACAATTTACCAAGACTTGAATTAGCGGACTCTACTTATTTTATTTATCAGAATATTAATTCAATTAAATTAAATAATAGATCTTTCATAAATAAAATACATCAATCAAGTTAAAGTTCTTACATCCTAAAGTCGATTGGACCTAGAGTATAACACTTACATAAGAATGAGGCACAATTAAGTGAAATCTAGAAGACACAATGTAAAGAGGCAGTGCACGAGTCGGTGGAGCAAAGCTTACCACTAGTGAATAGCAAAAACTCCATTTTTGGTGTAGAAAGGTTTCGGTGGTTCTAACCATGTCAAATATGACTGCCCACTTTCAAATCCTTTCATCTGGAAATGCTGAACTAAGTGCACAAATGGAAAACCTAAAATATATAACTGCACTTGGAGTAATCCCTTGAAGGGAAAATAGTACCCATCAGTAAGTCGGTCATACTCTCATTCTAGTAGTTCAAAAAACTATCATCCACGTTTATTAAATTATTGGCTAAGTGACCGTAGGCGAGAGCCCCCATGAGATTTACAAGCATCTTTGATAGGCTAGGTAATGAAGCATATTCCCATCAAGGCGCAGCCAGTGTTAAGGAAACTCTTAGGATAAGAATTGAGGTACTTCCAAACCAATCTTCTCCACTAAAAAAAACTCCATGGGCTATGAATTGATGAATCTAGCCTCGAAGGTGACATGCATTGATGAATCTTTGAACTTTTGAAAATAGATAAATACCATGGAAAGGATGACCTCATTTTCCATATCAACGAACACAAAATGCAGGTGAAACTCAAACATGCAAAGCCAACCTTAAAATGCCGAGTTTTTTCATGTTATGTAAGGAGGCACAACCCGAATATAGTAAAACAAACTAAATTCAGGAACCATCTAACTTAAGGCAAAGGGTTTTGCAGCATTCATCAGATATCACCTTAGTTAAACCTCAACAACTTGCCTTAATCATACAACTCCCTCAATTGCTATCTATCAAAAGAATATCTTATTAAAGCGCACTTGATACCATATAGAATGGACTTCTAGTAGGTATAATCAACAATGTAATTCATCAGGGAAAGGTTGTTTTTTTTCAAATTGAGAAAGCTATATTTTCCTAAAAAGGTTGCTTTAAAGCAGACAACTCTTACTGGTGATAAGGGAAACACCAAGGTTCAGCCAACATCAAAGGGTAGCAAATAATAGCCTCAAGATTCAAGGATCACAGATAAGAAGTAAATGAGGTAACCCCTATTGCTTCAGAGACTTATGCGCCATCACGAAAGAATCACAAATTGAAGTTTTGATGATTACATTAAACCAGAGATCATGACAATGAGGATCATCCAGAAATTGAATCGAGCATTTAAAAAATGATCACTAAGAGTCATTAGGCAACCTACCACGAAAGTCAGAAGGACCACATCACCATGACAATTGAGGAAGGGGAAAATATTCCCTTTAAGGCGCAAGGAATATCGAAAAGAGGAGCCTTGATCCCATGTGGACCCTAAGCTTGTAAGGAAATTAACAAAGTACCAATCTAATTAAAATCAGCCTTGCCCGACCAGTTCAAACATTAAAGTTGGGAACGAGGAAAAAATCTAGGTAGATTATATATTATCTACCGAAAAACAAAACACGATAAAAAAAACTATAGAACCGACCGGTAGAACCACTAATCAGTGAACCGAGAGCGATTTTTCTGCTTTTAATTTAAAACTTTCCTACTACAAATGTGCCCATGCAAAGGATTTAAAAGCCCATATAAGTAAGTTAGATACAAATGTGCCCATGCAACCCCCTCAAATGACATTACAAACTTTCGATGTGGAATATTAGATGGTAATTACCCACCACAAGAAATCATTTTACAAATATTTGCCTTATTATTTCAATTTTAATTTGACTTTGGGCCCCATAAACTAAATTGAATCTTCACGGCTAACCTCAATCTCTTCATTTTTCAATTTTTAAACTCAACTTGAATTCCACTTCATTATTAGAAAAATAATGCTAGACACCCTTTTTTATAGACTCAAAACAATTTTAGTTTTAACAAAATAAATTATTTTAACATATTGATAGTTAATTGTTGAAATGTCGAGACTAATTGTAGAATAATGAATATAATATTTTGCATTCGGTTCAACGCGATTTGACCTCGATTGAACATTTTGATCCTTGACTTTTTGCTCCTGTTTGATAACCATTAAAATAAGTTCTTTTTTACTTTTTTTTTTTTTTTTTTTTTTTGAAAAATGATTTTTGAAATAGTGATTTTTTGAAAAATGTGTAGTTAAAAACTAGGAAAATAATTTGGGTTCACACACAATAAATTCGTGATTAAGCGTCGCACGCAGTCACTCAGTCCAGTCAGTCCCCACTTAAACATCATTTGGTCACCAGCCCAGTTTTGTAGGCTTTCAATCAAGAAGGGCCATTTGATTGCAATAGTCGAATTTGGATGGAAAGAAAATGAATTTCAGGGAATTGAATTGCCTAGGATTGTTTTCCTGGGAATTGTCAATTAATTGTGTTTGATTTATATAATTTTTCACTTGGAAAATGTTGAAATTTTCTATCTTTTGGTGTTCGTTTGGCTTTGTTTTACATCAAATTTGTCAATTTAAGGAATAATCTTTTTTACAATTATGGATAGATTTTGTATCTATTACCAAAAAAAAAAAAAAGTAAAACAAAAATGGAAAACAAAAAGTACCTAAAAGGTGGGAAAACCAATTCACCAAAAATCGAGAAAATCAGTCACGTGATGGCAGAGCAAGAAAATGAATTCCATGGGGGACAAAAAAAATCATCAAACAAGCTAAAAGTAGGAAATGGAATTTGGATTCAATTTTCCGTGGAAAAAATTTGCCAATCAAACATAGCCTAATTTTTTTTGAGCTTCAATGAACAATTACAAATTTCAAACTTTAAGTCTTGTACTATAATTAACTTAACAAGAAATTACAGTTTTAATTAATGTTAAATATATATTTTTGTAATCAAATGATTAATTTAAGAAAATAAATTATAATAGAGTTCACATAAGGGGATGGTGGGTTTGGGTTACCTATTTCTTTGACACCAACATAAATTCATAATATTTTTCTTTCCGACAAGAAAAGGAAGAGGAGTCCGACTCAGTCTGTAAATATGAGTAAGCTGATATTTGGTTGAATTTAAAAAGCTGTAAATTTCATTTTTTACTACTACTACTACTATTACTATTTTGTAATAAACTTTAATCATGTAATCAATAATAATTGAAGAACGAATTAAACTTTAATCATACTACAAATTTTAAATTTATTAACGAATTTAATATTTTCGTTAGCGAAATGTATTTATGTAGTAATTTATATTAGTATTAAATTAAACAAATAAGTAATTTTTCAGATATATAAATTGTAAGGAATAAGAAAGTAAAGAAAATGATTAAAGTTCACTTGGTGCAACTTTTGATGTAATGGTTGGAGATGACTTTTAGTTTGATGCATTATTTGATGTAAAATTGTGCAAAACTTACCTTAAATTTTGGTGTATGGTTAAAGATGGCCTGAATTTTCAACAAAATCTCATTTGGGTCAATAAAATTCGATTTTAATTTAAAATTTCACTATTCTATCATACTCTATCACTCATCATGTCCAAATTGTAAAAAATAACTATGTTGCCAATATCTTCCACATAATCACTACCTCGAACCTCTAGTAAAATGAGAGTTATAGTAAAGTATTTAGATTAAGATACACGCAGTGCAGTTGCACAGTATCGGACTATACCAACGAATTTGTGTTGTTGGTAGAGTGAAACAATCTGTCAGAATCCAAAAGCCAGAAGGTAGCCAAGTATACCATTGGTTTGAAGGTGGCTATTCAAGAAAGAATTGGGTTGTAAAATATTTGGACGTTGCAGGAAGCCATTAACATGGCGACTAAGGCTCAAACTTGGTTTAGCCAAAACTCACACTTCTTGAATTTTACGAAGAACTGATTTTCCTTGAGAATGTTTAATATGATATTTAGGTGTTCCTTGTGCTCTTCTTCGGTTTTGGAATAGATAAGTATGTCATCAATGAAGACAATGACAAATTTATCCAAAAATTCCATAAAAACTCGATTCATAAGATCCATGAAAGCTACGAGAGATTTGTTAAACCAAAAGGCATCCCTAGAAACTCGTAATGCCTGTATCGGGGTACTAAATGCTGTCTTAATTACATCTTTTGTATTTATCTTTAGCTGATGATATCCCGACCTAAGGTCAATTTTGAAAAATATTGATGCTCCTCGTAATTGGTCAAATAAATCGTCAATACGAGGAAGAGGATATTTAATTTTGATAGTGACCTTAATTGATGAATGATAACTATTATTATATGAAAATTCTATTAATGGTAGATATTTACTCCAGTTACCTTGTAATACATCATAATTTGTATGGTTTGTATGCTTCCTTTACATCATAATTTTTATACTCAGTTTACTATGTTAAATGGAGGTGAGAATGACCTCCATTCCGTCAGGTATTTTTGTCATCTTGCTTGCCACATTCTCATACCCGATTTTAGCATGGCGGGGCGGTCCCTTACTCCGCTTATCACCTCATTTATTTTTTATTTTTATTTTTTTTACATCTTTAATTAGTATATGTTATTACATTTTTTTTTTCAACTTCTTAAAAACAATTTATATTCTCTTTAAAAATGATGATAAATCTATTATTTTTGTTTGATTAAAAACTTAAATTTGAAATTAACTCAAAACTTGGCGGTAGCAGGACGGAGAATATATTTTCTATACCTGCTTCGTAGCTTTGAGGCAATGACCCCCGCTCAGTTTACTTGGTTAAACGAGTAATCTCCACTCCATTTGGGATAGTGTCTCACGGGTATCGAGTTGAATGAGTTTTTTTTTTTTTGCCATCCCAATCAATTATCATCATTTTGGAAGACATATGACACAGTGGTAGACAAATTGAAATTTAATATTTTAATTGAAAATTTTATTGAAAGTTCAGTAACCAGAAATGAAATTTACCCTCAAAAAAATCAAAATACAACCCCAACTAGTGAAAAAAAAAATACCCACAAAATGGATGGAAAGAATGTCAACTCGAAGAAATAATAATAAAAAAAAAAAAAAAAAAAAAACCCACCAACGAACATGATTGAACTCGTTGGGTGAAATGGTGTAGCAGTTTCCCACCCTCATACGAACTTTTCAAACCAACTCATCCTGTCGTAAAATAACTACCCAAAAAGGTAATAACCCAACTGTCACTTGTGGTTCAGTTCACCCTCATCAACATACACTCTTATAGCTAAATAAAAATAAAAAAACGTGGGCAAGCTCTATTTTACATCTTCACCTTCGGTGATTTTTTTTCACAAGTCAGTATCTCTTTGTTTTACTAACAACTGAAGCATATATTTCAAGTTTTGAAAATGTTTGATATCCTTTTTGGATGGAGAAAAGCTTCTAAATGGTAACCCGGAATTTTGTTGAACTTCTTTTTTTGCTAATTGTAGTGTATAATTCAAGGTTTCAATGTTCGACTGGTTTTTTACAGTAAGAAACTGATACGAAGGGTTCAGTGTCGTCTAAAACTGCTCAAGAACAAGAGAAGTTGCATCGTGAAGCAGTTGCGCGAGGATGTGGCCGAACTTCTACGACATGGGCATGAACAGAGTGCTTTTGACAGGGTAATTCAACAGAATTTTACTTTACAAACTCAATAAATATTTTTTCTTCTATGTGAATCTGGGTTGTTAATGATATTATCGGTTTATATATAAGGAATTGAGTCTTCTGCTCATATGAGCTCATTAGCTATATCAGGAAGGGGGCAGAAGCCACTATAATCAAATTAAAACAAGGATAAATAAATTGAGTATCTAAGCAAGAACTTAAAATTGATCTTTTAGATGTAAATGGAAGTAGTAAATATCATTTTTGTAGAAATCGAAACTGTTATATGCTTAGAAGTGATTTGCTACTTTAAATATTGCCAATTCAGATGTAAGATTTTCCATAAGACTTGTTTTCTAGTTTCGACTCATATTTTGCAATGAATTTTCAGGTTGAGCAGCTATTCAAAGATGAAAGTATGGTGGAAGTATATGATCTGATTGAGAATTTTTGTGAATATATAATCATTAATATTCGCTACATCCGCAAACACAAGTATGTCTTGCTATATGAATTCAACTGCATCCTTTTGTCGATAGTCATTTTTATGACGAAGTGGATAGTTTTTGGTTACATTGTAGAGACTGTCCGGAAGACATTAATGAAGCAGTGTCGACTCTGATTTTTGCATCAGCGAGATTTGGGGATTTGCCAGAACTTCGGTCCATTAGGAAACTCTTTGGAGAGCGCTATGGTCAGAGTTTCAAAACGGCAGCGCTTGAATTACTCCCAGGAAATCTTGTGAACCGTCAGGTTGTCTACTCAAATCAATGTGGTTTATTTATAGAGTAGTAAATTGATTAAGCAATAACTAACTATTCAAATTTATCGACTTATTTAATTGCAGATCAGGGAGAATCTTCACATACTAAATGTGCCAGATGAAGTGAAGTTCAAATTGTTAGATGAAATTGGTAGGACTTGCATTGAGCGAGGGTTGCTGTTGCTTGAGTACAAACCCGAGTTGAAGGAAGGATCGGTAATTTGGTGTTCATCTACTGTACTATGATAATAGGAACTTTTAGTTTGATATTTGGGATTTATATCTTATAAAACTGCAGGTAACCAAAACTATCGGCAATAAGATTTCATGTAGTGATGTTCAGACAGATAATGACCTTGAAATGCCGGTTTCTATCGTTGAAGAGACAGAAGGAAAGATTGTATACATGGATCTGTTGTCCGAGAAGCAAACACTTTCAAAAGGTGCATTCAATTCTTACAAATTTACAGAAGTCCAAAACTCGGCTCACGTTATAGAAGAGAAACTAGTAAATTATATACAGCTTAATGATATGGTTAAATTTTCTGTTTCAGAGTTCATTGGTGAAACTAATGGTGGAGGCATGGCGGATGAATCGTCTTCAGAAACTTCAGTTCGACTACCAGAAGATATGATATATCTTGATGACATTGAGGAATTTGTGTCTCCATTGAGTAAAGATGGAAATTTTCAGGATCAAAGATTATTCAAGTTCAAATCATCTGCCTTTCCCTTGAAACCTAAAATAGATTATGCAAACGAGAATGATCTTGAGGAAAAAATCATGCCTCGAAATGAGAAGGTATCAAAAAACTCAAGATTGAGATCAGTTACTACAGAGAATGTAAATGTGAAGGACGTTGAGTGTGCAAGTTATTATGGTGAGAGATTATCAAACTACAATACAAAATCTCTTAATCGGAGGAAGCATCAAAAGAAGATTTCAGTCGAAGACAAGAATCGAATTCAAGAAAATGAAAAGCACATTTGCTCTGTCAAAGTCAAAAGCAGCTTAAGTTTTGTCAAGTACAGAGAGAAAGATTTGAGTTATAGAGAAACAGCAGCCTCCGAGGTGTTTACAATGCATCATAGTCTAGAAGAAGAAACGAATCAATATGGACTCAAATTGAGTAAATGTTATTTTGGAAGAGAAAAGGAACCCCATTTAAGGGCAATGAGTATGCCTACAGAAAATGTTTTAAGGTCACTTCAACAAATTAATGGATCGTCTTCTTATCGCCATATCCATCCAAAGCTTCCAGACTATGATGAACTAGCAGCCAAGTTCATTGCTCTCAAAAAAGAAAATTTGCAAAACCAACTGATTTAAGGTTTGTTTAATAGGAGTTCATGGCTTAATTTTTCTCTTATCTTTGTCAATTAACTTCTCTGAAATGAAAATCCATCAAACCCACAATAAATTTAATCTAATTCATAGTCTATGGAATTGTGTAAAGTTGTATTGTTGACAAGTTGTTCATGATTCCCATTAAACGTGTATATTCTCACCCCGCTTCTTAGTGAATAAAAAATTGGAATAGTAGACATTTTGTGGACTTGACGGCAATTAAAAAGTGACAGCATTCATGATTTCAATTACCCGTCGACCAATTAATTTTTTATTAAACAATTTAACGTATTACCCATTACATATAATATACCCAACTCTCTTAATTTTAGTTAACTGACACCCTCGTTGAACTAGCACAAATTGAGTGTATTAATCTACAATATCTTTATTATCAATTAAAAACATAATTAATCGCATTAATTTTTGTGAGAATGACTCAAAGGGTCACCTAAGATTATGAATATATCTAGGGCTGTCAATGTATTGAATTTTGATATGAATCGATGAAATTAATGGGAGATGGATTTAGGATCTCAATTCGATAATCCGATCAAGATCCAATCCGATAATCCATTAACTAAATGAAGCAAATATGAATAGAGATCAATCTAATTCGATAACAACCCAATCCGATTTGTTATAATAATATGATATATTTAATTTATTATCGCATAATTTATTACACATTATTTGTTTTTTTTTTTTCATTTTGAAACTTGTATTATGTTTTACACATAATTTTCAAATAATAAATAATATTAAATAATAGTATAATATTGTTAGTTGAAATATTTGGAGAGCTTTATTTTTTTATTAATTAAAATAAGATAAAAATAATAATTAATTTATTTTATAAATTAAACAACCAAAGGGACCAATAATTGGAGTTGTTTTTATTGTTCCCAACTTCCCACTTTCCACATCGGATACTCACTAGAATATCACACAATTTGCAATCTATAACTATGTGCGTCAAAATTGGGTAAAAAGCTATCTGAGCCTTTTAATTATAGGATTTAGATTTTCACTAATATATAATTGGGGATACATAACTCGTACATATAGGAACCGCATTTCACAACTAACAAACTCCTTAAAATACTCATAAATCAGGTGATAAATAATAATAATAATAATAATAATAATAATAATAATAATAATAATAAATTGAATTGAATCTACATATACACCGCCTATCCTCCAAATTTTTTTCCCAAACTAAAAACTGGATATTACACCCCATCCCATGGAATCACCCTACCCTACTCCCACCCCTACCACCCTTAACCCAACCATACACCTAGAAAATTTTAAGTCATTGACTTGTGTTATCTGTAACTAATTATGATCAAATTTGTCTTCAGTGTAAGTAATTATACCCAAATTTGTTTTAAGGGTAACTGTCTATGACTAAATCAATTTTAACTGTGACGGTATGTGACTTAAGTCACAATCGATCACAATTAACAAAGAATTTGTCACAACCAACCATATTAAACATATAATTGATCATATATGGCCACCACAAACAAATCTACACACACCGCAGACCAGTACCACAATCCACCACCACCTCCAATGCACCACCACTACGATCGTCAACTCAAATTTACAACCATAAATACTACATTTACGGACTTGTGTTATCTATGACCAAATTTGTCTTCAGTGTGATTGACTGTGGACATTTAGTCTAATTTGTGAATGTATGTAACCAAGTCGCATACAATCACATTTAACTTAGATTTGGTCACAGGCGTCACAATGAAGATAAACTTGATCACACTCGATTTTTTGCAGCCACACGACTCCAGCAGCAGCACCACTCCCAAAAATGTCAAGAAAGGCGTACAACCTCACCACGACCAGCAAAAAAACCATCATTGCTTACATTACCACCAACAGAACCACCACCAATGGACCACAGATTAGAAAATCACCGCCATCATATCCCAAAACTCCAGCTTAACAACATGTCTAATAAAAAAAATCACCCACCAACAATCTACCCACGTTGTAAACCACCCAGATCATATAAAAAAACCACCAACAAAGGTGGCGTTCGTGCGCACCTCAGCAACAGCAACGTCACTGCTTACAGCAGAAACAACAAGTCACCTCTATTGCACCATCCCCATAGCCACGCCGGCATAGTGCTACTAAAGGCAGGATCGTCGTTGCCTATGTTGACCTATGATTCAATATAACTCCATTTGTTTTGATTATAACTAACAAGATACTTATGTTTCTAACAAGTCTTGTTTCCTGAGTTTTACATGTATAAATCTTTTAAGGCATTCAAAGACTCAAATCGTCATCCATTGAAGAACAAACAATCAAAAGAGATTTGAACAGAACAAGAACTTTGAAGATTGGAGTTTAAAAGTTCTTTATTGAAACTTTTGAACAGAACAAGAACTTTGAAGATTGGAGTTTAAAAGTTCTTTATTGAAACTTCAATTCATATGTAAAGGTATTAACTCATCAATTTTTAGCAAATACATAAAGCTCAAATTATTTTCATAATTCATCACGTCATCACTTGCATAAAAATGTTTTGATTCATAATATGAAATAGATTTTGGAAAAATAAATATTTTGATATAAAAATTAATTTCCAAACTTTGTATACTTCGGTCGATTGAAGTATACACCAATCGACCGATCTATTCGACCGAAATACTTAGCCGAAATTCCAACGATTTAAAATATACAATGGCTATATTCACCATTTTGAACGACCGATATGCTCGACATGGTCAAGCGAAAGTTGTTGATTTTCAAACATCTTGATCTATAAATAGCTTACTATTTTGCATGTAATTTCAACCACTTACAAGAGCAATTAAGGGAGTATATTTATGGAAAATTATTGAGCTTACTTAATTATATATTCTATTTCATTTATTACAAAAAATCTCTTGATTGATAAAACTAGTTTCATCTATTTCATCAAAAATTCTACTTTGCAAGAAAACTTCTCAATTTCATCTATTTGCAATTCTTGATAAAAGTTTTCTTTGCCAACACTTATATTGAAGTGTAAATCTCTCTTCATACTTAACTCATATTATTTGTTGAAAGAGATCATATGTTGAAAACTTTGATATAAAGATACAAACTATTTCATTATCCATCATTTATCAAAGTTTACAACATAAACACTTGAGCTTTACTATTTGCTATCTATTAAAGTGTTATCCCAACTCTCCAAACACTTGACTTGATTATATAATTTGTTAAGAGGGTTCTTTGAATTGTAAAATTATCATTTATATTTTGGTGGTTTCGAGAGCCATGTGAAAACTTGATTGTTGTTAAGAATATGTGCTCCTTGTTATAAGTCACCTAAGGATAAGTGCTCCTTATTGTAAATCACTTAAGGATAAGTGCTCCTTGTTGTAAGTCACTTAAGGATTGATACTCTTTATTTGTAAGTTGCCACTGTAGTGCATTTAGCCTTACTCGTGACGGAGAACTTGGTAATGTGGACGTAGAACACGTTGTGTATCGAACCCCATTAAATTCGATTGTCATCATTATATTATTGCACTTTACTTTAAATTGCTATTTAAAATGTGCTATATCTACTTAAGTGACAATACGTAAATTAAGTTATCGAATTTGCATATTTACTTCTCTTATTACACTTTGTATTTATATCTTGTGTATTAAATAGCTTTTGAGATTAATTGTTGAAAAAGTTTCAAAAATCAATTCACCCCCCTCTTGGTTAGTTATTCTTGGGTTATCAATATCAGGGCCTAGGTGCATTTTAAAAGATTTTACTATCTTGCGTTATGGCTAATCATAATATTTCTTCTTGTTTATAACATCACTTTCATCCCAAGTGGCTTGTAGAGCTTTCTTTTTGGACAATTTTCACTTGTCAGTTCTTTTGTGACCGGGTTTGTCACAATTATAGCAAACAATCTTCTTGTTTTTTTCCTCACCTTTATCTTCTTTCTTTTGGAATCGACGGTTGTTACGAAAGCCTCTTCACTTTTTGACAAGGAGAACGAGATCATCAAGTTCCTCATTACTCTTGTTTGAGTTTGAGGTTTCTTCATCATTTGATTATTTTAAAGCAATTTGTCTTCTAGGAGGATCCTTCTTTTCGTCCTCTTTTGCTTTCTAGTTTTCTCCTTTATTTCGACATGATTTAGCTCATAAGTCATCAATATTTCATAGAGCTCTTCCAAATGATACGTTTTAACATCTTTGGTGTTCTCTATCAACATCTCAATGAGTCCCAATCTTTCGAGAGAGATCTAAGCATTTTGCCAACAAGTTCATCGTTAGTAAATTTTCAATCAAAGCCTTTAAGACTATTAACAATATCGGTGAACCGAGTAATCATGCTCGCAATGAGTTCATCTTGTTTCATAAAGAAATTTTCAAAATCTTTAAACAAAAGATTTATCTTAGTTTCTTTCACTTTGTTTGTACCCATGTGTGTGATTTCTAATGCATGCTAAATATCATATGTGGAATCACATGTGTTAATTTGATTCAATTCATTTATATTTTAAAACACAATAAAGAAAGTCTTTGGCTTTTGCATTCAAAGACAATTTTCTTTTATCATTTTCATCATATTCTTCTCTAGGTTTTGAAATAATTTGGTCTGATTTTTCAACAATTGATTGGATATAAATTATTATTCTAGTTTTTCAATAATTATAACGTGCACCATCAAACAAATGAGGACGATTTGTAGAATGTCCCTCAAAGAAAGTCAAGATGAAGTTACAAACATGTGATTCATGGCCATTGAAGATGATGTAAACACAAATGACACTCCCTCTTATGATGAACTATCTACTTCATATGATGAAATCATTAAAGCTTTTGAAAAAATTTCTCTCAAACTTTCTACTCTCAAAAAACAACAAATCTTATTGAAAAATGAGACCAAAAAGATTTTAGAAACTCAAAAGGATTTTGAGAAAGAAAATGATGATCATTAATCTCTAATCAAAGAAAATGTTTCTCTAAAAGAAAAAGTCGTAGATTTAACCAACATTATGCACAAATTTACTCAAGGAAAGAAAAACTTTAAGTTAATGCTTGGAAGACAAAAATGCAGTTTTGATAAAGGAGGGATTGGATACAAACCTTTTTCTAAAGCAAACATCTTGAAAATATATTTGTTAAAGCTTCTAACATCACATGTAGCTTTTGTAACAAATTTGGACATATAGCTTTTAATTACTTGATCAAAAAAAAAAAAAAAACTACACTTTCAAAGAAATAAGTGGATTCAAAGGTCCACCGGCACTAACTATCAATGACACAAAGTTGAATGGGTACCAAGATCAAAAATTTGAATCAATTCTTGTAGGCGTCTTCAAGGATAAAAAAACAATTGATTCTTGGATAGTGGTTGCTCAAAACATATGACAAAAGCTATTGTCAAAGTTCAAAAGGAAGGATGGGGGTCATGTCACGTTTGGAGATAATGCCAAAGGAAAAATCATGGGCATTGAAAATATTGGTAATCATTTATCTCTTTCTATTGAAAATGTTTTATTAGTAGATAATGTCAAACATAATTTGCTAAATATTAGTCAACTATGTGATAAATGTTATCATATCAAATTTGATTCTTCAAAATGCCTTATTAAGATGCTACATCGAAAGAGATATTTGTTCATAGGAAGTCGAAGTAAATATGTTTATGTTATTAACATTGAATTTGAAAAAAAATTAAAATGTTTGTCAAGTTTTAAAGATGATACTTGGTTATGGCATAGAAGATTGGGCCATGTTAGTATAGACTTTGATAAGTGCGTTTCGCGCACTTAATTATGCGACAAAAACATAATTAATTGTTGATATAAATGCTGGACTATGATCTGATACGAATTGTGTTTGTAGGCCTATTTTGATGGAATTAATGAAATGTGTGCGAAAAGGACCAAAATGGAAGGAAATGAAAGTTCGGAGACTAAATTGCAATTATTCATAAGTTGACCCGAACGATGAATCAAGCATGTAATCTCGCTAAGAATCTAATTGTCAATAATATGGATGGCTAGAGGAGGATAGAAGAGGAAGAAAAGCCAAAAGTGGAATGAAAAGAAGATTGATGACCAATTTGCACTAGAAGCGAAAATTCTACCATGCTATATAGTATGGGAATATCTTGCAATAGCCCAGACTTCAACAGAGATTTTCAAGAAACATTTACTTTGTCCATACTATAGCATGGGAATATACCTTGCTTCGCAAGGCATGTTTCTGGCGCGAGAAAATTTTGTTTCCTTTTCCGATCCAACAACTTATGGAATGATATCTTGGGACTCTATTAAACCCTAAACTCGTCCAGAATTGAGGATTACGCATTCTTAGAGAGAAAAACACAATTGAAGAGCAAGGAGAACGGTTAGAACAAGGTTTTCACTTCAAGATTCAAACTTTAACTTCTAGTTTTTTGGTGGTATCTTCTATTTATTACTTTTATTGTTCTTTAATTTTATTTATGCTAGGCTAGACTTTTTATGTATTAGATGAACGATGAACCTCGCATTGTGATCTTTTAATTTCTATTTTGCAATTTGATATTTAAACATGTTTGATGGATGTTGAATGATTTATATACATTACTTTTTCTCTACAATTATATGCGCAATAGTTGTATGAGTGTGGTGGCTTATTTTAAGCATTCGAAATAAGGGAAATAAGCTCGACAAGGTATAAATCATCGTTTAGGTCATAGAGGATAGAAATATACCGATATGCTTTACGTGAATCTCCAAGTGTTTACAAAATATCATGCATTCTTGTATATTGCATTTATCATAGAAATATAGTCAAAATGGTATGCTAGAATAAGTTCAATTCTACTCGAAAGAGATTGTTGGATAAGTCATTGATTTTTCAACCAATTTATTCGTGTTGTCAAGTTGTGAAATATGAGTTAAAAGTGAATTTGCTTGTTGATTCGGGATCCTAGTACGCTTTTTCATACATTAACTTCTCCAACTTTTGCATTCAACGTCATTTTTGCATTTAGCTCATAATTTTAGTTTAATTTACGTAGTAGTCATAACTTCATCAAAAATCATAAAAACAATCATCTTGATTTTAATAGATTCGGTTAAGGTCGAGATAATAGAAATCACATTAAATCAATCCTCGTGGGAATGATAATCGAAATTCTTGAATTTCTACTTTATTACTTGTCAATGAACTGTGCACTTGTTGTGATTTAAATCCGAAACATATTTTCGTGAATATACTTAATTTCAAAAATCTCAAACAATTGTCTTGTTAAAGATCTACAAAATTTGAAATTTGAAAATGACAATTTGTAATACTTGCCTATTTGGAAAACACACAAAAAGTTCTTTCAAAACTAAGCAATTTTCTTCAATCACAAAACCTTTACAATTTCTTTACATGGATCTCTTTGGATCTTCTAAAATCGCAAGTTTAAGTGGCAAGCATAGGCATTTGTCATTGTTGATGACTTCTCAAGATTTACTTGGGTTTTGTTTTTGAACTTGAAAAATGAGGTTTTAAAAATATTCAAATATTTTTGTGAAAATGTTCAAAAAGAAAAAGGATACTCTATTACAACCATTAGAAGTGATTATGGTGGAGAATTTCATAATACTGTTTTTGATGATTTTTGTAAAGAAAATGGATATGAACATGGTTTTTCGGCTTCTAGAACTCCTCAACAAAATTGTGTAGTGGAAAGAAAGAATCACACATGGCAAGAAATGGCTATGACCATATTAAATGAAAATAATTTACCCAAATTTTTTAGGCCAAAGCCGTTAACATCGCTTGCTACATTATGAATAGAGTTTTGGTTAGTCGAAAGAAAACCAAAACTCCATATAAGTTTTGGAAAAATAGAGTTCCCAATATCAGTTATTTTAAGGCTTTTGGATTCAAATGTTTTATTCTAAATACAAAAGAAAATTTGGAAATTTTTATTCAAAATCCGCAACAATTGTTCGATAGACCAGATGTACGATCGAAACTCATATTTCGGTCAACTAACATTCAGCCAAATCCTCCTGCAACCTCCTCTTTTCGAACCTGCAGAGTTTCGTTCGACCACAAAAGTTTGGTCGATCGAAATGCTCGCAATTCAACATCTTTAAACCTCAATTTTATCCCCAATTCTTCATTTCAAAACCTAAAATTGCGAATTCTCTCACTTCAATTTCTTCGAAATTGCTTTAAGATTTCCACAAATCTACTATATTTGTCAACATTCACATCACAAATTCAAAGTTTTATCTTCCATTTTGTCAAGAAAAACCAAAAACCTAGATTTTGTTCCAAAAACTTGAAGATCTTAAATTTCTCTCATAATCCATTACAAATCCATTCAAATCACTAACCTACTTCAACAATTTGTATCCTACTCATTTCCTATCGAATTCCCACTAAAAATTCTGAAAAACCGAAGACTCTCTCTTTTGTTCATAAAGTTCGAACCTACAATGCCTCCAAAGAAGAAATCAAAGAAAGGAGAAGCTAGTTCGTCCAACGTTGAAGTTGACATACCTTTTGCCCAACCGTTTCACCGATTGTCTAATTTTAATTGGTAAGTCTATCGACTTTTTTGACTTCTATACCGAAGCTCTATCCTTTCATACAGAGGAATATTTTGTGGGAATTGGATGGAAAAATATAGTTTCTATTTCTGAGAATGCTTACCTTATGTTGATTCGAGAATTTTATTGAAATGTCACTTTTTATTCAAACCGCGTAGCTTGCAAAATCAAGGATAAACGCATTACCCTCGATAGACCTACACTTTAGCAAATCCTTGAATTAGAAGATTGTGATAACTGTGCTTATGTCCAGAATTATCATGTTAGGTTTGACGGTTATAATGAACTTGGAGCTTGTTGTTGTGTCACCGACCGACACTTAACTACCAAAATGACTTTGAGCCGAAATCATCTTACCATCCCGTGCAAAATTCTCCATTGTGCGATTGCACATATCATCGTCCCTAGAAGTGTCCATTACGAAGAGGTTCATCACCTCGACTTGTTCATCCTTGATTCCCTTCTTGTTGGTCGAAAATTGGACTTCTCTTACATATTTTTGAAACATATTCGACATGTCTACTCTTCACCTAGAGTCTTAAGCTTACCATATGGCATGCTTCTCACAAAAAAATTTGAACACATCAATGTGCCATTAGACGATGAGCCTATTTTTAAACCAAAACATACCGATATCATCAACTTTACCATTGTCAAACGAATGAAAATTGTTAAAAGTGACAGACAATGGGTATGTCATACTTAAGGCTTTGATAATGATTCGGGGCCCACTAGTTGGCTATTCACCGAAGAAGAGGTGGAAGAGAATATGGGTGTTGGTGAGGATAAAAATGAGGATAATGGTGATGGTGATAGTTCTCATTGACTGAGGCATAGGCCTACAATTCCACAAGTCGCACCTACCCCCGATCGATATATGTCCGAAGATCAATTCCACATCTTAGAAGGTCAAATTGATTCCCTTGCCACCGCCATAAATAGTCGCATGGACGCACTTGAACAAAGGATGGAGCGAATGAGCGTGTCCCAAGTGGCCTTCTTTGCACACATGCACTCCATCTATTCTCGAGGCCCTCCTCCACCAGTGGAAGATTGAAGTCTCTCTTTAAGTTCTTTTCATTTTAACTTTTATTTATGACCTATGATTAAATATATCCATTGTTTTTCTTCTTTGCTCGCACATATGCCATGATTATGGGGGAAGTTTTTGACTTCAAAGACCCCATTCTTTTTTGACGATGTCAAAGGAGGAAAAGAAATGTGATTTAGTATGGAAATATGATTTATGGAAATGTGATATGCTTCATGACTCTAAATATGATGGGAAATGCATATCTTTCTATTATATAACAATTGTGTTTTGGAAGTATACTTGTGATATTATGCTATCGTTATATACATGTGATAGATATTCCCGTTGATGTGTAAAATATAAGGGAAATGAAGACAACACTCTTGCATATTTCTACAAAATCACATATTGTTTGGCATAATAAAAAATGGGGAAATTATAGACCTATCATTCAATATAACTTCATTTGTTTTCATTATAACAAACAAGATACTTATGTTTTTAACAATGGCTATATTCACCATTTCGGTCGACTGATATGCTTGACATGGTCAACCGAAAGTTGCTGATTTTCAAATATCTTGATCTATAAAAATAGCTCACTATTTTGCATTCAATTTCAACCAAGTACAAGAGCAATTAAGAGAGTATATTTATTGAAAATCATTGAGCTTACTTGATTATATATTCTATTTCATTTATTACAAAGAATCTTTTGATTGATAAAACTAGTTTCATCTATTTCATCAAAAAAATTACTTTGCAACAAAACTTCTCAATCTCATCTATTTTCAATTCTTGATAAAAGTTTTCTTTGTCAACACTTATATTGAAGTGTAAATATCTCTTCATACTTAACTTGTATTATTTGTTAAAAGATATCATACGTTGAGAACTTTGATACAAAGATACAAACTTATCCATCATTCATCAAAGTTTACAATATAAACACTTGAGCTTTACTATTTGCATCTATTGAAGTATTATCATAATTCTCTAAACACTTGACTTGATTATATCATTAAGAGAGTTCTTTCAATTATAAAATTATCATTTATATTTTGGTGATTTCGAGAGCCTTGTGAAAACTCGATTATTAGTAAAGATAGGAGCTCCTTGTTGTAAGTCACCTAAGGATAAGTGCTCCTTGTTGTAAGTCACTTAAGGATTGGTACCCCTAGTTTGTAAGTTACCACTATAGTGCATTTGGCCTTGCTCGTGACGGAGAGCTTGGTAATGGGGACGTATAACACATTGAGCATCTAACCCCATTAAATTCGCTTGTCATCATTATATTACACTTTACTTTAAATTGATATTTGCATTGTGCTATATCTACTTAAGTGACAATATTTGAATTAAGTTATTGAGTTTGCATATTTACTTCTCTTAAATCACTTTGTATTTATATTTTGTGTATTAAATAACTTTTGAGACTAAGTGTCAAAAAAGTTTTCAAAAATCAATTCACCCCCTCTTGGTTAGTTATTATTGGGTTATCAGCCTACATAGCTCACGCACATCGACTACATGACACTCACCAGGGCTGCCCAGAACCACCTATAACCTCTTATCATTGTGCACGGCGATATCAACGTGTATAGTGATTGCCACCACCTCCATAGCCTTTCGTCACTGTTAGGGAGTAAAAATGCTGTTGAATCCCATGACCCGGCCGTATGCAGTGCTACTAAGTTTGCTGTGGTAAAGTCAATTGTTGAGCTACCGGTGCCAATGACCCCACCTGCTATGTTGAGACCTATTGAACCACCAAGTTCTTCTGTTCATAGTAATACTATTGTGAAAGGGCAAACAACTCAAATTGGGGCTAACTCTTAGGAAAACACAGTGGTGCCATATTACCACACGGAAATTATTGTTTCGTCGGTGCGCAACAACATCCACTTTTAGCAGTTCATGATCGAGGCATGTGGAAATGAGTGAGAGAATGAGTGGAGAGAGAAAATATTTTTAGGGTTTGAAATGAATGGGGTTGGTAGGTGTGTAAAATAGTTTTTATTAAATTTTTATTAATTATAATTATTAAAACTTAATTACCACATGATATATGAAATTTAAAATAATCTCCCTCCTTTATAAAAAATAATCTTTAAATGTAGGTTTCTAGATAATTTCTCCTATAATTTTTTATCTTTCTAATTTATTCAGTTTCGGATCGGATATTCGATAGCATAGCAAATCACCTATGAGTTTAACAATAAAATATTTGTTGTATTATCGGATCAGATATGGGTAGATTTCATTCATATCCTATCCATTTACAGCTCTAAGTATATCTCTATCTCCTATTGTAATATAGAGTGCTTGCTACCAGGTCTAAAATGTACGATAAACCCTTAGAGATGATACAAATCAATAACAAACATTTGATGATCAAGCAAATGAAAGACATTAATGTCATAACAATCACAACATGAAAATTAGTCATCCAAATTTAAAAGAGAAGAAAAAGGCAAACATTAAAATTAGTTAGGTTAAAGTTAAACTACATCAATCAGTCCAACTTTTAGAACTTTATCTCATAATGAGAAAGTAACAAAACTACAAGAGATTAAGAAATGTATTGGACAATTGAGGAAATAAAAATAAACTAAAATATAACACTTAAAGAATGTCATTTGATTGAATTTTTTAAGTGAATCTGTTGGAAATTATGTCTTGAAAAACGTAAAATCCAAAAATCTCTTGTATTCAGAAGAAAAATATTTTCTAGGTTACTACGTTGCAAATATAAATAGTTAATCATATAGATGTTTAAAGTGGAATACCTATCACGTGATTAATTTCATCTGGGTTATGCAATTCTTTGAATCTCCAATTTGATGAGTAATCTTGAGTTGCTTGACTTTCTTGAATCTATATCTAATCAATATTCTCCAGGTTCATATTATACCTGATGAGTGTATCAATATCGAACAAGAATCCAAAAAATGACCTACTTTTAACAACAAGACCAATTAGTTCTTAAAAATGAAGAAAACTTGTTATGAAAAATCTCTAAATCCCAAGTATTTAAATTAGATTTGAGTAAGTTTTGTTTCCTTATTCAAGAAAGTTTAGGTTATTTTAGTGTCGTGAAAACTAAAAACTTAAATTCCATGGTAGCATATAACCCTTTCAAGTATATGATCAAACTTACCATATATAATCAAAATCCAAATTTTGATTTTTATTAAACTAAAATTTCAAGTTTTACATTTGGTCAACTAACCAAGTAATGTGTACACCATTTATATTTTTAATTAATTTTATAATTAAGCCATCAGACTTTATTGGAGCTACTAAAGGAACTCAATATTTTCAATCCTCTTGATTTTCTCTTATTTTAGCCCATGTTTGGGCTTCAATTTTCAACATTTAAAAAAGAAAAATTTATTTCCAACCACACATTCTTTCAAAAAATATTGTTACATGTAGAATCAAATTTTTTCTTATTTTTTAATCACATATTGTCCAAAGAAATTCACTATTTCAAAACATATTTTCTCTCAAAATCTCAATTTAATGAAGCCCAAACAGGGAGTTATTACCCTTACAAGAAATCACATAAATAATGTTAGGCTAAATTAACTGTTGACCTCAAAAAATGTGCAAAACAGATATGGGGTTCACTCATATCTAGACAAGCTAATTCTGACATGTGTTGACAGATTACTAGTCGAAAATGTTGAGTTTGAATGTGGAATAAGCTTTTGACACGAGACAAATATGTTTGGGATCCGGTAAAGAAAAGAACAACAACATATGATAATGAACGATTAACAAAGAAATAGAATAGACACCGAAATTGCACAATGTTCTTCTTCAAAATTCCAACATCAAAGAGAGAGTATGTTTGTGTTATCGATCTCCCATTTTTCTAACCTTGTTATGACACTACGAGGGTTTATTTATAGTATTATATGTACAATAATAATGATTGGATGAGGGGACACATGTCATTATCTTCTTGATCGAAACATTACCTCAAAGGCATCATTTTTTACTGTTTAGCTTGTGGCACATTAAATGCTTCTGAAGAAGGCGGCCAACCCATGCCCTGTGTTGACATGATTAACCCTTTCTACTCATTGCAGCTGTCCAATCAATCATTCCAAGAGGATCTTATACACTTTAAGATCTTCAATCGTAGGTCATCATTTGTCATAGTTGAGCTTCAGATTCTGCTTTATTGAGCCTCATTTGAGATATAGGCTTCGGAGCTTTAGTTTAACAAGTAGCTCCAGTGTCGAAACTTTATCAAATTGTTTAGTACTTTCGCTTTCTCTTGAGCCTCGGCATTGAGGTACTTCAGTAATGTTGGGCATCGAAGATACATTGGGCTTCAGGCAATGGCGCTTCAGAATTTCTAAGCTTCGGCAGATGCACCTCTATAAATGGGCTTCGACCATTTCTTTACTTTTGGGGCATTGGGTTCTGGCTAATTGGGCTTTTGCCCATTTGGGCCCAACAATAATCCCCCAAGTCCGTGTATCTTTATTTATGTCATGCGTGGACTTCAAGAGAGTTGAATAGGACATCTGTTGAGCCAAAAAGGGGATTTTGCATTTTTTAGCCGAATCAGTGAAGTGGTGAATTGCTAAAGCTCCTTTTTATTGTGGCTAAACTTTGTATGTAGAGTCGAAGCAATGAAGTGCTAAACTACTGAACCTCCTTTGAGTGGTTGTCAATAACGTGTGTTGCTGAGAATTGTGCCAATGATTTGATGTTTTTGCATATTTCCAAGAAAAGACAACTGTAGTGTTCAACTTCCAATACATGTCCAGCCGTTACTTATTGAATGGACAATGATGATTATGTCGTCGTATTTTGAGGCGATGCGCCGAAGCTTGTGTGTGAGAAATACGCGTTAATCTAAGGCGTGAATAAAAAAACATTTGAATTCAACGCCTCAAATGCACCACAAATGGACGCTTCAAATGAAACAAACATAGATCCAACGATTGAGCATCATCCTTCTCCTTTATAAAAGGTAAAATTCATCTCACGCGTCGGTTTCCACTTTTTGCAAAATCTTTGAATTTTTCTAGACATTCAAACTTTTTCGGTTATTTCCTCTTTCTCCAGTAATGTGGTGACATCTGAAAAATCAGTTGAAGTTAGGGACAAGTATAGGATCCTTGACTCCATAGAACTCTTAGCGCCTAAAGGCCACGAATGAGCCTGTTATCCGAAGCTAGGATAAATGGCTATCAGTGAATACCTGTTTAAAGTAGGTATGCATCTACCTCTACACCCTCTTTTAGGGTAGAGCTGAGGTCCTACATATTGGCTCCTACCCAATTACTACCTAATAGGTGGAACTAGTTGGTCGCATATTTCCTATGGAAGGAAACCTCCATGGGTGAGGACATGCCCTCCACGTCTTCCAGACCCTTTTCCAGCCTAGGATACTTAGGAAGGAAGAGTTTAAGGGCTGGTGCTACATGATATTGTACCAAGCAGAGTGGGTCGTGGTTAAGGATATTTATAGACGTACTCAGAAGTCTTGCCACTTTGATTGTTTAATTGGCAGAAACAAGTTTTTCATCGACTTTGGACTAATGGCATTGAAGGGTAAGTACCCCACGTCATACATGCTTTTTTCATCGACTTTGGACTAATGGGAGGAAAAAGTACCCCACGCCAGACATGGCCTCAATTTTGAAAGCCACTTCTACTGTAAACTCCAGAGCATTGAAGCCCTCCTTTGGTGGTACTAAACACACGAGAGGAAAACTTGAGTGCCTCAGCAAAGAGCATGTTGAGAAAGGCAATGAGGAGAGGACCTAGGAAGATAAGAGCAAGGGCAAAATGGAAGAGGCCCAGAAGAAAAGAAAGTTGACCAACGGAAGTGGCCCCTCTCATGGGAAGTTCGGGACTACTGTCGCGCTAAGTGGCAAGTCAATTCTACCTCTCAAATTGATGCAAGCATCATTTAATGCTTCTAAGGGCCAATGAAGAGGCCGCCAAGGAGATAGTACAGACCTCAAAGGCTGCTAAGAAGAATGCCCCGGTTGCGAAGACTCTAGGGAAATCTGGGAGGCAGTATTGTACGTCTCGGAGGATCAATGAAGTAATTCCAGTTGGGATTAGGTCCTCCCTTTCGAGGTGCCCACGCTTCCCCACATGGTGGATGGTACATCCATGTGAACAACATCATTTTATTGAAATCTAAAATTATTTACAAAGGCTGGGAGGGTTCTTCCAGTTACAACTTGTTCATTGATAATATATTCTAAGATGTTCGAGTTCCACAGGTGCGATTGCACTTTCCCATTCAGGCCTTCTATCTAATAAGTCCCTAGTCGTAACACTTCTTTAATGCGATATGGTCCTTCCCAATTTAGACCCAAAGTGTCTGCTCCCGGTTCTTTGGAGGATATGAACACTCTTCGAAGCACAAGATCGTTCACTCGGAAGGACCTTTTCTTAGTCTTTACATTGTAGTGACGGATTATCTTCCTCTGATATGAGGCAAACCTTACTTGGGGATTCATCCATTCTTTCATCGAGAAAATTCAGCTTATATGTGATCAACTCATCGTTGGATATTTCGTTGAATTGTAATCGATGGGAGAGGGTAAATCGACTTCCACTAGGCTTATTACCTCTACACTGTAAGCCATTGAGGATAGGGTTTCTCCTATTGGGGTTCAACTCGTAGTCTTGATTGCCCATAACACCTGCGGCAATTCGTCCATCCACGCTCCCTTAGAGGCATCAAGCTTCTTCTTCAAGGTATACTTTATGGTTGTGTTCACAGCTTCCATTTGTCCATTCGCTTGAGGGTAGTGAGGTGTTCAAAAGTGCTTTTTGATTTCGAGCTCTTCACACAAGTCCCTGACCCTTTTGTTGTCAAACTGACACTCGTTTTTAGAGACAATTAATAGGGAAATTCTAAACCGACATATGATGTTTTTTCATAAGAACTTGAAAGTGTTGGCTTCTGTAATTCTTGCTAGAGGTTAGATTTCAACCCATTTTGTGAAGTAGTCAACGGCAACAGTAGCAAAGCTTGCGCTACCCCTAACTTTAGGTAGAAAGCTTATAAGGTCAATATCTCATTTGGTGAATGGCTGAGGCTAGACACCACTGTTGGCTCCTAGGAGGGCTGTCTCTATATGGGAGAGAAACGTTGGAATTTATCGCATTTTCATACAAATTGAATAACATCTTTCTTTAAAGTAGGCCAGTAGTACCCTTGTCAAAACACTTTTTGTGCCAATGAAAGCCCTCTTGTGTGATTGTCGCACAATCCCTCATATATCTCACAAAGGATGTAGGTAACTTCTCCCTCCCCGACGCACCGAAGGTGGGGCATAGAAAATCGTCTCTTATAGAACATGGCATCCTCGAATACAAAGTTATAAGCCTCTTCCGAGTTTATAAGCCTCTTCCTTGTTAGTAGGGATAATTTGATCCTTAAGAAGAAAAGCCCTTGTGGGTTGTATCCACGTAGGCTCTCGTCTACCCACATCATTTCCTTTGCTTTAGAAGTGGATGGTTCCAAGAGATGCTCGATCGGAACTAACGTTAGTAGCTAAGAATCTTTGCTAGTAGCTAATTTGGATAAAGCATCAGCATTCTCAATGTGAGAAGATTTAGTTCAAATTTTTCAAAAGTTGGGAGTAGGTCCATCACCAACTTGAGGTAGGCAGCCAAAGCGTTGTCCATTGCGGTGAAGTTGAAATTAACTTAGCTAACTATTAGTTGGGAATCGCTATTAACGATCAACCTTTTCGTTTGCATTTCTTTAGCTAACTTCAGGGCTGCTAACAGTGCTTCATACTTGGGCGTATTGTTGGTGGCTTTGAACCTAAACCTTACTGCATAATTGAGTTCATGTCCCTTAGGGCTGATTAAGACCTCTATCAGTTATGAAAGAGGTATTTTCCTCGTCAGTCGGGTGCATAGGAATTTGATTGTAGCCTGAGTAGGCATAAAGCTTAGGAGCTCATGCCCAACAGTGAAGTCCACAAGTTGGTTAATCTCGGGAGGGGAAAAATATCTTTTGGACAAGTCTGGATTGGAAAAATCTATGCACACCCTCCATTTACCATTATGCTTCTTTAATTAACTAGGTAGAGACCCATCTTGGGTAGATGGCCTCTCTGATAAATCCATTCTAGATTAACTTTTGTATTTCCTCCCTCCCTAGGCCTTTCTCTATCGCGGTTCCTCCTTCGTCACGGAGATGGCTCCCGACGACTAGTTGCATCCTCACACCTAGGCCTATGATCCTGCTTTGGCGAGGGCATGTCCATGGGGGCAGACATATCTTTGGTCATTCTGCACGTTCATGTCTTTGATGTTGAGCAATTTCTCTGCAATCTACCATATCATGGCTATAAGAATGGTGGTAAGAACAATATTCAGGGGGTGTTCAGCCAATTTCATAAGCTAAAGTGGGCATGACGTTCAGTGTAACCGTGGTAAGTGATTGTCCAGCGTTGAAAGCAATTTCATTTCCAGCTTGGTTCTATTGGTGGTCCATTAGGTGGGAGGTTGGTCCTCTCCCACGTTGTCTCTGTAGAGATAGGAGACCCCTACGGCTCTATCCAATGGTCAATTAATTCCTCATTGATGATTTATCTCCTCACCATTTCGAGTAAAGTATCGTAATTGGTAGGGTTTTGATTTTGCACATCCCTTCAAAATAGGGTGTTCATATTTAAATCGCCTCGCAATATGGATAACGCTTCCCAATCAGTAACCTGAACACAATATGCTATTTCATTAGTGAAGCGGGCCAGGAAACTTTTCAATGTTTCTTCAGACTATTGTCATGAAGGCATTCGATGGGAGCTTTTCCCTCTTTTCTCACGACACATCTCTTCAGGAACATACTCTTAAATTGTAGCCTACTTTGAATACTTCCTAGGGGCAACCTACTGTACCAAATCTCAGTCGCTCCACAAAGTGAAGTGGAAGGAGGCATTTGATGACGAGAGAGGCGTCTCTCAGGCTCATGTGTGTTTTTTAACTATTCAGATGTTTAGCTAGGTCACCTTTTCCATCGTACTTTTATATTTTTGGTGACACATAATGGCTTGGGACAGGTGCATTTCTCAATTCTTGTGAAAAAGACAAGTTTTCATCATCGTCATCTAAGTCGTATGATCTTTGGGGATCATCCGAGTCCTCTTCATCAACCTGATATCTTAGCGGAAGATATCAGCTTGCTTGATCTCTCACATCCTCCTTCCTATGCTTCCTATTTCTAAGTGTTGCAACTTGGGGGCATATCCTTGCCTTTCCACTGGCTATTCAGATTCAAAAGGTGGTGGTTGAGGCCTATTTCTAGTCACAAGTGGTGGTTGGGTTGGCCTATGCCTAGGACTGCAGGGCTGATCCTGTTAAACACTTACAAAACTTTGTGGCATATGTTCGGGCTCATACTCAGGGGGAAAAACGTCCTACATGTTTGCCCGGGCCTCGGTGGGTTGGTTGGAAGCATAATTTGATGAGACATCCACTTTCCTTTCAAAGAGGGATACATCTTGGTCTCGCCTAGAGGATGGGACCCTTTGACTTTGGACCTCATCCTCATGAGGATAATGTGGTGTATAAGGGAGAATTGGAGGACCTCTCTGACCTTGCATTTTCATGAAAAGTTCTTGCATGACCATGTTTAGTGGGTGATGTTCCTCATATTGGCAGCCATGGTTGCTACCACCCGAGTAAGTTGGTTAACTAGCCTCATCCCACCACGCCTATAATGGTGGTGAGGTTAGCACCGACCAGCTGGGGTAGGCACTAGCGGAACCTCTTTAGTGGGATTCTCCCTTACCCTCCTAGGAGGAACTTCACAGTCGGAGCTCATTTCCTTTTAAAGACGCTGTTGTCCTCAAACTTTTGGGGCTTCCTTGTTTTTTTTTTCAAGAACAAATATTTTTTCAAGGGGGATGCCCAACTCTATCCCAACAAACTTTTTCCACAGAGATGTTTGTGGTTTTTAATAATGTTTTCCGTAGGCAGCGTCAATCTGTTGACCACAAAAAACACGCTAACGGATATCGGGCCCACTCACGTCTTGGCAATCTAATTCCAACAAATGTTGACAAATTAGTAGTCGAAAATGTTGAGTTTGAACGTGGGATAAGCTTTTGACACGAGACAAATATGTTCGAGATCCGGTAAAGAAAAGAACAATGAAATACGATAATGAACGATTAACAAAGAAACCAAATAGAGACCGAAATTGCACAATGTTCTTCTTCAAAATCCCAACATCAAAGATAGAGTATGTTTGTGTTATCGATCTCCCATTTTTTCAACTCCTGATGACACTTAGAGGATTTATTTATAGTATTATATGTACAATAATAACCATTGTATGAGAGTACACGTGGCATTATCTTTTCGATCGAAACATCACCTCATAGGCATCATTTTTTACTGTTTTAGCTTGTGGCGCATTAAATGCTTTTGAAACGGCCAACCCATGCCTTGTGTTGACATGATTGGTTTTCTACTAATTACAGCTGTCCGATCAATCATTCCAAGAGGATCTTATGCTCTTTAAGATCTTCAATCTTAGGTCATCATTTGTCATAGTTAGCTTTAGATTCTGCTTTATTGAGCCTCGATTTGAGTTATAGGCTTCAGAGCTTCAGTTGAACCTTCAACGTCGGAACTTTATCAAATTGTTTAGTGCTTTCGCTTTCTCTTAAGCCTCGACATTGAGATGCTTCAATAATGTTGGGCCTATCTACATTGGGCTTCAAGCAATGGCACCTCAAAATTTCTAGCTTCGGCCGATGCGCCTCTACAAATGGGCTTCGATCATTTCTTTACTTTTGGGTCATTGGGATTATGCCAATTTGGGTGCAACATTAACTATTTTACACCTAATTAATTTTTCACTTAAGCTAACGTTTTCTTCAACAATTTCCTTGCAATCAAATTGCATTAATAATTTGATCGTCACTAAATATGAAGCTCAGGTTAAAAATGATTAGAAAAATATATTTGAGTGGACTTGCTTACCCTTTGAAATGGGCGACAAATCTCACAAGCGAATTGTCCTCTACTTTGCTTGCTTTCAGCTAGCAACGTATTGGTGTATTTGATCCGGTAACTAGATCTCACTCATAATTTTCCTAAATTAGTTAGTTTATTTTAGAACAATAGAAAATGGGCCGTGAGACATTTCACTTAAAAATTGAAAACATTGCATATTAAAATTGGGTGAGTAAAATTTTAGTATATGATACATGAATGCACATATAGTTCACAAAAATACAATAATATAGTGACTACATAGTTCACAAAAATCAATCATACAATGACTACATGATCCTTCTGATCCAACATTCTCCTTTGTAAGAAAGATATCCATTGATTAAGTTGGAACCCTCCCACCATGCATCATATCTAACAACAAATATTTAGATAAGTCAAGCATTATTTAATGTGGTTACAAAAATCATAAATGAGATTATAGGAGGCTCATAAATGATCTCGATTTAAGTGTATAACATAGATCCCTAGATACTCGTTACCATAATGTTACTATGGAAGTATAACATAATCTACATAGATAATGTTACTATAACACCCTATGATAATTTGGAAGTATTATCATTTCATTTCCTCTTAAAATAAAAAATGTGGAAAGATGATTTCTTTTTTTTATTATTATTATTTAACATGATAAATATTAATTACTTCATTTATGAAAATAATGTGTATTTAATAAAATACAGGAAAATTAAATTAAATGTTAACTTTATTTTCTAAACTAATTCAATATATAAATGTGATTGTACAGAGTCCATTGTACCACAAGTCGTCATCTCGAATCATCTTGTCTTCATCATCTGAAAATGGGGAGGGATAACGTGGGATGAGCTGATGCTCAATATGCAAACCTCATACATATGATGCATGTTTGAGATATGCATATGAATTACTTTTAAAAAAAAATATTTTTCATTATGTATCCTCTTTTTCTTTCATTTCTTTTAAAACTTATTATCATTAGTTGGGTGCATCAATCCTCCACGCCCCATTTCTGACTCACACCTTTCATGGCATAGACATACACCTCGTAACAAAACATTTGGGATATATATCTTTAACAACATTCATTGACTCATTGACATTTGGACACTATTATTTCTTGAAACTTCATTTATGCTTACAGATGCATTGCCATAAATAAATATGTAATGATAAACATTAATGACATAAAAACGTAAAAATCAAAATATCATGTTAATATATGGGTTAATAATATAACACATTTATACAGTTAACCATATGTCATACGTGTGAAAAATGGGAGGGTTTACTTAAGATTCTCATAGATGTACTTTTAGAATCACACGTGGAGGCGTCCGGGTCGCCTATGAAGTCAATGTGCAGAAGTCCTAGTCATTATCAATTATCTATTTATTTATAAATTACAGAAATATAGATTGTTAAAGATGTATCACATTGTGGTCTATTTTCTTTTGTAACAGATACACTTGTATATAAATTGTGTCGCCTCTCTTTAATTATTGAAGCAATGATGAATTATATTAATTACAAACTCTAATATTGATTAATCACAACTTTACAAGGGACGAGAATGACATAAAAAATAGCGAGCTTATACAAAATATAATTTCAGAAATTTCTGAAGTTTATAACTAAAATTTAAAAGAGGGATCTAGCTTCTTAATTTCAAAATGAAAATCAAAAATTAACTCAATACACAAAATCAGTTCACTACTTATGAAATCCCATATTTCAAACAGAAGCTTTCGTGATCAAAATTGCCAAAAACCTAGAAGATTTGTTTGATTTCTCCTTGCAAAGTCAACATTCTTCCACGCTTGGTTATTTCTCAATTTTTGTATTTTTATTTAGGAAAAATTGCAGCCACGATACCAAACCTTTCAAATTTTTGCCGACTTTTTCCAAACATTTGTTTTGTGTCACCCATGGTACCAACCTTTAAACATTTCGCACCCGAAGTCCGAATTGACAGAAACCGTTAGTTCGACCGTCAACTGACCAATAATTAAATGTCTGACCAATATTTGACTAATTTTTAATGGGTATAATGATAACTTTCCATTTTTTCATATAAAAAAATATCACTTCAAAACCAACCACCCCACCCACCCAAAACCAAAACAGCCGTCACTACCACACGTGGTCTGCCACCGTCCTTCAGCTACCAATCTACGCAGAATTTACAGAAGCTCATCTATATCTACAATTGTCTAAAACATAGCTTCTTTGCATAAATTGAGGACCTGTGCATCTATGGCGAATTTTGTTACCACTTTTTCTTATGCAAATATCACTTCAAATTCTCGACAAATTAATCATTCAATAAAACATCAGAGTTCAAGAGGATACAAAGAATAAATCAGAGACCCCTTAGGAGATCTGTAAAGAAATATAAACAAAAAAAAGTAGAAATTAATGGGAAAAAAAGTCAAAATAGTAAAAACACTGATAAGCAAAAATGGGTTTGGCCTTCTGGTGGAGCGAAGAAGAAGGTCGTTGTTGTCGGCCTTGCTTCAGTTCTTCTAGTGGCTATGGTTGTTGTCGTCGCTATTGGTGTCCATAAGGGTGGTGATAACGATAGCTTGTTTGTCGGCTCCAATAATGGTGGTGGTGAAATCAGCTCCTCGACCAAGGCGGTTAAGGGCATATGTGCCCCCATCGATTACAAGGAAACTTCCATTAATGATCTCCGGAGGTCTTTTGTAAAAGTTGGGGACTTTGATCCTAGTAAGATGGACGATTATGTCGTCGACTTTGGGTTTGGGTTGGGGGCTGAGGTAGGGTGGGGTGGTTGGAGAAGACAATAGGATTTTTTTGTTTTTGATTTAATTATTTTATTTTAGTTCTTTTTTATATGAAAAAAGGGAAAGTTACAATTTTTCCCTTTAAAAATTAGTCAAATATTGGTCAGACATTTAATTATTGGTCAACTAATGGTCAAACTAACGGTTTCTATTAATAGTTGTTATTTATAAATTACAGAAAAATAGATTGTTAAAGATGTGTTACATTGTGGCTCTATTTCTTTTGTAACAATGTACTTGTATATAAATTGTGTCACCTTTATCTTTAATTATTGAAGCAATGATATATTATATTAATTACCAACTCTAATATTGATTAATCACAACTTTACAATGGACGTGAATGACATAAAAAAATAGTGAGCTTATACAAAATATCATTTTAGAAATTTCTGAAGTATAACTAAAATTTAAAAGAGGGATCTAGCTTCTTAATTTCAAAATGAAAATAAAAAATTAACTCAATACACAAAATTAGTTCACTACTTGTGAATTCCCATATTTCAAACACGAGTTTTCACATTTGCCCTATTCCATTATGGTTTTGCTATAGTTAATTCCTATGTAGTCATCTTTCTTGACTAATTGGTATTCCAGTTGATATTTTAAATATCTTATGTATGTATCTTTTTGTATTGGAGAAGAAGGACCAAAATTTATTTAACTCTGGTGTAGTACAATTATTAACTCTATCGACAAATTGCGACAACCATTTTTGTGCTGCCACAATTTTCTATTGCTCATTATCCATTGTCTTCCGCTCCATTTCGTAGTGGTGTTACTCTACAAAGAATAACTGTAAAGAAACCCAGAAGATTTGTTTGATTTCTCCGTGCAGAGTCAACATTCTTCCACTGTTGGTTATTTCTCAATTTTTTGTATTTTTATTTATTTCAAAGTTCTACAAGGGTTTACTACAAGAACATTGCTTGCAAAAACATTCCCGTGTTACTACTGCTCTTCCATAGTTATATTTATTATAAATGTTTCTTGTTGCTTCTCCATTTTTAAATAATGAACAATAAAAATTCAAACTTTAATGCATATTAGTTGAATAATGTACGTAGATTACAAAAAAAAAAAAAAAAATGTAATGATAAATGCATGTTAGAGAATGTAATGAAAATATTAGAGTAAAAACATATTAACACCATGTGTACTCTGCGTGGATACCGGTTGCGCAGCCCGAACACAATATCTAGCGCACAGCACATGGATGTCCGGAATAAATAAATATTGCGCGAAGCCAACTCGACAGTGCGGAGTTTGTTCACCATGTGGAGTAGATTCCGCATTTGTACGGAGTTGCGAAATTCGCACTTGTGTGGAGCGAACTCCGAACCATGCGGAGAGAAACTCCTCATAGGCTCCGCACTTGTGCGGAGCGACCTCTGTACTTGTACGAAGTGAACTTTTCAACTGATTGTTAATAGTTTCCCTTTTTTTCCATTTGCACTTAAATTGATTTCCATTTGTTAACATTGTGCAAGGTCTGACTGATATTCATCTTTGTTTCTCCTCGTAGTTTTTCTTCCCTTAAAAGGTAAAAATTTCTTCTCTTGTTAAAATGTTACTTTTGTTTGATAATATTCAATAATAGTATGTAAAAAAGAATTCATAATTTTGTTTAAATTTCATCTCATCAATATTTAATAGTCGATATTGCATTGAATTTTATAATCATACTATTTGATGACTTCAAATTTATGTTTTTTTATATAAATGTTATTGTTATACTAAAGTTTAATTTATTTGTTAGTTGTTTGACTAATAAAAAAATATTGTCTATTTTATTCAGATCAATAGTAAATTGAATATCCTTATAGATTATCTGGGAACATCTAGTAATGACTCCTGATTTTATTAATCTTCAAACTATTTTCGAAAATACAAGCAAATCATATAATGGTTTCATTCGCCAACAACAAAATCGAAGACATGCGGATAGAAGGAATCGAATTGAAACTGTAAGTGTTGATCATCGTAAAAGGATAAATAATCGTATGTTATCTCAAAATAATAATTCTAGTGTTCCTTATGTGCATGCACCTATATTAGATTCTTATTTTGAGGCTTTCACTTCAAATAAAGAATTGACTAATGTTTTTAACCTATTGAAGCAACTACTGCATTTTTGTTACCAACGTGTAATTGTTGTAAGTATGACATTGCACGCAAGTTTTATAGAGAAACAAAAGGTTTTTGTTGCTCTGATTGAAAAGTAAAACTTTTTATGCCTAATTCACAAAATTGTATGATTTATTTATTTCTAAAGAACCTACATGTGTGGAATTCAAAAAAATTTGCAAACTTTTTATGCCAAATTCACAAAATGAATTGTATGATTTATTTATTTCTAAAGAAGCATGTGTGTGGAATTCAAAAAAACTTGCATGTGAATATAATAACTATTTTGCATTCACTTCATTTGGTGTGAAATACGACAATGAACTCTTTCAAGCATATTGAGGTATTTACACATTCAGAGTTCAAAGACATGTATATTATTATGTAAATCAATTTATGCCAAAAAATATATGCCAAATTATATGCAATTATATTTTTATGATACAGATAATGAAATTCAAAATCGTATGAAAATTCCAAAAAGCTTAGTAGAATCTACTTTGATTCTTTCAATTGAAATCTTAAAACAAAATTCATATAGTAGATTCTTTAGGGCATTAAGTAATATAACCAATTTGGAAAACCATAAAATACAAATAAGACGTCACCCCGAACTAGATCAAATAGTTTTTAATATTCCTCTAGCATCTCAAGTAGATGATGTATGGGTTGAAGGATGAGAATGCAAATAACCATGTTCGCGATATAATATATGGTCATTCTGGTGATTCACATAAGGTTTATTATTATTATGGTTGTTATGGTCATTTATATTTCCTTTACTTTTTTCATTTGGTGAATCTGGTTGGCATGAAGGCATTCAAAGATATAAACACATTTCCTTAACTTGAGAATTTGATTGACCATGTTGCTGTTCCTCAAACAATAGATTCTACAGCGCAAATTATTGAAAAAGAGGCTAATGATTTGTTCATATACCTTCCTCATATATTTTTTAACATTAAAAATATGGATGTTTTAATTAAATATAAACATTGTTTTATTTATCGTCATGCAGTGCTCTATAAAATGAAGAAAGGGTCTCAAGTTTCATGTCGGGAATATTATGCATACAAGCTACAAATGAGCCATTCTAGTAATTTTGTTTTGTTTCACAGTGGTAGACTTTTTAAACAATATGTTGTAGATATGTACGTTAAGATTGAAATAGCCAGATTAGATTACTTTCGTAATAACAGGAAACAAATTTGTGCTGAACATTATCAAGCTATTGTAGATAGCGTTGAAAACGGAGAAACAAGAGGGTGCAAAATTAGAAAAAAAAATGTCTTACCACAATCTTTTACATGTGGGTTTAGAAATATGCTACAGAGATACTTAGATGCTATGGCTCATGTCCAACGTTATGGAAAACTAGATATATTCTTAACTATAACATATAATTCAAATTGGCCAGAAATTAAGCAAGAATTAAAAACACAATGATGATGTTCAAAATCGACCAGAACTAATTGTATGTGTATTTAAAGTAAAATTAGAAGAGCTTAAAAATGATTTGTACAAAAACAATATTTTGGGTCATGTCGTTGCTCATATATACATGATTGAATTCCAAAAAAGATGTCTTCATCACGCACATCTATTGTTGATTTTTAACGATAGCCATAAAATTTCTTCCGTTGAACAAGTTGATGGAATAGTCTTTTGTGAAATTCCTGACAAAAACAAGCATCCTTATCTTTATTCAGTTATTGTAAAATACAATATGCATGGCTTTTGTGGAAACCTAAATCCCAAAAATGTATGCATTGTGACAAATAATGGTTGTAAGAATAAATATTCAAGGAATTATTGTAATAGTACTATATTTGGAGATAATGGTATTAGTAGTATTAAAGTTAGAGGTCAAATGTTAGATAATCAATATGTTGTACCATATAATTCTTATTTAAGTGAAAAATTTGACTGCCATATTAATGTTGAAATATGTTCTTCTATAAAAGCTGTAAAATATTTGTATACAAATGTATACAAATGATATGATCGTATTAATTTTTTTGTTAGCAAAGATGAAGAAGGAAAAAACATTGATGAAATATCATCTTACCAATCTGCTAAATGGATATCTTCACTTGAGGCTATGTGGAAAATTTTTTTATTCAATTTGGCAGAAATCTATCCAACTATTTATTCTTTAAAACTTCATATCGAAGATCATCAACAAATTTCATACAAAAATATAGATAATTTATCTAAATAATTAAGAATGAAAATACATGAAGAACAATGTTAACTAAGTTTTTCAAATTGGATAAAACAAATGCTTTTGCATGAACACTTTTATTTCCCAACATATTTTGTTTGGAATGCAAATAACAAATTACGGACTCCCAAAAAGAAACAAATTGTTATATGACGAATTGTCTCAGTAAACCCATCTGAAGGAGAATGATATTTCATTTGCATTCTTCTTGACTATATTAGAGGGCTAACATTATTTGACGATATAAGAACTTTCAATGGGGATGTGAAGAATGTTTATCTGAAACTATTGTGTACGAAATGTCTTGTTCTTTAAGACAACTATTGAAGTTGCTGAAATACAAGCTTTGGAGGATATAAGTTCTTTTTTTAGAATCGCTAGGTAAAAATATAAATGATTATGGAATCGTGTCATTTAATATAAATATAGATGAGCATGAAAGGTTGAAAAGAATGATTGTAGAGGAAACAAGTAATTTAGATATTCAAGGAAGCTTTGGTTGTACCGCAATATTAAATAAAGAACAACAGTTTGCATATGATATAATTATGAAAAAAATAGAAACTGAATCAAGTGGTGCTTTCTTCATTGATGGTCCAGGAGGGACAAGTAAGCTTTTTTTATATAAAGCACTTCTAGCCGGTGTAAGGTGTCGAAATTTAATTGCTTTGGCAACTGCGTCCTCTGGAGTAGCTACATCGTTACTAACTAGAAGTCGAACAGTTCATTCAAGATTTAAAATTCTTTTATAAACAATAGGAGAAGTGAATTGATATTTTAGTAAACAATCAATTTTGGGAACTTTGTTTAGAATGTTTAGGCTAATAATTTTGGATGAAGCACCCAGTAAATCGTTGTGCTATTAAAAGCTGTAGATAAAATGTTTAGAGATTACCGATTGTGACTTACCTTTTGGTGGAAAAGTAATCATTTTTGGAGGAGATATTCGACAGGTTTTTACCAGTTGTACCAAAAGGAAATAAAGAAGACATAATCAAAACTAGCCTCATTTTCTCGTATTATAATCCTTTATATGTACATCTACCATTGGTAGAAAATATGAGAGCAAAGTATGATTCCACATTCTGCGATTACTTACTTAAAATTGGAGAAGGAACAGAAGAACAACATATTTGTAAGTCTATTAAGCTTCCAAATAGTATAATTTTAGCGTTTGTAGATAGATGAGATCACATCTTTCAAAACTTTGATAATTGTGTTTTTCCAAATATGGAAGCATATGCTGATCATTTACATACCATGATAAATCGTGTTATTCTTATGCCTACAAATGAATGTGTTGGCTACATTAACAAACTTCTGCTTGAACAAGTTTCTGGTAAAATTTATACATACTAATGAAGCAATTGAGAAATCAGAATAAAGCGTACAAGAAGATTTATTGAATACTTTGATATCAAATGATATTCCACCTCATGAATTGAAATTTAAGGTAAACTGTCATGTAATGTTATTGTGGAATATTAATCCTTCCGAAAGTTTATGTAATGGAACACGTCTTGTCAAAAATTTGAAAGAAATGTTATTATTGCTGAAATCACAACATGATCATGCTTAACATATTTTTTTACTAAGGATTCCTTTTATACCCTTTAAATCTGATAAAATCACAATTCCATTTAAAAGGACTCAATTTTCAATTAGACTATGCTTTGCAATGACAATAAATTTAGTCCAAGGTCAAACACTTGATTTTGTAGGTTTATATCTTCCACAACTAGTTTTCTGCCATGGTCAGTTATATGTAGCATTATCAAGAGTAAAAAATAAGCAAATCTCTAAAAGTTTTATTGAAACCATCAACCACAATTAATTCGCACAATTCGTGTACTGAAAATGTTGTCTATGAAGAAATTCTTTCATTCATACATTGATAGATTGTAACCTTCTCACACAGGTATATTTCATGATATTTGAAAAATAATTACAATTTTCTACTATTGAATAATTTCCTAATTTGTTTCGTTTATTTATAAAAAAATATTTTGATACACAGGAAATAATATTTTTTTTATGTACAGGTTATCAGAAGTTACATTGGTGTTATTGAGAAGTTCATATGAGTTCTTTGTATATTTTACAACTACGAATCAATTTGAAAATATAATTTTTTTTTTATTAAGATTGAATACATTAGATCATGAATCTATGACATTGACATTAAATTTGTTTATGCAATCCTAATACTTTTCCCATCCATATTCCAAGTAGGAATCATTAGGCGTGGGTAATATGGGGGCCATGCTAATACATATATTCCATATGGAGAAAATTTAAACTACTACAATGTGAACTCCTTATATCCATTTATCATGAAAACATGCCTTATGTCGAGCAGTGTGTCTATCTAACTTGGTAATTTACAAGGCCAGGAATTGGCCAACTTGTATGGATTTATCGAGGCTTATGTTCTTTGTCTAGTTTGTACCCTCCATTTTAGAAAACAATTAAGTTTTTAAGACTGTTGTCTTTTTTATTAATGGATTCTTTCTATTCACAGGAATTTATAAATTGTAATACATTTTTGGTATCTTAGAATTTTCTATAATAAAGTTGTTCTTACAATCTTTATAAGCAATTTTTGGACTATTTGTACAGTCTATATAATTCCAAGAATGATTTTGAAAAACATCCTCAGAATTTGTTTCCTCTTCAATATATATATATATATTATGTTAGTGGTGTCGACTTAATGATTTTGTTTTTCATTGAAGTTTAGGACATTCAGTTTTTCCAACTATTTTTTCATAAGTTGTTGTCTTCATTTTAGTTTAAATAGCTTTAGTCTGATTGTTAACACTAAATTTAAATAAAAAACCTACTTTTTGATTGCATCCAAATTCAGAATGCTACTGTAACGACTCACTTTTGCTACCCATATCAAACTTTATACAAGTTATTCAATATATATAAAGTTAATGTGTAAGATTTGTTTACTATGACGACAACTTTTAAAGCAATTTAATGGACATGAATTGATATGTTAACATCAAAAATGTTTTCGCCTGATTCAACGAAAAATAATTGAAACATTCCAATCAAAAGTTATACCATAACTTGTTGCAGTACTTGTTCACTACAGACTTTTCTTTACAAAGTTACAATAGTCAACACCTTTTTCCTTTCAAAAATCAAAATAGGAGAATGAGAATGTCAAATTTTACTACCGGTCCCTACTGGGCTTTTAAACAAAGGTCACTATCTTTCTTTTTCTTCTCACATACTTCATCTACTACATATTTTTACATATTTAGATAACACATGTCAACAGAAATTACATTAAAACTGGTGGTGCAATATCAAACAGTAATTGCAACGATAAATTCTAGCATAAAAAGGTCTTCATCATCAGTATTATAAGACCATACGTCCATACAAACAGTCCAATGAAATTCCATTCTATCTCGCATCATCGCCCAACTATCTTCAAAATATTCCTCATAGCCTCTAGTCGTGTTAATCTAAAAAGGAAGATGAATTGGAGAATGAGTTTATCAACAACTCGTGAATGAAATATGGTGGTGCAAGTGTGTAACTGATACATGGGATGAAATAAATAATTCTTTATCTTCATTTTCTTTTGGCCAGTACGAAGTTATTGTTGTATACTTGAACTCAGCTTAATAAAGTGAAACTAATATGACACTGGCCAGTACATAATTGCATTCTCTCGGCTAGAACACGGCCAATACCTAATTGCCTTCTCTCGACTAGATTTCTCTCTTTTGCCACTAATGATTGCTGAACTTTAATGCTGGTTCCTCCACTTCAACAGCCACTTAAGGTCAGGTTATCCATATGACCTTGTATACAACCAATAACCAATTTCCGTACTTATGAATGCTCATGTCTCTATGAAGTAGTTGCATCATTCCCTTGTGTCCACTACTTAATCAGGTACCTGTATCATATCTTTATGGTTTATTTATTTTTCTTAGGATTGTAATCCTAAATTATTTATTTATCTTAACTATTCATAGTTATATGTTATTCTCCGTTGCTAAAATATGGTAATTTATTCATTCACGAGATATTCGATATTCTAGTAATAATCTTGTTCGTCAATTGATATATACAATATGGGGACATTACAATCTCCCATCCTTACAAAATTTCGTCCTTGAAATTTACCTGAAAAGTTCTGGATATTTCTCACGCGTAGTCGATTCATTTTCCCATGTAGATTCTTCCACTGCTTCACTTTTCTATAAAAGGTTTACCAATGGAATTGACTTATTTCGAAGTTATTTGACTTCTCGAGCTAGGATTTCAACTGGCTTTTCTTCGTAGGTTAAGTCTAGTTGCAATTCATATGGGATGTGTTTTAACACATGAGATGGATCGGGAATATATTTTTGTAACATGGAGACAAGAAATATATTATGCACTCGATTCATCGATGGGAAGTTCTAGTTTATAAGCTACAACTCCTACTCATTCAAGAATTCTGAAAGGGCCAATATATCTTGGACTGAGTTTGCCTTTCTTCCAGAACCGCATTGTTCTTTTTACTGGCTTTATTTTCACAAACACTTGATCTCCTATATTAAATTTTAATGGTCGTCTCCTTTTATTAGCGCAACTTCTCTGTCGACTTTGTGCTGTCAGAATTCGTTGTTGAATTTGTTCCACTGCTCGTTGCACGTCATGTTTGATTTTAGGGCCAATTAGTTGTCTCTCACCAACTTCATCCCAATACAAGGGTGACCTACATCTTCTTCCATATAATGCTTCATATGGAGGCATACCGATTGATGAATGATAATTGTTACTATATGAAAATTCTATTCATGGTAGATATTTACTCCAGTTACCTTGGAGACCATAACACACGCTTTGAGCATGTCTTCAAGGGTTTGTATGGTTCATTCTGATTGACCATCTGTTTGAGGGTGAAATGAGGTATTGAAATTCAATCGAGATCCTAATTTGTTGTAGACTCCTCCAAAATGTTGAAAGAAATCTTGGGTCTCAATCGGAGACTATAGAAATTGGGACTCCATGGAGTCGAACAGTTTCGTGTATATTTAATTCATTAAACCGTTCCATTTTATATGTTGTTCAAATTGGGAGGAAATGTGCTGACTTAGTAAGTCGATCGACTATAACCCAGATAGCATCGTGGTTATTTGAGGTTCGAGGCAATCCTACAACAAAGTCCATAGTGATTTTTTCCAACTTCCATTCGGCAGTCCATAGAGATTGAAGTTCTCAAGCACCATTGATGTTCTACCTTGATTTGTTGACATGTAAGACATTTCTTGACAAATGTAGCAATATCTTTCTTCATCCTTGGCCACCAATACAAAGTTTTCAAGTCACGATACATTTTTGTTAATCCCGGGTGTACTGAGTTTGGCGTTGAATGTGCTTCACAAAGTATTTGCTGATGTAATTCCTCATTTTTAGGTACATATATTCTTTTCCCAAAATGTAAAATTCCGTCCTCTGTTTTCTTGAATATGGTTTGCTCATTGTACTCGAATTTGCGAAAAATTATCTTGACTAGAGCATCTTCTTTTTGTTCAGCTTTAATCTGATCTCACAAGCTTGGCTGAAGAATTATAACCATTAGTTTGGCATCCTTTGAGTCCAAAATTTCAAGGTTGAAATTTTGAATTTCTTTTTCCAACTCTTTCGCCTTTCTTTGAAATTTCCTTTTCAATTTAAGGCATCAGAAACAACGTTAGCTTTCCTCGAATGATATTGAATTGTACAATCCTACTCTTTGCCTCATGTTGAGTTCTTTTTATCACTAGAAACTCGTAATGCCTATATCGGGTACTAAATGTTGTCTTAGTTACATCTTCTACTTTAATCTTTAGCTGATGATATCTCGACCTAAGGTCAATTTTGGAAAATACTGATGCTCTTTGTAATTGGTCGAATAAATCGTCAATACGAGGAATAGGATATTTATTTTTGATAGTGACCTTATTTATTTCTCAATAATCGAAACATAACCGTATCGTTCCATCTTTCTTTTTGACAAATAGAACTAGTCCTCCCCAAGGTGAGAAACTAGGGTGAGTAAAGCCTTTTAATAGTAATTTATCTAACTACAACCTCAACTCTTTTAACTCAATGGGAGCCATCCAGTAAGGTGTCTTTGAAATTGGGCTGGTTCCAGGGATTAAATCTAGAGTAAATTTTATTTCCCTATCTGGCGGTAGACCGGGCAAATCTTCTGGAAACACTTCAGGAAATTCCTTAACTATAAGAATTTCTTCTAGCAACTTCTCTTTTGTAATTTGGATTTGGCTTAGATAGACTAGAGATGAGGAATTTCTAGGAAAAGTTAAAATTTGATGTCCTAATAAACTTAATTGTTTCTTTTGACAGTCTATGACAACATATTTTGAAAGTCAGTCCATTCCCAGGATTATATCAAAATTTTGAAGGGTTATTGGTACTAAATTTGCTCTAAGAGAAGTAGATCCTACTAATATTGGAATTTCTGGGATCAAGAACTTAGTTTTTCTATGTAAATCTAGGAGGCATGGTGACTTCAAATTCAAATTTCATAGGAATAGGTTGAAATTCACACTTATGTAGAAATTGGTTATCTATAAATGAATGTGTTGAACCAGAGTCAAAGAGAATGATTGTCGGCTTTCCACCGACTAAAAGTGTACCTGAAACTACGTTATTAATTTCTGTCCCCAATGCTGCTCTGCCTAATGCAAACACTCTGCTGGTACTGTATTACTTGATTTTGATAAACAAGTTTTCATTATATGTCCTGGTTTGCCACACTTGTAACATACTTCTTGTCCCAGCCGACACTCTCCACCATGATTTTTCCTACATTTGTTACAGGTCAGATGGGCTGTCGAGGTAGGATTCTCATGTTTGTTTCTCTTGTTCTGAAAATTCTTATTGTTACTGTCTCCAACTCTCTTATCATTGTTCCGCCTCAGTTTGGATTGTTGTGGTTTATTCCATGGTTCGAATGAGAAATTTGATTTTTGACTCAGGTAGAAAGCTTCACGAGCTTTCACTATTTTAAGTTCCGCTTGCTCGGCAATTAATGCCTTATCATCTATAACAGAAAAGGTCACCTCATGGGTTCCTGCCATCCTAACATCTCGATTTAGTTCTAGCAGTAATCCCTCAAGTAAACGTTCGACCTTAAGTTTATCTGTACTAATCATATGAGGTGCAAATCGGGATAATTCATCGAATTTCTTAATATATTTAGTAAATGACTGCCCTCCCCGTCGGAGTTGAATAAAGTCATTGAGCTTTTGGAAGCGGATGGAGGATAAAAAATATTTATTCCTAGAGATTTCACATAAAAAGCCCAAGCCATTTGATTTATGTTCTCGACTTTAATCGGGTCAGTGCAATCTTAAAAAATTGGAGGATTAAGGCATCTAAAGCGTTCTCCACTTTGTCCTATCTCTGTCCTCGGTTCAACTAGATTTTGACAGTTGTTCAACTGATCAGCGTGCCGTTCTACGAATCGGGTAAGTTGTTCAATTATAATGTCTTTTCCTCCTCGTGGCATTGTACTCTAAATATAAAATAATCATATGCTTATGTAGTATTTTGTGATAATCCAATCATGGACCTTTTATATCTATCACTTTAGTGACTTTTAAGATTAATATGCTAAAAGTTTTATTTGGTGGGCGTCTACTGTACATAGATTTTAAATCTAATTTAAAGATTCACATGTATACAAATATGTGCGTGTGTGTGTGTGTGTGTGTGTGTATAGTGAAAAGTGGACGAGAAGTCACGTGTATTTGAAAGTATTTTACACATGATTTTTCATTAGCTCTTTCTATTTTTATTATTTGATGTGATATAACTGAGCTATTTGGTTTTTGGCTCAAATAAAGCGGTTGCACATTCTAGGTATTATTATTATTATTAGAAGTTGTTGCTTAACAATTTAGTTAGTCAATTGTGGGCTTTAACTAGTGAGATTTGTGAAGGTTTTAATAACACGGTAGATAGGAAGGAAAATTTTAAATCTTTCAAACTGATATTGAACCACACCTTTAAAATCTTAAAGTTGTTTCTCGTGATGGAGAAAGGAAGGAAAAAGTGTGATCATGTTCCATTTTACAACAGTAGGAGGAATGGGAAGAGAAGTGAGTCAATTTTTTTTTTTTTTTTTTACTCCTACCCTCAATATTCTGTATAACCTGTATGATCATTCTTTAAATAATGTACTGAAGTATATACCTATAAGTTGGATATCTTATTATTAGATTGCATGATTCTTTAAAATACTTCTTCATTTAGGTAATATTAATGTTACTTTATGTATAACAGGAAACTAATTTTTTGCTGGTTAACTTCTTACTAGAAGTTAATTGCATAATCAACTTTGTGAAATACTAGCATCACTTAGCTACATGCTTCTTTAATTGAAAGTCCGAGTTGACTTGTTTTAATGCCTTAGACATTTGTCCAGGTCTTTTCCATTCTATTTCTAATTCCAAAATAGAGTATCTAATTCAAAATTACTTAAAGGTAAAATACGGAATACCACTTACTTGATAGTTAGGTGTGACTACGACTCACTTTTGCTACTCATATCAAACTTTTATATAAGTTATTCAATATATATAAACTATTAGTGTAAGATTCGTTTACTATGATGACAAATTTTAAAGCAATTTAATGGACCTGAACTGATATGTTAATATTAGAAATGTTTTCGCCTAATTCAAATGAAAAATAGTTGCAACCTGACCGTTTGAAAACCCACAAGTGAATGAGATCATGATCAAGTAATATAGTAGTGTGTAAAGTGTCGAACCTACGAGGACTACGTGTTTGATCGATGTAAAGAAAAAAGTAGCCTTAATCGAATAGCAATAATAATTTGTACTAACTCTAAATCTAATTTATAACGTACTCGAAATTAAAGTAAGAGTTTATCAATTTATGAGATGTATTGCTAAGATATAGAATCCCCATTGTTATCCACTTTTAGTTTAACAATTAAATTGACAATTTGTTATCATGCGAGTTGGTTGAAATTCCAAATTTATTTAAAAGCTTCTTTTGATAGCAATTAAATCTAATCTTATATGTGACATTTTTATATCTCTATAAAAGGTACCAGCATATAAGAAAGCATTAAACGAGCTAGAACATCTAAAAAAATCGTGCAAGGCATAAAGGATATCTCTATCATTTATCGAACCTAACAATATTTATTATTATATGCTAAAGATTCTATTACCTCTCTCGATAATAATAAAATCAACAAAAAATTCAACTAGTAGCCAATTAATTGAAAATCACACTAAACCATAATAAATATCCACGCATTCAAACAAATTAAGGTCAATAATTAATTAATACTAAAAGTTTCAAAACAAAGGTTCATCTATATCTTAATAAAGTGGCACTAATATGATATTGGCCAGTACATAATCACCTTCTCTCGGCTAGAACTCGGCCAATACCTTATTGCCTTATCTCGGCTAGATTTCCCTCTTTTGTCACTAATGATTATTGAACTTGAATGCTGGTTTCTCAACTTCAACAATCACTTAAGGTCAGGTTATCCATATGACCTTGTATACAATCAATAACCAATTTCCGTACTTATGAATGCTCATGTCATACAATTATTTTAATAGGACTTCAACATCATAATTTTTATACTTAGTTGAACTTACTATGTTAAAAAAAAAACATGATGTGTTGCAAGTAAGCTTACCTTAACTTAGTTCCAGTTTACTATAGGGTATTAAAGCACCTTATATCAACATGTATTTTTAAGCACATAACAATTTGTAGTTAGAATTAAAGCACATAAGGCAAATAAACACATATTTCACTCACAATTTTTGACGAATTGATTCCAGCAACGTTCTCTGTTCTTGTTATTTTTAGCTTCTAATATCCTTAGGAAATGTATGAATGTTAGCACTTATATAGGACCATTTCCACCTTTTTAAAACTTTCTTCCGTAGGCTGATTTGGAGGTGCAATTATAATATATATATTTTCTTTCCTTAGTCTCTAAGATAGAAAACTTGACCTATGGGTAAGAGGCTATCATTCCCTATGTGTTCACTCTCTCTGCCTTTAAATTAGTAAACTAGACCACCAGATCTATGTGTTCACTCCCTTAGCCTTTAAGTTAGTAAACTAGACCACATGTTTTAGGAAGAAGCTAGATGGTGCCCATGTGTTCATTTCATGCCCTTTAGATATAGATATATAGATTGTCTCTATGAAGTAGCTGCATCATTTCTTTGTGGTTTATTTATTTTTCTTTGGATTGTAAACCTAACTTATTTATTTATCTTAATTAACTATTCATAACTATATGTTATTCTCCGTTGCTAAAATATGGTAATTTAGTCGTTCACAAGATATTCGATATTCTAGTAATAATTTTGTTCGTCGATTGATATATACAATATGGGCTTACAGCTACAAATGTTGTTTGACAAGATGGAAGTAAAATGAGATCAAACCAATCGACGTGGGAAAAAAAAACAAGACAATATAACTAAGGCTAAGATTCAGAATAGTAGCAAAACAAAGAGACAAATAGAGTTATTACAAAACATAATGCAAAACTAGGTGTAATATGAATTGGATATGTCAAGTTCTCAAACACTTGAATTATCTGACATGACCACTATTAACAATTGAAGTTACATAGAATTTCCTTGAGCTATTTATTCATCAAAAAGGAAAATAATATATAAAACTAAGTATTTATTAAGTTGAGTTATATAAAGCTACAATTTAGTTATGTATTTTCCTAAGTTTTTATTTTACACCAATCTTATCTGTAAGTTTAGCTTTGGGCTATATAATTACTTTGATGTTTTAAATGCCAATAGAATTCCTGGGATATATTCTTATTTAAAAATTCTTTTTTACTATTTACAAAATGGAAAAAAAAATCACATTTTTCTTTATTTTATAAGCATCAATTTCTTTTACGTTTTAATTATAAACTATTGTTAACAAATTTTTTGTAATATGCTTAATTGGGTAAAATAAGGAAGTAATTATTACAAACATAACAAGATTTATCATATGATTTATACAATTCTAATTATAATTTAGTGCAAAAAACAAAATATACCCAAGTATGTAAAAAGCAAATTACAACCTATTTTTTTGAACCAAAAACAGATACAGATGTATCATACTTCTTTTCCCACAATAGATATTTTGCAATTGACATTTGGACAATCAGTTTTCTCACAGTAGATATTTTACAATTGATATTTATTATTATATTATATTATATATTATCACATCTTTTGTATTATATATAAATACTTTACCTCAACACTTAAAAATGCAAAGTAAGAACTATTATTCATTTCCAGTGGTTATATTTCAAGAAATTCTACCTTGTGCTCATTTCAGGTATTTTTCCAGTGCAAATATGGCAATACTCCATCCGGCACGGAGAAAATTTCTATGTTACATCGAGAAGTAGTCTTTATACAACACAAAAACCTTCTCCTTCGGGCACGCATTGTCTCCATTTAGCATATAAATGAAAAAAATTCCATACAGTACAAAAACTTTCTCCATGCTACGCGGAAAATTCTCCCTTCTTTTTTTTTTCTAATACATGCTAACTTATACTTTAATTTATTCTTCAAATTACTTACAGATATCAACAATGGCTTCACTTTATAAGTTCACTCCTCAAATTTCAGCTTAGAAACTAATTGGTCAGCCAAATTATAGTCGCAGGAAAACAATCTCCTAAAACTGCTCGAAATTCCAACAGCCGTTATCAAAATCTTACTCTAATGGATTTATAAGTGTATCCATACTGCTCATTTAATAATTTTTAATATTTCACTATAATTATAGATTCTGTTAATATTTATTTATCTTTCTACAATTAAACATCTGTTGTTGATTTTTAATAGTAGCCATAATATTTCTTCCGCTGAACAAGTTGATAGGATACTCTTGTCAAATTCCTGACAAAAACAAGCATCCTCATCTTTATTCGGTTATTCTAAAACACAATATGCATGGTCTTTGTGGAAACCTGAATTCCAAAAAATGTATTCATGGTGACAAATAATGGTTGTAAGAATAAATATCCAATGAATTATTATAGTAGTACTGTATTTGGAGATAATTCATACTCATTATATAGACGTCTTAATAATGGTATTCGTATTAAAGTTAGAGGTCAAATGTTAGATAATCAATTGGTTGTACCATATAATCCTTACTTAAGTGCAAAATTTGACTTCCATATAATGTTGAAATATGTTCTTATATTAAAGGTGTAAAATATTTGTATAAATATATACACAAATGATATGATCGTATTAATTTTTTTGTTAGTAAAGATGAAACTTTTATGGAAATATCAGCTTACCAATTTGTTAGATGAATTTCTCCACCTGATGCTATGTGGAGAATTTTTTCAATCAATTGGCAGAAATCTATCAACTATTTATTCTTTACAACTTCATATCGGATCATCAACAAGTTTCATACAAAAATACAGATAATTTATCTACAATTATTGAGAATGAAAATACAAGAAGAACAATGGTAACTGAATTTCTCAAACTGAATAAAACAAATACTTTCGCTCCAATACTTTTATATCAAGATATCCTAACATATTTTGTTTGGAATGCAAATAACAAAATATGGACTCCCAAAAAGAAACAGATTGTTATAGGATGAATTGTTTCAATAAATCCATTTGAAAGAGAACGATATTTCCTTCACATTCTTCTTAACCATATTAGAGGATCAACATCATTTGATGATATAAGAACTTTCAATGGAGTAACCATTTATACATTTCAAAGAAGTGGCACTTTTAAATGATTTATTAAGTGGAGATAATCGTTGTGAAGAATGTTTATCTGAAACCATTGTGTACGAAATATCTTGTTCTTTAAGATGACTTTTTGCTACACTTATGATCTGCAATCCTAATCATCCAAAATTACTGTAGGATAAATTTAAATCTTATATGACAGATGATTATGTACATCAAAATATATTTGTTGAAGTTGCAGAAATACAAGCTTTGGAGGATATAAGTTCTTTTTTAGAATCGCTAGGTAAAAATATAAATAATTATGGAATCGGGTCATTTAATGTAAATATAGCTGAGCATGAAAGGTTGACAAGAATTGTTGTAAATGAAACAATTAATTTAGATATTCAAGGAAGCTTTGGTTGTACCGCAATATTAAATAAAGAACAACAGTTTGCGTATGATATAATTATGAACAAAGTAGAAACTGAATCGAGTGGTGCTTTCTTCATCGATGGTTCAGGAGGGACATGTAACACTTTTTTATATAAAGCACTTCTAGCTGGTGTAAAGTGTCGAAATTTAATTGCTTTGGCTATTGTGTCCTCTGGAGTAGCCGCATTGTTACTAACGGGAGGTCGAACAACTCATTAAAGATTTAAAATTCCTTTAGAAATAGTAGGAGAAGTGAATTGCTCTGTTAGTAAACAATCAGCTTTAGGAACTTTGTTTAGAATATCTAGGTTAATAATTTGGGATGAAACACATATGGTAAATCGTTGTGTTATTGAAGTTGTAGACAAAATGTTTAGAAATATTACTGATTGTGACTTAACTTTTGGTGGAAAAGTAATCATTTTTTTGAGAAGATTCTCGACAGGTTTTTTACCAGTTGTACTAAAAACAAAATAAAGAAGACATAATCAAAGCTAGCCTCATTTTCTCATATTTATGGCCTTTATACATACATCTACTATTGGTAGAAAATATGAGAGCAAAGTATGATTCCACATTATGCGATTACTTACTTAGAATTGGAAATGGAACAGAAGAACAACATACTTATAAGTCTATTAAACTTCCAAATAGTATAATTTTACATTTGTAGATGAGATCACATCTTTGAAAATTTGATACATTGTGTTTTTCCAAATATAGAAGCATATGCTAATCATTTACATACCATGTAAACCGTGTTATTCTTACGCCTATAAATGTACTGATTGCTACATTAACAAACTTCTATTGAACATATTTCTGGTAAAATTTATACATACTATAGTTTCGATGAAACAATTGAAAAATCAAAACAAAGTGTGCAAGAAGATTTCTTGAATACTTTGACATCAAATGGTATTCCACCTCATGAAATGAAACTTAAGGTAAATTGTCTTGTAATTCGCGGTGGCAACCGAGCTAAGTTGCTCGTCAGCTCGGTAAAAAAGAGCCTGAGCATGAGCCAAGCAGGTCGACTCGCTAGATGAGCTGCTCGGTGAGCAAGCCCACAAGCCAGGCTCATGTTTTTGAGAGCCACGAGTCAGCTCGGCTCATTGCTTGTAAAAAAATTAAATTCAGTGACCGGAAGACTGAAACGGTTACTGAATTTTCAATGTCCCTTTTAGTCATTAAATTTTTTTTAATTTTTTTTCCTATTTCATTTTTCTTCCCCCATAAATACCCATCCATTATAATATTTTTTTCCCACCAAACTTACTATCAATCTCTCATTCACTACTACTCTACTCTCTACAATTTATTTACAAATCATTATCATCATTCTATAATTTATACTCTTCTACATTTTATTTTTACATTGTCGAGTTATAATCTTGATTTTACAATTTATTTTCTACACTACTACATAATTTTCGTTCACTCCTTAATTCTACTTTAAGTCTTCAACATTCAATTTCAATTATTTACAAATGGATTTACGATCGTTTGTTGAAAACTTGTTAGGTGTCGGATGTGAAACACATGTCCAAAGTCAATTTGGGAATGAATTCGCCGGTCTAAATGAATTATCCATTCCAGAAAATATTCAAGATTTCGACGTTCATGAAGGTAGTCATCCAATTGATTTGGATGACGTTGATGTTGATGCTAGTTATCCAATTGATTTGGAACATGATGAAGAACTTGCATTAGATATTTCCGATGCAAGAGGGAAGAGAAATGAGAAGAAGCAGACAAAATGTTGGGACCATTTTAAATTAGCTCAAACTGGTCGTGTGATCGATGAAGTTCCAGAAACCAAAGCAGTATGTAAATATTGTCAACAACAATTGGCATGGGAAAAAGGCATTGGAACCACCCACCTCAACCGTCACTACAAAACATGTGCAGACATGGACGTATTCGGAGGAGAAAGCTCGAAAGAGAATGCTGAAGTTCTTTGCCACAACGGAGTTGCCACTAGCAATAGCGGACAACCAACATTTTGTTTCCTACGTCAAACAATATCTTCAACCGAGGTACGTTGGGGTAAGTCGAAATACCCTTCGTTCTGATATAATTGAATATTTTCTTAATTCAAAAAAACTAGTAATTGCGAATTTAGTTTTTATGGAAGTGTATATTTTTAACTTTGGATTTGTGGGAGGGGATTAATAAAAGAGGTTACATAGCTGCAACTGCACACTATATAGACCCACTTTGGGTCTTGCATAAAAAAAATATTGCTTTTAAAATTATTGAAATTCAACAAATTAAGGATGAAATTCAACGAATTAGGAATGCACTAGTTTGTATCACGATTGTATATAGTAGAAAACAAGCATTGGAGGCATTTTGTGGTGAATCTGGGGTGTCGCATACAAAAACATTTATTAGTGATGTAGGGTATAGATGAAACTTCACATACTTATTATTAAAATCATGTGAATGTTTCGAACATTTAATTACTGAGTTTTATAACAGTAGGCCTTTGAGAGACGACGACGATACTATTTAAAATGAGGACGATTGGCATTTAATTTTTAAAATTAAAAAGTTTTTGACAAGTTTTTAAGATTCTACAAATATCTTGTCTATAACATATTATCCTATTAGTTGTATGGTCCTTGAACATCTGTATATAATTGATAGGGCTTTTCATAGATTTATAGATGACCCCGATTTTAGTTCAATTATATTTTTCATAGAATTAAAATTTAGAAAATATTGTTGGGAAGACTTGCCCATATTATTTCCGTTAGCATGCGTCATGGACCCTTCATATAATTTATCGGGTACTAAATATGTTATTGATCAAATTTCAAATGCTAAAAACTTTTAGCTATTTTACTTATAGGGATTTGGAACAATATTTATGCTATACGAATGGGTACACATATTACTCATGTACCCTCTAGTCCTACAACTACTCCTCCCAGTAATATAGGAGATGACGATACTGAAGTTTTAAATTTATTCCAAGGCATGAACTCATATAGATATGATTCAACTGCATCTGCACTTGGTTCCTTTAGTAGTAGTAGTAGTAGTAATTTGTCTTCTACTACATGTACTAATAATAGTCAAAATGCGTTGTCTGCTGAATTAATTGATTACTTTAATCATAATATGCCTAGTAACAATGTAATTAGGAAACATTCAGAAGAAATAATTGATTTCTAGCGAAAGTATGAACGTCGATGGCCTGTAGTTTCTGCAATGGCAAAAGATCTACTAACACCTCCGGTTAGTACTATAGCTTTGGAGTCTGCTTTTAGTGCAGGGAAGAGAGTTCTCTCCGAAGTCAGGAGTCCACTAAAAGAAGATATTTTGGAAGCATTAATGTGCGTGAAGGAATGTGAAGACGCTCATTATCGACTGCAAGATAAATATGCCAAAATTGCATGTACTCAAGTAAGTGATATTTAATTTAGTCATATTCATCACAAAATTTTATTTTAATACCTTTATATTTTTTAAAAAAAATTGTACACGTAACAAGTTGTTTGCGAATTTTTTTTAACTCCGCCTACTCGAAATTGAAGTAGCCAGTCTCGAGCCCGAATAAATGAGGGTTTATCTTTTTTTTTTTATTTAAAAAAGAAAAATATTTTGAAAAATATATATTTAAAAAAAAGTTGAGAAAATATATATTTAGTACATGCTATCTTGTGCTTTAATTTATTCTTCAAATTACTTTCAGATATCAACAATGGCTTCACTTTACAAGTTCATTCCTAAAATTTCAGCTTCAGAATCTAACTGGTCGGCCAAAATTATAGTTGCAGGAAAACAATCTCCTAAAACTGCTTGAAAGTCTAAGAACCGTTATCAAAATCTTACTCTGATGGATTTAGAAGTATATCCATATTGCTCATTTAATAATTTTTTAATTTTTCACTATTGTTATATCTTCTGTTAATATTTATTTATCTTTCCACAACTAAACGGGGAAATAAAGTAACAGCAACAATGTATGATGCAAATATTACTGCATTACATGAATAGTTTAAACTGGGAAAGATATATATTGTTTCAAATGCAGCTATTAAAGATATCAAAAGTGAATTTTGGAGCTCACCTGGAAAAAAACTTGGACTATAACTAGAAGAACAAAAATTGAAGAACTACATGAAGACCACTTGAACTTTCTATTCTCAAAACATGAATTTACTTGGTTTGATGAACTAGAAAAACACATGGTGAATTGTAGAATTGGAAGCCTACAAGTTGCAAAATGTCCAAGTGAAGTATCATCATCCCAAGATAAAAGAATTCCATGGAAATGGAATTGGACACCGATTTCTTGAGGTTGGTGGGGTTTGATATCTTTGATATATTGAAGAATACTTTTGGTTAACCTTTGTAAAAATATTGAAGAGTTAATTTGGGGATTTTTTGAGTGATTTTGGGTTGGGTATTGGGTGGGAGATAAGGGGTGTTTGGAGGAGTGATTATAGCATGATATATAAGGTGTGTTTGGAGGCATGATTACAGCAAGTTTAATGATTAATGTCCAAGAGTAAAGCAATTTTTAGGATTCAGATTTTACTACATAAAATTAAGTATTTGTGGAATAAAATTTGATGAAAAGTAAAATTTGAATATGTTTTTCAAAAGGGTAATTAGCGCGTAACGTCCCCAACTTTTATTGTTATTGTGGAAAACATAGACCTTTCATTTTTTGGCATTTTAACCTTTATTTCTACATTTCATTGCGCAAAAGGTCATTTTCACATATTTTCTCAATTAAAAATTATAAAATGACAAATATACCATTCTATTTAAATAAAACAAAAAGAAAAAAAAAATTAATTTCAATCACAGTCCAAATTTTTTTTAAAAGCCCAAATAAGTCACAAATAAATTGTTAAAATGATAATTAGCACGTAATGTCCTTACATTTCCCTATTATTACAAAAAATGTCCATACCTTTTATTTTTATTTTTTTTGCATTTTCATCATCAATTAAACATTTAATTGCACAGACCATCATTTCTATCAATTTTAATCCAATTTCTTAGTAAAAAAGTTATGAAATGATGAATATAGTCCTTTTTAAATAAAAAAAAATATTTTTTAATTTCTAATTCTTTAAAAATTTACTTAGGACTCGTTTGCACTTTTTTTTATTTTTAAATAAATTTAATCGGGACTCATTTGCACTTTTTTTTTAAAAAAATATTTCTTTAAAAATATTATAATTGCAATTAATTCTTTAGCTTTTATTTAAATAGGAGGGTATATTTTTCATTTCGTAACTTTTTATTGAGAAATTGGATGAAAATGGATAGATATAATGATTTGTGCAATTAAATGTATAATTAAGGGTGAAAATGCCAAAAACTAAAAGGTATGGACGTTTTTTTTTTTTTTGCAATAATAGGGAAATGTAGGGACATTATGTGCTAATTACCCTTTTAATAATTTATTTGTGACTTATTTGGGTTTTTTAAAAAAAAAATAGGACTGTGATTGCAATTAGTTTTTTTTTCTTTTTGTTTTATTTAAAGAGGTATATTCGTTATTTCATAATTTTTAGTTGAGAAAATAGGTAAAAATGACCTATGAAAGGTTTTAAATAAGGGAGAAAATGTCAAAAAATGCAATGTATAGACGTTTTCCACAATAACAATGAAAAATGAGCATGTTACGTGCTAATTACACTTTTCAAAACTAGTATTGGGTGAAATTTTTTTTCTAACAATTAGTTGAGGAAATTATATAAAACCAGACATTTAAACTTACAAATTCAAAAATCAGCTCTAAACTTTATTTAATAAAAAATCAGGTATTAATTTCACATTTAATATTAATAATGATATTATAAAATTAAATTAATATATATACATATCCTACCACCTACCCCCACCAAATTTCAATCCACAAACCCTAATCATTTTTTCGTCTCCTCTCTCTTCCTTCTCTTCTTTCTCTTTGCCACACACCCTCATCGGAGGCAGCATTGGCTCGGCACTCACTTCATGATGTGGCTCTCCGCCACCTTGACGAATCAAGACACTTGCTCCGAGGGGTTCGAGGATTTAAACGGGTATGTAAAAAAACAAATGAGGGACAGATTGAAGGATTTGTCTGAATTGGTGAGCAATTCTATGGCGATTCATGCCGCTGCAGGTAGCGATGATTTCTCCGACATCCCAATTCAGAACAAACGGCGACGACTAATGAATTTCTATAATGGACACAAATTGTCGGCAAAACACAAACAGTTCCCACAATGGTTATATAGGAGGGATCGAATTCTACATGACATGTCGATGTCGGCGAATCAAGCTGATATTTTCCACAAGCTCAATATTTAACTTAAGTCTTAAGCCCAAGCTATCAAAGGATCTAAACAATAGCAATCCATGTAAGCATAACAAGCATGTTCTTAATCCTGAAAGATATTTTTGCGAAGTCATCAAAATTCGCCATCGTACCTATGAAAATAAATATCCAGACCATATCCATAAAGATCCGACCGGATTTGCTTAGTGACCCAATGTGCGGATCTGACCGAATGTGTTTCGAATTTTTTTGTTGTTCGTTCTTGTTTGTCGAGTCTGATCTTTAATTCTCTAAAATATTCGAGAAAAAATAAAATTGAAAAGTTTATTAAAAAAATACAAAGTTTATGCCTCAATTTTTTTTCAAGTTGAAAAAGAAAAATCAAGATAATGAAGCAGTAAATCCATCTATCTTATTACATAATAAAAATAATGAATTACAATCAACTATCTTGGCCACAACTAATTGTATAGTTTAAGTAAATTCAGATAATCAAATTATCATATAATCAATTATTGCTCGACTAGAACTCACAGTCAAAGTTCAAAAAATGTTAACATGCACTTGAATGATCTAGACTGCTCTGATACCAATTGTTTTAAATTGGTACAAGAATTAGCCACAAAATATTATTTTTTTTTCTTTTAATTCAATCACACATAATCTTTACTAGATGTTCATATGTATGTTATAATCAAGAAAATCGAAATAGAATTTATCTAAATCGATATTCAGTTTCTTAATTGGACCCGAATCACGAACTTCCGACTTTTAATTCAAGAACTCTTCAACTGTGGTATTCTTCAAATTATAGACTACACTCATATGTGTACACCTTTTCAATTAAATCAAAAACTCAATTCTAGACTGGACATGCTAAAAAGTTAAAAGAAAAATAATTTCTTCTAATTTTTTCAAGCAAGAAAATGTCCCAGACGTTTTTCTATGTCCATGATTTCAAACCCTTGGTCTGCATATAAAGACAAAAGAATTCCTATCCAAGTCCAAGTCTAAATGTGATATAATTGATTTAATTGTACATGTAATTCCTGAACTTAATCACAATTATAATTGAGTCCAAAATTTTATAGAGCCACCACATTGACCGACTTGGACATATATTTTCCACACTCCAATAAGTAGATCATGTCTAGTCAACCCTAAAATATCTAATCTAATTATTAATTTTTGTTTGTTCCACTAAATACGAAAAGACTTCACTCTCAAAATATATAAAACCACAAGAAATTTGCTGGTTGTACATTGCATTTTACACGCCACATAATAGAAGGACGTGTCATTTTCAATTTAACCCGCATCCTTATGAATGGTTAACCCAGCTCAAATCTACAAGATTTGTAAAGTAAATTATGTTGCCTTATACTAGATTTTTTTTAATCCATAGTGTTTGTGATTCGATGTGCATATATGCAACTAATTGCTGAGTCTCTTACACGGATTGCATTCGATGAGTAAACTAATTCTTCTTCCTTGGGTGCAATTGATATCACTGCTATGGAAAGTCCTTGGGATAACTTGGACATTGATGCTAAGTTTGTCGCCAAGCAACTTTTCAGCTCAAAATTTTCAAAACTGGTTTCTGTGGACAACATTTTTAGTTTTATTTGTTCTTCATTTCCACGCCCCAAAGAGCATACAATGGGGGTTTTTTTTTTTTTTTTTTGCATCAATGGAATGTAAACTAAACTAATTGGGTAAGTTTCATTTGGTTTTTGTATCCTGGATTCGACACAATGTCCAACAAAAGATGATTGAAGGCTTGAAGCTTGATTTGCAATTTATTAGCCAAATAACAAACTCGTAACGTACACTAAATAACACAGCAATCCCACAATACATAGCTCTTGTCAACAGAAAATTGGGAATAACTAACTACTATGTTGTTGTTGCGAATAGTCACCTTGACGAAAAGTCTAAACTCTTGCTCGTCGCCTAAACGCAGACTAGATTCGAAGAGGCCAGTGATATCTGCAACTGATTCGTTCATTGAAGCATTAGTTGTTGTCGCACTATCCACACTTGATTCACGGCTAGATTCGCCATCTCCAACCCATTCCCAGAAATCGTATTTGCCACCGTAGCATTTGAACAACCTACCTTTGTTCTTAGTCCCCTTCTAAACCTCAAATAACTTTACGAACGAACGTTTACACTAGGGGCATAAGCGTTTCTTTGGGCAATCCGAAAGGAAGTGCCCCTTACACCTACAGCTATGACACAGACCGTGATTCTTTCCAACCATTCTGAGATATGAAACAAAGATAGTAATCTAAATAAATACCGTGCGAAGTACTCACAATGAATTTTCTCAGTATTGGTAAAGTATAGACAAATTTGCAAAGTACAATCATAGACAATTCAGGAAATTCCAAACGGTGAACTTGGATAATGAGGAGCTCCATGTAACAAAATTAAAGAGTTCAGAAACATAATGGAAATTGGGGCTTTTAGAATAACCAAGTTACAGAACATCCACAAGTAGCAAGATCGGTATTTAATGTTTCTTCACTAAAATTTTGGATTAGAAACAACTCTTAATTTTGAGCAACATCTACTGATTTCTCACAATGGGTTCCACAAGCAGACAGACTTATTCGCAACCATTTATCGAAATTGTTCCACAGCGATTTGCTCAAACAAAATCATACAATTTTTCTTGGGACATATTCATACATTTTCTCAAACAAAAATTTACAGGGACGTACAAGATCTTGCTTTATCCATCAAGCCAACCAAATAAATAAATCTTACCCAAACTTCTTTGCACCTTCTGCCTCAGATACGTCGTTGTAGATGGAAAAATTTTCCACTGCAAATGTTGAAATAACATCTCAACGTCGGATTAATCAAAGCCCTCTAAACCAATTTTAAATGCACCCAAGTTACGAAAAAATATAATCTCAAGTTACCAAAACAAAATAATTACCCGATCTTCGATGCAGCTTCCGGCTCAGAAGACGTCGGCCGAGATGGATGTTAGTTTGCAATCGATGGCTTGAAGAGGACAAAATTGGCGAACGGAGTGTGAAATGATTGAGGATTTAGGTTAGCACAATAAATGGGCTGGTTTTCCAAATATAACCCGTTGGTTTGGTTTTTACTTTTTAGTCATTTTGAGTTTAGGTCAGATTTCGAATTCAACAATGCTACATGTACAATGGTGGATGATAATGAAGGATTACCAACACTCACAATAGGAGGGCCCACCTTTTTTTTTTTGAAATTTTTTAATTACACGAGGCCCACACGCATGTGAGAGATTGTCAACCACCATTGTCATCCACTATTGTACAAATAGAATTATCCTTTCGAATTTGAAACCTTCGGCCACATCATCCTGTAATGTACCATGTCAAAGTGACTGTACATGTAGCGCAGTCGAAATCACATACGCCAAAATATATGAAATATTTGGTAGGGCATAAATGATATTTTTGTCCCTCTAATTATTATCACCAACTTAAGCTACATTTTCTTCAACGGTCCTGTGAATTAATCATAGATGTTGAAGTTCAGTTGTTAAATATTGAGTTTAGATTTAACCATTCACCAGAAAATATAAGTAGTCACTCGACCCATTTTTCATGTGACTGTTCTCAACACATTCACATTCTCTACTTCGTTTGTTCTCAAGTTCCTATCTCACCAAAATATTTGACCAATTAAATTGATCTCACCAATTGATAAATTAAATAACTATTAAACTTATTATAAAAAAAAAATACACATTGTGTCAATAGATTTAGCCGAAATTCTCGATGATCAAGTGAAGTTTAAATCTCCATCCGATCATGCTAGAAAATTAAACTCAACAAATGATTCGTCACTCCAGATATACAAGTGTAACTTACGTAAATATGCCTACAATAGTACAAATTTTACTCTTCTAGACATAACACCTAATTCTACCAAGAATCAGTGAATTGAATTTCTTGATTCTCTAAACTGATCTTTAAATTAAATAATGGAGAAGATAAAATTTAATAAGGGAAAAAAATTGAGGGAAAAAGAACTATAGAATGCTATTTCACTTTTTAATGAAAATTTCACATTTTAATTAAAAAGTGGCACAATGCTATTTCACTTTTTAATGAAAATTTCACAAACGATGTAACTTATCTTTTCTTAATAATATCTTTGTTAAGAACAACTTTACCCCACTATATTAATTCTCAATCCTACAAAAAGAAAAAAAGATAGACAATTAAATGAAATTCAAATGAATTAACAACAAATACATGTTTCAAAAGGATTAAATTATCTTCGTTTCCGTGACATTAATTATGGAAGCAATTCAATTAAGTGACAAAAATTTAAAAGGTAATAGAAATTCAAAAATGTGACAAACAATCAAAAAATGAAAAACACCAATAAAAAACTTAGAATAGATTCATGGGAGGTTGATTTTCTTCTACATGTTGTCTCTTTTGTAATTATGTTTCATTTTATTAACTAAATATAGTATGTAAATTTCTTTTAAAAACACATTACCTGTAAGTTGGAATGAAAAACACTCAAAAACATGATAAGCGCCAATCAAAACCTTAGAATTGATAGGGACGGTTAATTTTCTTCTTCATGTTGTTTCTTTATAATTATATAACATAACTTCATTTTAGGAACACAACGCCTACAAGTTGAAAGTGACATAAATTCAAAAAAAATGATAAACACCAATCAAGACCTTAAAATAGATCTAGGGGATAACTGATTTTCTTCTGCATATTATTTCTTTGTAATCATATTTCACTTGTATTAACAAAACATAGGACATAACGTCATTTTAGGAACACGAGCAAATTCTTCTTAATTATTAGACTACACTCGGTGCATTAAATATGGAAACAATTCAATAAAGTGATAAAAAAGTGATCGAAATATTTAACATCAATCTAAATAACATTAACTGATGTCTCATTAAAGCCTTATTAGATTGAGGGGAGTGTTGATATTTTTCTGCATGTTGTCTATTTGTGATTATGCTTCATTTCTATTAATTAGCATAATAATTTTGATTTGGTAATTTTTTTAATTAATTTTTGTTTTCTTTCTCTTGATCTTGCACAATGCTTTCTTGAAGCTAGATGAAAATGGACCATTTTATTAAGATCTCATATTTGAGAAAACAATCTTTAAAGTATACAATCAAGAAAAAAGGGCATGCTCAACCAGATTAATGATACACTTAAAATAGACCTTATTTGGGTACATGTAGAATTATGAAGCAACATTTCAGAGGAATGACTAAATCGCAAGTAGATTGGTATCAGAATAAATGCAACACATGTAATATGGACAAGAGGAAAACATTAATAATACGTAACGCAAATTCTTTAAAGAGAAATGAAACTGCACAGTATTAGCAAATTGTCGAAAGAGAAAGAAACATAAAAATCATTTTGTTCAATAGAATTGTGCATTTGACAGATATACAGAAACTCTTCTTAATTATTAGGCTACACTTGAACATAAAAGACTCTCTAATAATCTTATTTATTTGTTGATTTTGCCAAACTTTATGTATATAGTGAAAAATACTTTTGCATCATTCTCATGAATATGAGTTGCACCATCTCTTTCAAAAAAAAAAAAAAAAAAAAAAGGAAATAAGAAAACACAAGAAAGAAATAATTTCTACATAGGCACTACAAAAGCAGACATCATATTAACCCTATGTGTCAAGGATCGCAACTTTATTTGAACCCCTTGACCCAATCACAGGCACATTGTAAATATTAGTTCAGTTTTATTTGTAATTTCCTTTCCATTGTAATAGTTTATTTCAATTGTAAAATAACTCTGATATTAGTAAATGTTTAGTATGATTTCTCATCATTTAAACGTCTACTCATATCACTTAGGTTTTTGTTCCGTAAGCTATTATAGGGGGGGGGGGGGTATTAATCATTCAAAAATCTTTCAAGCTTACTGGTACGTTCCCCTGCACCAACTATTGTAATTTTCTGCTTTCATTAATTGTAATTTTTTGCTTTCATCAATCAATGGTATTTCTACTTTCAATGTAAGCTTTCTACAAATTATAATCAAATTTTATTTCGTCACGAAACGATTGAGAAAAGGCGAAAGGTAGTCTAGCGGAGTAGCCAAAAGGCTTGTATAGTAATGACTGGAGCTGTTGCAATCATGTCTGATCTGCTAGATGAAATGGAAGCGTTAAGAGCTCAATTACGAGTATTTCAACGTAAGGTTGGCAATATGCAAGCCCCCGTACAAGAGTACATACCTAGGCTAAAAATTTCGGAACCGTATATCTACGGAGGGGCACGAAATGCAAAAAAAGTCGAGAACTTCTTATTTGATATAGACCAATACTTTCTTCCAACTTCGATCGAATACGAAGCAAGAAAGGTTACAACAGCTACCATGTATCTTGGTGGAGATGTAAGACCATGGTGATGAACAATGTATGTTTATATTCAAGTTAACAAGGTCCAAATAAATTCTTGGAATCTCCTCAAGATCGCAGTTTTTTCTAGAAAATGTGGAATGTCAGGCATGACGAGAACTGAAACATACAAGCTCTATCTCCGTATGTGAAAGCCTTTTCAGGACATATGCTGAACATTCGAGATATGTCGAAAAAAGATAACTTGAAACCATCACACTCACAGAACTTCAGAGATAAAAGGTTACTGATTTAAGCGAGGCCATGGGAGCCGTCGAATGTTTAAGTGACTATAACTGGAATTGAGAAAAGATCAACCTTTGGGGAATAGTCAAGTTATTGGAGGTGGAAGCAGACCTTATAGACCCAACTCGAACTCAAAAGGGGGAGATCGTTACTCTTATAATAAGGGAGGAGCCTATCAAGGCACCCCCGTCAGAGTAACTTGTAGGGAAACTATCAAAACAGTCATCAAGGAAACTAAATAGTAGTAGTAGTAGTAGTAGTAGTAGTAGCAATTGGAATAAAGGAAAAGCAACGGAGAGCAGATCTGATGCCACTTCTAAATTGATGTGCTTTTTATGTGAAGGACCACATCGAGTGGTTGAGTTCCTCAGAAATGTGTCAACCAGCAAGTGGTGGAATGAATTCAAAGCAAGATGCCTCATAAGCAACTGTCAGGGTGAGACCGACTCCAAAGAGGATAAGGATATAGTTGGCGCTTTCTCACATCAGTGCAATACACAATCGTACCGAACTATTAAAAAGGATGATGTTCTCTCGAAAGAGCTAAATATGAAAGAATCGAAGGCTCGCATTTGTAGGGCCAAAGGCCTAATTGATGTGAAGATCAATGGTAAGCCAATTAGGGTTATGATAGATACTGGTGCTACCCACAACTACCTCGCAAGTACCAATGTGGGGCCACTCAGACTTGTTCTGGAGAAAGGTAATGGAAAGGTCAAAGCAATCAACTTCGCTGCTCAACCAATAGCTAGAGTAGCGAAATCTATGTTGTTCAAAGTGGGTCCTTTCGAGGGAAGGACAAACTTGTTTGTAGTTAAGATGGATGACTTCAAGTTTATTTTGGGATTGAAATTTTTTTGGGATACTAAGACAGTAGTTTTGCCATATTCCGATTTATTAATGATGATGGGCAGTAAACCGTGAGTCATCACTACACAAGCTGGGAAGATAGACGAGAAAGGTATCTTGACCATGCAATTTGGTAGGGGTTTCAAAAGAAATGAAACCTCATTTTTTTTACACTCTTCGATTAGAGGAAATCGTAGAGGCGATTGACCCTATTCCAAAACCCGTTATAAGGCTTATTAATGAATTTGAGGACATTATGCCGGATGAGTTACTAAAGAAATTGCCACCAAGGGAGGCAATTGATCATGAGATTGAACTTATTCCAAGTGTCAAGCCTCCTGCCAAGGCATCCTACAGTATGTCTCAGCTTAAGCTTGAAGAGTTTCGGAAACAATTGTGAGAAATGTTGGAAAGTGGGATTATCGTGCCTATGAAATCACCATATAGAGCTCCCATGTTGTTTCAGAAAAAAGTTGATGGTTTTCTTAGAATGTGCTGCAACTATCGAGCCTAAAATAAGATCATTGTGAAGAATAGCTATCCTATCCTATTGGTTGCAGATTGCTTCGACCGACTAAGTCGGGCGAGATATTATACAAAGATTGATCTCATATCCGGATTAGTGCAAGTTCAGATCAAAGAGGAAGATGAAGCAAATACTACGGTGGTAACAAGATATAGAGCCTTTGAATTCAAAGTGATGTCTTTTGGCTTAACAAATGCTCCAGCAATGTTTTGTACGACAATGAATTAGGTACTTCACAATTTTTGTGGTGGTGTGCTTTACGACATAGTCATCTATAGTGAAACATTGGAGGAACATGTGCAACATGTGAGGCAAGTTTTCAATCGGCTATGAGAGAATGAACTTTATGCCAAACCGTCTATTAGCTTTTTAGGTCAAATGATGGAACAAGGTAAAATACGCATCGATTTAAAAAAGATTACAACCATCAAAGATTGGCAGTTACCACTAAAGAATGTTCACGATGTTCGTTTATTTCTCGGGTTATGCAATTACTATCAAAGATTTGTGAAAATGTACTCAAAAATTGCTTTGCCACCTACCGAATTAACAAAGAAAGATAAGGATTGGGACTGATCATCCCAATGCAAAAATGCTTTTGAAAAGCTGAAGAAGTCTATGTACACGAACTCTGTGTTAGCTTTACTGGATATGACTAAACTATTCGAAATGCATACCGATGCTTTAGATTTTGCACTTGGTCCTTATGCAATTCTTTCGTTAGATTTTGAACCAAGCAGAATGTCGTTACTCGGTGTACGAAAATGAGTTGTTAGCGGTAGTCCATTGCCTTAGAGGATGACGTCACTATTTACTTGGGTCTCCATTTAATGTGAAGCTGGATAACACTGCGGTTAGTCACTTCGTGTCCCAACCGAAACTATCAAGCAAACATGTTTGTTGGCAAAACTTCTTTCAAAGCTCAATTTTATGCTAGAATCCTGTCGGATCTAGCAATCATGTTGCCAATTCTTTCAAAGCTCAATTTTATGCTAGACTTATCTACCATTTGCTTTATGGCTATTCTTTCAAGGATTATGGTTACAATAAATATAAGGGACCAAATTTGGGCACTTTTGGATAAGGACCCAAATATTTAATATTTGGTCGATCTCATCAAGTAGGGCAAAACTCGTTAGTTCTGGGTCGATGGGGGCCTAGTGAAGAGAGATCACGTATATGCTCCTAAGGGCGGAGATTTAAGAAAGTGACTAATTACGGAACCGATCCGATTTGGGCAGGGCATCCTGGAGAGGAACGCACTTTTGCACTACTATAGCCTGTGTACTACTAACTTCAAATGTGGGACGACATTGCAACTTATGTGAAAACATGTCTTATTTGTCGGCAAGATAAGATGGACCATCAGAAAAAGGCAAGCTTGTAAGAGCCCCTTTCCGTCCCAACCCCATTCGAGAGTGTATATTGGATTACATTGTTAGATTGCCAAAAGTTGGAGATTTTGGCACTATCAACGTCGTGGTAGACTGTTTATCAAAATACGCAACTTTCATCGCAGCGCTCAAGTATGTATCAGCCGAAGAGACGGCTCAACTATTCTTCAAACATATTGTCAAATATTGGGGACTGCTTAAAGACATCGTCAGTGATCAGGATCCTCGATTTATTGATATATTTTGGACTGAGTTGTTCAAACTTCTTGGTTTAAATTTTAGCATGAATTCTAGTTTTCACCCACAATCCGAAGGACAGATGGAGCGCTTCAATTCTATGCTGGAAGAATATATTCGACACTTTATCTCTACTTCGTAGAAAAATTGGGTGAAACTTTTGGATGCAACTCAGATTTGCTTCAATGCCCAAAATAAGTCTTCCACCAATAAGAGTCCTTTTGAGATTGTGATTGGCCAGAAATCGTTACTCCCTCATACTGTGGATATCGATCAAAGTACAAACTCTCCTCAAGCGAAAAACTTCTTTCAAGAGTGGAAATGAAATATTGAAATTGCTCGGAGTTATCTTAAAAAATCTAAAAAAGGTATAAAAAGTCTGGAGATTTAAAGTGTTGTTTATTTGAATTTAATGTTGGAGATCTGGTAATGGTCAAACTTCCCGACATAAATTGTTATAAACCGACAAGAGGGAAAGACTCAAGATTGGTTCCAAAATATAGAGTTGAAAGAGTCGCATATAGAGTTGCACTCACTTCATGTTGCAAAATTCACAAGGTCCTTCATGTTAGTATACTCAAGCCATACTTTGTAGATAAGGAGGACGTATCCAGAAATGAGCTAAAGCGACCTGTGTTTGAATTGAGAAAAGTCGGAAAGAAGGTTGCTGAAACTATACTAGGCCATCGAACTACTCGAGCTTCTAGGAAATATCATCAAGAATACTTGGTCAAATGGAGTGGATGCAGCAGCGAGGATGCTGAGGAGAATACTTGGGAAAGAAAAAAAGATCTTGGAGCCTTCAAACCATTAATTGAAGTATGATGCATCTATGGCACCGATGATGTCACCAAAACAAATGGGGGAGAATGTCAAGAACCGCAGCTTTACTTAACCCTTGACCCAATCGTAGTTGCAGTTTGCCCAACTTCGATCGCACATTATAAATATTAGTTCAGTTTAAGTTATAATTTCCTTTCCATTGTAATAGTTTTTTTCAATTGTAAAATAGTTTATATATTGGTAAACGTTTACTATGATTCCTCGTCATTTAAATGTCTACCCATATCACTTAGGTTTTTGTTCCGCAAGCTATTATATGAGGTCATTCAAAAATCTTTCAAGCTTATTGGTGTTTACCTCCTGCATCAGTCATTGTAATTTTCACTTTCATCAATCAATGATTAATTTACTTTTTCAATGCAAGCTTTTTACAAATTGTAATCAAATTTTCTTATGTCCCGAAACGATCAAGAAAAGACAAAAGGTAGTCTAGTGTAGCAGACTACTACCGTACGGTGTCCCTTTTTGTGCCAAAAAGAAAGGTATCCAGTGAAACTATGGCGTTAGATTACTCAAAGAATCATAGCAACATTTCACCACATGAAGAAAGTCAACTCTATATTAAGACTCTCTTTCTAATGAGTAATGACATTGCAATATTTATCTTCACATACAACACTATAGTGCAGCAAACAGTACGTAAAGAAGGTCTTGTAATTAACTTTGGATGGCATGACTGAAGAAACAAAGAAAGATCATTTAATGGAATCTTCATAGCATTTCATTAACGGAAATCTACATAGCATTTTACACAAAAACAAAACACAACTTGATTTTGGAAAATAAGCACACACACAAAAAATAAGCATTTCATAAAAAAAAATCGAATAAAAGCCATAAAAAGTTTATAACAATGAAAATATTGATTAACCTAAGGTTTATAAATTTGTGAAGATTTTTATTTTCTTCTTCTATGAAGTTCCTTCAACAAAACTTGATTTCATATTCATTCCCTTCAATTCGCTTTCTTCAGCTATGGTTTGAGTATCTAATTAGTTGTGTCCCATGGGTGGAGCCTTTAATCGGTGGGTGAATCACCTTCTAATTCACATGGTGAAGCTTCTTCTTCTTCTTATTCGCTTGGTTACGATTTTTACTTTCATACAAATAAAGGGCTCTTTGAACAATTTGGATGGTTTCGGATATCCTTCTTTTTGTGGGTGAAACAGCTTCTTCGTGTAGATTAAAGGGGCTTCTTTGCATAGTGGGTGGTTAGGATTTCTCTGTTAAAATGATGGACTTATGGTCTCTACTCTTCTCTGTAATCCCTATGCAATCAGTGTGGTGGTTTTGGGATTTTGTTAAACGTATTAATTCTGGTTTTAGTGGTTTAATTTTTTAGTATATTGATCTAAAAACCCGACAACTCAACGAGTTGATGCACCTTTGATAGGTCGAGGTTTTTTTCTGCAGTAGCTTGGAAGGTTTTTGACTTTGAGTTCTCCTCCCGTCTTGTACTTCTTGAATATCGAAACGATAATAATGCCAAATTTATATAACCACATATAAATAAATAAAAAAATAACTTCATCTTCTTTATATTTATCTATCTTTAGTTTACAATTGGAGAATGAACACAATCATTTCATTCAATTACACTAAAATAATGAAAGATATTCATTACATGAACCCAACAAAATTGCAAAAGTGGTAGGGATGAATTTGAACCAATACAAAATTAATGCGCTAATTTGGAGAATCAAAGAGATGGGTTGAATATCTATATCAATTTGGTTGTGTAACTTTTTTTTTTTTTAAAACATATATTTAGAAACCAACAATAAAAATCGTTTTAAATGAAACACTCATTTGCGAACGAAAAGCAAAATACCGGTTAAACAATTAACATAAAATATGTTCAGGAAAAAAAATTGACTTGATTTTTCACTCTACACTGAATAATGTATGTGTTTGTTGTACAAAATAATTTTGTTATATATATTTCACATACTTTTACGTAGGCATGTTCACTATTTTTCAACTACAAGGAGCTAATAAGATAGTTTGAAAAGCTTTGTTGTTAAAATCAGATCCATTAATTTTTTTGGTTGTTAACTTGAGAAATTCTCACATTTATCTGGACCAATATCTGTGATTCGATGGTGAATATCATCATTTCAGAGCCAGGTTGTTCAAAGAAATTCTAGCAGGTGCATCTTACTATAATACTGTGTTAAGTCGTAAAAAGTTGGTCAGCCCTGGAATTGCCCCTTGAAATAGCATTGGTCGACCGTTGATAAGTGGTCCAGTTGGTGGGTTGGGTGGTGCCATCAGCCCATTTATATTCTATTGTAAGTATTATTTTGTTCAAGATGTCTTTTACTAGAAGTTGGTTTAGCATGTCAAATAGTTCTAGGACTTGTAGTTTAAATAGAAATTTTCAAATAGAACAAAGACTTCATAATTGGACTATTCCCAAGGTAGAAAAGAAAACTGTCTATGAAATAGGAAGATTTGATTTTCATCAAAATTATACTATTGATCTAAATGTTGGAGCTATATTAAATTCTCTTACTCTCCAAATAGAAAAAAACACCTCAATTTTGATGAACGTTCAAAATCATTTGTTGTGTTATCGCATATACTACAAAGTCTTTACCTCAATATTGGAGCATTGAGATCTTCTCCAAATGAAGAAACTCTTCTTATGGAAGTCAATACTCTATTCCGAAAAGAATTCCTTGGAATAGACTTTCAAGATCTTTAGTAGGGGATTTTGAATACGTGTTGAACGTTCGTGAAACCAAAAGATACTCCTCAAACGGAAACGTTAAGATGATATTTGATGATATTCCTTCTAATTCAAGGCACTCTACTTCTTTCAGAACTAATCATACCTCTGAAAGATTTCATCAACCCTCAACAAAATCAACTTCTTCGGAAAACCATATATTCCAAAAACTCAATATGAAGATGATTCCGATTCAGAGCGAGCAATTCAGAAAGACTTCTAGTCTCCTACTCTTTTGGATATGCAACCTCCATCTGAAAGATTAAGAAAACAATTAAATGTTATTTCTTCTTCCATAGATAGAAGAAGAGAGTTTAAAACAAATAAAACACCTCAAGCTTTTTGGAAAACTAAAACTAAAATCTATTAATATAACTCATTCTAACAGAAAAAATTGGAAAACTACAATTGGAGAATCCTTTCAATCGGAGCATATCCTCCAATGGAAGAAATGAGGTAATTGTTTCTGCCCTCAAACAAGTTATTGATAGACCAGAAAATTCTGGTTATACTGTTAAAGATATTAAAAGTTTTCAACCTCAAAATAATTATACAAATATTTTGTTTCATTCAATGACAAATCATTTTTAAAACCAATAGAAGAAACAATCTTAAAACCAGGTTTAGGAATCTCTAGAAAATCAAGTGTTATTAAAGAATTGTCAAAACAACTAACAAAATCAACTATACCAAATAATGTCAATGTAGTTGACTCAATTGAAGAACTTGAAAGTCAATTTTTAGACGAAAAAGAATGTTCTCAAATTAATAAATTAAGAGGTCAAAATTCAAAAATACCATTTTTTTTTTTACCCAAGACCCTCCATTGCTGATATGAGGGAAAAGGGAAATCACAAACTTCTTATAATGGAGATGAGACAATAGAATGGAATATCTATGGAATGACTAAATATTAGATTATTCAAGTTATTGAAAATCTAGCTCTGTGCAATTAAAAGGATGGTGGACTAATTACCTCACTAACAACGAATGTGAAGAAGTAACTAACTCCAATAAATTCAAATGGACAAAATGACTGCATGCTAACATTTCCGTTTGCTGCTATTAAGCATTTTATTGGAAGCCCTATTTCATTGCGAGAAAGGTCATTCAAAATTTTAATGAATTTAACATGTTCAAAACTTCACAATTCTCGATGGTAGATATCTTCCTCATTGTAGCAGAATAAGGGAAGATTGTTTTCAATTGTTTCGGAAAGAAATATTTATTTATGGACTTCCAAAACTTTTTGCTAAAAGAGTAAGAACTGCAATAAAAAATCAAAATAAAAATACAATTTCATATGCTTATCTAACTTATGGTGAAATTATAAGTTACATCAATAAAGAAGGGTTAGCATTATGCAATGATATGAAACTCAAAAGTGAAAGATTTGAAAGTCGATGACAACTCAGATCATTTTGTGAGCAATATGGTTTTGAAAGGTCGTTGCTCCTTCTTCAAAACATAAAAAACAAAATAAACCCTATCCAAAACATTTCAAAAAATAGGATTTTATATAAGGGAAGAAAGATATCAAAAAACCTCAAAAAATAAAATTCTTTGAAAGTAAATTTAAAAAATCTAACATGTTACTTGTTGGAAATGCAAACAATTGGGTCATTATTCTATCAAGTGTCCTATGAAAGGAAAAAAATAAACAATCTCCAAATAAATGAAGACATAAAGAATGAACTTTTAAATATGATCAATTCTAGTTCTGAAGAAAATTCAGAGTCTAATTATGAACAAATTTATCAAAATCTTGAAGACAGTTTTGATTTTTCAAACTCTAGTACATTACAAGGACATTTGTGGATGTAATGGTGACGTAAATGTTACTTCCAAAACAAGTCGATTAATGCCCTTACTAAAGAAGTAATTGAAAAAATAGAAGATCTTCAATTAAAAAGAAAATTCAATCTAGGGCTGACACCGAACCGACCCAAAATTCTCGGTTATTTAATAAATGGAACATTCGGGTCCAAATAGTTCCGTCTCATAATTAAATTTTTTAACATTTACAACAACAGTAGATAAATACAACTAATGACATTTTCATTCGTAACTTTTAGGAATGGAGATTAGGTTTTAATATTATCGAATGAATTGAGTTTATACAGGAGTGAGCGGTCTATTGCTTACGAAATGAAATTGGAATCGAAAGGGGAAGGGGAAGAGGAAGGATAAGGCCCAAATGTTGGGCAGCCAAAAAACTAATTTGGCTGGTTTGTTTATTATTTGCTAATTTGTTTAAAAAATTAAAATAATTTAATTAATTCAATACAAAAAATTAAAAAAAATATTTAGGTTCGGTTCTTGGTCAAGAACCGAGAACCAACTTAACCCATCGATTCTCAATTCGGATACCCGTTCGGGTATTTAACTTATGAAAAACCGTTCGATTCAGGTTCGGGTCCGATTCGGTCCGAGAGTTTTGTCCAGCCCTAATTCAATCAGTTATCAAAGCTACCAGAACAACCAAGAGAACAATTTAGTTTGTTTCCACTAATGAATAGATTCAAACAGCAATCTACATCCAAAGTTACTAGTTCTAATCTAAGATCAGAAATTGATGAGATGAAAAATCAATTATCTAAGCTTGAACATCAGATAAAAGATGTAAAAATGGAAGTTGTCATTTTAAAGACAAAGTCTTTAGAAAATGATATTCCAAAGAAGAAGAAGAAAAAAAAAATCAATCAGAGGAAGAAAAATTCAATGTAATAAATAGAAATCAACTTGAAGAATGGTATTTTCAAATGACGATTATTGTAAAGTAATTTGACAAACCACTTAGCGACTACATGGTGTGCTAGTGGAAAGAAATTAGATATTCAATATAATTTTTCAAAGGCTCATGTCTGTAATTCAAATGTTTGTTTCAAAAATATTTTCTATTTGGTAAAAGATTTAGATCAATAAGTAATTCTTAGTACACCTTTTATTATTCAAATTTATCCTTTCAAGTTAATGCAGGAGGGTTAAGGACTGTAATTCTTGGTAAAGAAGTTATCTTTCAATTTACTAATCCTCCTTCATACAAAGATGTGAATGCTCTAAACCAAGCTTCAATTTCAAAGATAATTAAGTAATTAATGATAAAAAAAAAAAACTACATATCAAGTTTCTCAAATTAGAAATTAAATATAAATGAATTGCAGAACAAATTCAAGAACTTAAAAATCAAGAAAAAAAAAATAAAACAAATTGAATCAGAAATATGTTCCACTGTCCCAAATGTTTTTTTGGAATAGAAAGAAACATATTGTCTCTTTATTGGAAAAAATAAAATCAAATGTTTTTAGGGAATAGAAAGAAACATATCTAATTCGTTCCTTCAACGGATTCGATATACATCCTTAAAAGAAAGATCTATTAAATAAGTCTTTAAGGCAGTAATATTTTGAAAATTTGATATGAAATTTGGGTTTTGGCATATCCTGATTGCCGAACAAAATAAATACAAAACTGCATGAAATGTTCCATTTGGACAATAAGAATGGAATGTTATGTCAGATGGATTAAAAAAACGTTCATTCTGAGTTTCCAGAGATTATGAATGCCATTTTTTAATCAATATTAAAACTTCTCAATTGTTTATATTGATGATATTCTAATATACTTAGAAAGTCTAGAACAACATTTCATACTTTTATATTTTTTTAAGATAATTAAGTCAAATGGGCTAGTAGTTTCTGCTATGAAAATAATTTTGTGTCAAGCTAAAATTAAATTTTTAAGACGAGATTTAACAAAGAACGATTACTCCAAATCAAATAAGTCTAGAATTTTCAAGTAAACTATTGGATGAGATATTAGATAAAAACAAGTCTTCAATGATTCTTAAGGTGTGTCATTACGTTACCGATTTTGTTAAAGATATACGATAAGTTTGTGAACCCAATGATCAAAGACTTCCCAAAATGGACCAAAACGTAGTCTCACAATAGCAGTCAAGTCCATTAAGGAAGCAGTAAAACCTTCCATGTCTCAATATTGTTAACCTAGAAGCCTATCCCATAGTTGAGAGTGATGCATCAGAAATAGGTTGGGGGGGGGGGGGAGGGGGGGGGGTTCTTAAACAAAACATTCAAGATCAAGAACAATTTGTTTAATACCATTTTGGAATATGGATTGGTGCACAAAAGAACTATTCTAGTGTTGAAAAAGAAATTTTACCAATAGTGCTATGCATTACCGAATTTCAAGATGGCAAGCTATTTTGTCTTGTTTTGATTTTGTAATTCAATTTTTATCTGGAAAATCTAACGTTTTAGAAAATCTTCTTATAAGAGAATTCTTACAAGATGAAGTTCAAGGGAAAGTCAAGAAGAAAAAAAATAGAGTGAAAAATGAGTACCAAAGAAAAAAACAACAAGATTTCTATAGATAAATTTCTATTACAAAGTGTTGATGCACAACTTCAATATCTTCACAAAAAACTACTCAAGCATCAAAACCACAAAAATCTTCAAGAGATCAAGCATCTTCAAACCAATACCAAACATCAAACACCTTTCAAATATTAGGAAATATTCCTAAACCAAGAAATCCTTTTCAAAATCAACAAAAACCTCCCTTCAAACCAGTCAAGCCTTTTGATTATGTCCTCCAAAATCTCCTCAAGCTCCTTAGCCAACAAACTTCAAAAAAGTTGATGAAACGTGAACGAGGAAATTACCCGTTTGAAATACATTACAACAATCTCCTTCAAAATTTCAATACCTACCAAAGATGTAGGACTTCCCATTGGTCTATAAAAATCTTGGTCAACTAAATACGCATTTCTGAATGAGTTTGTTTACTAACATTGAAATTAAAGTGATTATCATATTCAAAGCATCAAATGATAAATTAATCTGTAGTCATCAAAAGAACTTAAAAGACAAATATTAAAAAAAATTAAAATCAAGAGTTTAAGAGCCAAATGTCAATGAAAGATCAAGACGAGAGCCTAAGAGCTAACCTTTGAAACAAGATCAAAGACTAGATGATATTATGCGCCAACAATTATCAAGATTTTGATGATTGTTGGAGGGAGAGTAGAGCCAAGTTCAAGATTTCAAAGAGTTGATAAATCTGATCATTTACATGTTCGAGGAATGAAGTCCATAATATTAAAGAAAACAAGCCAATGGTCAAATAACATGTTGGAGACGAAAGCTGGAACGGATTGGAAATCACTCGAATTTTCAGTCTCAATTTGAGACCCACTTTTGGCATAGAATACGTTCGAATTTGAAGATTTGTATTTCTAGAAGATTTGTAGCTCTTGAAGTAAGATTTCCAACACATTTTGAATCGCCTCAATTGGATATCGGGAGTGGACGAGATGACCAAAATACTGAAAGCTGTTCGGATCCAGAAAAAACTGTTTTAACGCGAATTTCCTTATTTTGTTATAATTTTAGTTTATGTAAGATTTTTGTAATCTTTAAAGTTACCATTTCGTTTTTCCATATTTTTCTAGGTTTAGTATAAATAGGAAACTTTATTTTATTGTAATTTTTTTTTTTTTTTACATAATGAAATATGAAGATTTTCTCTCGTCTTGCTCTTCAGAACATTCGAACTTATCAAATATATTATTATATTTGTGGCGTTCAACCCTAGAACTTATCAAAGGATTAGGCACCTTTTGTGGCGTTCACAAATCGAGTTTCGTTGATTTTGTAATCAAGATGTCATTCAAACTTCTTTTTTTGTTGTTTGGTTCAATAATTTGCGGGTCGAGAATCTACCGTCTACAACCTGAATTTTAGGCTTTCCTGGCATTTTCAATTAATTCTACGATTTTCACGCTGATCCCGTACCCGAGTTCACGTCATTTGGTATCAGAGCCCGGGTACGGAATCAGCGTGGAAATCGCGGAATTAATTGAAAACGCCAAGAAAGCCCAAAATTCAGGTTGTAGACGGTAGAATTTCGACCCACAAATTATTGAACCAAACAACAATAAAAAACGAAGTTTGAATGACCTCTTGATTACAAAACCAACGAACCTCGATTTGTGAACGCCACAAAATGTGTCTAATCCTTTGATAAGTTTTAGGGTTGAATGCAACAAATATAATAATATATTTGATAAGTTCGAATATTCATGAAAACAAGAAGAAAGAAAATCTTCATATTTCATTATGTCAAAAAAAGTTCTTTTTACAATGAAATAAAATTTCCTATTTATATTAAACCTAGAAAAATATGAAAAAACGAAAATATCACTTTAAATATTACTAGAATCTTACCTAAACTAAAATTATAACAAAATAAGAAAATTCGCGTCAAAACAATTTTTTCTGGATCCGGACAGCTTTCAGTATTTTAGTCATATCTTCCACTCCTGATATTCGATTGAGCTAATTCAAAATGTGTAGGAACGCTTACTTCAATGGATACAAATCCTATAGAAATACAAATCTTCAAATTCGAACGTATTCTATGCCACAATTGGGTCTCAAACTGAGACTTAAAATTCGAGTGCTTTACAACCCGTTCCAGCTTCCATCCCCAACATATTACTTGACACCATTGGCTTGTTTTCTTCAATATTATGGACTCCGTTGCTCGAACATGTAAATGACCAGATTTATCAACTCTTTGAAGTCTCGAACTTGGCTCTACTCTCCCTCCAACAATAATCAAAATCTTGATAATTGTTGGCGCATCCCGGATCATATCACTAGATTTTTAGTTCAAATGTAAAGTCTTTGATCTTTAGCAATGAATGATAAAAGTTCAAAAACTACTTTGTGCACTAAAAGCTATTTTGATTATTACTTGCATAAAATGTTTTCATCAAAAGTAAAATTGATTTTCAAAATGATGTTTGAAATACATTACAACAATCTCCTTCAAAATTTCAATACCTACCAAAGATGTAGGACTTCCAATGATTGGTCTATAAAAATCTTGGTCAACTAAATACGCATTTCTGAATGAGTTTGTTTACTAACAATTGAATTTAAAGTGATTATAATCTTCAAAGCAACCAATGATAAATTGATCTATAGTCATCAAAAGAACTTAAAAGACAAATATTAAAAAAAATTAAGATCGAGAGTTTAAGAGCCAAATGCCAATGAAAGATTAAGACGAGAGCCTAAGAACCAAACTTTGAAACAAGATCCTAGATTTTTAGTTCAAATGAAAGGAATCTTTAGCAATGAATGATAAAAGTTCAAAAATTACTCTGTGCACTAAAAGCTATTTTGATTATTACTTGCATAAAATGTTTTCATCAAAAGTAAAATTGATTTTCAAAATGATGTTTGAATTTAGGGGGTTTGAGCCACATATTCTGGAATAGTAGATTGATGTAGAACGTGTGGATGAAAAAGAAGGAAAATTTATTGAGGTGATGGAAAATATTATTATATTGAAGAATGTGTGGTTGAAAATACGTAGAAGAATGAAAATGAAAATTTTAATGTGACTCAAACAGGGGGTACATCATATTTGTAATATATCATTTACCTTGAAAACTAGTTAAAAACACCTTCCAAAAGTTCACATTTGTCAAAATATTCATAGATCAGACGGAGTCAAAAAGAGAAAATCAATTGAAACGGTTGGACGTATGGATGCTCGTCCAGTTGGTCATTCGGATTTCCATAAAAGTTTGCAAAATCTTTCTCTATAAATTCATGAAAGGCATCCATCCCAATAACGGTCGAATTTTTTATCGTTAAAATATGCATACCTACTATTTTGATCATCTGATCGAAAGGAAGACGTCCTATTTGTTGTCCGATTCAACATAGTGTTTTGCATTTTGAGCTCTATGAATACCCTCACTCTTGCCATCGTTTAAATAAAATTTCAAGAGCATTAAGTGAAATATATTTTAAGAGAATTTTTGGAGCTTACATTGTATTCATTTCATTTATTTCTTCATATAAAAAACTTTGATTGTTAAAATCAAACGTTAAAATCAAACTTCCTAAATTACAATCTTCATCAACGTTTTTCATTTCTCTTTTTGTACTTAACTTATTTTCTATATTCATAAAAGAGAGACATATTTTATAAAGACTATGTTTGAACTTACATTGCATCTAATTACTCTAATTATTTATATCAAAACTTTGATTGATTGATTCAAATTTGAAAAATCATTTATCAAAGTTTCTTATCTCTCTCTTGGTACTTAATTTATTGTTACCACTCATTAAAATAGAGAAATATTTTGAGAAGATTTTTTAATTTAAATTGCATTTAATTCTTCTCCTTCATATTTTTATTGAAAAAACTTAATTGATTGAATCTAATTTTTAATTATCACATTCATCAAAGCTTTCAACTAACACTTGAGCTATTGTTTGTTGCTATTTATTGAAATGTTAGCCTCTCTTCGTTTGTATCATTTATCAAGACTCTGAGTTTCATTGTAAAAACATTGTGTTATACTTGTGGGTCAGTCATATTGAGATCCCCGTAAAACTCAATAGCGTGGGTCATATTGAGGTGAGTAAAGTTTAACATTGTATAGGGATCGATGCTCCTTATTTGTATGTCACCAGGACGTTGTAAAGGGGTTGCACAATAAGGCAATCCATATATTGAAAAGACTTTGCTCGTACCAGAGAGTTTGGTAACAAAAGACGTAGATCATTGGCTTTGGACCGAACCTTCACAATTATACCGTTTGTATTATTTCTTCCCTTTTATTTATCACTTTCATATTTGCTCTTATTATTTGAATTGATCTATTTAGACTTGCTTAAATTTAGATTAATTAAAAACCAATTTACATCCCTATTTATTAGTTATTTTTGGGCTATCAGAATGCATTTCAAATATCATTCCACAAGAATTACTACATGCCTAATGATATCAAGAAAACAAGGGATTATTATGATGAATTTACTCTCAAATACACTCATCTAGTTGGGATATCTCATAATCCAAGTCCTACAAAAATCAAAATTTCAAAATTAAAAATTTTCAAAAGTGCTTTCTAATGAAAAATTTGGACAAAATTCATGGGAATTCAAAAGGTTTAATGTTTTAGATAAAATTTCTCCTTCAAAATTTAATTATTTTGACTATCAATGTGAATGGTGGTTCACATTGTTTTGTACATTAGACCGGTATCCACTCCTAGTTTAAAATGTTCGATTATAAGTGTCGCTCATTTTTCCCAAAATGGTTTCAAAATTGGTTCCAAATTTTTGGAATTGAGGAAGAGATCCTTCTCAATCTCGTTTCTCAAGGTTTCAAACATCTCCAAAAGAATGGAACTAATTTCTTCAAGGATAAGAATATCAAATTTTCCGATTTTCAAGAATTTTTAAATCATCTTGAATTATGCGTTGGGATTTTTATGTTAAAACCGACACAAAAACCAATTTCCCTCAAAAGCATATTGTTATGTACTACCACCTATACTCACAACATATTAGTATTCAAATATTTTATTACATAATATTTTAATCATGTTTTATTATCTTTATTTTTATTCTCTATTCCTACATATTTTTTTCTTCATTATTATTATTATTATTATTATTATTATATGTATATTCGTATTTTTTAATTATATAAGTACTTACCATTTTTTATTACTTTATATCTTCTTCTATTTTTTCATTCTTTCAATTTCAAGAAAAAACAAAAAGAGTTTTAGGATTTTCTCCCTTTTTTTTAAAAAAAAAAAAAAAAGAAAAACCCCCCTAAAACTTCACTTGCGAGAGATGAGTCCAGACGAAGGAAATTAGCTAAGCTCTTTTTTTGGGTTCTTTTAATTTGCAAAGTGTTGGTAGATTTGATTTTTTTTAATGATTGAATCCTTACATAATACAAAGGGATGGCCAGGCTAGGTTCCAATCCCAAGTCATAACATAAAAATTGAAAGTTAACAAAGTAGATATGTTATTTATGGACTGCTTTGGAATTCCTGCAGCTTATTTTTTGACTTTGCTATTTTCACCTTTCAGTAACTGTTAGCTATTGAGTGATTTGAGTCACATACCATGGCTCCTAAATATGCACCTGGAGCTCAAAAAAAGAAGAGAGAAAGAGTAGGGCATTAATTTGAAGCCAGAAAGGAGATATGGATAAGTATTTTAATAAAAAGAATAGAGAATGAAGGAACACCAGGAAATTTAGTGACTAGGGAACAACAGAATCAGAATGATAATGTGGATGGACAGAAAGAGAATGAGGAAATGATTGAACCTGCCAATGTGGATGAATAAATGCAGAATGATAAAAATAATGTTCAACATAAAGATTTAAATCAAGAGAATTGCTTTTCTTTGAATTTTGAAGATCCTGGAAATTGGAAGGGCGTTCACAGTGATCAAAAGACAAGGGACTTTTTAGTTGAAATGGGTCCTAAAAGAGTTAATGATATCTTGTTTCCCAAAGATAATCAAGGTAGACATTTTGAATCATATAAGCAACTACTTGCAAATGGGCAAACAACTGATATAAGTGTATTCGATTTCTTTAGATAAGATCTTTTGTTTTTGTTGTAAGACTTGCAAATGGGCAGATAACTAATAGAAGATGGTTAGTGTATACGATTTCTTTAGATAAGATCTTTTGTTTTTGCTGTAAGTTGTTTAAGACAGAAAAAAATGATGAAAAATATTGGTCAATTGGGTAATGGCGGATACAAAGATTGGCATAATGTGCATCGACGCCTTACAAATCATGAAGTGGCTAGCTGCATGACTAGTTGGATGGAATTGGAAAATAGGCTTCAAAACAAAACATATAATTGATGAAAGCATACAATTGGCCATCAACAAAGAAAGAGAACATTGGAAACAAGTGTTAACGAGGATAATTTCTATTGTGAAAAGCCTCGTTGAAAATACAAGCATTTCGAGAATGTGAGCAACTTTATGTTGAGAACAATTGAATTTTTTTTTCAAATGATAGAAATGGTTGCTGAGTTTGATCCAATAATGAAAGAACATATTCGACATGCTCAAGCAAGTGAGATTCAGTGTACATGTCCTAATATTTAAAATGAATTGATACAAACTTTGGCAGGCGAGGTGAGAAGTGCAATCGTCAAAAAAGTTTAACATGGAAAATGTTTTTCTATCATACTTGATTGTACTCTAGATGCGAGTCATGATGAGCAAATGTCTCTGGTAATATGATGCGTGGACGATTCATTAGGACTTCGACTTTTCACTGAGATTAAAAATGTGTTAACGAATCTTGAGCTTGAAATAAATCATAGAGCTTTCTATATACTCCATGTGGTTGTCATAGCCTTAATCTAGCATTATGTGATATGAAAAATTGTTGTTCTAAAGCTATGTCCTTCTTTGGACTATACAACACATCTACATAGTGTTCTCTTCTTATCCCAAACGATGGAAAATTTTTAAAGATAAGGTTGAAGGTCTGACACTTAAGCTATTGTCAAAAACACACTGGAAAATTCATGTGGAAAGTGTAAGTCTATAAAAGAGCAATGTTTACGAATAAGAAATGCTTTACTTGACTTGACAAACATTGTTGAAGATCCTAAAACGAATAGTGAAGCTCCCTTAGCAACATATGAACTTGAGAATCTTGAGTTCTTGCTTGGCATGGTCATTTGGTATAGTTGCACTTATTTTGTTTCTAAAAAATTATAGAGAATCTGGATTTGCTAGTGTCATGGATGAAGCTAAACAAATGATAAGTAAAATGGGAATTGAAGCTGTTTTTTTGAGAGAAACGCAGCATTCGAAGAAAGATGCATTTCGGTGAAAGTGGCAGTGAACACAGTCAGTTGAAAATTTTTCAGAGTTGATTATTTTCTCTTTATAATTGATCGAGCTCGATCTTCACTTCAAACTCGCTTTGAACAATTTAAACATTATGAAGAGACATTTGGATTTTTGTTTAATTTGGAGAGATTAAAGAGTATGCATGTTGACAGTTTGTTGAAATCTTGTTAGAATCTTGAAAAGTATTGGTGATGACTTATGTATTATTTACATAGAAAAACAAAAAGAGCTATTGATGTACTAAATTACTTGAAGAAAATGAATGGTTGTTTTCCAAATGAACATTGCTTACAAGATTTTGCTCACTATACCAATTATAATTGCATCAGCAGAAAGATGTTTCTTCATGTTGAAATTGATCAAGACTTATCTCCTATCAACTATGTCACAACAAAGACTGAATGTACCCACCATGTTATCCATTGAAAAAGAAATGGTTGATATTTTTGCCTTAAAAACTACAAGACGAGTTATATTTAAGTGATCGTTTAGAACATTTTCGTATTGTTATTTGATTGCAACATAAATATTTCGAATATTTTATTTTTATTTGTTGCTTTATTGTTGAATTTAAGTTAACACATTTAGTTCCGTAAGAATAAATGAAAAAAATGGATTGTCTATTATGATGACTTAGAAGCCCAAATTCTGAGGTTCATCTCAGGCCCCGTGAAACATAGGTGCGGCCCTGAGTGATGCCACCACCTCCATTGCTGTTGTACCATATGGAACGGCTGCACGATGTGATTCTCCACCATTTTTAAACAAAAAATGAAGTTCGCACTGAATGGAAAGGTTGAACGATGTGGATTACCACCATTGTTAACCAAAACTTTTGAACTCGTAAAATTCTTCAACTTCGACCATTTTTTTTCTTACAACTGTTCTTCCAACATATTTGAAAGAAAATAATTTCACAGTTTTTGTGACCTAATTAAATACCTTTTAAAGTACTTTTTTTTAAATAAAATAGATTTTTGTCATTTTTTCAAGTTTACTGTGTTGTAATGCCTTTATGTAAGTTATGACATTGAAATGAGTTTTTTGCTTGTCTCCCCTTTTCTCCAACTATTAAGTGTGGAGAATGTTGGTTTATTTTATATTTGAAGAAATCTAGATAGATCCATTTTGTGGTTGAGATTAGCAAGGGAAAGTAAAATATGAACTTGACTAGAAAATTGGTCTTATCAAGGTCAAGGCACTTCATCTAGAATAATTCATTAATTAGTTGTGAGTTGGTGAAATGCTTACACTACTGCAAGTTGATCATGTTCTTTACCCATCAGTTATATTCTCCATAAATAAGGTTTCATCTCTTGTACTCTTTATGATGAAAATGACCCTATGGATGTATTGGTCATCAAGCATTTTTCACTTCAATCTGGAAATTTCAGTTACTGAGATTCTAAACATTTGTGAATTGTGAATGTATAGAGGATGCCTACAATAATTTTGTAAGATGTATGTAATAACTATGTTGGAATTTGGTTTAAAAAGGGATGAAATTGATTAAGTATAAAATCACGAAAAATGTGAAAAGTGACTTTCGTGTCAACTTCGCCAAATATTCGGACATGATTTGATAGTCAATTTCGAAAATAAATAGACTAACTTGTTATGCTTGTCAAGAAGATAATTGGGATATATATAGAATCTCAAAACCAATTCCAGATGAATGAGCAACTATGGTACAAAGTTGGAGAAAGATTATATTTTTCCGCACCTATAAAAACTACTGCTCTAGCGGCAGCCCGCGCCAAGCGAGCAATAGGCTTTTATGCTTTTGGCGCACGAGTGGTACACAGGGGGCAAGTGCTCGACAGCAAGGGCTACGACACTTCGTAAAGGTTGCTGAGTTTTGGGGCGGGTCTCTCCATCCACAATCTCTTATCTTCTATATATTTTACCCCTTAGACATCATCTAGGCATCCTACATATTCTTGAGTCTTGCATCAATTTTTTTTTTTGTCAAAACTCTCCCAAATTTTGCCTTTAAAACCATTCTTTGTAGAGAGAAAAATCCGTTCAAGTTTATGGTTGTCTTATAGTTTGAAATGCTTCTACTACAAGTAATCCGTTGTATCTTGAAAGGCAATTGTCGCTACTCTGTTAGCACTGTTACGAGGCAAATTTGTTTTAATGAAAAGAATATTATCAATTCCCTCAGATCCTTTCATCCATTCTTCTTCTTCTTCTTCATTTTTATTTTTGGTTTATTGGTTGTTACTCTGTTTAACTTCATTCTTGTAACGTTAAATTTGTCATTTTGTTATCCACATACAAAACAATACTATACCATATACTCCAACAATTAGATAAATTTTTTCGTTCTCTTGTTGGATCAAAACCCGTTCTCTTCATCTTTTTGAACATCACTCCAAAATACTCCAATTCCACATGGGGAAAATTGGAGGAATAGACTTCAAGTGATAGCAACAAAAGATGTTAAATCTCATCACTTTGAATTTGACAAAGTTCTTAACCAAAACCCCTCCAGTGGTAAAAGAAGGAGAAAATAATCATGAATCAATTATTGTGTTGGATGCATGGAGACACTCGAATTTCCTTTGCAAGAATTATATCCTAAATGGATTGGACAATACACTTTATGGAGCTATGAAATAAGCTAAGAGATTTTGGGATTCTTTGGAGAAAAAAGTACAAAACGGAGGATGACAACACAAAAAGTTCATTGTCGGAAAGTTCCTTTATTACAAGATGATAGACTCCAAAACCGTCATTAGTCAAGTGCAAGAACTACAAATTCTATCTTTTTCATGACATTCATGCGGATAAATTGGAGTTGAGTGAGTTTTTCAAATTGCTGCTATCATCGAGAAACTCCCACCTTTGTGGAGAGACTTTAAAAACTATCTCTAGCACAAACATAAGGAGATGAATTTAAAGAAATTGATAGCCCATTTGAGGATTGAGAAAGACTAGAAAAATCGAAAGGAAGTCTATTGTTAAACTTGTTGCAAACTTTGTAGAATCTGATGTGAGGGTCAACAAAAAGCATAAGGTCTCGGGTGATGCATCGAAAAGAGAGAAACTCCAAGATTGCCAAGAAGTTCAAAGAGAACTGTTACAGTTGTGGAAAAGCAAGACATTGCTCTAACGAATGTCGAAAGCCTAAGAAGAACGCACAAGCAAATGTGATTGAAAGAGACACCTTGTTTAAAGGGATACAAGAGATGAATATGTTTGAGGTTGTTTCTAAATGCAAAAATGTAGGTAATCTAAGGAAAAAGTGAATCGATACTGGTGCTACATGCCACATTTGTGCAAACTCTATGTTCTTAAGTTACAAAGAACTAAATGGAGAACATTTTTTTATGGGAACTTCTGCAAACTCCAAGGTTGAAGGACAAAGGAAGATTACTTTCAAGATGATCTTCAGCAAAGAGCTCTTCCTCAACAACATCCTACATATACCGAACATTCGCAAGAATCTTGTATCTGGTTCTCTACTTAGCAAAAATGGTTTTAAACTTGTATTTGTATCCGATAAATTTGTACGTGCTAAGAATGAGATATATTTTGGTATAGGATACCTATGTGATGTAATATTCTAAATGAATGTTCTTACAATTGTACCAAAACAAAGCGTTATGAATAAAAGTTTGAATTCTACTTATATGTTTGAGTTGTCTTGTTTAGCATCAATTAGGACATGCAAATTACCAATCTGTGCTTAAACCTTGAATCAAACGTTAATTCCGATGCTCAAATTTGATCCTAATCATAAATGTGAGATTTGTGTTGTGGCAAAATTGGCCAAAATACCTTTTTTTATTCAGTTCAAATGAAGGATGAAGCCATAGATGTTTTTAAACAATATAAGACGGAAGTTGAGAATCGACTTGAAAAATGAATAAAGAACATTCATAGTGATAGAGGAATAAAATACGAGACATGTTTGAAGAATATTGTTTCGAACATGGAATCATTCGTCAAACAATGGCACCTTACTCACCTCGATCGAATGGTGTTGTTGAATGCAAGAACTGAATTCTTAAGGAAATGATGAATGTGCAATGTCGATAAGTTCAGGCCTACCCTAGAACTTGTCCTCAGACAGCTATACTTTCTACGATTGATTGCATATTTATTGGATATGCCAATAATAGTAGTGCATATCTTTTTTGTTCATAAGTTAGATATTCAAGACATATACAAGATGCACCATAATAGAATCGAGAAATGCATCATTTTTTAAAGACATCTTTTCATGCCAAGACAAAGGAAATGTAAGTTCGAATAAAAGAACTTATGGAATTACAAATAATATTTCAAATGATGAAGAACCAAGGCATAGTAAAAGGACTAGAACATCTACTTCGTTTGGTCCTGATTTTTTAACCCACATGGTAGAAAATTATCCGAAACATTTAATGAAGGAATGTGTAGACATCGCATTGGAAATAAGATATCAATAGTAAGAGAGGAATTATAATGCAAAACGATACTTGGGAGTTAGTTGATCTACCACTCGGGAATAAAGCCTTTAGGGTGAATTGATTTTCAAGAAGAAATTCAAACTTATAACCGGATAGGTCAATTGATAAATTATAAGGCTAGATTGATTGATAAATGATATAGGTAAAAAGAAGGAAATGACTTTTTTGACACCTACTCATAGGGCTGTAAGCAAAAATCGCCAAACTGAAAAATCGAACCGAAATCGCATTTTAGAACCCGTGGGTTTGGTGCCACGTGGACCTGTCAACGAAATGATTTTGAACCAAACCAAACCGGTCAACAAAAACGGTTTGGTTTAGGTTTGAGGATTTTAATTGCGGTTTAAAACTAAACCGGACCGACGAAAAAATATATAAAAATAAAAAATAAAAATAATGGAATTTTTTAAAAATTCATCCAAATATGTAAAATTCAATATTTTTGTCATTTGTGTGTATTTTTACATATATGTATTTTTACATATATATATTATTATTACCAAAAAATCCTAATTTATATCTAATAATCTCAAAACTAACATAATCTATCAAAAACTCTTTTCTTTTTTAGAATTCAAATTTCTATAGTTGCTTCTGAGTCTGCATTCTCAACTGGAGGTCGGATACTTGATTCCTTTAGGAGTTTATTAGGTGTAAGGATGATTGAGACTTGTATATGCAGAAAGAATTGGTTGCAAATTAAGAATAAGAATGAACATATAGTGCTGCGCCAATATTTAGATGAAGTGGAAGCATTTGATGATTTAATGAAAGTGGTGGCTTGTGGTTTATATTTTCTATTACCATATTTTAAAAAATTCTCTTATCTATCTAGTATCCAATACTATGATGATGTATCGAATGCATTTGTTTGACAATGGAGACTATGAATCATGTGTGACAACAATCGATGTTTGAGTATATTTGAGAAACTAAATTCGTAACAATACACAACGGTAAGCTTGTGTAATTGTTATATTTAGATATTATAAACAATTGATTTTATTATTATGATTGGTTATTCTCTCTCTCTAATCAGTAGTTTTGTTTTTCAGATATGATGATCAGGTCTTGTTCACATCATTATATTTTTTGGGCTTTATATGTAGTTCAGTAGACTTTTATGGTAACGTTATCATAACGTCTTAGCCTAAAATGGCAAACAAAAAACTATATTTTAGTTTATTGTGATTTCACTTTGATTTAGTTGGTATTTAATTTTGTAGTAGATATATTTAGTTTGTTTTAGATTTATTGCTAGTAAAATATACATATATATTGAATTTAATGAATTAATGTCATAAAAGTAGACAAACAAAAAAATATACGGCGAAACCGACGGTTTAAAATCAGACCAAACCGTTAGGTTTAGGTTTGAGTTTTTTTCAAAACGTTCAAAATGGTTTGATTTAGGTTTGAGTTTTTCTCAAACCGGTTTAAACGGTTTGGTTTGAAAATTTGTCAAAAACTGGTAAAACCAGACCGCTTACACCCCTACATACTCATATGTGACTAGAATCACTTAGATAAGGTTGCTATTGCAATTGCTTCATTACATAACCTTGAAATTCATCAAATTGAAGTAAAAACTGTATTTCTGAATGGTAAGTTAGAAGATGAAATATAGATGGAGCAACATAAATGATTTATTGGTCCTAACCAAAAACGAAATGTTTGTAAACTCGCTAAGTCTCTACATGGGTTGAAATATGCTTCTAAACAATAGCATCAAAACAATGTTGTCAATTGGTTTTAAAATTAACGAGTGTGACAAGTGTATTTATATAAAAACATATACCAAAGACCTATATAATTATATGTTTATATGTAGATGACATGATTATGGGCAATAGTCATGAAAATTACATCACACAAAAAAATGTTAACGAAACATTTTGACATGAAAGACATGGATGTGGCCGATATGATGTTAGGGATTAAGATCTCTAGAACATTTGAAGGAATTGTATTTTCCCAATCTCATTATGTTGAGGGTAGAGATTTAATGTATTTGAAGAAAGTCCTGTGAAAATCCCCCATTGACTTTAAATCTTCACTTAGTCAAGAATATGGGTGAACTAGTGTCACAACTAAAGTATTCACAAGTTATCGGTAGTCGAATATGTACATTACGAACTACACTCATTTGTTGTAGTAGAAGTATATTGTGATGCGAATTGTATATACGACATGAAGAATTCCAAGTCTACTAGTGGTTATGTATTTTACCAATAGTGGGGTTGTTGTGTCATGGAAGTCTACAAAGCAAACTTGTATAGCTCGATCCATGATGAAATCAAAGTTTATTGCTTATAACTTTTTGGAAGATATTCCATATTGGCCTAAGTCGATACTTACAATAAGTATACATTGTGATAGTCAATCGGCTATTGGAAGGACACAAAACAACATGTATCAGTATGTCATATACGTCATAGACACAATACCATTAAGTAACAAATCTCAAATGGTATTATTTGCATAGATTATGTGAAATCTAAGTAAGGAGAACATCGCTAATTCGCTTACTAAATTAGGCTTATTGAGATTAAAGCTTACTGCTGTCTTTGTAATGGTAAATCTACGTTGTTGACCAGAGATCCCAAGATCAAGGTTCAAGGGTGTCATTAAGTTATGAAGATTCAATGAAGCACTTAGGAAATTATTCCTATTCATTCATATGATATTGAAAGTGCTTTTTTTTAGAATGTTAAAAGGTTAAGATAGGTTTTCAATGATTCCTATATCTTGATTAAGTTAAGTGGAGTAGAGTAGAATACTCTTTATAGGAGGTCACACATGTAAGTGTGAAGTGGGCTTGCTTCAATGAGAATTGTTTGATGCTAAAAATCTCTAAAACACTTATGAAACTCAAGGATATTTCAGGACCAAAATGAACACAGTAATGAGAAATAGAACGATTTAGGGAAGATATTTGTGTGAGTATTGTTGTCTTAGTTTACACCAACGACTAAATGCTTCAAGACACCAATTAGTCAAGTAAATTTGATAGTATTTTTACTAAGAAATGTTTAAGGCCGAAAGCTACCTCTCCTAATACAATGTTTATCCGCTTTCTCTATACAAGCATCAGCATATCATTTACATATTTCGAATTCTCATTCACGAGGGGGATTGTGGGAATTTTCCTTTGTCCATGGTTCTTAAATACTAGAAGATCCAATTTATAGGCATTGTCATTGATCTTTTCAAGCATTCGGAACGGTCCATCTCCTCTCGGTTGCAATTTTGACATGCTTTTGGCCGAAAAATACTCTTTTCTCATTTGTACCCAAACCCAATCATTTGTTTCAAATATTAGGTTGAGAAGCATAATGCTCATTCTTCTTCTCAATTTGACAACACACCTTCGAATATAGATTGATCATACCGATTCAGCATTCTTCTTCCCCTCTAGACTACCTCTTTCATCAATAGGTAAATGAATTAAATCCAAAGTAGTTAATCGATTGAAATAATATAAAATTTCAAAAGGTGCATAAGAAGTAGTATAATATATGACCCTATTATGCAAATTCTATGTATGACAAGCAGTCCTCCCAACTCTTTAAATCTTTATTGACTATAATGCGTAAAAGTTGTGTCAATGTCCCATTAACTACCTTAGTTTGTTCATCTGTTTGTGGGTGACAAGTAGAAAATAATAGTTTGGTTCCCAACTTACCCCACTAAATGACTAAGGAACTTAACATCTCTATTAGACACAATACTCCTGGGTATCCCGTCTGTCGCACTATTTCCTTAAAGAATAGGTCAGCTATGTGCATGGCTGATCTGTTTTATGACAAGTGATGAAGTAAAACTATTTTTACTATAATTAAGATTCAAGAACGCCTATTTTGAGCTTGATTACAACTTGATAAACTCCTAATACAATTCAATTAGGACATGATTTATAAGAAGAAAAAATTGCCAATTATATAATTTGGTCCTAACAATGGAGCCATTTGACATTTCGTGATAAAATCATTTATTTCAAAGTCAAAGTAAAAAAAAAAACATCTACCCAATGTATTAATGTCCAAAATTTACTTTAACATCTTGTCAACCCGTTTCTTAAGCACATGGTAACAATGATATCACGGGGAAAGCAAAAGGAAATTGATAAGCAATAAAGTAGAACTTCCAATTCAAAACAAGATATCAATATTAGACAAACACCAAATCAAACATAATATCAATATGGAAAAATTTGCTAGCTTCTCCCCTAACTCATATCCAATTGTGAAATCAAATAAAACTGTCCCTCTAAAACAAATACTAGAAAATAAATACTAACCTCTCCCCATTTTTGTTTTGAATAACAAAGGAAAAGTAGTAGTAATATAAATATGAACACCATCGAGAGTAATGAGTTAAAAAATATGCAATGCAAAAAGTATACGAGTGAAAAGAAAAAATTGAGATAACTATTTTTCTTGAATTTCTAAAACTAATATCATGAACAATTATTTGCTTACTTATATAAATATAATTTATAAATAGTAAACTTTTCGCACACAACTTATTTCAAACCTAAATGGAGTAAATTGTAATTTATTCATGTGAGAAAAGTGCCATTAAAATCATATATGCAAGTCTCAAAACCTTAAATCAATGAGATAGCTTTTCATTGGTTAATGAATATATTCTTCAAATTATGAAGGCAACCCCAATACCACAAGTAACTTTTTTAAATTAAAAAACTCATATTTAATTGTATAAAATTTTTCTTTCTTCCCCTATTTGTGAGCACACAGTGTACACATACACATATTATATTTTTTATTTTTCAAATCTATGTAGACTCTTTTTCATTAAACTTCTTACATAACCCTTGTAACCAATTTAAGGTCTATAACTCCAAAGTCACCAGGTTAATATTAAGATACCCTGCATACTTAATCACTCAAGTCATATATGATATGAATAAAAGTATAAGTTTGTCACACAATATTTTTTTCTTTGAAACTATTAATAATAATATTTTTTTTAAGGGGAATATCTTGCGCTTATGTCAACTAGTTTGAAAGTCATTCCGTATTCAAAGTCAACCCACTACACAAATGATCGTCATCCCGAATCTCACACATGGTCAAAACTCACCCACAAGATCTTAATGTGTGCAGTGCAGATGATACAAGTAATAATCTATACCAAGTACTCCAAGTAAGTTCTAAATAAAGTTAATGGAAAGTTTATTTACAATATTCATTAATTATATTAGTACTTGATTACAAACTAACATGTCCAAAAATATATAAATTGAAAAAAAATCCCTTTTTCTTTTTCATTTTTATTTTCCATAAAAAATAATACAAAAACACATAGAAAAGGTATAAAGTGCATGCTCGAATATGAAAATACCAATTGAATCAATGAGGCACACAAATGCTCTTCACATGAAGAGCAACACGTGCAATACCACATGATTATTCTTTTTGGCACAAATATTCATAGAAGAAGATGTAATCTTAGTCAATTGAGTCATTATCTTGGTCAAGTGACTCGGTTGATTAATTAAAAGCAACAAGTCACTTATTAATTGTTTCTAGATGACTACGGTAATTAATCGAATTTAATTAATCCTATGTGTCAATCAAGTAAAATGAATAAAGATCAAAATGAATAAAGAACACCAAATATAATCACGGAGAAAAGCCTTCACAAAACATAAAAAACTTCGGAATTTTACCGGTCAACAATCCACTATAAACGACGAGACTTACCGTGTGATCCAGACCCTAAAAACCCTTAGGCCCCTGTTTGATTGTGCAAAATTTTTCATGGAAAATGGAAAACAAATTCCAAATTTTACTTTTGCCTTGTTTGATATACCTTTTTTTTCATGGAATTCATTTTCTTCGTTTGGCTCACACACTCACATTTTCCTTGGTTTTGTAGAAAACCAAGGGGAAATTGATTTTCCAGCTCTTTTTTTTTTTACAATTGAAAAAAATTCTAGACACAATGGTAAAAAGATTTATCACTTTTATTGACAATTTTCATGCAAAACAAAGTCAAACGAATGAATTCAGTATGGTAATTTTTCTTGGCAATTGGAATAAATTCTAGACCCAATGGTAAAAAAAAAATATCACTTAAATGTACAGTTTCCATGAAAAACAAAGCTAAACAGACACCAAATTTTCAACGTTGTTCAGGTGAAAAATTATACCAATCAAACACAATTAATTACAATTCCCAGTAAAACAAATTTTAGGCAATTCCCTGTAATTCATTTTCTTTCTACCCAAATTCCACCTTTACATTCAAACGAACCCTTAGTCCCCTCTAACCTTCTTTCTGTAATCACCTTGGCTCTACTGGGCTATTTGCTCCTTACACCAACTCTCAACCCCTAGTATCATTTATCCCTTGTGGACCTCCAAGAATGAACCTCGTTCTTTTGCATCGGAACTCCAAGTGCCTCTTTCCTAAACTACAACAACTCTGGAGGTTAATTAGCGAAGGTAGGTTTGGTGTTTGATCAACGATTTTCAGTGTTTTGATATGTGGATTAATGTCTTCGTTTATACCTCGATCAACAAATCTATGTTTGGATGAAACTAGAAAACAATGAAAGTGTTTTGGATATTCAATTATTCTAGAGATGAAGTGAAGTAGAGAGTGAGTGTGAGCGCATCAAATCTTGGTGGCTGAAATGGGTAGGATGAGGAATGGAGGAGATAGGCAACCAATAACATTTTTTTGTGAGAAGCTTACCGGGGTAGCTTTGAACTATACCACATATGACAAGAGCTTTATGCTCTTGTTAGCTTTGGAGACATGTCAACACTACCTATAGCCAAAGGCGTTTGTAATCCATTTGGAAACATCTAAATGGCGAAGGTAAGTTGAACAAGAGGCTTGCTAGATGGATGGAGTACCAATAGACTTTTCCCTATGTCATTCGGTATAAACAAGGTAAGAAGAACATAGTTGCTATTGCATTATCCTGAAGGTGTGTCCTTAATGGGAAAGTTGGGACCAAATTGTTGTTTTTCTAGTATATGTCACCCACAAATAGATGGACAATCCGATGTGGATATAACATTAAAAATTTGAAAAGTTGGAAGGATTGTTTATCATTTATAGAATTTGCATACAATAGGCTAGGCATTCTACTACTTATTCTCCTTTTGAAATTGTGTATGGTTAAATAATCCACTAAATTTTTTGGATTTAATTTTTGTACCCGTTGATGAAAGAGGTAGTTTGAATGGGAAGAAGAAGGTTGAGTTGGTAAGGTCAATCCATAAGATGGTTCAACTTCAAATTGAAAAGAAGAATGAACATTATTTTTTCTCAAGCTAATAAAGGAAGATGTGTGACATTTGAACCAAGTAATTGGATTTGGGTTCACATACGAAAATTCAGCCCAAAATTGTATCCTAGGGGGAGATGGGCCATTCCCAATCCTAGGGAAAATTAATGACAATTCCTATAAACTAGACCTTCCAGGTGAGTATAATGCGTTTGCTACTTTTTAATGTTGTTCATGAAAATTTGAGGTCAAATCCTTTTGAAGAGGGCCGTAATGAAAATTATGGCAGGCAAGCAACAAGGATTGATTGCATGTTTTGGAGGGATCGATAACTAGGTCAAGAGCAAAGAAGACTAAAGAAGCTAAAGAAAATCCACAAGCATCTCCAAAGGATCATTGCACGTTCCATTTGGGTAACACAAGAGCAAGATCCAAGAAGATCAAAGAAGCATTTAATGGGCTGATTCGAGAGATTTGGGCTGATTCTAAAACGGGGCATTCCAATCTTGGCCCAAGGAAGATGAAGGCATAATGAAAATTTAATCCAAGCTAAGGGGGCTGGTCTTGCTTAAAATTGGGCATAATTTGCTTAGCAAATGGCATGGATTAAAGCTTGATTATTGCTTGATTTGAGTAGATAATTAGAAGGAGAAAGTAGCTAATCACTTTCCAATCTCAAACCAATTAAGTGGCTGATTGACTTACTTATTTCTGACATTCCTTGAACGTGATTTCCTTGACCATTTTAGTCTATTATTATTGGTATGGAGGAGCTGCTAAATTTTAGACCACAATTAGTGTTAATCTAGGCTTCTATTTTGAGTCCCTTTTATCGGCTTTCCTGTTTTGGAACCAAGTTAGTCTCTCCTTTCCTTATAGTGGACGTGTAGGGTTGAAAAATGGGGGCAGATTGTAGTCTTATTTTTGTTATAAAACAGTATGCACACTTTATAAAGGGACATTGAATTGATATCAAATAAAAGGAAGAGAGATGTAAAATGGATTCATTTCAATGAGCCAGATTTCCAACGTCCTCATTAAAAGGTGTCAATTTTGGTCCAAAAGTTCCAAAACCCTTCTATCAAAATGAAACCTCTGATGAGGAAGAAGAATCGGAACATCCAACTTCTCCCACTTTATGAGACGTGATTCCCCTCAATCTGAGAGACTTGATCAGCAGTGTAATGTTATTTCTTTTTAGATTATTAGGAGAAATGAATTTAAGACTAATCAAACTCCAGAAGTCAAAAAATTTCGACATCTAATAAAAAAATCTTTTTCAAAAGAACAAATTGAATCTTCTTGGGAAGATTTCGATGAATCTCAAGGAGATATTAGTTTTTATGATTGGACTTATTTTAAAGTTCCCAAAGAAAACCAAAACTACAAAAGTTATTGCATCTCCTTTCAAAAAGATCGAGAGAGCTGATGATTCTTTTGTTAACGCAAAAGATATCAAGAGAATTCTCTCTCAAAATAATTATTCAAAAAGCCTAAAATTCAAATATTCATGCTTATTATCTTCTACTCCTGATTTACTTTTTGAAGAAAAGGAAAGGAGACCATTCAAATATATGATGAAGTTTCATTATTGAATGGAATATTGATGGATCAACTGAGTATCAAATTATTCAAATTTGTGAAAAAAACGAATTTGTTATAATTCCTATATGTGAAATGAACAAAAGCCAACTTGAAGCTACAAGCAATATTATTTATGGCTTTTCTGGTCAATTAATGATGGTTCAATTATCTCAATGTTGATAATCGAAATACCATCGCTCTTTCTGTCAAAAATGATGGTTCAAATAATAGTTTTCAAGTTTAATCTTTAGCATTATCAAACATTTTATTGGTATTCCTACTAATGTTCAAGAACATTATTCTCAAATTCTTATGAATCTTCATTGCCCTACTCTACTAGATTTTCGTTGGTATAAAGACACTTTTTTAACACGTGTCTTACTTATTTGACTGTGAACGATTATTGGAAAGAAAAATTTGTTTTTGAACTTCCTAAACTCTTCACCGAAAAGGTAAGAGAAGCTATCAAAAAAGAAAATGAAGGGAAGAATTCCTTTTGAGAATATCACTATAAATGTTCTTACTAAAGATGAAGAACTTATTAAAGATATCATTGATCAAATTCCCGATCAAAGATTGAAAAATAAGTTTAGTACTCTTTTACCATCAACTTCTTCTCTTGAACCCTTCAATATTCAAGTTGTTTGAAAAAATCAAAAATCAAAAATCAAAATCTTCTAGTTCTGGTTTGAAATCAGAAATTAATATTATGAAGTCTTAAGGAATCTTGAAAAACAGATGAGAGATGTTAAGTTGAATATTGCTCATCTTCAAATTAAAGGTTTAGAAAAAAATTCCCTCTTCTTCATCTTCTATTTAAGGTGATCTCATGCTTACCATTCAAATTCTGATTCAAAATCTCAATGTTCTAGATCCAGTTCCAAATCTCAAAAGTAAAAATCCTCTTCTCATCATCCTTTAAAAGAGGCTAAAAAAGTCAATGTTAATTCAAGAATTCAACTTCAAAAATGGTATTGTAATATGACTATTGTCGTCAATGAATTCAAAATTCACACTAGAGTTTTAAGTTGATTCTGGTGCTGATCAAAATTATATTAGACAATGACTTATCCCCACAAAATATTTTGAAAAAACGACTGAGCGACTTTATGGTGCAAGTGGAAAAAATTAAATATTCAATATAAACTTTCAAGAGCACATGTTTGTAATTCAAATATTCAAATATTTAGAAAAAGATTTAGACCATGAAGTAATTCTCGGTACACCATTTATTGTTCAAATTTATCCTTTTACTGCAGATTCAAAAGGATTAACTACAATATTTTTGGTCAAAAGATTGTTATCAAATTTACAAATCCTCCTTTTAAAGATGTCAATACTTTAAAAGATGTTTCTATTTAAAAATTGTTAATAATATTAATTTCAAGAAAAATCTACTCAATCTCTTATAGAAGAATAATAATTTCAAAGAATTGAACCAAGACTCCAAGACTCTTCAATTATTCAGAAGATTTTTGATTTTCAAAAGCGTATTGAGAAAAAGAAATATGTTCAACTATTCCAAATGCTTTCTAGGATAGAAAAAGCATGTTGTTTCTCTTCCTTATACTCAAGATCTTCACGAATCAAATATTCCTACAAAGTTTTGTCCTATTCAAATGAACAAAGATATTCTCGATCATTGTACAAAAGAAATTCAAGATATCCTTAATAAAAAAGCTTATCAGGCCAAGTAAATCACCTTGGAGTTGCTTTGCTTTTATGTCAATAATTTAGCTGAAATTGCGTTGGTGTTCCTTGTTTAGTTATCAATTTATAAACCACTCAATTTTGCTCTTCAATGGATAAGATATCCCATTACCTCAAAAGAAAGATTTACTCAATCAGGATTCTGGCAAATTCAAATTAGAGAAAAAGATAGATACAAAACTGCTTTCAAAGTACCTTTTGGTCAATACGAAAGGAATTTTATACTATTTGGTCTCAAAAATACTCCTTCAGAATTCAAAAAATCATAAATGATATTTTCAATCTTTTTCAAAATTTCATTATTGTTTACATTGATGATGTTTTGATCTTTTCTGAAAGTTTAGAATAACATTTCAAGCATATGCATACATTCATTTTTCTGAAAGTTTAGAATAACAATTCAAGCATCTGCATACATTCATTCTTGTGGTTTAACAAAATGGTTTAGCAGTTTCAACTAAGAAAGTTGTTTTATGTCAAACAAAGATAAGGTTACCCTATCATACAATTCATTTAGATGGCGGAAGAAACTCCTACAATCTAGAGGGGACGGTCCTTTTCAAGTCCTTGAGAGAATCAATAGCATACATGATGGATCTCCCAAGTGGGTCTAACATAACATTTAACGTTTATGATCTTTCTCCTTTTTGATATAGGTCAATTCGCGGTCGAATCTTTTCAAGAGAGGGGGAATCATGAGAATCGATAAGCACCTCCAAAGGGTCCATTGCATGTTCTAGTTTGGGCCCGTTACAAGAGAAAAATCCAAGAAAATCAAAGAAGCACTTAATGGGCTGATTCTAAAATGGGGCATTCCAAGCTTGGCCAAAGGGAGATGGAGGAATAATAAATTTGGGCTAATGGGGGGCTAATCTCGCTTAAATTGGGAGTAATTTCTTTAGCAAATGTCATGGATTAAATGCTTATTATTTCTTGATTTGAGTATAGAATTAGAAGGAGGCTGATTTCTTTTCAAACTCAGACTAATTAAGTGGCTAATTGACTAACCTATTTAAGACATTCCTTGAAGGTGATTTCCTTGGACCATTTCAGTCTATTGTTATCATGGACGAGCTGCTGAATTTTGGACCAAAATTAGTGCTAATTTAGCCTTTTTGTTTGTCTTTTTTTTTTTTTTTCCCTATTTTGGTAGTCTCCTTTCCTTGTGGTGGACGTGCAGGGCTAAAAAATGGGACTGATTGTAGTTTTATTTTCTTTATAAATATTATGCACAATTTGTTATAAAGGGACATTGAATTGATATCAAATAAAACGTGAGATTTCTTTACTGGGTCGTGGTTTGCTCTTTTCTGTCATTTGATTTGATTTTTGCTTTCTTGTGAACGAAATGCGAATCTTGTTGTTGCTTCTCATCACGTGTTGGATGAGGTTAGCATCAAAAGCCATGCAAGCAGACACCAAATATCTACATTAGTGCATTTGATGAAAGCTAAGGTGGAAAAAGTTGGGCCTGGAGCCTAGACAAAATGTTAAAAATCTATATGAGTATGTTTCAAGCGATAATGAGTCTTTGTATTATGATGACAACTCAAGGCCGTGTTGTTTTAAAGTGGACGGGAATGATGCGAATCAATTAGAAGGGAAAATTCTAAACCAATTAGAAAGCAAAGGAATAAGAAGGATGTATGTAAACTCGCATAACTTTTAGCTTGATTATCGAATTCTTGTCCGTGAGTACAATCGGGAGCGTTTTTGGATTCTACACATTTTTGTCTGATGATCTTGTCAAACAAACATCTAGGGTCAAAATCCGTGCTTTAGGTTCCCATTGTAGCATTTTTTTTGCTTTTATTTAGTTTAAACCCATTTTCGTTATTTTTCCAATAACTTAGTTTTATTTAGATTTGTTTTAGAGTTGCCTAGTGAATGGGAATTATCCATAGAATCGGTATTTTGTTTTGATTAGGATTTATTTTGAGTCTTCTGTATAAGGCTTTTTTCGTTATACGAAGAACAAAACATTATTTTGTGACGTTCAACCCTTCCAACCTTGGTTGTTGATTCAAGAAATCACTAGGTCTCTTATACTATGATTTTAGCTTTTTTAGGGTTCACATCAAATCTTTGGGGGTTCTAGCATACATCCTAAAACGGGGTCCACGTCACTATAAACTGGAGTGGTTGAATGAATATGGAGAGGTCAAAGTTAACAAGCAAGCCCTCCGTGAATGTATAGTGGGAGGTATAGTGAGGTAATTTGTGATCTGGTTCCTATGCATATTGGGCATATCTTATTGGGAAAGCCATGATGGTTTGGTAGGAAGGTGCATGATAGGTTTAATATTAGGTTTCTATGAGAATCCTGGAAGGTAATCTAGCAAGGATTCATTGTATGTTCGAGAGGGGCTAATAACTAGGTCAAGAGCAATGAAAGATCTAGGAAGCCATGGAAAAACTTGTTCAATCTAAGTAGGCTGAGAGTTCAAATGAAACAAGCAAGACACTAAATTTCAAGATGAGTATGAAAGAAAAAGGACTAACCTTAGTGCATTTGTTTCAAGTTAAGGTGGAAGAAGTTGAGCTAGTAGCCTAGCTCGAATGTTGCAAATCTTTATGACTATATTTGAAACAATAATGGGCATCTTGATGACAACTCAAGATCAAGCTGCTTTGAAGTTGAAAGGAATGACGAAGATCAGTTAGAATAGAAAATCTTAAACCAATTAGAAAAGAAGAGTAAGCATTATGCGAACAACGCATTAATTTTAGGTCTGGGTCGAGAGTTCGAGTGGAACAAGCAAAACAAAATGTTTCAAGATGGGCATAGAGGAAGAACCAACCTTAGTAAATTTGACTCAAGCTAAGAAAGAGGGAGCTGATTCGAAAAGTCTTTAATTTCCTTTCCCTCGCGAGCATAACAAATTCAGAACCGAGAGAAAATTCATCGTGACATGTGCTTGCTACAATGCAAATATACCATGCAATTGCATGGTTGGACTAGGTTCGAAATTTTGTTTTTTAGCTTACTTTGAACTCTACTTCTTTAAGTTTATCTTGATGTTTTTTCTTAATTATAAAAGACTGAAGAAGATGATGAGGATACAAGAAACAATGGAGACTTGATGAAGAAGATGAAAACTCAACGAAGATGAAAAAATCTGCAGAAAGATAAAGATATAACCTTGATTTTAGAAACAAAGCTGATAGCAATTGATGTGAACTTGCGGAGCAACAGTAGCTCCAAAACCCACAAAAAATTGAATCACAACTCCAAGAAAGCTAAGATCCACGTTTGAAATTTGACCCAATAATTGTTTGAATCAAGGAACCAAAGTTATAAAGGAACTTGACTCCTTGAAATTGTTGAATGCCACAAAGATGATATCCTTTATAAGTTCGAAATTGAATTCAATGAAAAACAAAAAGAAAGCAACCTTGCTTTGATTTAATCTCTCAATAATTGATTAATTTACAATGAAAACTATAATTAAAATGTAAAATATTAAGAAAATATAAAAACAAATAGAGTTCTAAACGAAACGGGAAAAGTTAACCGTCTTCAAAATGATTCGTCATCGAATCTCCACTTGCATCAAACAAAGAAATATCTGAAAAATTGAAAGTAGCAGAAATGTTACTCACTTGGAAGATCCAATTTATGTATTTGTCATCGATCTTTTCAAGCACTTGGAACGGTCCATCTCCTATGGATTGCAATTTTGACCTCTTTTGGGTCGGAAAATACTCTTTTCTCGTATACATCAAAATCTAATCACCTAGTTCAATGTAACACGCTTCCATCCTTTATTAGCTTGAGAATTATAATGCTCATTCTTCTTCTCAATTGACAGTGCACCTTGTCATGGATTGATCTTACCAATTCAGCCTTGTTTTTACTATGTAGACTACCTCTTTCATCAATAGGTAAAGTATGCAATCCCAACATAAAAAGTCCATAGACACGTCAACCCGAGGCTCAATAGAAACATGTAAAGGTGTATACAAATCTTGTGGTAAAACCTTAGATTCATTTCTACACATAATGCATCTATTACAAAATGCGATTAACATCTATTTTCATTTTAGGCCAATAAAAATGTTAATGTAACATTTCTACGGTCTCCTTAAAGCCAAAATGTCCCATTGAACCCCCACTATGTATTTTGTGTACTAACAATTCACGCATAGAACAATTAGAACATAACCTATTTTCCTTAAACAAATACACACAGACACACACATACACACACAAATATGGATCAATCCTTAACATTTTTCAAATTCAAGCATATTTGCACTTAAAGAAGTAAGAAGTACATACTTCCTTGATCATCAGCTACTATGTTCTCTTTACCTAGTTTATACCGAATGACACAGGGAAAGGTCTCAAATAAACTCCATCTCGCATGCCTCTTGCTTAATTTACATTTGGCCCTTTAGATGTTTCAATAGTGCATAAAGTTCTTTGTTATATGTAGGATAATCTTGATGTACCGCTTAATTTTTCACTGAAATAAGCTATTTGTCTCCTAAATTGCATTAAAATAGCTCTTATTCCTATACTTGAGACATCATATCCAATCTCAAAAGTTTTGTTAAAGTCGGGTAGTGCTAAAACAGGTGCATAAAATAATATCCTTAATAATATTAAATGCAATTCAATGCCTCAATGGAATCCTACATTCTTTTTTTCACAATCTTAGTGAGTGGTGTGGCAAGTGTGCTAAATTTTTTAACAAAACGCTTATGAAAGTTCGCTAAATCGTGAAAGCTTCATTAGTTATGCTTTTAGGTGTTGGCCACTCCTTTATGGCTTTGATTTTCTCCTCATCCATTTCAATACCCTTTACACTAACAACATAATCAATAAAAACAACTTTTTCTATGCAAAATGTACAATTTTTTAAAGTGCTAAATTTATTCCTGGTTCAAGACAACAAATAAGCACATGACTTAAATGTGCTTATTTGTCATCAAAGTAAACTAATATGAGTTTACCTATGAATGAATGCAAAACATGGTTCATTAATCTCATGAATGTTCTAGGTGCATTAGTAAATCCAAATATTAACCACTCATACAATCCTTATTTAGTTTTAAAAATAATTTTCCATTCATCTCATTCTTTCATCCTAATTTGGTGATATCCACTTTTAAGATCTATTTAACTATTTAATCCAAACAATTCATCAAACATATCATCTAACCTAAGAATGGGATGATGATATTTTACCGTTACTCTATTGATTGCCCCTGTAGTTAATGCACGAATTCCAGGTCCCATCCTTTTAAGTACATGTAGCAATGGCACGATACATAGACTTATGCGACCTTCACATACCCTTTGCTCATAAATATCTCCACTTACCTTTGAAGCTCCTTTATCTCATCGAGATTACTTCTATAAGCTGGCAATTTGGAATAATAGCCCCAGGTATAAAATTAATTTGATGCGCAATGCCTCAAATAGGTGGTAACCCACAAGACAAGGCATGTCTTCAGGGAACAAGTCGTACAAATTCCTACAACAAAAAATAGGCAAACTTGGGAGTGATTGTTTAGTTTCTTTAAAATCAAGGTATGATTCCTTATAGACCAGCAATATGAAAGGCTAGTTTTCCACTAAAATCCTCTTTAAACTCTCTTTTGTAAATAAACTCACTTTTGACTTTCTTTTCTCTCTGAACACAATTTTTCTTCTCTCTTATGGCTCAACTCTTTTCTCTTTATTTTCAGCCACCTCACCATTTTTCTCTTCTTTGAAGTATCGATGTCACTCTTCATTTGTCTATCTTTATTTTTCTTCTCTTTCTCACCTTTCAATTTCAATTGATTCTTATAGTGGTGGTAATGGCATAAGAGTAACAGATTTTTCATTTTTGACAAAATTGTACCTATTTTTGTACCCATCATGCATCATTTTCTTGTGATACTGCCATGGCCTCCCCAAAAAGATATGCATGGCATAGGAACCACGTCACACATCACCTCATTAACCCTAAACCTCTCAACATTCATTTGACCATTGCAACCTATATGGTTTAGGATATTTTAGCATAGTCAAACCCATTTTTTCTACGAGTGTAGTACAACTGTCCCCATCAATAATCATACTACATACCAAGTTGTTGACAAGGCACCTAGTATGAAAAATGTTCTCCCTTTGATACTCTATGTCATCCACCTTGATTTGTGTACTGAGAGCATGTAAAACAACTTGATATCCATATTCCTATAAGGTTGGAAATCTACCTTCGATCTGGTCTTAACTTTTGAAACAGCCCCATCACTTCTTCTATTACTATCTCACTTTTGGTCTCCAAGAAGGATTCTAACCCGCAAAACCTAAAGAACCAGAAGAATACCTAGCAGCTCCTTTTATTTTTAATTGCCTCTCCACCTAAATAGAGACATTTAACATGTCCTCCAACTGCAAATAATGTTGTAGTTCCACTACATTGGCTATCTCCCTATTCAAACCATTCAAAAACCTAGCCATTGTGGCCTCCCAATCTTCCTCAACATTCTCTCTAGTCATAGCTATCTCCATCTCCTTATGACAATCCTCCACACTCCTCAAACCTTGACTAAGGCTTTGAAGTTTTTGATAAAGATTCCTACAATAATAATTAGGTACAAATCTCTTCCTCATGAAAGCCTTTTATGAACCCCATGTTTCAATAGGCCTCTCATGATTCCTCCCAGTTATTGTTAATTGATTCCACCATATGATTGCCTAATCAGTAAACTATAATAATCATCACCCGTTTCTTCTTTTTTGTCCTCTGAATAGTTATGGAAATCATAGATCAACTCCAACTTCTTTTGCCACTCTAAATATACCTCCGGATCGTTTCTACCTTGGAATGAAGGAATTTTCATCTTAATGCTCCCCAAAATTTGATCAACTCTATCTCCACTAAAGTCTCTAGGAGAGATCATCTATACCGCCTTTAACGCTCAATTCCTCTATTCCTCATCCTACCCACTTCGGTCTTTGATATTTGATCATCCTCCCACTTCATTCCCATCATCAGATTCAACTCTAGGATCACACTTGTAAGTTAGCTACCACTTTATCCTGCCTATCCGTTCAATCTTTAATTTATCTAAATACGACATTCATTTCCTCGAATTGTTGTTGCGTGGCTCTCATCATGAAGGCTCACTGTATTCATCTCTAGATATTGATTTTTCTTCATCAAACATCCTAATAACTAGAATTTGTATACCTAACGTGTTTGTACTCATGTTTCACTCAAATTTGGCTTTTTTTCCCTCTAATAAGATCCCCACTCTTGCTTTTTTCCTCTCAATTTCATATTCATGGTAGTGGATAGGTTTAGTAAGATGTTATATTTGATTCTATTTCATAAAATAGATGACGCCACGTACTAATCTAATTTGTTCTTTAGAGAAATCGTGCAATTCCATGGGATACCTAGGAGTATTGTGTCTGATAGGGATGTCAATTTCCTTTAGCCACTTTGAAGGGTTTTGTTGGAATAAGTTGGGAACTAAACTTTTATTTTCTACTATTTGTCACCCACAAATAGATGGACAAATCGAAGGGTATTGTCGAAGAGAAGGTTCGACTTGAAATTGAGAAGAAGAATGAACAATATGTGACTCAAGCTAATAAAGGAAGAAGACGTGCAACATTTGAACCAGGAGATTGAATTTGGGTGCACATGAGAAAGGAATGCTTTCCAACCCAAAGGACCAAATTGCATCCTAGAAGGAACCATTCCAGGTCCTTGAAAAGATTAAGGACATTGCCTACAAACTTGGCTTTCCAGGTGACAATAAGGTGTTTATGACTTTTGATGTTGCCGATCGTTCTCTCTTTGATGCAAATGAAGATTCAAGGTCGGATTCTTTTAAAGAGAGAGAGATTAATGATAATCATGGGACATGTTTCAGATAGACCGATTCTTGAGCCATGCCCTTGTCCAAGCTATATAGGCTTAGAGTTCGAGTAGAAAAACAAAAACACCAAGTCATTATCTGATAGATTAATTATACAAAGTGAGATTATTAGCTTTCATATCTCGTTCTTAAATGAATTATTCTTTACCTATAAAGACTGGAAATCTTTGCCGCATTCAAACCTTCCAGCCTTGGTTAACTAAAAAAAAATCATTGGTCAAGGTTATAACCCCAATTTTAGCTTTCTTGGGCTTCTAACAAATCTTGTGTGTTCCAGGGCACATCCTACAATAGGGTTTCATATCATAAGGCCTTAATTCATAGTACGGAGAACAACTCATTATTTTGAGAAATTAATTATAAAGTGAGGATTCACTTTCAATCTTGTTCTTAATTAAATTATCTAGACTTATCAATGATTAGCAATCTTTGTGGCATAAAATATTCCAACCCTGGTTCTTGATTCAAGAAATCATTTGATTTGAGGTTTTTTAGGGTTCATATCAAATTTTGTGTATGTTACAGGGTGTACCTACAACGGGGTTCAAATTAGTTGGTATCTGAACTTTGGCTCTAAAATCAAAATATAAAAATTCATAAAAAAGAAAAAAAAAAAAAGCAAAGAAAATTCAAGAAAGAAACAAAGATAATGATAGGATCTATGGATGGCAACAAACTTACAAAGATCCGACTCAACTCGAAGAGGAACCAATGATGAGATAGCCAGCAAATAGGATCAATGAAATTGCATTTACTTGTTCAAGCTATGGAGGCCAAGAGTTTGAAGTTAACAAACTAAACACCAACTTTCATGTTGGGCATGGAAGGGGAACTAAGATTTGTGCACTTAATTCAAGTTAAATTAGAAGAAGCGAAGCTTAGAGTGTAGCCAAAAAGCTCCGCGCGCAGTACAAAAATCTGAAGGCATTACTTTTTCCTTTTTCATTTAGAACTTTATTTATTTGATATTTTCTTGATATTTTACGTGTTAATTAGGATTTTTATGAGTTACCTATATATATATTTTCAAATTCTTTCATTGTAAATTAACACATTATTGAGTGATTAAATTAGCATAAGTAGGGCTGGGCTTAAAAAACCATAGCCCGAAAAACCGACGGTCGAGTCGATTAAGAGATAAATCCGGATCAGGTCGGGTAAAATAAATTTAAAATAATTGTGGATTGAGTTGGTTCAGCCTCAAAAAGGGACCCAACTCGCCCGCCTGCTTCTTTCAAAACCCTGGCTGGCTTCATCTTCAAAACCATGGCTGTAACTGAAATCTTACTCTCTCTGTCTAGTCCATAAATTTCGTCACACGACATTGCTTTCAAATTTCACTTAAGAGGGTTGGATACTCACGTACCTAATAGTGCCTCTCCATTAAATTCTCTAAGGAAACTTCGTCGAACTCACTCATGGCTTCTGTTATCTTCACCCATTTATCTCTCATTTCTTCCTCTATTTCACCCTCGAACGCTTATCTCATTTCCACTATGAAACTCATCAAAAATATTCCCAAAAAGCTCTTCAGGAGAAAGAAATCTTGCTCCATTCCTGGATCCTAATTCGACCCAGTTCCTTCAGTTCCACGGATGATTCTCAAACAAGGTTTAGAAACCCCACAAGCGGATCAGCCACGCCCACCATTGAAACCTGTCGATGAATTCTTGGACTTTGAGTTTTAAACAAGTGTTTGAATTGATAGACGACAGTGATGGAAAGATAAAGGAGGAGGAGCTGGAGGCATTATTGATCCGGGTTGGAGCCGAGCCTTCGAGTTAGGTCCTGCTTAGATTGATGTTGAGCGAGGTGGATGTAGATGGTGATGGGTGTCTCAGTTTGGAAGAGTTTTTTGGGTGCAGCAGGTTTCTTTTAGGTTATTTCTTGGACTTGGCAGACCCGACCCAATTCGGGTTTGGTCAATTTAGGGTAAGAGTCGGGTCGGTTGTGAAAAACCCAAAATTGAGGTATGTTGGGTCAGTTTTGGCCCGACCCGACCCATTGCCCACCCCCAAACGTGAGGTTACTTTATTCTTATTCTTCATTGAACTCAATTTCGAACTTATTAAGGATATCATCTTTGTGGCATTCAAAAATATTATCAAGGTTCATATATTTGTGCTTAAGGGGTCTAGTTCATTTATAACTTTAGAATGTGCATTCGTTGTAGGGATTACAACAATAAAATGGCAAAGATTCATGGTCGAATATTTTCGAAGTGGGAGGAAATGATGAGAATCATGAAGACAAGCTTGCAAGGATCCTTTATAATGCAGATCAATTAGAAGAGAGTCACAAACCCAATAGAAAGGCAAAGGAATAAGAAGGATGTACGAAAATGCGCATAATTTTTTGCTCAGCCTTCAAATTTTCGTTTGTGTACAATTCAGAGCATTTTTTTGATTCTACGCATGTTTGTTGGATGACGCTATCAAACTTATAGGGTCGAATAGTTTGGGGTTTGTTTTAAGCAATTTTCTGTTTTGAGTTAATTTAAGGGCATTTTCGTTATTTTTACTGCATTTTAATTATATTTTGATTTGTGTTATAGTTTCCTAGTTTATTGGATTTGTGTTATAGTTATTATTAGTATTCATTGCACAAAGAACAACACATTATTTTGGGAGATTAATAAAGTGGGATTTTCACTAAAATCATTGAGGCGTTCAACCATTCCATCCTTGGCTCTTGATTCAAAGTTTTATCTGATTTTAGCTTTCTTGAGGTCCGTACCAAATCTTGTGTGGGTTTTTGGGTACATCCTACAACCGGGTTCACATCGAGAAGCATTGAGCATCAAATTAACTTCTTAAACCAGGTAGCAATATTAGCTCCGAAACCCACAAAAGATTTCATCACAACCCCAAGAAAGCTAAAATCCCGTTTTGAAGCTTGACCTAATAATTTATTGAATCAAAGGACCAAGAATTGAATGAAAACACAACCAGGCATTTCAAGAAATAGTTTCTTGAAATCAATTTATGCCTTTTCCACAACAAAATTTATACCAAAGAATGATTTAGGTATTGAATTGATTTCTTGAAAGAATTTACACTTCAAGAATTTTTAAGAAAGTGTTTCTTGAAATCGAATAAGCAGTTTGGCTTGAAATTTTCTTTTTCTTTTTGTTGGAATCTTTTTCTAGAATGTTCGTTTTTCCTTTTCTTTTCGGCTTGTGATTCAATCTTTTTTCTAGAACTTATCAAGAATTTCATCTTTGTGAGGTTCCAGTCCTCATGTTGTACCCCTTTTAAGTTGGCTATCACTGTACCTACCGATCCATTTTATCTATAAATCCTCCAAATACCACATTCATCTGCTCGAATTGTTGTTGCAGGGCTCTCATCATGAAGGCTTGATTGTCTCCCTCTCTAGATATTGATTCTTCTCAAACATCCTAATAACTAAAGTTTGTATACCTCTACCCTCTCAAGTTCCTAAGGAATGTATTGATGTCAGTCAGAAATTCCCCTCTTGGAACATGTAAGAACAAGGAATTTAAGAAGGATAATGACTCGAGAAAAGGGACTCAAGAAAGGAATGAATTAAATAATTGAATGAAAACACAACCAAGAATTTCAAGAAAGTGATTCTTGAAATCGATTTATGCCTTTTTCACAACAAAATTGAGACCATTTGATGTTTAAGGTCTTGAATTTGATTTATGGACACTTGATGAAGAAGATGACTTAACGAAGAAGATAAAAAAATGTGGAATGTTTTTATAACCCTGATTTTGCCAAAACTCTAATATCTACTAATGTGAATACATCTAACAATAGTAGCTCTGAAACCCACAAAAGATTGAATGACAAAACAAGAAAGCTAAATTCCCGTTTTGAAGTTGAACCCAATAATTTATTGAATCACAATTTTTTTGAAGGAACTTAACCCCTTAATCACAAAAATTATGAAACTTGCGATGAAGTTGTTGAACGCCACAAAGGTGAAATCTTTAATAAGTTTGAAATTGAGTTCAATGAAGAGCAAGAAGAAAGCAACTTTACTTTGATTTAATCTCTCAATTAACATTTACAATGAAAGGATGAGACCATATATATAGGAAACTCATAAAAATCCTAATTAAAATGTAGAACATCAAAAAAATATCAAACAAATAGAGTTTTAAACAAAAAAAGAAAAGGGAAACAGCGTTCAGATTTTTATATTGCGCCCACGCACAGTCTACTCTCTCTCTCTCTCTCTCTCTCTCTCCTCTCTCTCTCAATTGATTTGACTATGGGTTGAAATTTTTCCCCATGCGCGCGCGACCTATTTTACTTTATGATTTGCTAGATGCAATCGAAGTCTCGGGCCACGTAGCTTGAACAAGTAACCGCGATTTCGTCATTGGTCCTTCTTCCACAATCAATGAGTCCACGTGCGTTTTTAGTAAGGGTATGGGAGGATTTAGGAAGACCACGTGTGACAAGTGCTAGTTGTGCCTAAAGTAGATGGTTCGTGGAGAATGTACGTTGATTGCAAGGCAGTCAGTAATATGACAATAGAGTATCGTTATACCATATACCTAGATTAGATGATATGCTAAATGCACAAGGGTCATATATTTTTAGTAAGATAGATCTTCAAAGTGGGCATCATCAAATTAGAATGAAAGAAGGATATGAATGAAAAAATTGTTTTCAAAACTAAATATGAGTTATAAGAGTATTTATGACATTTAGTCTTAGTAATGCACTAGTACTTTCATTAGATTAATGAACCACATTTACGTGCATTCATAGGAAAATTTGTGGTAGTTTAGTTTGATAATATTATAATATGGCAAGATTTTTATAAGAGCATGTTGATTATTTGAAATGTGTGTTTGTTGTTTTGAGACAAGAGCAACTCTGCTAATTTTAAAAAGTGTATCTCAGAGAAGGTAAAAGCCATCAAGAAATGACCAATGCCAAAAAGCATAACTAAGGTAAGAAGCTTTCATGGTTTACCTAGCTTTCATAGGCTTTTTGTTAGAGATTTTTGCACACTTGCCACACCACTCACTAAAATTGTGAAAAGAAGTGTATATTTTATTGGGATATTGAACAAGAACATTCATTTAAAACTTTTGAGATTGAATGCATTGCCTCAGGAATAAGAATTGGAGTCATTTTGATGCAGGATAGACAACTATCCCACATATGATAAAGAGCTTTATGATGGATTATATTGAGAATATGTCATTCGATATAAATAAGGTAAGAAGAACTAGTTCATCATGCGTTATCCCGAATATATGTACTTCTTACTTCCTTAAGTGTCAAAATGCTTGGATTTGAAAATGGCAAGGATATTTATGCCAACGATGCAGATTTTTCTAACATATGATAGCAGTCTACATAAACTTTATAGGCTCATGATAGTTATTTGTTTAGGAAAAATAAATCATGTGTCTAATTGCTTCATGCGTGAAATTTAATGGAAATTTGACATAGGCAAAAAATTCGAGGTTGAATCCTTTTGGGGAGAGAGTGAAGGATAAGAATCATGGCATTTAAGCTAACAAGGATCCATTGCGTCTTCCACATCGGTCGATAACTGGTTCATCCTACATTGGTCAAGAGTTCAAGACACCAAGTTTCAAGATGAGCATAAAAGAAGAAGAGCCAACTAAGCTTAGTGCATTTGATTCAGGCTAGGAGGAAAAATTTGAGCTAACAGCCTAGCTGGAATGTTACAGATTTTTATGAGTATGTTTCAAATAAAAACAAGCCTTTGTATCCTCATAACAACTCAAGATTGAGTTGTTTTGAGGAAGGGAATGATGTTGATCAATTAGAAGATGATGCCCCGTTGCAAGATCTACCCTAAACCCACACATGATTTGATAGAACCCCAAGAATTATAACCTTGACCCAATAATTTCTTGAATCAAGAATCAAGGCTGGAATGTTGAATGTCACAAAGATTGAAAACCTTTGACTTCAAACAAATAGAGTTCTAAATGGAAAAAGAAAAAAATAAACAGCATTCAGATTTTGAACTGTGTGCACAAACCATCTATTGTAGCGCATGCATATTCACTTGATTTGGCCTCGATTAAAAAATTTTCTTCCCAGTGTGCATGCCTACGCCTTTCGGCTACCTTCCGGCTCCATTTCTTCCAACTTATGATGAGAACCATACGATGAAAGCTAGCAAGGATTCGTTGACTGTGGAAGAAGGACCAATGATGAGATCGCTAGCAAAGAAGATCAAGAAAGCTAAGATTGGAAAAATATTTCATGTTGAGCATAGAAGAGGAACCAAGATTAGTGCATTTAATTCAAGCTAAGTTAAAAGAAACGCAACATGGAGTGTAGCCGAAAAGTAGAGTGCGCGCAGGCAAAATTGGTCGCGCCCGGATGGGATGCAAAATTTCAACCTGCAGTCAAATTAGTGGAACGGCACGCGATGCAATACAAAAATGTGAAGGTTGTTTAATTTTTCCTTTTTTATTCAAAACTCTAATTGTTTGGTATTTCTTGTTTTTTTTTACGTTTTAATTAGGGTTTTTATGAGTTGTCTATATATATCCATCATCATTCTTTCATCATAAAAATGACACATTATTGAGAGATTAAATCAAATAAAGGTTGCTTTCTTCTTGTTCTTCATTGAACTCAATTTTGAACTTGTCAAGAATTACATTTTTGCGGCATTCAACCACTTCATAGCAAGGTTCATAATTTTTGTGATTAAGGACACTCTTTTATAACTTCAATTCCTTGATGAAATAAATTACTAGGTCAAGCTTCAAATCAGGATTTTAGCTTTCTTAGGAGTGTTTCAAATTTTTGTGGGTTTCGGAGCTTCTATTGATACGTGTGTTCACATCAGTTGATATCAGAGTTTGGCTTTAAAATCTATATCTTTCCGAACTTTTGTTTCGTCTTCTTCGTTGAGTCTTCACCTCTTCATCAAAGATGGGAAATCTGTTACTCTTCTTATTCCATTAACACCAAAATTGGTCTATGAGGATCAATTAAAATTGAGAGGTGAAGAAGAGAAGAAAAACAAAGAGAGGCAAAAGAGAGTGACACTGATACTTCAAAGTAGAGAGAAAATAGTAAGGTGGCTGAAAATAAAGAGAAAAGGTTGTTGCCACATGAGAGAAACAAAATAGGTCAAAAGTTAGTTTCATAGCAAAAAAGAGATTAAAATAAGGAGGGTTTTAGGGGAAAACCAGTTTTGATGTTGCTGGCCTACAAGGAATTATACCTCAATTTGTAGGAAACTAACCAACCCCTCTTCGATTTGGCTATTTCTTTGTTACAGGAATTTGGAGACTTGTTCCATAAAGACATGCCTAGTCGGTTACCACCCATTCGAGGCGTTGAGCATTTGAAGTGTGTGCTTATTGTCTTGACGCAGAAACAATTTTATGCTAACTTTAAAAGGTGTACATTTTTCATGGAAAAAATTATTTTTTTTTTGGTTATATTGTTGGTGAAAAGGGTATCAAAGCAATCAAGGAGTGGCCAATACCTAAAAGCATAACTGAGGTAAGAAGGTTTAGCTAGCTTTTATAAGTGTTGATGGATTCCCCCTCTTGAAAACCCACAATATCAATGGAAAATGGAACAAAACCAGATCTGGTTTTTGCTATGAAAGTGAGGTAGAAGATTAGATTAGAACCTTAAGGAAACAAAGGCCTTAAAACCCCAACCTTGAGACGCCACAAAGGTTGATCACTCCTTTGATAAGTCAAATTTCTAGCATTCTATCAAGAACACAAGAAAGGCAAAGCAAGAGCTTTTTCTTTTTAAAGTAAAAACCTAGCTTCAAAGAAGAAGGAAAACGAGTTGGGCCTCAAAAGTTGTGGATTGGGCCTAATTCATCAAAATATAAAAAGCCCATAATTCATTAAAGATTACAATTAAAATTCCTAACTAGCCATTGTACTCTTCTTGTCCTTCCAAATTTATCCCTTGCACAAAAAGATAAGTGACCATCTTTGGTGAAGCTTTGGAATCTTCGAGTTTTGTTTTAGAATCCTCGAGCACAGCCTCTTTGTATTTCACTTCCATAATCAAGCCTTGCAAAGCTTCTTTCATCCTCTTTGTCCTTGCCCTAGTCATTGGACCACCAATTCCTTGTAAAGGATCTTGAGAATATTTGGGAGGATTAACTTGGTCAGCACCTCGATCCCCATCAAGTGTTTTGTTAAAGATTTTAGCACACTTGCCACACCACCCACTGAGATTGTGAAAAATTGCGTAGAATCCCATTGGGGGCATTGAACAAGATCATACATTTAATACTATTATAGGTTATGTTCTACACCTGTTCTAAACACTACCTGACTTTAACAAAACTTTTGAGATTGAATGTGATACATCAGGTATAGGTGTTTTAACGCAAGATAGGAGACTAGTGGCTTATTTAGTGAAAAGCTAAGTGAGGCTGCTTTGAGTTTTCCTACATATGATAGAGCTTTATGCACTTGTTCGAGATTTAGAGACATAGGAACCTATGGCCTAAGGAGTTTGTAGCCCACATCGATCACGATCATTGAAATATCTAATGGGCCAAGGTAAATTAAACGAAAGAGGCATGCGAGGTGGATTACATTTATTGAGACTTTTCCCTATGTCATTCGGCATAAACATGGTAAAGAGAACATAGTAGCTGATGCATTATCAAGGAGGTATGTACTTCTTATAGAATAAGTGCAAAGATGCTTGGGTTCGAATCTGTTAAGGACATGTATGCTAATGATCTGAGTTTTTCTAATATATATAATGATAAAGGTGCAATTGATAAATTTTATAAGAATGGTGGATATTTGTTTGTTTAAGGAAAATAGGCTATGTGCTCCTTATTTGTTCTGTGCATGAATTGTTAGTACATGATGCACATAGTGGGTGTTTGAAGAGACATTTGGCGTTAAAAAGATCTTTGAGAAACAGCATGAACATTTTTGTTGGCCTAAAATGAAAATATCTGTTAATCGCATTTTTAGTGGATGCATTACATGTAACAATGCTAAGTCTAAAGTTTTACAATAAGGTTTGTATAGATCCTTTGCATGTTCCTAGTGAGCCTTAGGTTGATGTGTCTATGGATTTTATATTGAGATTGCCTAGAACTAAATGGGGTAGAGATTCCATATATGTGGTAGTGTATCGATTTAGTATGATAGCACACTTCTTTCCTTGTCATAAAATAGATGATGCCACACACATAGCTTACTTATTCTTTAAGGAAATGGTACGACTCCATGGGATACCTAGAAGTATTGTGTCTGATACAAATGTTTAAGTTCCTTAATCATTTTTGGAGGGTTTTGTGGAGTAAGTTGGGAACCAAACTATTATTTTCTACTACTTGTCATCCACAAATAGATGGACACATTGACGCAAGTTTTGCTCACTATAGTCAATAAGAATTTATAGAGTTGAGAGGATTGCTTACCACATAAATTTTTCATAGAATAGGGCCTTGCATTCCAATACTCCTTATATGTCTTTTGAAATTGTATATGATTTTAATCCATTATCTCATATCAACTTTCAAGTTGAAAAGTTTTCCATCGGGAGAGAAAGTTATGGTCAGAATACTGAAGACTGTCAGGCGGCATAACACTAAAGCTATGCGGTCGCATAAGGTTATTTCTATGCGATCGCATAGGACCATTTAGAGATTTTCAGTGGCCATTTTTAGCCTTCTATGCGACCACAACACCTATACATGCCATTCCGGGAGCGAAATTTTCCAATTTCCTAAATTGATTCAACCACTTATGGAAACAATTTTTAACACGTCTTTTGAACCCTAAACTCGACAAGAACGCCTACCATTCATCTCCTATCAGTTTTCTCTCTAGTTTGACTCAAGAACTCCATGAGAAACTAAATCTATTGGTGCAGCTTGGAAGGAACACAATTGATTTTGGAAATTTCATCGTTTCGTCACCCATATAATGTGTTTTTATTGATTAAACAATTCTAGAATTTAGATTTCCTTAAATTATCTTGTTTTGAAATTGGTTTAACCTTTATTAAATTTGTTATGGATTCAATCATGCTTTTTACATTGATTAATTAAAATAGTTGTTGATTTTTAATTTTATGAACCTATGTTGAGATTGATTTAACCTTTTTTTTTTAAATTATTCATAGAATAGTCACGCTCTTTCTATTGAATGATTGAACTAATTGTTGAATTTCTATCTCAATTTTTTTTATTGGTGATTCAATTACTGCTTTATGCTTGAAGTATATGGTCGATATTTGAATTTGATTTCAATGAATGATGTGAGATTATGCTATAGGAAATCTATATTTTGGAATTACCATAGAATTGATCAAGTATTGTATGCCAAATTTTCTGGTTAGAGTATAATAAAGATCTCTAATTGAGTAATATGGAATGGGTGATGTACTATGATTGATCCAAACCAGTCGAGGGAATTCTGGCGCTTCACTATTTTAGACATTGTCACTTGAATCCAATTTAATTCGATAAACTAAAATTCACACAATTTACAAGAGAAAACCCTTAGCCTTTGATCCTTTGAGTAATTTTCCATCTCCCTGTGGATACGACACCCCAAAGCTACACTACAACTACCGCGTTATTCTTTGGGCGTAATCAAATTTTGGCATCGTTGCCGGGGAGACAGTATAAGAAATTGAAGGATCCTACAGCAAAAGGGTGATTTCGTTCCGTTTTTTCAATTTCATTTTTAGTTAGTTTATTATCTTTCTTTGTTATTTATTTTTCTCACATCATTTCCTTTAATTTGTTTTATGAGAAGGTATCGAGACGAGTAAGGAAGATTTGTGGAAACATCTCTCATAGAGTTTGAATATCTCCTTAACCCTGTTTTTAATTCTGTATCTATTAACACGAACACCATGTCACATAACACAATGTCAGATAGTGAGTATGATGCACCTTATAGAACTTTGCATGATTACCTGCACCCCACGCGCACATCTACACCTTCATGTATTATGTTTCCACCCAATATGCCACCGTAGATTTTAAACTTGGAATGATTCAACTTATTTCCAATTTCCATGGACTTGAAAATGAGAACCAGTATGTGCATATTAGGGTATTCGAGGAGGTAATAGCAACCTTCCATAATCAACATGGTACAATGGATGCAAGTAGACTTAAATTCTTCACATTTTCTCTTAAGAAAAGGGCAAAAAGCTAGTTGTATTCATTGAGACCACGTTCGATTGGAAGTTGGGCTGAAATGACCCAATCATTCTTTGGCAAATACTTTCCCCACCACAAAACAACTGCGTTGAAAAAGAAAATCTCTTCTTTTATCAAAAAAGAGAGTGAAACTTTATATCAAGCGTGGGAAAGGTATAAAGAACTCCAAGCTCTTTGTCCCCACCATGGTTACGTGAGTTGGCGTATCCTGAGCTATTTCTATGAAGGGTTAACGCTTATGGAACGTCAGTTTGTTGAGATGATGTGTAATGACGATTTCCTACAAAAAGATCTAGATGAGGTTATAATGATATTTCATTTCATATCTGGGAACAATTGGAGAGTGATCGAGTAGTGAGTGCTACGTGCCAAGGATTTTTCATCTCCTTATATGTTTTAAGACTTTAAATTTTTTTTACATTGTTTGTAAACTTCTAATGTTTATGAAAAATACCCATTTTTTTAAAAAAAATAGGATTTTCTCGAAATAAAAAAATTCTAGAAAATAGAATATTCTTAAATTTAGAAAGGTCTGAATTATTGTTTTTTGTTTTACTAATTTGAATAAGGCGCAACCAAAGGCTTCTAGATGAGGAGGGGGGTCACAAGCGGACTGCTTAAATATCAAGTTCTTCTTAGACATTTTAGGTCTTTTTGAAAAAAACCTTTCAATCGTGCGAATACTCAAATTAAGAAAACTCAAACAATAAATAAAACTTGAGGCTTCTTAAAATATAAATTTTAAAACACCATTAATATCAATCATTTAGAAGAAAATAAATCTGTAATTTTTTTACAAAGTTTGCAGAAAAGCAAAACTTTTGCTCTGATACCAAACTGTATCGCCCTAAAATTTCATACATCTTGAGGTGCTACCAAAACAATTTCATTTACTGTTATTTACTTAAAACGCGGAACGATAAAATTATTTAATAAACAAAATATTAGAACATCCATAAATTTAAATTTGAATCATAAAATCGTGTCTATAAAAAATTTTTAAACATTCTTAACTAATAAATTAAATACTAATATTACTGAACAAAACAAACTACTAAATTTGACGTCAGTAAAATTTAATATTTTCGTATGTCGAAATCCATGGACGAACCGCTGCACCATCCCGCCACAGCTCTAATCGACTTGAACTAGCCTGTAAAAATTTGTAAGAATTAATATTTTTAAAAATACCTAGTAAGATACGTGCATTTTCCATACACAATATACAATAAAATTGTCATACCACTATTTTCTTATGGAGTATATATCGGTGACCAAGCGACACACTATCTTAGGTCATCTTAGATTCCCGTAGGATATCATATCTCTTAATAAAGAACTAGAAGGTCCACTGGCAATTCATGCATAAATTACTGAATATAAAAATATAAGGAAACAAACAACTTGCGGAAAAGTATCTTATCTATTAAACGAGCTTTTGAAAAAATATATACTAGAAATTTATAAATGCTTTATATGAAAGATGTCGTGAATTGCACACTATTTATAGTTGAAAAATTTAGTGGTTGAGTCATGATGAAATTGTGATGGAAAGTCATATTTATTACGTTTTATAAGAATTGAATTTCTAGTTAACAAATCATAAGGTGACATGTGTACAAAATACTTATCACAACAAAAAGGTAGTTAATCCTAATAAGCAATGTTTTAAAAACCGGACCGGACATCGACCTGGAAATTAAAAAGGGTCAAGGGTCGAACTGGGGGTCGAATCGAGAATTTTTAAAAAATTAAAAAATAAATGAATAATCAATCCAAAAGGTGAATATTGTCAACAACATGAAAACTTGAATCCAAAAAGTCCACTAAAAAATGCCTATGTAATAATCGAACTTTCAAACTTGATAGTTTTGCATCATCTATCACCAATAAAAAAATGTCTATGTAATAATTGAATCCAAAAAGTCCAAAATATGTTTCAATCTTGTCAGTAGCTTTCCTCTTCCCCTTTTCTTGCCTTTCTTTTTCTAAAGACATGTGTGTTTCTTGAATGTCCTCTTCTATTTCCTCTCCTCCAATTTCTAAATCTACATAATTATCCCCAAAAGTACAATCATGAGCCTCTTTAGCATTTTGTTTCTTTTGAGATATATCCTTAAGAACTCCTTGAAATTTAAATCGAACATCAAAAGGAACTTTCTTACATTGAGATAGTTGACCTTTAATTCCAGCAAGATGGTATTTCATTCTATTAATTCCCCCACCTTTAAAGCTATTGTTGCAATAAAGACATGTGTAACGAACTTTACCATCAATATCGCGACTAGAAGATAAGTGTTCCCATGCAGGATCAGTCTTTGCACGGCTAGGTGTGGAACCTATATATTGTCTTTCCGAAGATTGAGTATTTCCATCCATCCTAAGGAAAAGAAATTAAAAGAACCATAGTTAGACATAGTACAATTACCGTAACATTTTCAGAGAAAAAACCAAGTAAGACGGGAAAAAAGAACAAAACTCAAGTTCCTTTATTGATGGATAAGTTTGGGATTACACAATGGCACAATCCAGAGTCTATACGTTTATTATATTAGCTGTTAGATACAGCACAATGAAGAAGAAAAACATAAATAATTCTTATCCCTAATCAAATACCAATCCCATTATCAAGAAATGAAGAAGAAAACATATTCCTAATCAAATATCAAAACTGTTATTAGAAAACAAAAAAATACGAAAATTATGTTTCCCATACAATTTTCACTTTACAATTCTTGAATCAATATTGTGGCAGTAAAAAGTGGGCCTATGCTAATAGCTCTCGTTTTCAAGTGTTTAATATAAAAATTTCTGAAAAAAAAAAGAAGAAGAAGAACATAATGAAAATCAAGGTGCTTAAAAATAAAACCTGCTATATACTTTCATTAATGGAAGAACAAGATTTAGAATATGGAATCAAGAACAAAGTACAGAAATTTGGAAGGAATACCTTTGATTGATAGATGCGATACACTGAAGAGGAGAGAAAGACGAAGAGTTTGAAACTGAAAATAAGGGTTTTCACTTTTCATTTTGTTCTTCACGGGTTTCATCAAACCGGTACCGGGTCACGGTTTTCATATAAACCGGCCGGTTAGCGGGTTCCTAGACGGGTTTTTAACTACAGGGTTTTTAAATTAAATCGGACCAGATTTTGGACCGATTCCCGATTTTCCCGGTTGAACCGGACGGTCCGGTTCGGTTTTCAAAACATTGCTAATAAGTGATGTCAACTAGACTTTAAATAGAATTCTAAAAAAATAAAAAAAATAATCATGCTACATCCATTCACGTGGCTATCCTTATCCCAATTTACTTTGATTTAAAAATAAATAAATAAATTACAATTTCTTTGAACTTCATTATCTTGAGACTAACTCATCCGAAATAACTTTTTCTCGAGCCTTATTTACATGATTAATTACGAGCTATCCAACGAGACCCATATTTAGCCCAAAAATTTAACAAAATAAATATTTAGCAAAATTTAAATATTTAGCCCAAAAATTTGAAGTTAATCCATATATCACTCTAGTCCCTCAAATTTTTAAAATAATAAAAATATATTATATAGAACAAATAAATCTTTATTCTAAAATTTTATCGGGGTTACAATATCCAACTAGACTCTTGCAATCTACTAGAATATCATCTAACCTATATATATGGGATAATGATACATTACCATTAGTGAACTCATGTTTACTCCCATGTTTCCTTTGCTCTTCAAAATCCTCAATTGAGTTTGATACTCATTTGCTTCCTTGGGGGACAATTAATCAACCTCATGCAAGAAAGAATACCCAGACTAGCGTGAGGTTGGTTAGCCTCCTCAATTTGCTATTTAATGCCATGAATGGGTGGTAACTCAATATGCATGTCCTCATGAAACCAAATCTTCGAAACCCTACAATAAAGAAATAGCCAAATTAGGGAGGAGTTTGTTAGTTCTCACTAAATCACTCTCTTTTTCATGGAAGCTTACTTTTTTTACTTTTCTTTTTTCTTTGAAAACTCTCTTTCTTTTTTCTTTTGTGGATCCACTCTTTCTTTATTTATCTTCAGCCACCTCTCTATTTTATTTTCCACTCTCTATTTCTTTTTTCTCTTGTGACTCTATTCTTTTTTCATGATTTTTAGTCACCTCTCTATTTTCTTTCCTACTTTCTATTTTTTTTCCTCTCTTGTACCATATGATTAATTGCTTGAGAATTAATCATATTGTGAAGTTTGAGACTTTTCATCAAATAATCAAACTCACTATGATTCGTAACAAGTGCTTCATCTACCAAATGGGCACTCTACTCCATAAAAGTCTCTAAGATTTCTTCTAGACCCCCTTTCACGTCTATCTTTTCTATTTCTCATCCTATCATTTTGTCAATTTCAGCACTAGAATAACGCCTATTTTAATGCACACATCACATTAATCCTCTCAATATTTTTGTTGCATTGCCATGAAGAAATTGATTATTCTCCTCCCTAGATGAAGATCCTTTCTTTTCCGGAATCTCACCACCTACCTTTTCCTCTCAATGCTTTCTTGTAAGTAATTCAAGAAACTAATTCGGTCTCAATCAACAAAGGCAAGAAATATCGAAACAAAATTGTATTAAATTTAATGCACAAAACAATTCTTGAATGATCTTCGTATTTGTATTGATGTGAAACACTCAAGAAGATGATCAAGATTCAAGAAGATGATGGAGACTCGATAAAGAAGATGAAAACTCAATGAAGAAGATGAAAATAATGAGGAAAGATAAAGATATAGCCTTGATTTTAGAGCCAAAGCTTTAGTATCAACTGATGTGAACTCACGTAGTAATAGTAGTTCTGAAACCCACAAAAGATTGAACCATAACCCCAAGAAAGCTAAAATCCCGATTTGAAGGTTGATCCAATAATTTATTGATTCGAGGAACCAAAGTTATGTAAGAACTTGACCAAGGAATTACAAAAACTATGAACCTTTCTCTGAATTTGTTGAACGGCACAAAGATGATATTTTTGATAAAAAGCAAATCTCGCTTTATTAATTCTCTCAATAATGTTTTCTTTTACAATGAAAAGAATGAACCACATATAATGGGAACTTATAAAACCCTAAATAAAAGCGTAATATATCAAAAAAAAAATCATACAAATAGAGTTCTAAATGAAAAAGGAAAAATATAACCAACTTCAAATTTTTATAGTGATCGAGTGCATTCTCTCTTGCGAGTGCCGTTCAATAGATTTGCCTACAGGTTAAGATTTTGAACCCTATGCAGGCGGGAACCTATTTTGCCTGCGAGCGCCTTTCCTGCTACATTCTAGGCTTTGGTTCTTCTAACTTAGTTTGAATTAAGGGCACTAGTCTTGGTTCTTCTTCCATGCCCAATATGAAACTTGGTGTTTGGCTTGTTAACTTCAAACTCTTGGCCTCCGTAGCATGACCAAGTAAATTCATGGTTCCATTGATCATATTGCTTGTGATCTCGTCATTGGTTCCTTTTCAAGTTGAGCCGATTCTTTGTAAGTTTGTTGCCCTCTATGGATCCTATCAATAATTCAAGTCTCTTTTCCACTTAAGGGCCACAAACAACCTAGAGTACCATCTAATTGATAAGCTTTAATGCCAAAATAATCTAGATAACATTAGAACTTCAAGTTACCAGTTGCATTTCGAAACATCCCTATCACCCTGCTATTTTTTGACTTCGATGTATTACACTTCAAATAATTGCATCATCAACGATCGTTAAATTTATAGAAATCAATTCTCCAAGCATTAGATGTAATCACTCAACATATAAAAGTTGAAACTATTTGCAAACTATCAAATTGGACAAAATCTTTTTTCAATTTTTAGTTTTTTCATCTTTTGGAACCCTTAATCAATTCATTCATTCCTAAAATTTTACCACTTATATAACATGTGAATGTAAAAAAAGGTTAAATAAACAAAATCCAGCAACCATCAAATCTTTTGTCCATGTTGGTTTCGCCATCATAAAATCATCATCACCACCCCAACATAATCTCTGGCCAGGTCAGACGTTCAAGAAGTTATAAAAAGTTTCAAAACTAATAAAGAAAAACCTTAAAACTGTGAGCTAACTCACCTGCCCAGAACTTCCAATTCCAGCTTCTTGGTTCTTTTGCTTCTTTTTTTTTTTCCACTTGGAATCGATTGGGGATGATTTTAAGGAGTCAATCTCTTATTTTAAGGGGATTGAGTCGTGAGTAATGCTTATCAGTGAAGAAATTGGCTATTATTAAAAGACAAGTAGCCCAAGCATAGGTGGTTCTTCATTAGTAAAATCTGATTTTTACACTTATCCAAGGACAAGTCGAAATCAAGTGTATTTGACCTATTTTAATGTGTCTAAACGTCAATTACCATATGATCCTAATTTAATATGTCCCAAATACTAATAATTCATGCATGGAACAAGCACACATAACTTATTTTGCTTAAACAAATATCCATCAATTGCACTTAAAGAAGTAAGAAGTACATACCTCCTTGATAATGTACCAGCAACTATGTTCTCGTTACCTTGTATAAGTGAATGATATAGGGAAAAGTTTCAACAAACTCCATCCATTTTGCGTGCCTCTTGTTCAACTTACCTTGGCCTTTATATGTTTTAATTGTTCATGGTTAGTGTGGAATACAAATTCCTTCGGCCACAGTTAGTGTTGCCACTTTTTCAAAACTTGAACAAGAGCATAAAGCTCTTGTCACAAGGAGGATAATTCAAAGTTGTCCCCTTAGTTTTTCGTTGAAATATGCTACTACATATCCCACATTAAAACTGCTCTAATTCCTATTTCGAAGGCATCACATTCAATCTGAAATGTTTTCTTAAAGTTAGGTAGTGCTAAAATGGGTGCAAAACACAACCTATACTTAATAATATTGAATGCATTTTCACGAACTGTCAAACCCTTTTCTTGAATTTTTTTTTTTTTTTTCTTGAACTTCCTTTGTAGAATCTTTTGAATGTTCTTAGTTTTTTTTTTTTTTTTTTTTTTTTCATTTTCTTACGCAAACATAATGGAAGGTTAAAAACAAAATCTTATTTTAGAACCAAAGCTTTGACACTATGAAAGATTCTATACAACTCTATGAAAGCTAAAATCAGAGTTATAAAACCTTGATCCAATGATTTCTTGAATCAAGAACCAAGGCTGGAAGGTTTGAAAGCCACAAAGATTGGAAATCTTTGATAGGTTTGAATTAGTTTCAATTGAGAATAAGATAGAAAGCAAAAATCTCACTTTATGATTAATCTCTCAAATTAATGTCTTGGTGATCTTGTACAATGAATAATGCCTCATATATGTAGGCAATAATAAAGATATCCTAAATAACTCGTAAAACATTAAGATAACATCAAATAACTAGACAACTTAAACAGAAAAGGAAAAAAAATAATTTGCCTTCAGATTTTGTATTGAACGCGTTCTGTTCACTTAATTTGGTCTTGGTTAAAAAAATTTCTTCCCCTGAAGCACATACTGCTTTCCGGCTACACTCATGGCTTCTTCGCTTCTTCCAACTTAGCTTGAACTAAGTGGACTTAGATTGTAATCAGTCCATCTGGAACAAGAAAAGGATCCTTGCTAGCTTGTCCCCCCCCCCCCCCCCGCCCCAATGATTCTCATCAGGATCGTTCCTACCTTGGGATGAAGGTATTTTCATCTTAACACTACCCAAGTTTCTATCAACATATTGGTTTCTAACTTCTAGGCTCCCTATCACACCCATCTCTCCTATCTTCAACCTACCCACTTCAGCCATTATTATGATTGATCATCCTCACTCTCTACTTCATGCTCATCATCAAATACAACTCTAGGATCATGCCTGAGTTGCCATTAAGAAATCTTTTTGGTTATCCCCTTCGTAAGTTTGCAGTACAGTATCATCCTATCCATTTTATCCCTAATATGTCCAAACATAGATTCATCATCTCAAAGTGTTGTTGGATTGCTTGTAACAATTGAATTTGTTGTACAACATAGTGTGTGGAAAGTAGCTAAACACCCCGAAATGTATCAAAATACACAAAATTGGCTAAATGTAAGTAACTTGAGAGGTGAACCAAAACATGCCAAATGTACCAACTCACACCAAACATACCCGAACTCTCTCAAACATACCAAAATGTGCTAAAATTGTTCCAAAATGTGCATAATGACACCAAACCAGCCAAATGTACCCAAAATATTCCAAAGTGATTATGTATGCCAAAATATATCAAAGTTAGTAAATTGTTCAAAATGCCCAAAAATGGACTGAAATGCGCCAAACTTACATAACCCTCCAAAATGTACAAAAATGTACTAAAACTACATTAAATTCTCCAAAAAGTGTCAAAATATATAAAAATACACTAAACCTACTATACGAACCAAAATTACTAAAATGCATGAAATATTTCAAAATGTTCAAATTCTTCAAAAATGAGTTTAAAGTACCAAAACGTGTGAAATGTAAATTGTACCCAAAGACACCAAAATGCAAGAAATGTACCAAAGCATGGAGATGGAACGGATAGAGTGATCCCCCTCATGTAGGACCCCGAGTACCATGATTTCTCTTTTCCTTCCTCTGTCAGACCGAACCCTTCTGACAAAGGGCTTGGGCCTCTTCTTCTCCCTTCTCAATCAATAGCGTCAATGAAGTGCTTTCTTTTTTATTGTGCTTTTCCTAGCAGTAGGGGCTTCGTGACTCTTATCTTTAAAGATTAGGTCAAAACCGTACTAGCGCTCCTAGCTTTCTTGATGAGTGAAGGTGATATTCAACAATGTGGTTCAAGGAAAGTGCTTGAAAACAAAGAAACGCCCTCTCCCATTCTTCCAATAGAAGTAATCTATTTGAGACTGATAAATGACACGTCACATGCTAAAACTTCAAGGAAAAGAAGTATTATAACCGATGGTAATGGCTCTTTCACCTCGTTGGTCTGTTGTTGTTGATGATCTATTGCTTCTATACAAGTAAGGAGCTAGCTGCATAACAATTACAAAATACAAGTTCAATGGAATATACAATAAGGATATACAAAAAGCACGTGATCAATCAATGGACGGGGAAATTGCATGAATTATGAAACTAGCCTAACCTAAAGAAAAAGGCTATTCCCTCTGATGGTGAATCTTGATTGATTGACACCAAGAACCAATTTGAAGAAAGAAAATGCAAAGCTGATAGGCGGTACAAAATTTTCTTGCCAAATTTTAATCAAAATGCATGAAATATACCAAATATGTGGAATGAAACAAATGCACCAAAATGTGTTAAATGAACCGATGCATCCAAAATGTACCAAAAATATGTCGTACCTAACATCGTGATGATATCACGGAGCCAACTAGCAAGGATCCATTGTATGTTTTGAAGAAGTCAATAGGTCAATAGCAAAGAAGATGAAGAAAGTCATGCAAGTACTTGTCCAAGCTACATAGAACAAGAGTTTAAGTGCAACAAACAAGACACCAACTTTTAAGATCATCATAAAAAAAGAACCAATAGTACATGTAACAAGCTAAGGTGGAAAAAGGGGAGCCGGGAAGCTGGATGAAAAGCGACGCGTGCATGTCGCTAGAAAGGAAATGCATATGCAAGCCCTGAATTTGAAAAACTCGTGAGAACTGCCTTGAATGACGTGTACAAGCATCAATACCATGCAAGCATGTGTTAGAAATTTTGCCCACGAATTTTAGTTTTTAGTTGAAGTAAAAAAAAATCTACTTTATCCTGTTTATCTAATTGTTTTGAGTCCGTCTATATTTTCGCTTTCAATCATGTTCTTGATTGAACTATTCCGAACTTATCTAAGATTAGAATCTTTATGGCGTTCAACCTTTCCGGCCTTGGTTCTTGAAATAAGAAATCATAGTATGAGAATCATGGGAGGCAAGCTAGCATAGATCCATTTCATGTTCTAGAGGGGCTGATAACTAGGTCAATAGCAAAGAAGGTCAAGGAAGCCATCCAAGAACTTGTTCAAGCTGCGTAGGCTGAGAATTCAAGTGCAACGAGCAAGATGCCAATTTTCAAGATGAGCATGAAAGAAATTGACCAACCTTAGTACATTTGATTCAAACTAAGGTAGAGGAAGTTGAGTCGGGAGCCTAGCCAAAATATTGACAATCTTTATACTCATGTTTCAAAAAATAATGAGCCTTTGTGTATTGATGGCAACTCAGGGTCGAGTTGTTTTGGAGTGGAAAGGAATTAAGCAAATCAATTGGAAGAGAAGTTATTAAACCAGTTAGAAAAGTGAAAGAATAAGCAAAAATGTACCTAATTTTAAGCTCGTATGTCGAATTTTAATCCGTGAGTACCATTCTGAAGCATTTATCGATTCTACACATTTTTATTAGATGACGTTGCCAAACTTTCAAGTTCGATTTTTGTTGTTTAGATGTCCATTTTAGCTTCTTCATTTTTTATTATTATTTTTTTTCCATTTTGAGTTAGTTTAATAGTATTTCAGCTCTTTTTTGAAGTATTTTAGCCTTATTCAGATTTGTTTTATAGTTTTCTAGTTCATTTCAATTTATCTATACATTCAAGATTTCATTTTGATTATGATTTATTTTTAGTTTGCCTATAATATAACTTTGAACATTGTACAAAGAACAACACATTATTTAGAGAGATTATTTATAAAGTGAGGATTTGCTTCGTATCAAAACTTGTATGAGTTCCAGGGAACATCATGGAGTTTACATCCGTTGGTATTCAAAGCTTGGGCTCTAATTTGAACCCATGTAGCAATTATATGAGAGTATATTTATCCCACTGGCTTCCAATTTTGTTTTCTTGATTCCAATGCATCCAACTTGTTTCCGCCTTCATGCCCAACATGAAACTTAGTGTTTGGCTTGTTAACTTCAAACTTTTGGCTTCCGTAACTTGAACAATTATTTGCTTGCAATCTTGTCATTGGTTCCTGTTCAAGTTGAACATAATCTCTGTAAGTTTGTTTCCTCCATGAATCCAGGTCGAGCTCTTAAATCAATTTTTGTTCTTTATAAACTTCGTATGTCATCCTATTCTAATTTCTATATTTCAAAATCGCATCAAGAACATTCAAGAATTGATTAGTGTGCAACACAATTTTTTTCTCTATTAAAAACGTTGTGATTAATATATTTTATTAATTTTGTATAAGAAAAATAGCAAAGAAAATTCAAGGAAAAAAAAGTAACGAAAATCCAAGTAAAAGCTAGCGAAATTCAAGAAAAGCATTGTCAATTTTCAAAAATATTTTTCTTGGAATTCTTGTAGTGTTATTTTCCAAGAAAGTAATGCTATTTATCATCATAATGTTTGATCAGTGGTGACCAACCTATATTTAATACATATATCATCCATGGGATTCGATCTTGTTATGAAAAAGGCATGAACCAATTTCAAAAACCTTTTCTTGGAGTTTTTGTGATGTTTCCAATCTCTTTTTATCTGCCTTCTTAAGTCCTTCTCGGGTCTTGTAATAGTTCTTTCTTGAGTTCTTGTTGGTTTGAACATTGCAAAGGCTTCTTGATTGAGTTTAGTTTCCTTAGAAAACTTGACAAAGTATAGAGAGGAAAAATGCAAGAGAGAAAACAAATATAGAGTGAAACAATTGAGTGCAAACAAGCGAGGATTACTTTTCCTAGTTATCAAGATGTCTGACAAAGGAAAATCTACATCTAGGGAGGAAAAAAACCAATTCCTCATGATGAAAGTAATGTAAAAACATTTTGAAATGATGAATTTAGTTTTTCGAGAAATGAAGGAGTGAGAAAATTTATAGCATGATACGGCGATTGCCTTACAAAGGGACAGCCAAAAAGAATTCCTAAATATTAGTAGGCAAGATAGACGTGATCCTGGGGGTTAATTTGATGATGAGAACGAAGTAGAAGTGAGAATGTGGTCATGATGGCCGAAGAGGGTAAGATGAGAAATAGAGGAGATATGCATGAAACGGGGCCTAGACCCTAGAGAGCAAGACACGAATAGAGTTACTGGGGTAGTATTAAGATGAAATTACCTTCATTTGAAGGTAGAAATGTCCCTATTGGAGTGGTAGAAGAAGTTGAAATTGCTCTTTGATTGTTCTAACTGGGGTAGTATTAAGATGAAATTACCTTGATTGAATTTACTGATGACAAATAAGAGAAAACATCATTACGGACCTATACAAACCTGGGGTGAATTGAAAACTCTAATGAGGAGAAAATTAGTACATAGTCATTACTCAAGGTTCATGAAATGTAGAGGATTATAATAAAGAGATGGAGGTACGGTTATGGCTAACGTTGAGCGGCTACAATGGCCAAATTATTGAAGGGATTGAATAGGATACAAATTGATACATTTATAGGTTGTGGAGTTAGAGGACATGGTGCATATGACTATCAGGGTGGAGAGGCAATTAAAAAGAAAAGGAACAGCAAAGTACTTTACGAGTGCTAATCCTCCTTGGAGATCGAAGTGGGATTATAATAGTAGTAGGAGTGATGAAACTATGCCAAATAGTAAGTGTGATTTCCAATCTTCTAGGAATAGGGATATCAAGTGTTTTAAATGATTAGATTTGGGGCACATTACAGCCAATGCCAAAATAAAAGAGCAATGATTATGCATGACGATGGGGAAGTGGTGACTGAGTATGATAGTGATGATGCCTAAGTTGGAGGATGCTAGTAATGGTGATGGGGTAGAGAGTACCCAGTAAAAGGTGAAGCACTTGGTGCCAAGTGTGCTCTTAGTACACAAATTAAAGTGGATGATGCGAAAATATATTTCATACTTGATGCTATGTTAACGACAATGTGTGTAGTATGATTGTAGATAGGGGAGTTAAACCAATGTAGCTACCACCCTTATTGAGTTGTTGGGATTGTCTATGCTAAAATAGGTTGCAATGGTTGAATGAATATGATGAGGTCAAGGTTAACAGGCAAGTCATCTATTGGGAGGCTATATGAGGTGGTTTTTTATGTAGTTCCTATACACGACATGTCTTGATGGGAAGGTCATGACAGTATATGTGAGCTCACGTAGTAATTGTAGCTCTGAAATCCATAGAAGATTGAATCACGACCCAAGAAAGCTAAAATCCTAAGTTTAAAGATTGGTCCAATAATGTATTGAATCAAGGAACCAAAGTAATGGAAGAACTTGACCCCTTAATTACAAAAACTATGAACCTTGCTATGAATTTTTTGAATGCCACAAAGATGAAATCTTGGATAAGTTTGAAATAAGTTCAATGAAAAATAAGAAGAAATCATGTATTGTTTTTACAATGAAAAGAATAAATCATATTTATAGGAAACCCATAAAACCTAATAAAAACGGAATTATATCAAAAAGATACCATAACAAGAGTTCTACCAAAAATAGACTTCTAGAAAAAATCTGAAAGAACGCTTTCCACAAATGAACTATCCTACCTCATAGTTATAGCTCCCCCAACAACATAGAACAACCAAAATTCCACTTCATTGTTTAGGGAATAGTACATGCTAACACATCCTATTTTTTTACTATGTAATAGCATAGTCATTCGACAGGTCTTCGTTTTCATTTGCTTGGATCAAGTTCTACAATTCGAGTTACTCTTCCATGCCTGACTTTGCAGCAACCGAAGTCTCGGCCCATGTAACTTGAACAGTAATCCCATGGCTTCCTTAATTTTCTTTACCCGAGATCTCATCATTGGTCATTCTTTCACAATCAACGGATCATTGCTAGCCTTCGTCACATGGTTCTCATCGTTCTCTCCCACTTCAAAATGATTCGTCCTCGAATTGTCACCTAAATCAAATAGAGAAAGATCGAAAAAATTGAAAGTAGCAAAAAATGTTATACTCACTTGGCAGATCCAATTTATAGGCATTGTTGTCAATTATTTCAAGCACTTGAAATGGTCTATCACCTCTCGATTGTAATTTTGACCTCATTTGACCTGACAAATGCTCATTTCTCATATGCACCCAAACCCAATCACCCGGTTCAAATGTAACACGCCTCTCTGTCCTTTATTAGCTTGAGAACCATAATGTTTATTCTTCTTCTCAATTTGATAACGCACTTTCTTATGTACTAATATCAATTCAGCCTTCTTACCATCTAGACTACATCTTTCATCAACATGTAAATGAATTAAATGCAAAGGAGTTAGTGGATTAATGCCATATACAATGTCGAAAGTGTATAAGAAGTTGTAGAATGTGTGGCTATATTACATGCAAACTCTATGTATGACAAGCAACCTTCCTAACTCTTTAAATTCTTATTGACTATAGTGCGTAAAAGTTATGTCAATATCCGATTAACTACCTGAATTTGTCGATCTGTTTGTGGGTGACAAGTAGTAGAAAATAATAACTTAGTTTCCAACTTATCCCATAAAACCTCCCAACAATGACTAAGGAACTTAGCATCTCTATCATATACAATATCCTAGGTATCTTGTGAAATCGCACTATTTCCTTAAAGAATAAGTCAACTATGTTCAATGGCATCATCCGTTTTATAACAATGAATGAACTGTACCATCTTACTAAACCTATATGGAATCCCTACCTCTTTTAGTTTTAGGAAATCCCAATACAAAGTCTGTGGATACATCAATCCAAGGTTCGCTAGGAACATGTAAAAGTGTATACATTACAAACCTTGTGGCAAAACCTTAGACCTAGCCATTTTACAAACAATGCATCTATTACAAATGCGATTAACATCACTTTTCATTTTAGGCCAATAAAAGTGTTCAAGCAACATCTCTAAGGTGTTCTTAATGCCACAATGCCCCACCCACCACCCCCCAAACTATGTGCTTCACGTACTAACAATTCACGTATTGAATAGCTTTCTTGAAAGAAATTACGCTACAAGTATTTTCAAGAAAGTGTTTCTTGAAACCGAATGTCTCTTTTTGGCTTGGAATTTTCTTTTTCTTTTTGGTGATTTTTTTTTTTGTGGATTTTTGTTTTTGTGTTTTTTTTTTTTTTTTTTTGAGACTGAATACGAGGAAAATCAACAAAGGAAAGAAAGATCAAAAAGATACCATAACAAGAGTTCTGCCAAAAATAGACTTCTAGAAAAAATCTGAAAATACGCTTTCCGAAATGAACTATGCTATGGCATAGTTATATAACTCCCGTGACAGCGTAGAACAACCAAAATTCCACTTCTTTGTTTCGGGAATAGTACATGCTATATAGCATACTGTTTTTATACCACGCAACAACATAGTTATCAAATAGGTCTTCGTTTTCATTGCTTGAATTCAACAATTGGGGTTCCTCTTCCATGCCAAACATGATATTTGATATTTTCCTTGTTGCAATCGATGTCTCGGCCCATATAACTTGAACAAGTAATATTATGGCTTCCTTGATCTTCTTTGCTCGTGATCTTCTCATTTGTCCTTCTTTCACAATCAACGAATCCTTACTAGCTTTCGTCCGATGGAGAACATCACAACATGATAGAAATGTGATACGTGATGGATTTAAAAATAGGTATAGCTCTGTCAAAGATGAAAAATTAGTCATCCTTGTTCCTTTAATACCCAAAAAGTACGAGGACCAAATGAATTTAAAATCTGAGGAAAAAAAGAAAAAAGAAAAAGAAGAGAATGAGAGTGAAAAAGATAGAGAACCTGCAAAGAGAAAAGGAAGAACAAAAGTGAGCTTCTATATAAATGATAGTGAGATTAAGAGGCTTTTCGTGAAAAATCAGCCTTTGATATAGCTAGTCTACAAGGAATCCTTCCTTAATCTTGAGGAAATTTACCAACCCCTCTATTGTTTGGCCATTTCTTTATTCTATGAATTTCAGGATGTGTTCCCTAAGAACATGCCTAGTGGGTTACCACATAGTAGAGGCACTGAGCATCAAATTGATTTTGTACTTGAAGCTATTATTCCAAACCAATTAGCATGTAAGAGCAATCTTGAGGAGACAAAGGAGCTTCAAATGCAAGTTGAGGAGTTGATGGGCAAAGGGCACGCGAGGGAGAACAAATGTATGGCAAATGCTACTTGTGCTTAAAAAGGATGGGAAGTGGGAATGTGCATTGATTGCTGGGTAGTCAACAATATAAAGGTAAAGTATTATTATCCCGTACCTAGATTAGATGATATGCTTGATGAATTGTATGGGTCCTGTATTTTTTGTAAGATAGATTTTAAAAGTGGCTATCACCAAAAGAATTAAAGAAGGAGACGAATGAAAAATTGTTTTTAAGACTAAATATGGGTTATATAAATGAAGACGGTGGATTTTATAGTCGAGAAAATCGAGTTGATCAGCCACCAGTAATCCTACAAAAAAGTAGAATGAGGAAGAAAGATCTCAACAGGATACTGATGTAGTGGTTCCAGCTGAAGATCCTCCGATGGTCAAGTCAGAAAATCTTTTCAAGGATTATAGTTCACTAGACTAAAAGAAAGAACTTCTTAGAATAGAGTAGTTTTTTCTTATCTACCTAAACTAACCATGGAATTTATAGCAATGGGAGTTACGTCTAGGCGGGATTGACAAGGACTTTGCGAGATTTTCTGGTTGGTTGGAACTAAATCCGATAATTCTATTCGCTTGAGATACCCAAGCTATTTTCCGATAACTTCTACTTGATCTGGTCAAATCATAGCATGATTTATCTTGAAGATAAATTATCAGAGATTTTGAATTGATACGTAGGTGACCGTGTATTTGGCTCGACTAACATTGTCGAGTAGAAAGTGATTATATATATATATATATATCGTACGGCATGCCTTGGGTAGAGCCTAGTTAGCCGATAAATATACCCACTCAAAAAGGCAAAATTGCCAATCCGATAAATATATCCACTTGGAATGGAAAAATTACTAATCCGTCTAAATCGTGCGACGTGTCTTGTAGAGAGTATTAGTCGGCCGATAATATGTCCACTTCAAATTGAAGAATTATCAATCCGTCTAGACAGTGCAACATGTCTCAAGAGGGTATTCGTCGACTGATAAAGAAGTCAATCTAGTGTACTCATTTGGTTGATGATTTTGAACAAAATTTTGAATTTATACCTCCGACTCCTTTAACGTGCCAATTTTCGATTGGAGTGATTCTTTGTCGATCGGAGGCAGGAGTAAGTCTAGCAATCTAGATGAAAACCTCCATGTCCAGTTTGGATTGTCCAGACGGGTCAACATTGGTGGGGTTTGTTGTTGGTTCTGGGATTTGCTCATCTTATGCGATCGATCCAGAAAGTACATGTGTAAATTGATCTGACTGATCTAGATCCCGACGGTGGCTATTCAAGACATAGTTTTATAAACATAGCCATCCAGGCGCAACTGATATCTTGTTCACTAAAAATGAACCGAGCAAGTTGACGAAAAATGACTTAATAAGAATTTAGGATGCTTAAAATCTCTTTCGATTCCGGTTCCTCACATGGGATGGTACTAGAGTATTTTGATAATGCACCCAGTCAACTCATGCCTAACTTCTGGTGATTGCTCTTAGATCTCCAAGTTCTGACTGGCGACACCATATCTCATTTGGTATGCTGGAGCTACTGCATGGTTACTTTATAAAGGAGCATGATGGTGAGAAAGGCTGATTTTCGTTAAATGTAAGAAAAATTAACGATCGATTGATAGCTGGACTTTCATTACGAGATAAAAGATTGGAAAGGGTCTTATTTTCTCACGTTACGCGATTTGATTCGACAGGGAAATTAACGTTTCCCTTCAGCATGGTCACGTGGTAAGGTTTGTAGATCGCTTACTCTCAACGTGCTTTACTGATTCAAAAGGTTCTTATTTCACTTTCTTGCAGGTCTTCATATCAACACATGGCTCGTCAAAGGCTTGTTTTTGAAAGAGAGAATTTCTAAGATCTTAGCGATATCTAAGGATCAAAGGGACGACATTCTTCAGAGGTTCTTTCTTCTAGTGGCTTGTAGGATCATACTTCGGCAAAACCTAAGGTATTCCTTCCGATTTCCCTTGACATAAAATCATTATTATCATGATAAAGAGAGGTATGGAAATTCTTGGTAGTGATCTTCCTTTGGTCGGTCCACTTAACTTGACTAAACGTGAGATTGCAAATCAAATCACGTTAAGAGTGGTAGGGTCTTCGCTTGACGCTTTGGAAAGGAGAAAGGTGAAAGAAAAGTCTAAGAAGTTTTCTCATCTTATAACACGGTGGTGGTTCTTGTCGATAAGCTCTTTATAACTCCTTTCTGGCAGAGGAGTTTGGTAGATCTGACCAATAATGTCCCACTCCTCCTCGAATATCTCGCACTCCGGAAGAGAGCCTGCATGGAGCAGAAATATTAAAACATGAGCAAAACTGTTCAAGTAAATCAGGTCGGTTAAATGACTTACAGTAAGTAGAATATGTGGTGGGGATTGTCAGAGGCGCCATAGGGTCGTTCTCTATGGTGTCCCACCTACCAGAGACCCAGAACCACGAGCTCTTCCAGCCTTTAATTGAGGTAGGCACCCTGTGCAGGAACGGCGAATGGGACCCCCAGGGAGACAGATAGTACCACCCCCGACTCTCCTCCCCCCCAACTACGTTTTTTGGAAAGAATAGGGAGTGGAACACGCTGAAGGGCATATCCGACCCGATGCTGGCCCGGCGCCATAGCATCCAGGTCCCCACCATTTGGGACCATGAGTTGGGATTAAATTAGGTCGGAGCCACCCCGTAGGACCTAAGTATTAACCTAAAGAAGGGGTGGAAAGGAAGTCTCAGTCCGGCCCGAAGGAAATGATCGCTCACCCCCACACACTCGGGCCTAGGGTAACAAGCTCTCTCATACGGTTCGGGGAGGATCATTTGGATATTGTGGGGAATCCTACACACTGTCCTGCACCTCTCTAACTGTTCCGAGGTGACTGTGGAAGGATAGTTCGAAGCCCCCCACTGAACAGACGTATCTACGGGGGAAGCAGGTCGCCTCTAGATATTCTCTCCTGCCATGATGGCCTTGCTAAGCTCGTCCGGAGACACTACTATGGGCTCCCTAAGGGTACTTTCCTCACCTCGTTCCTCCCTACTCCCCCTCACTATCGACTGTTCACTCGCCATCGCGAACGTTGTTGAAAAATCTGAGAAGAAAGAAGGTGAAGAAGCTGAAAGTGCGTAAAGTTACCTAACACACCGCCGGAAGCCGGTTTGACGCCGATATTCACAAAGCCGCCGCCGGAAATTAGTGATGGAACTCGCCGGAATGCAGAGACTCGATATGCCTTGAAAGATTTTCGCAAAAGTAAAAGCTTGAAAATGAAATGGATGGGCCTTTTATAGGCACCCAAAAACTGGCCCCAGCCGTTAGATCACCCAAACCGCATCTGGGCCGTTCGATGCTAAGGCGAAAGGATCACCGTCGAAGTAAAGAGTCACCAAAATCAACGGCCACGATGGAGCGGTGAGCTCCACGCACAGCCAGAGTGCGTCACCCCGAAATTCGTGGAGCCGTCACCATCATTGCCATTTATGACGAAATAAGCGTGTCTCGGAAGCAGCAGACGCGCCCCCTTTGCATGCCTTGGAAAGGCAAAAAGCTTTCAAATCATTGGCACAATAACCAAGACTGTCTCTTCGGAAGCCATCGCCTACCTTACAGCTCCCCTAAGAGGTGCCAACTCCTATCGCCTCGGTACGATGGCTCCATGTTGCAACAGCTCCCCTAGAATTTGCAACCCTGGTCGCCCCAGCCAGGGCAAAAGGCAGAGTTGATCCAGCTCCCCTGAGAGTTGCCAACTCCCATCGCCTCGGTACGATGGCTCCATGTTGCAACAGCTCCCCTAGAATTTGCAACCCTGGTCGTCCCAGCCAGGGCAAAAGGCAGAGTTGCTACAGCTCCCCTAAGAGTTGCCAACTCCTATCGCCTCGGTACGATAGCTCCATGTTGCAACAGCTCCCCTAGAATTTGCAACCCTGGTCGCCCCAGCCAGGGCAAAAGGCAGAGTTGCTACAGCTCCCCTAAGAGTTGCCAACTCCCATCGCCTCGGTTCGATGGCTCCATGTTGCAACAGCTCCCCTAGAATTTGCAACCCTGGTCGCCCCAGCCAGGGCAAAAGGCAGAGTTGCTACAGCTCCCCTAAGAGTTGCCAACTCCTATCGCCTCGGTACGATAGCTCCATGTGGCAACAGCTCCCCTAGAATTTGCAACCCTGGTCGCCTCAGCCAGGGCAAAAGGCAGAGTTGCTACAGCTCCCCCAAGAGTTGCCAACTCCTATCGCCTCGGTACGTTAGCTTTATGTCGCAATAGCCCTCCGTGGGGGACGATGGCCCATTTCAATTTGGTCCGGGCCAACCAAGAACCCCACGCTCCTTCCCGTGCACCCCGTCCACAGCCTTGAAAGTCCTCGTAACGTATAAATACATGTACCAGGACTTGGGGGACTATTGTTACGGGCGAGAACCGATCCAGCAGCTCGAACTCCACGTGTCTGCAGGGTGATGTGCCACACGCTGTCCGAGGCGATTGCGCAGAGGACGAGCTGTTTGCGTCACAACTGAGAAACCAACGCCCTGCACTTCGCCCCGCCACGCCCCGGCAAAGATCTCCCGTACAGAGATCTTTCCAGTCAAATCTGTGATTGATGGGATGTGTGGCAGGACCCAAACGATCAAATCAGCCAGAAGCAATTAATGCCAGCCAACCTACGGAAAGACAAGTTGACGCCTACGATGGGACGGGCCCTAATAATCTAACTACACGTGCCTCCTCATCCAACGGCCCTCCTCCTCCCACACCCGGTATAAATACTACACCCTTGTGCTCGATAAAGGGGATCTTCTTGGAAGAAAAGAAAACATATATAAAAAAAAGCCTGGTACCATCTCTTTTGCTCCCTAATATTGATACTTGTTCCCCACACCTTGTAAGCGGCCTTCGAGTGAAAACTTGAAGACCGGTGAACTAATTCTCGGTTGATCCTACGCTGACTTGACCGTCGGAGTGCCCGTGACCATTCCCACCTCTTATGGGAAATGCCACGTGTAACTGACGTTGTGTGACTCATGCAGGAAAGGGTAGACGTGAAGATATCACCTATTGGCTCGGTGGTTGATCCGTTTTTTTAGGTCAACGGTATATTCGTTATTTCATAATTTTTAGTTGAGAAAATAGGTAAAAAAAAGGACCTATGAAAGGTGAAAATAAGGGTGAAAATGTCAAAAAATGAAGCGTGTAGACGTTTTCCACAATAACAATGAAAAATGAGTATGTTATGTGCTAATTACACTTTTCAAAACTAGTATTGGGTGAAATTTTCTCTAAAAATTAATTGAGGAAATTACATAAAACCAGACATTTAAATTTACAAATTCAAAAATCAGTTCTAAACTTTATTTAATAAAAAATCAGGTATTAAATTCACATTTAATATTAATAATGATATTATAAAATTAAATTAATATATATACCTATCCTACCACCTACCCCCGCCAGATTTCAATCCACAAACCCTAATCATTTTTTCGTCTCCTCTCTCTTCCTTCCCTTCTTTCTCTTTGCCACACACCCTCACCGGAGGTAGCATCGACCTGACACTCACGTCATGACGTGGCTAGGCCACCTTGACGAATCAAGACACTTGCTCCGAGGGGTTCGAGGATTTAAACGAGTATGTTAAAAAACAAATGAGGGACAGATTGAAGGATTTGTCCGAATTGGTGAGCAATTCTATGGCGATTTATGCCGCTGCAGGTAGCGATGATTTCTCCGACACCCCAATTTAGAACAAACGACGGCGACTAATGAATTTCGATAATGGACACAAATTATCAGCAGAACACAACAGTTCCCAAAATGGTTATATAGGAGGGATCGAATTCTACTGGACATGTCGATGTCGGCGAATCAAGCTGATATTTTCCACAAGCCCAATATTTAACTTAAGTCTTAAGCCCAAGCTATCAAAGGATCTAAACAATAGCAATCCATGTGATAACAACCAAGTTCTTAATCCTGAGAGATATTTTTGTGAAGTCTCGTACCTATGAAAAAAAATATCCAGACCATATCCATAAAGATCCAACCAGATTTGCGTAGCGACCCAATGTGCTAATCTGACCGAATGTGTTTCGAATTTTTTGTTGTTGTTCGTTCTTGTTTGTCGAGTCTGATCTTTAATTCTCCAATATATTCAAGAAATCATAAAATTGAAAAGTTTATTAAAAAAATACAAAGCTTATGCCTCGATATTTTTTCAAGTTGAAAAAGAAAAATCAATATAATGAAGCAGTAAATCCACCTATCTTCTTACATACTAAAAAATACTGAATTACAATCAACAATCTTGGCCACAACTAATTGTATCATAGTTTAAGTAAATTCGGATAATCAAATTATCATATAATCAATTATTGCTCGACTAGAACGTGAAGTCAAAGTTCAAAAAATGTAACATGCACTTGAACGATCTAGACTGCTCTGATACCAATTGTTTTAAATTGCTACAAGAATTAGCCACAAAATATTATCATTTTTCTTTTAATTCAATCACACATAATCTTTACTAGATATTCATATGTATGTTATAATCAAGAAAATCGAAATAGAATTTATCTAAATCGATATTCAGTTTCTTAATTGGACCCGAATCACGAACTTCCAACTTTTAATTCAAGAACTCTTCAACTATGGTATTCTTCAAATTATAGACTACACTGACCTTTTCAATTAAATCAAAAACTCAATTCTAGACTGGACATGCTAAAAGTTAAAGAAAATAATTTCTTCTAATTTTTTCAAGCAAGAAAATGTCCCAGACGTTTTCTATGTCCATGATTTCAAACCCTTGGTCTGCATATAAAGTGATATAATTGCACATGTGATATAATTGATTTAATTGCACATGTAATTCCTGAACTTAATCACAATTATAATTGAGTCCAAAATTTTATAGAGCTACCACATTGACCTACTTGCACATATATTCTCCATACTCCAATAAGTAGATCATGTCTAGTCAACCCTAAAATATCTAATCTAATTATTAATTTTTGTTTGTTCCACTAAATACGAAAAGACTTCACTCTAAAAATATATAAAATCACATGAAATTTTTGCTGGTTGTACATTGCGTTTTACACTCCACATAATAGAAGGACGTGTCATTTTCAATTTAAACCGCGTCCTTATGAATGGTTAACCAAGCCCAAATCTACAACAAAATTACTTTCCTCCATTCTTTCCCTCCTAAACGTAAGCCCCAAATCAGGAGACCTCAATTCCACAAGAAGTAGCTACCCTGATTCCACACATCGACCAAGGCTTTTCACATCCATCGGCGTGATATTCCGACTGACCCCATCAAGCACCGTAACATGAAAAAATCAAAAACATTTTTGTCCAAATCATGCCGAAGAAAGGTATTATTCGTTTACGAGAACGTTTTCTTCGCTATTGTTGGTTTAGTTTGAACTATTTCGAAGATGGTTTGGGTTGCTATTTGGTAACTTGGGTTTAAATATTTTTGTACAAATCGTAACGTGTTGGTTTCTATTTTTTCGGTTCTACATTGCGTCTAGTAACTTGGAGTTAGATAGCTTTAATCCCAAATGGTTGACTAAAATAGCTTTAATATTTGTTTGATTCTACATGCTGTAACGTGTAAGTATGTATTCGTAAAAGTGTGTTTCCAAATGGGTGACTAAAATTTTGTACAAAATTGCCTAGTATTATCATCCATAAATATGGGCGAATTTGGGGAGGAAAGTATATGATACTTTAATTGTTAATTTGTTGCAGAGAAACAAATTCTCAAAGACTTTGGTCACGATAATTTCGTTGAATCCGATAATGACAACGTGATGGACAATTTGAACATATTAGCAGAAGGTAGTGCAACTGTGCCTAAGGTGGGGATGAAGTTCAAGGATGAAAATGAAATGTTCGACTTCTACAAAAGATATGCTTATCATGTTGGTTTTCCAGTTCGAAAACGAAATTCAAAAAATGATGATGATGGGATTATGAGATATATTACACTAACATGTAGCCGTGAAGGTCGAAGACCTAATAATACAAGTTGTCCATTGAAGCAATAACCAACCATTCAGACATGCTGTCAGGCTAGGCTGACTGCATCTTCAGATATGTGCGGAATTTGGAGAATTAACACTAGCCATCTTGAGCATAATCATAAAACAAGTCTTTCGAAATCGAGATTGTATAGATGTAATCGAGAACTGAGCGCACATGTGAAACGTTGACTTGAAGTCGATGACATGGCCAGCATTCCTTTGCACAAAAGTTACAACTCTACAGTCGTTGAGGGTGGTGGGTATGAGAACATGACTTGTTTGGAGAAAGATTGTCGGAATTATGTCGAACAAGTGAGGCGATTGAGACTTGGCGAAGGGGACGATCCAGCAATTCAGTCCTACTTTTCGAATATGCAAGCAATGTAATACTCTGAAATTTTATGCTCGTTTAACTTACTGATTTAATTTTTAGTATGATAATTTAAGTTTTCAAAATTTTATATGGTCGAGACTATTAGTGATTGCCAAGTTTTCATTGTTGGTTGATTAAAATTTGCCAAGTTTAGTTAATTAGGTTTTTTGGGATTAATGTCAAATTTTACACCTAATTACTATAGATAAGCATTTCTTTTCCACTTGGCTGAGAGTAGAATGTTACTTTGTAGTGAAGTAACAAGCATGAGGTGGCTAAGGTAAGCATGAGGTGTTTAGTGTTTAATATTCAAGCATGAGGTGTTCAGCAAACATGAGGTGTTTATCTTTGTAGTGAAGTAACAAGCAAGCATGAGGTGTTTAGTGTTTAATATTCAAACATTTATCTTTGTAGTAAAAAGCAAGCTTGTGGTGTCAACTAGTTGCAAGCTATCTTTAGTGGAGTAATTTTTCCTGGTATGGAAAGCATGAAGTGTTTAACTTAAGCATGAGGTGTTTAGTTAAATTTATGAAGTGCATCCATGCAACTCACTTGTAGATGTAGGCACCAAACTTTAACTTGATAGATAGTAACCTCACTTAGTCCATAGGTTTTCCTTACCAATAAAAAATTAAGAAAGGTTTCCTTCAAATATCTTTGCAACCAAAAACTTCTTTCAAAGAAAAATAAATAGAAAGAGTTAGTGAAGGAAGGTAAAGAGAAAAAGATAAAGTAAAGAATAGAAGGAGAAGAGCAAAGGCTAGCCCTTTCAAGTACACTTTTCAACCCCAAGTTTTAAGGTAAGATACTTTCTATGCTCAAGTGGTAAAATTTCATGGTAATATTTATGCTTAATAGGCATGAAAACCATAATATGAAAGATGTTGACAAGTCCACAAAGTTAGATATCTATTTATGCCTTAGGACAAGTCCGAAAGGCACCGGCAAGTCGGAATGTGCACTTATGTGTTTGAATGCTTTCTTTTGTGTAGTATTAACATTTTAAATCCTAGCATGGTATCTTATTCATTGTTTATACTCTCATAGTATTTATACTAAATTTTATGATCCATGATCGTTGAGTTGAGTTGGTGGAAGTCAGTCGGCATACTCGATGATGAGACAAAGTTATTTTATATCGAAATTTCATTTCGATATGTTTTGCTCAAAGACTGTTTTCCTTATATTTTTCTGGTGGTATTAAATATAAGCATGTATAAGGCATGATGTAATATGGTACTGGAAGTATATTTTGTAATCACATTTTTCATGTTGTGCTTAAAGACATTTTTATAGACCTTTTTCCTGAAATGGTAAAAGAGACGAAAATTGGACAGATTCTTAGGATCAATTGAAAGTGCAATTACGAACTCTAAAGACAGCCATTTGAGACTCTAAAAATATTGCAGTATCCATCTTTGAGTCTACATGAGCACAAAAATCACTCAATTTGAATATGTGTGGCACAAGATATAAATTTTTAAGTGTCGAAAGGTAAATCTGAAGTTTCTGTGCAGTACCTCATTGTTTTTGGTAAAACGTCTATATCATAATCTTTGAAATTTCCCATATTTTAACATATGAAAGTACTTGAAAACATCTTTCTAATGCCACAGATTTCATAGAAAATGGAGTTGGGATGAATTTTATAAAAATGTTTAAACTGGTTGCTCCCAACTAGCCGTGACTGCGTAGAGTTCGCATATGTAAAGAATAATTTCAGGCCTGTATGTAAGTTATGCTGGCCATTAAACTTTACAGAAATATTCTACTATAAGTTGAAAATAAGTTTCCAATATATATATTTTGAATTTCTTTAAAAAATTTCATGTAACAAGGGTAGAGGTTATTATGTTTAGTACGTGTGAAACTTGAAGCTTAAGTACGGGGTGTCACAGGCATAGTGCCCTGGGTTTTACTTTGTGATGGATTTGGACGAAGAGTCCCGATTGAAGAATGTGTTTTGGGCAAATAGTAGGTGTAGGCAAGCATATAAAGAGTTTGGCAATGTTGTCACATTTGATATGACCTACCTCACTAACAAGTATGACATGCTATTTTCCCCCTTGTTGGAGTAAATTATCTTGGACAATCGACGTTGTTTGGTTGTGGTGTGCTATCGAACGAAAATACAGAGACATTTTTATGGCTTTTTAGGACGTGGCTACAGTGTATGTGCGGTGAAGCCCATCAAGGAATAATTACTGATCAAGATAGGGTCATGCAAAATACAATTGCGATTCTGTTTTCGAATACGAAACATCGATGGTGTTTGTGGCACATCATGAAGAAATTGCTTGAGAAGTTTGGATACCATTGCGATAAGGAGAAACATTTTTTGCTATCAATGGGTTAGTTTATGACTATCAAACCGTTGAGGATTTCGAAGATGGTTGGAAAGTTATGCTGGAATCCTACAACTTGCATGATAATGAATGGTTGTTCGGACTGTATGAGTATAGAAGTCGGTGGGTTCCTTGCTACTTGAAAACTACTTTTTGGGCAGGTATGTCAATAACCGAACGTAGTGAGGGTATGAATGCTTTTTTCGATAGCTATGTACATTCACAGATCTTGCTGAAGTAATTTGTAGAATAGTATGAGCGAGTATTGCGAAACAAGGTTAGGAAGGAGTTTCAGGCAGATTTCAAATCCCACTCACAAATGTTACCATGCGTTGACTTATGAAATGGAAAAGCAATTTCAAGCCGTTTACACAATTTCCAAATTCAGGGAAGTGCAAGAAGCATTTATTGGGAACGTACTATTAGTTGCCATCTTTTCGAATTTCGATAAATAATCTGTAGGACGTTCAATCATGCAGGCTCAATCGACATCAGTTAAAGGAAAGAGACCGCAGGCACGTCGAAGCAACTTGGGGACTAGTGCAACAGACGTTCCGACACCTGTACTACCACAATATCACATTCGACCACCATTACCATATTCACATTTCCTATTGGTTAGTGCAACTCGATTTCCCATTCGTAGAATGTGGTTAGAACATTTTTGGTTACTCATAATGTTTGTAATATCACGTAGGTAAATGATGGACTTCATACATTCAACACAACCCTTGCAATATCCAATTTTTTTTTCAACCGTCGTCAACAAATGTGGCTGTCAATTCACAGGGTATGGCAATGATTTAAATTATGTACTTCAAATTCGTGAATTTATTCATGTTTGCTTATTAACATTTTTGTTTGATAGTGTTAAATACGTTGCCGAACTTCTACTAGACCAAGATGACACAAACCTCTGACAAAGTGCTTGCTAATAGTAATGTGACTTTAGGTGGCACCAAAAAAGCTTCTGGGACAGACGTTCAAGAATTGGTGATGGGATTCTGAATGGGGAAGGCACTTGTGTACTGGGAAATGTGAGAATCGAAGGAGGAGCCAAAATTGGTGTAGGTTCTACGGTGTTGAAATATGTTTCTGCTAGAACGATCGCTATAGGAAGTCTAGCTAAATTGATTGGTGGGAAAGAGAATCCAATTAAGCTAAAAATTCCCAATTTGATTGGTGGCAATCATGTTTTCTATTTTTGTAGGACATTGGTGTTATGTATCAAGTGTTATAGATTGCCTTTAGATTCTATTAGATTCTGTGTTCTATTAGTATAAATTTTTACAACATGGCGAAGATGGCTTGTACAAGATTTGTAAAGTAAATTATATTGCCTTGTATTATTGATTTTTTAAATCCATAGTGTTTGTGATTCGATGTGCATATATTCCAATTAATTGCTGAGTCTCCTATACAGATTGCATTCGATGAGCAAACTAATTCTTCTTCCTTGAGTGCAATTGATATCACTGCTATGGAAAGTCCTTGGGATACTTTTACTTGGACATTGATGCTAAGTTTGTAGCCAAGCAACTTTTCAGCTTTAAATTTTCAGAACTGGTTTCTGTGGACAACATTTTTAGTTTTATTTGTTCTTCATTTCCATGCCGCAAAGAGCATACAAGGATTTGTTTTTCCATCAATGGAATGTAAAATAAACTAACTGGGTAAGTTTCATTTGGTTTTTGTATCCTGGATTAGACAGCATATCCAACAAAAGATGATTGAAGCTTGATTTGCAATATATTAGCCAAATAACAAACTGTTAACATACACTAAATAACACAGCAATCCCATAATACATAGCTAAGGTCAACAGAAAATTGGGAATAACTACTATACAGAACCAAGACATAGCAATAAATTTTACATAACAGCTACCACGAATACATTGCACAATGGTTAAGCATGGGTCCTTTGCCGTTGACTTCAGAAGTTATGTTGTTGTTGCGAATAGTCACTTTGACAAAAAGTTTAAACTCTTGCTCGTCGCCTAAAGACTAGATTCGAAGAGGCCAGTGATATCTGCAACTGATTCGTTCATCGCAGCATTAACTGTTGTCGCACTATCCACACTTGATTCACAGCTGGATTCACCATCTCCAACCCATTCGCAGAACCCGCATTTGCCACCGTAGCATTTGAACAACCTACCTTTGTTCGTCTCCTTCTCAACCTCAAAACACTTTACGAACACACGTTTACACCACGGGCATAAGCGTTTCTTTGGGCAATCCGGAAAGAAGTACCCCTTACACCTACAGCTATGACACAGTCCGTGATTCTTTCCAACCATTCTGAGATATGGAACAAATATAGTAATCTAAATAAATACCGTGCAATTACTCACAATGAATTTTCTCAGTACTAGTCAAGTATAGACAAATTTGCAAAGTGTGTTCATAGACAATTCAGGAAATTCCAAAAGGTGAACTTGGATCATGAGGAGCTCCATGTAACAAAATTAAAGAGTTCAGAAACATAATGGAAATCGGGAATTTTAGAATAACCAAGTTACAGAACATCCACAAGTAGCAAGATTGGTATTCAATGTTTCTTCACTAAATTTTTGGATTAGAAACAACTCTTAATTTTGAGCAACATCTACTGATTTCTCACAATAGGTTCCACAAGCAGACAGACTTATTCGCAGCCATTTACCGAAATGGTTCCACAGTGATTTTTTCAAACAAAATCATACAATTTTGGTTGGGATATTCAAACATTTTCTCAAACAAAAATTAACAGGGACCTACAAGATCTTGCTTCATCACTACTCCATCAAGCCAACCAAATAAATAAATCTTACCCAAACTTCTATGCACCTTCCACCTCAGATACGTTGTCGTAGATGGAAAAATTTTGCGCTACAAACGTTGAAATAACATCTCAACGTCGGATTAATCAAAGCCCTCTAAACCAATTTTAAATGCACCCAAGTTATGAAAATGGGCCGGTTTTCCAAATATAACCCGTTGGTTTGGTTTGGTTTTTAATTTTTAGTCATTTTGAGTTTAGGTCAGATTTCGAATTTGAAACCTTCGGCCACATCATTCTGTAATGTACCTTGTCAAAGAGTCGTACACGTAGCGCAGTCGAAATCACATACACTAAAATATATGAAATATTTGGTACCCATAAATGATATTTTTGTCCCTCTAATTATTATCACCAACTTAAGCTACATTTTCTTAACGGTTCTGTGAATTAATCATAGATGTCGAAGTTCAGTTGTTAAATATTGAGTTCAGATTTAACCATTCACCAGAAAATATTAGTCACTCGACCCATTTTTCATGTGACTGTTCTCAACACATTCACATTCTCTACTTCGCTTGTTCTCAAGTTCCTATCTCACCAAAATATTTGATCAATTAAATTGATAACCAATTGATAAATTAAATAACTATTAAACTTATATAAAAAAATACACATTTTGTCAATAGATTTAGATGAAATACTTGATGATCAAGTGAAGTTTAAATCTCCATCCGATCATGTGAGAAAATTAAACTCAACAAATGATTCATCACTCCAGGCATACAAGTGTCAACTTTACGTCATTTATGTGATAAGGACAAATCGCAAATCGGAATAGGGAAATAATCAACAATAAAACATTTCGGTACAATGTTTCATCCCATATATATTGACTTGAAAATCTTATTTATGATTACAAGTTGTGCCCCTTGAGACAAATTTCCTCCATCTAGTGCCAAATTCTCGAGCAATTGCTTCCTACCAAGAATCAGTGAATTGAATTTCTTGATTCTCTAAGCTGATCTTTAAATTATATAATGGAGAAGATAAAATTTAATAAGGGAAAAATTGAGAGAAAAAGCACTCCATAACTTTTTTAAGTAAAAAAGAGATTTGAAAGGCCTTTTATATAGTCATGGACTGGCCATTCATCCATGATTGTGATCTTACATAGAGATGCATCGGTTGACTAGAAAAGGTGAGAATATGAATAAGAAAAATGTTTAAGAAAAATGGCAACTTACATACGCCTAAAATTAGGTGCATTTTGAAAAATTATGAAAAGTGTTATGAAAATAAAAAATATTGTGTAAAAGTCAAGTGAGACATTTTAAATAATAAGTGATGTACAATGTCATATTTGAATTAAAAAGTGAATGTATGCCACTTTCTCTATCATGAAAAACTAATTCATATTTAACACAATACAAAATAAATTAACATCTAAAATAAATTCTTATAAGCAAATTGAAAGTTTAGCCAAAGATGTATTGTCCTATTACAAATTGAATGTTCACATTTTAATTAAAAAGTGGCACAATGCTATTTCACTTTTTAATAAAAAAATTCACAAACGACGTAAATTATCTTTTCTTCATAATATCTTTGTTAAGAACAACTTTACCCCACTATATTAAGTCTCAATCCTACGAAAAGAAAAAAAGATAGACAATTAAATGAAATTCAAATGAATGTACAAATACATGTTTCAAAAGGATTAAATTATCTTTGTTTCCGTGACATTAATTATGGAAGCAATTCAATTAGGTGACAAAAATTTAAAAGGTAATAGAAATTCAAAAATGTGACAAACAATCAAAAAATGAAAAACACCAATAAAAAACTTAGAATAGATTCATGGGTGGTTGATTTTCTTCTACATGTTGTCACTTTCGTAATTATGTTTCATTTTTATTAACTAAATATAGTATATAAATTTATTTTAAAAACATAATAAGCACCAATCAAAACCTTAGAATTGATAGGGACGGTTAATTTTCTTCTTTATGTTGTTTCTTTATAATTATATTTCACTGCGACTGACTAAATATATAACATAATTTCATTTTAGGAACACAACACCTACAAGTTGAAAGTGACGTAAATTCAAAAAAAATGATAAACACCAATCGAGACCTTAAAATAGATCCAGGGGATAGTTGATTTTCTTCGGCATATATTATTTCGTTGTAATCACATTTCACTTGTATTAACTAAACATAGGACATAACGTCATTTTAGGAACACAAGCAAATTCTTCTTAATTATTAGACTACACTCAAGGCATTAAATATGGAAACAATTCAATAAAGTGATAAAAAAGTTATCGAAATATTTAACATCAATCTAAATAACATTAACTGATGTCTCATTAAAGCCTTATAGTAGATTGAGGGGAGTGTTGATATTTTTCTGCATGTTGTCTATTTGTGATTATGCTTTACTTATTAGCATACTAATTTTGATTTGGTAATTTTTTGAATTCATTTTTTTTTCTTTTTCTCTTGAAGAGCGCAATGCTTTCTTGAAGTTGGATGAAAATGGACCATTTTATTAAGATCTCATATTTGAGAAAACAATCTTTAAAGTATGCAATCAAGAAAAAACAACATGCTCAACCAGATTAATGATACACTTAAAGTAGACCTTATTTGGGTACATGTAGAATTATGAAGCAACATTTCAGAGGAATGACTAAATCGCAAGTAGATTGGTATCAGAATAAATGCAATACATGTAATATGGACAAGAGGAAAACATTAATAATACGTAATGCAAATTCTTTAAAGAGAAATGAAACTGTAACAAATTGTCGAAAGAGAAAGAAACATAAAAATAATTTTGTTCAATAGAATTGTGCATTTATAGATAAACAGAAACTCTTCTTAATTATTAGGCTACACGTGAACATAAAAGACTCTAATAATCTTATTTCATTGTTGATTTTGCCAAACGTGCTGAGAAAGTCATGTGGAAAGTGTAAGTCTATAAAAGAGCAATGTTACGAATAAGAGATGTTTTACTTGACTTGACAAACATTGTTGAAGATCCTAAAACGAAGAGTGAAGCTGAGTCCTTAGCAACATATGAACTTGAGAATTTTGAGTTCTTACTTGGCATGGTCATTTGGTATAAGTTGTTGCATGCTATCAATATTGTGAGTAAATGTTTTCAAGACGAAAACATGGATATTGATAAAGCCATAGAAGCATTTATTTTGTTTCTAAAAAATTATAGAGAATCTGGATTTGCTAGTGTCATGGATGAAGCTGAACAAATGATAAGTGAAATGGGAATTGAAGCCGTTTTTTCTAGAGAAACGCAACATTCGAAGAAAGATGCATTTCGGTGAAAGTGGTGAACAGGTAACACAATCAGTTGAAGAATCTTTCAGAGTTGATTATTTTCTCTTTATAATTGATCGAGCTCGATCTTCACTTCAAACTCGCTTTCAACAATTTAAACATTATGAAGAGACATTTGGATTTTTGTTTAATTTGGAGAGATGAAAGAGTATGCATGTTGACAGTTTGTTGAAATTTTGTTAGAATTTTAAGCAGTATTTGACCCATAATGGACATTCAGACATTATTGGTGATGACTTATGTACTATTTACATAGAGAAACAAAAAGAGCTATTAATGTACTAAATTACTTGAAGAAAATTAATGGTTGTTTTCCAAATGTTTACATTGCTTACAAGATTTTGCTCACTATACCAATTATAGTTGCATCAGCAGAAAGAAGTTTCTTCATGTTGAAATTGATCAACTATGTCACAACAAAGATTGAATGTACTAACCATGTTATCCATTGAAAAGAAATGGTTGAACAACTCGACTATACAAATTGATTGATATTTTTGCCTTAAAAACTACAAGACGAGTTATATTTAAGTGATCGTTTAGAACATTTTTGTATTGTTATTTGATTGCAACATAAATATTTCGAATATTTTATTTTTATTTGTTGCTTTATTGTTGAATTTAAGTTAACAAATTTAGTTCCGTAAGACTCTTATAAATAAAAAAAATGGATTGTCTATTATGATGACTTAGGAGCCCAAATTTTGAGGTTCACCTCAGGCCCCGTGAAACATAGGTGCGGCCCTGAGTGATGCCACCACCTCCATTGCTGTTGTACCATATGGAACGGCAAGATGTGATTCTCAACCATTTTTAAACAAAAATTGAAGTTCGCACTGAATGGAAAATGCTGAACGATGTGGATTACCACCATTGTTAACCAAAACTTTTGAACTCATAAAATTCTTCAACTTTGACCATTTTTTTTCTTACAACTGTTCTTCCAACATATTTGAAAGAAAATAATTTCACATTTTTTGTGACCTAATTAAATACCTTTTTAAGTAGTGTTTTAAATAAAATAGATTTTTTTCATTTTTTCTAGCTTACTGCTTTGTCATTTCCTTTATGTAAGTTATGACATTGAAATGAGTTTTTTGCTTGTCTCCCCTTTTCTCCAACTATTAAGTGTGGAGAATGTTGGTTTATTTTATATTTGAAGAACTCTAGATAGATCCATTATGTGGTTGAGTAATTAGCAAGGGAAAGTAAGGTGAAATATGAACTTGACTAGAAAATTGGTCTTATCAAGGTACTTGGCACTTCATCTAGAATAATTCATTAATTAGTTGTGGGTTGGTGAAATGTTTACACTACTGCAAGTTGATCGTGTTCTTTACCTATCAGTTATATTCTCCATAAATAAGGTTTCATCTCTTGTACTCTTTATGATGAAAATGACCCTATGGATGTATTGGTCATCAAGCATTTTTCACTTCAATCTGGAAATTTTAGTTACCGAGATTCTAAACATTTGTGAATTGTGAATGTATAGAGGACGCCTACAATAATTTTTGTAAGATGTATGTAATAACTACGTTGGAATTTGGTTTAAAAAGGGATGAAATTGATTAAGTATAAAATCATGAAAAATGTGAAAAGTGACTTCCGCACCTGTAAATTGCTACTCTAGCGGCAGCCAGCGCCAAGCGAGCGATAGGATTTTTGCTTTTGGCGCACGAGCGTACCACATGCGGCAAGTGCTCGACAGCAAGGGCTACGACACTTGGTAAAGGTTGCTGAGTTTTGGGATGGGTCTCTCCATCCACAATCTCTTATCTTCTATATATTTTACCCCTTAGACATCATCTAGGCATCCTACATATTCTTGCGTCTTGCGTCAAATTTTTTTGTCAAAACTCTCCCAAATTTTGCCTTTAAAATCATTCTTTGTAGAGAGAAAAATCCGTTCAAGTTTTATGGTTGTCTTATAGTTTGAAGTCCTTCTACAACAAGGAAGTAATCCGTTGTATCTTGAAAAGCAAATTGCCGTTACTCTGTTAGCACCGTTACAGGGCAAATTTGTTTTAATGAAAAGAGTATTCTCACTTTCCTAGGATAAGGTCATCCATTCTTCTTCTTCATTTCTATTTTTTGTTTATACCAAGTTGTTAGTCTGTTTAACTTCATTCTTGTAACGTTAAATTTGTCATTTTGTTATCCACATAAAAAAAAACAATATTATTCCATATACTCCAACAATCAGATAATTTTTTTCGTTGTTTTGTTGGATCAAAACCCGTTCTCTTCATCTTTTTGAACATCACTCCAAAATACTCCAAAAACGTGGGGAAAATTGGAGAAATTTGGAGAAATAGACTTCAAGTGATAGCAACAAAAGATGTTTTATCTCATCATTTTGAATTTGACAAAGTTCTTAACCAAAACTCCTCCAGTGGTAAAATAAGGAGAAAATAATCATGAATCGATTATTGTATTGGATGCATGGAGACACTCGAATTTCCTTTGCAAGAATTATATCCTAAATGGATTGGACAGTATTATGGAGTGTATAGTGCTATGAAATCAGCTAAGAGATTTTGGGATTCTTTGGAGAAAAAAGTACAAAACGGAGGATGACAACATGAAAAGTTCATTGTCAGAAAGTTCCTTTATTACAAGATGATAGACTCCAAAATCGTCATTAGTCAAGTGCAAGAACTACAGATTCTATTTTTTTCATGACATTCATGCGGAGAAATTGGAGTTGAGTGAGTCTTTCAAATTGCTGCTATCATCGAGAAACTCCCACCTTTGTGGAGAGACTTTAAAAACTATCTCTAGCGCAAACATAAGGAGATGAACTTAAAGGAATTGATAGCCTGTTTAAGGATTGAGAAAGATAATAGAAAAATCGAAAGGAAGTCTATTGTTAAACTTGTTGCAAACTCCGTAGAATCTTATTTGAGGGTCAACAAAAAGCATAAGGTCTCGGGTGATGCATCGAAAAGAGACAAACTCCAAGATTGCCAAGAAGTTCAAAGACAATTGTTACAATTGTGGAAAAGCAAGACATTGCTCTAACGGATGTCGAAAGCCTAAGAAGAACGCACAAGCAAATGTGATTGAAAGAGACACCTTGTTTAAATGGATACAAGAGATGAATATGTTTGAGATTGTTTCTAAATGCAAAAATGTTGATAATCTAAGGGAATAATGAATCGATATTGGTGCTACATGCCACATTTGTGCAAACACTATGTTCTCAGGTTACCAAGAACTAAATGGAGAACGATTTTTTATGGGAACTTCTACAAACTCAAAGGTTGAAGGACAAGGGAAGATTACTTTCAAGATGATCTTCGGCAAAGAGCTCTTCCTCAACAATGTCCTACATATACCGAACATTTGTAAGAATCTTGTATTTGTATCCAATAAATTTGTACTTGCTGAGAATGAGATATATGTTGGTATAGGATACCTATGTGAATGAATGTAAGAACAATTGTACCAAAACAAAGCGTTATGAATAAAAGTCTGAATTATACTCATATGTTTGAGTTGTCTTGTTTAGGCATAATCAATTAGGACATGCAAATTACCAATCTGTGCTTAAACCTTGAATCAAAGGCTAATCCCGACGCTCAAATTTGATCCTAATCATAAATGTGAGATTTGTGTTGTGGCAAAATTGGCCAAAACACTTTTTTTTTCATTCAGTTCAAATGAAAAATGAAGCCATGGATGTTTTTAAACATTATAAGACGGAAGCTCACCTCAATCAAATGGTGTTGTTGAATGCAAGAACTGAATTCTTGAGGAAATGATGAATGTGCAATGTCGATAAGTTCAGGCCTACCCCATAATTGTGGGGAAAAGCTATACTTTCTACGATTGATTGCATATTTATTGGATATGCCAAGGCGTAGTAACCTTACTAGAACATCTACTTCGTTTGGTCCTGATTTTCTAACCCACATGGTAGAAAATGATCTGAAGACATTTAATGAAGGAATGTGTAGACATCGCATTGGAAATAAGATATCAATAGTAATATAGATTCTATAATGCAAAACGATACTTGGGAGTTAGTTGATTTACCACTCGGGAATAAGCCTTTAGGGTGAATTGATTTTCAAGAAGAAATTAAAACATAAAACCAGATAGGTCAATTGATAAATTAGAGGGCTAGATTGATTGATAAATGATATAGGCAAAAAGAAGGAATTGACTTTTTTGACACCTACTTATATGTGACTTCTTGCTATTGCAACATGAAGTAACAACTGCATTTCTGAATGGTAAGTTAGAAGATGAAATATAGATGGAGCAACATGAAGGATTTATTGGTCCTAACCAAAAACAAAATGTTTGTAAACTCGCTAAGTGAGATATGGGTTGAAATATGCATCTAAACAATAGCATCAAAAGTTTGGCAAAACAATGTTGTCAATTGGTTTTAAAATTAACGAGTGTAACAAGCGTTTTTATATAAAAACATATACCAAAGGCCTATATTATTAATATGTTTATGTAGATGACATGATTATGGGCAATAGTTATGAAATAATCATCACACCAAAAAAATGTTAACGAAACATTTTGACATGGATATTAGGGATTAAGATCTCTAGAACATTTGAAGGAATTGTATTTTTCCAATCTTATTATGTTGAGGGTAGAGATTTAATGTATTTGAAGAAAGTCCTGTGAAAATCCCCCATTGACTTAAATCTTTACTTAGTCAACAATATGGGTGAACTAGTGTCACAACTAAAGTATTCACAAGTTATTGGTAGTCGAATATGTACATTACGAACTACACTCATTTGTCGTAGTAGAAGGATATTGTGATGCGAATTGGATATACGACATGAAGAATTCCAAGTCTAGTGGTGGTTATGTATTTTACCAATAGTGGGATTGTTGTGTCATGGAAGTCTACAAAGCAAACTTGTATAGCTCGATCAGTGATGAAATCAAAGTTTATTGCTTTGGATAACTTTTTGGAAGATATTCCATATTGGCCTAAGTATCGACAATAGGTATACATTGTGATAGTCAATCGGCTATTGGAAGGACACAAAACACACATGTATATTGTATGTTACATATACGTCATAGACACAATACATTAAGCAACAAATCTCAAATGGTATTATTTGCATAGATTATGTGAAATCTAAGTAAGGAGAACATCGCTAATTCGCTTACTAAACGCTTATTGAGATTAAAGCCTTGTAATGGTAACACTACGTTGTTGATCGGAGATCCGAAGATCAAGGTTCAAGGGTGTCATTAAGTTATGAAGATTCAATGAAACACTTAGGAAATTATTCCTATTCATTCATATGATATTGAAAGTACTTTTTTTAGAATGTTAAAAGGTCTATATGCTTTCAATGATTCCTATATCTTGATTAAGTTAAGTGGAGTAGAGTAGAATACTCTTTATAGGAGGTCACATATGTAAGTGTGAAGTGGGGTTGCTTCAATGAGAATGGTTTGATGCTAAAAATCTCTAAAACACTTATAAAACTCAAGGATAATTCAGGACAAAAATGAACACAGTAATGAGAACTAGAACGGTTTAGGGAAGATATTTGTGTGAGTACTGTTGTCTTAGTGTAAACCAACGACTGAATGGTTCAAGACACCAATTAGTCAAGTAAATTCGATAATATTTTACTAAGAAATGTTTAAGGCCGAAAGCTACCTCTCCTAATACAATGTTTTTCCGCTTTCTCTATACATCAGCATATCATTTACATATTTGAAATTCTCATTCATGAGGGGGATTGTGAGAATTTTCCTTTGTCCCTAGTTCCTCTTTAAAAGGATTCATTCTCAAATCTCCACCTGTATTAAATAGAGAAAGATCAGAAATGTTATACTAGAAGATCCAATTTATAGGCATTGTCATTAATCTTTTCAAGCACTTGGAACGGTCCATCTCCTCTCAGTTGCAATTTTGACATGCTTTTTGGCCGAAAAATACTCTTTTCTCATTTGTACCCAAACTCAATCACTTGTTTCAAATGTAAGATACCTTCGTCCTTTATTAGGTTGAGAAGCATAATGCTCATTCTTCTTCTCAATTTGACAAAGCACCTTCTTATAGATTGATCTTACCAATTCAGCATTCTTCTTCCCCTCTAGACTACCTCTTTCATCAATAGGTAAAGGAATTAAATCCAAAGGAGTTAATCGATTAAAATCATATAAAATTTCAAAAGGTGCAGCATAAGAAGTAGTATAATATATGACCCTATTATGCAAATTCTATGTATGACAAGCAGTCCTCCCAACTCCTTAAATCTTTATTAGACACAATACTCATGGGTATCCCGTCTGTCGCACTATTTCCTTAAAGAACAGGCCAGTTAAGTGCATGGTTGATCTGTTTTATGACAAGTAATTAAGTATTTCATCTTACTAAATATATTCACTACCATGAATTCCTAAACTATTTTTACTATAATTAAGATTCAAGAACGCCGATTTTGACCTTGATTACAACTTGATAAACTCCTAATACAATTAGGACATGATTTATAAAAAAAATTGCCAATTACAAATTTAGAAATTGCCAATTATATAATTTTGTCCTAACAATGGAGCCATTTGACATTTCGTGGTAAAATCATTTATTTCAAAGTCAAAGTAAAAAAAAAAAACATCTACCCAACATCTTAATGTCCAAGATTTACTTTATCAATCAACCAGTTTCTTAAACACATGGAAACAATAATATCACGTGGAAAGCAAAAGGAAATTGATAAGTAATAAAGTAGAACTTCCAATTCAAAACATGATATCAATTAGACAAACACCAAATCAAACAAAATATCAATATGGAAAAAATTGTTAGCTTCTCCCCTAATTCATATCCAATCGTGAAATCAAATAAAATTGTCCCTCTAAATCAAATACTCTACTCTCTAAAATAAATACTAACCTCTCCCCATTTTTGTTATGAATAACAAAGGAAAAGTAGTAGTAATATAAATATGAACACCATTGAGAGTAATGAGTTAAAAAATATGCAAGGCAAAAAGTATATGAGTGAAAAGAAAAATTTGAGATAACTATTTTTCTTGAATTTCTAAAACTAATATCATGAACAATTATTTGCTTACTTATATAAATATAATTTATAAACAGTAAACTTTTTGCACACAATTTCAAACCTAAATGGAGTAAATTGTAATTTATGCATGTGAGAAAAGTGCCATTAAAATCATGTATGCAAGTCTCAAAACCTTAAATCAATAAGGATATAGCTTTTCATTGGTTAATGAATATATTCTTCAAATTATGAAGGCAAACCCAATACCACAAGTAACTTTTTTAAATTAAAAAACTCATATTTAATTGTATAAAATTTTTCTTTATTCCCCTATTTGTGAGCACGCAGTGTACACATACACATAATATATTTTTTATTTTTCAAATCTATGCATACTCTTTTTCATTAAACTTCTTACATAACCCTTGTAACCAACTTAAGGTCTATATGTAACACTCCGAAATTTTATGCTCGTTTAACTTGCTCATTTAATTTTTAGTATGATAATTTAACTTTTCAAAATTTTATATGGCCAAGATTATTAGTGATTGCCAAGTTTTCATTGTTGGTTGATTAAAAGCTTGCCAAGATTAGTTAATGAGGTGTTTACTGTTTAACATTCAAGCATGAGGTGTGTATCTTTGTAGTGAAGTAACAAGCCAACATGAGGTGTTTATCTTTGTAGTGAAGTAACAACCAAGCATGAGGTGTTTAGTGTTTAATATTCAAACATGAGGTGTTTATCTACAAGCAACCATGTGGTGTCAACTAGTTGCAAGCCATCTTTATAGTGGAGTAATTTTTCCTAGTATGGCAAGCATGAAGTGTTTAACTTTAAGCATGAGGGGTAGATGGAGGCACCAAACTAAAACTTGATAACCCTTTATACTTAGTCCATAGGTTTTCCTTACCTATTAAGAAAGGTTTCCTTCAAATATCTTTGCAACCAAAAATTTCTTTCAAAGAAAAATAAATAGCAAGAGTTAGTCTTCGTAAAGAGAAAAAGATAAAGTAAGAATAGAAGGAGAAGAGCAAAGGCTAGCACTTTCAAGTACACTTTTCAACCCCAAGTTTTAAGGTAAGATACTTCCTATGCTCAAGTGGTAAGATTTCATGGTAATATTTATGCTTAAACTATGCATGAAAACCATAATATGAAAGATGTGGACAAGTCCACAAAGTTAGATATCTATTTATTTATGCCTTAGGACAAGTCCGAACGGCACCGGCAAGTCGGAATGTGCAAGTATGTGTTTGAATGCTTTCTTTTGTGTAGTATTAACATGTTAAATCCGAGCATGGTATCTTACTGAGTGTTCTTTATACTCATAGTATTTATACTAAATTTTTAGATCCATGATCGTTGAGTTGAGTTGGTGGAAGTCAGTCGGCGTACTCGATGATGGGACAAAGTTATTTTGTATCGAAATTTCCTTTTCGTATGTTTTGCTCAAAGACTGTTTTCCTTATGTTTTTCTGGCGATATTAAATATAAGCATGTATAAGGCATGATGTAATATGGTACTGGAAGCATATTTTGTAATCACATCTTCATGTTGTGTTTAAAGACATTTTTATAGACTTTTTTTCCGGAAATGATAAAAGAGACAGAAACTGGACAGATTCTTATGATCAATTGAAAGTGCAATTACGAACTCTAAAGATAGCCATTTGAGACCCTAAAAATACAGTAGTATCCATCTTTGAGTCTTCTTTACATGAGCACAAAAATCACTCAATTTGAATATGTGTGGCACAAGATATAAATTTTTAAGTGTCGAAAGGTAAATCTGAAGTTTCTGTGTAGTGCCTCATTGTTTTTGGTAAAATGTCTATATCATATGATCTTTGAAATTGTCCATATTTTAAGATAGGAAACTACTTGAAAACATCTTTCTAATGCCATAAATTTAATAGCAAACGGAGTTGGGATGAATTTTATAAAAATGTTTAAACTGGCTACCCCAACCAGCCGTGACTACGTAGAGTTCGCATATGTAAAGAATTATTTCAGGTCAGCATATACTTCTGTTGGCCATTAAACTTTACAGAGATATTCTACTATAAGTTGAAAATAAGTTTCCAATATATATATATTTCAAATTTCTTTAAAATTCTTCATGTAACAAGGGTAGAGGTTATTTATGTTTAGTACGTGACACTCGAAGCTTAAGTACGGGGTGTCACAGCGTGGTATTAGAGCGATTATACTTTTCGGTCGATTTTTAATAGATTTAATGAGTTCAGTATGAACTTTATATGTTTTTAATTATGCATAAACTTTTTAAGAAAGTAGTCCATCATCATCGAGCAAGCTAGCAACTGACTTTCAACCGGCGATCAAGGTAAAAAAATCATTCTTGAATTTTATAAGTTTCTCATGCAATGAACTGCTATATCTATTTTGAATTTAGTCATACATGAGATTATGAAGTCAGTACCGCTTATATATAATTATATTTATTAGAGCCTACTAGAGTAATGTAATCAATTTTTTATCCTAGTTATGGCAAGAATGATAAGAACCCCCACTAGGACTGAAGCTTGTGGTTTTGCACAAAGGCGGGATATGCTATTGGCATTCTATTAAATTATTGTATGCATCTGCTCCATAGCCTCGAGCAACATATTGATCTGTTAGACTGCATTATTGAGTTGTTGTGGGAGATACACCATAGTATAGGGGATAAGGTGAAGATACAGAGGTTATATGAAGATACAGTTGTGCAATGGTCGGATGATAACCTTTCATATGAGGAAATTACATATTTACTTCGAGAAACTTATGATTAGCTGCGATTCACAGCGAAACTTCAAGAAGATTATAACCTTATCCATGAATACTAGTTTACAAGCTACCAATTCTAGGCTAGACAGTGGACCGTTGGCTAAGTGATTTTCGAGAGTTCTCGATGAAAGTCTTCCCGTACCATTCCTAGACAGTTCGGAGCAAAGCATGTTGGAGGAAAACCCAGAGGAAGACCCAGATGACGACCCCGAGGAAGATCCAGAAGAAATAGAAGATTAGACACCATCTTATCTAGCAATTTTTGTTTTTGGAATAGAATAGGATGTAATACGTACATCTACTTTTGAATGTATGATGATATATATAGATGAAGGAAAGTTGTCTTGGCCTTTGGTTTTTTTTTTTCTTCTAAGTTAGTGTTACATTTTAAGGTAATTCTAATGGGATGAATATTTTTTCCTTCAAAGGAAATGCCTCCAAAGCGCAACCCCAGTGCACCAAATTCTAATATGAACTTAGGCAGCGGCAATGCTAATTGCTAGTTCTAGTGGTGGTGAAGTTAATGTAGCAAACTTTGCACGAGAACTGCTTGCCGTAATGCGATCAACAGGCACCCAACCAACGAGCTATTCAACCTCAAATAGTACCTAACCCGAGGGATCGAACTATGATAGATCAATTTTGTAAAATGAACCCTTCCATTGTTCGAGGGGAGCATAGATCCCTTAGCAGTTGAAGACTGATTACGGGAACTAGAACGTATCTTTAAATTCATAAGATACGAAGATGTTGAGAAAGTGACATTTTTAGTGTTTATGTTAAAGAAGGGGGCTAGCCATTGGTGGGACATGACTACCAGGTCGTTAACATCTGCTGAAGCAGGCCATAACTTGGGTGAGATTTAAGGAACTCGTAGAAGAAAATTTATTCCCGACAGCTGTGAAAGATCAAAAGAGATGGAGTTCCTCAGACTCCAGCAGGGAATCATGACCCTCGTGGAATATGAGCGCAAATTTGAGGAATTATCAAGGTTTGCTCCACATGTAGTGGATACGGAGGAAAAGCAGGCTAGAAGGTTTGAACGTGGGCTTCAACCTTATATTCGTGATATAATGTCAGTTCTCGAGATGAACACTTATCGAGAAGTCCTAAAGCGAGCACATACTATTTCTTATCAAAGAATTCAAAATGTTGAAAATTCTCATCAAGTTCAAAATTTCTCCGGTAAGAGGAAGTGGAACTTTGATAGACAGAATAACGGTAAAGGAAAAAGGAACAATGCACCTAAGAAAGGAAATACAGAGATTGTAGGAGTTGGTGATGATAAATGTTGTCCTAAGTGCGATAGACCTCAAACAAAGGAGATTGCTTATTGGGGAAAAATGTTTGTTTCAAGTGTGGAAAATCAGGACATTTTGCTAAAGAATGCCCCTAGAATCAGACACAGAAGGCTGGAGATAACAAGAAAGGAAAAACAAGGGTTTTCTCTTTATCTAGGCAAGAAGCAGAGCGAGACACTAATGTCCTAGCAGGTATCGTCTCTGTTTCCAATATGCCTGCATTTGTACTTATAGATTCTGAAGCTACACATTCGTTCATCTCTTCTTCGTTTGTTGCAAAGTCTAAAGTAGAATGTGAATTCCTTCCGTATACCTTATAAATCTCTCTTCCATCTGGTAAGATACTTGTTATCTTAAGATGGAAATTGATGGTAGAGGTATAGCGGTAGATTTAATTCTGTTAGCGAATAAAAGACTTTGATATTATCCTTGGTATGGACTGGTTGTCTAAAAACTATGCAACTATTCATTGTAACAAGAGAGTGGTGATTTTTCAAAGATCGGGCGAGAAAGAGTTTCGTTTTGTGGGAACTGAGACAAATACTTTGCCTCCTATAGTGTCAGCAACTCAGGTTGAAAGGACGTCGAGAAAGAAATTATGTCAAGGATTTCTAGTATCAAAGATAAGCTGTCAGTTGAGGATGTTCGAATAGTTCAACACTATAAAGATGTTTTTCCAGAAGAGCTTCTAGGTGTACCACCAGACAGGCAAGTAGAGTTTACCATTGACTTGGTACCAGGAGCAGCACCTATTTCAAAGGCTCCATATCGTATGGCACCGTTGGAACTACAAAAGTTGAAGGTACAGTTGAAGGAGCTTCTTGATAAGGGTTTTATTAGACCAAGATAACCTTGGGGTGTACCGGTGCTATTTGTGAAAAAAAAAAGGATGGAAGAATGAGGCTGGACTATCGAGAATTGAATTGCCTCACTATAAAAAAACAAATACCCACTTCCGAGAATAGAAGATCTGTTTGACCAACTCAAGGGGGCTACAGTATTTTCAAAGATTGATATGAGATCAGGATATCATCAATTGAAAATTAAGTCAGATGATATCGCTAAGACGGCTTTTAGAACGCGTTATGGGCGTTATGAATTTTTGGTGATGCCTTTCGAATTAACTAATGCCCCGACAGTATTTATGATCTAATGAACTGAGTATTCCATGAATAGTTAGATCAGTTTGTCATAGTTTTTATTGATGACATCTTATTTTATTCGAAGAGTGATGAAGAACATGAGAAACATCTCACGATTGTCTTGGAAACTCTAAGAAAAGAGAAGCTTTATGCAAAATTCAAAAAATATGAATTTTGGTTGAATAAGATAGGTTTCTTGGGACATGTAATCACAGTACAAGGAATCGAAGTAGACCCAACTAAAGTTGAAGCGGTGAATAATTGGACAAGACCAACCAAAATAGCAAGACCATTGACCCAGTTGACTCGTAAAGGGATAAAATTTCAATGGACAGAGAAATGTGAACAGAGCTTCCAAGCGCTGAAACGAAGATTAGTTACAGCTCCAGTGTTAACAATACCAGACGGACCAGAAGGATTCGTTATATACAACGATGCTTCGAAACAGGGCATAGGGTGTTCTGATGCAGAAAGGAAAGGTGATAGCTTACGCTTCCAAATAATTGAAACAATATGAACGAAACTACCCAACACGTGATCTAGAATTGGTTGCGGTAGTTCATGCCCTTAAGATATGGTGTCATTACTTATATAGAAGTAGGTGTGATATTTATACCGATCATAAGAGTTTGAAGTACTTTTTCACACAAAAGGAATTAAATATGAGGCAGAGGAGATGGCTAGAGCTAGTGAAGGATTATGATTTGCACTATCCTTTACCATCCTGGTAAAGCTAATGTAGTAGCAGATGCTCTTAGCAGAAAGACGGTTGGACAATTAACAGTATTAATTACTATGCAGGACCAGTTGTTAGAGGATTTCGAAAACTTACATATAGAAGTAATTGCTCCACCAGGATAGTGGTTCTAACTCCATATACTGCTCATCCAAGAGGTACAAAAATGTATCGAGATCTAAGGAGTATATTTTGGTGGAGAAATATGAAACAGTGCATAGATCTTTTTATCAAGAAGTGCATGACTTGTCAACAAGTGAAAGCTGAACATTAATGGCCATCTAGATTGTTGGAACCATTAAAAATTCAGCTATGGAAATGGGAGTATATAACTATGGATTTTGTTATGGGTTTTCCAAAATCAGCCAAGGGAAATGATGCTACGTGGGTTATAGTGGATCGGTTAACAAAGTCAGCTGATTTTCTACCAGTAAGAATGAATTTCAGTATGGATCAATACGCACGATTATATATCAAAGAGGTCATCCGTTTACATGGTATCCCAGCCTCAATTGTATCTGATAGAGATCCAAGATTTACCTTAAAATTTTGGAAAAGTTTGCAAGAAGCTATGGGAACAAAATTAAATTTCAGTACAGCTTTTCATCCTCAAACTGATGGACAATAGGAGAGGACTATACAGACTTATATGCTACATGCATGCGTCCTTGATTTAGGGGGCAGTTGGGAAAATTATGTACCATTGGTAGAGTTTGCCTATAATAATAGCTATCAGGCTACGATAAAGATGGCACCTTATGAAGCTCTCTATGGCCTGATCTACATCTCCTCTTTATTGGGATGAAGTAGGTGAGCGAAGAGTTTTAGGATCGGAAATAATTGAGGAAACTAGTCAAGCGGTTGATAAAATAAGAGCTAGAATCAAGGTAGCCTAGGACCGACAAAAAAGTTATGCGGATAAAATGAGAAAAGACTTGGTATTTAATGTTGGTGATAAAGAATTTAACACAATTACCACACCACTCACTGGTGAAAAAGAGTGTAGGAATCAATTGGTGAACAAGAACAAGAATTTAATACTATTAAGGGTAGATTGTGTTCTGCGTCTATTTTAGCACTATCTAACTTTAACAAAACTTTTGAGATTGAATCTTATGTTTCAGGTATAGGAATTAGAACAGTTTTAATGTAGGATAGGAGACTAATAGCTTATTTCAATGAAAAGCTAAGTAGGGCATCTTTGAATTATCCCACATATAACAAAGAGCTTTATGCACTTATTCCAGCTTTGGAGATGTGGCATCACTATCTATGGCCTAAGGAGTTTGTAATTTACACTTATCATGTATCATTGAAACATCTAAAGGTCTAAGGTAAATTAAACAAGAGGCATGAGAGATGAATGAAGTCTATTGAGACATTTCCCTATATCATTTGATATAAAGATGGTAAAGAGAACATAGCATCTGATGCATTATCAAGGAGGTACGTACTTCTTCTTTAAGTGCAAAGATGCTTGGGGTTTGAATATGTTAAGGACATGCGCTAATTATCCGAATCAATTGATAAATTTTATAAGCATGATGGATATTTGTTTAAACAAAATAAGTTATGTTTTACTTAGGTCCAATTGTTCTGTGTGACATGTTAGTATGTGAAGACCTTAGAGATGTTGCATGTACATTTTGGCATTAAGAAGACCTTAGAGATGTTGCATGAACATTTTTATTAGCCTAAAATGAAAATAGATGTTAATCGCATTTGTAGTAGATGCATTAAATGTAAAAATGGATGTACATATTCCAAATTTGTTGTAGTGGATAGATTTAGTAAGATTGTCATAAAACGGATGATGTTAAGAACCTTGTTGACTTATTCTTTAAGAAAATAGTGCGACTCCATGGGATACCTGAGTATTGTGTCTGATAGTGATGCTAAGTTCGTTAGTCATTTTTGGAGGGTTTTGTGGGGGTAAGTTCGAACCAAACTATTATTTTCTACTTGTCTCCCACAAACAGATAGACAAATTGAGGTAGTTAATAGGACATTGACACAACTTTTACGCACTCAATAAAAAATTAAAGAGTTGGGAGGGCTGCTTGTCATACATAGAATTTGCATATATAATAGGGCCATACATTCTACTACTTGTATATGAGTTTAATCCATTAACTCTTTTGAATTTAATTCATTTTATTGATGATCATCTAGATGGGAAGAAGAAGGTTGAATTGGTTAAATCAATCCATGCAAAGGAGTTCAAAAGTACAGAGGCGTATTACATCTGAACCATTATACTTCTCAAGCTAATATGCTTCAAAAGTAAGGAGTTGAAAAGAAAAATGAGCATTATGCTTCTCAAGCTAATAAAAGGACGTAGGCGTATTACATTTGAACCAGGTGATTGGGTTAGGATACATATGAGAAAATAGTGCTTTCAGCCTAAAGGAGTTCAAAAGTACAATCGAGAGGAGATAGACCGTTCCAAGTGCTTGAAAAGATCAATTACAATGCTTATAAATTGAATCTTCCAGGTGAGTATAATATTTCTGATAGATTCAATGTTTCTAATCTTTATGTAGGAGGAGGTTTGAGGATGAATCATTTTGAAGAGGGAGGGAATGATAAGAACTATGGGACAAAGGCCAGCACGATCCGTTGATTGTGGAAGAAGGACCAATGACGAAATCGAAAGCAAAGAAGATCAAAGAAGCCCCTGTTCACATGGGCCGAGACTTTGATCGCGACGAGCAAAACATCAAGTTTCATGTTGGGTTGTTGTTTTGGTCTTATAATTTGTTGTATTAAATTTTTGGGTATCATGTATATAATACCTCAAAGTAAAAATGTTGGAATCCATATATGAGTTTTGAAACGGTATGGTGGATACTTGTGTAATCTCAAATTAAATATGTTGGAAAATATTTATATAGTTTTTGTTCTCATCTCGGTATATTATTATATGAGCATCATAGGTGATCAAGTGAGAATATATAGGGCTCTTTTTGTAAAGATGCTTATTCCATTTTATCATGTAAAGAAAAAAGGTGTACAATCATATGCATCAGCAATTATGTGCTGCTTACCGAATGACTTAGAGAAAAGTTTCTATATACCCCATTCATCTAGCATGCCCTCTTGTAGTTGAACTTTGTCATATGTGGAATAGTTCGAAGTTGCACCGCTTAGCTTCCCACTGAAAAAATCGGTTGCTTAACCCTACAACAAAATGGCGCCAATTCCAATTCCTGAGGCATCACATTCAATCTCAAGAGTTTTGTTAAAGTTAGGTATTGCTAAAATTGCTACAAAACACAATCTATCCTTAATAATATTAAATGGTTGTTCATCTTCAATGCCCCCAATGAAATTCAACACTTTTCTTTCCCAATTTCAATGAGTGGGTGGCAAGTGTGCTAATCTCTAACGAGATTCCTATAAAGCTAGATTAGAAAGCTTCTTACCTTAGTTACGCTTTTTAGCGTTGGCCACTCTTTCATGAATTTTACCTTCTCTTCCATGCAAAAGGCACACTTCTTAAAATTAGCATAGAGTTATTCTTGTCTCAAAACAACAAACACGTATCTTAAACGTTCAACATGTAAAATCTTGCTATATACTATCATCAATGTAAACTACTACAAATTTTCCTATTAGTGCGGGTAAAACATGGATTCATTAATCTCATCAAAGTACTAGGTACAATAGCTACTCGTATAACCAATATTTAGTTTTAAAATCACCTTTCCATTCATCTCCTTCTTTCATTCTCTTTTGGTGATAGCAACTTTTAAGATGTATGTTACTAAAAATACATGACTCATGCAATTTATCACTTTTAATCTAGGTATGGGAGGAAGATATTTTATCATTATATTATTGACTTTCCTGCAGTCAATGCACATTCTTCACGTTCCATCCTTTTTAGGCACAAGTAGCACTAATACTCCACATGGACTTTTATACTCTCCATTACATACCCTTTGACTATCAACTCCTCAACTTACCTGCACAAGATTAGTCCCATAACAACCCCAAGTACAAAATCAATTTGATTCATAATGCCATTAGCATGTCCTCAAGTTTCTACAATAAAGAAATTGACAACTAAGGAGGGATTGATCAGTTTACTCAAGCTTAAGGAAGGATCCATTGTAGACCAACAAGATCAAAGGCTACCATGAAAGCACTCTTAATCTCGTTCTTTTTTGCATAAAAGCTCAACTATTTTTCCTTCTCTCCCTATAGGGTCTCTATCTTTTTTTGACTTTTGGCTCTACTGTTTATATAATATTTTTGGCAATTTCTCTATTTTCTCTCTTACTCTCTTTTTTCTTGAAGTTTCAGTTTCACTCTCATTTTCCCCTCTTTATTTTTCTTTTCTTCCTCACATTATACTTGTTTTGTGTTAAAGGAACAAGAATAACTGATTTTTCATCTTTGATATGCTCATCATGAATAGGAACCACATCACACATTACCTCATCACATTACAGCTTTGTCCAAATACGGAAAATCAGTTACACTTTGTTCCTTTAAAACTTCAAGTCTATGAGGATCAATTAGAGAAGATAGAGAGGTGGCTGAAATTAATAAAAAAAATAAGTAAAGCCACGAAAAGAAAAAAAAAGATAGAAGCCCGCAGAAAGATAGCCTAAATCAAAATATGAGTGTGATGAGTACATTTTGGCACAAAAATAAACATACCCGAGCGCATAAAATGAGGGAAAATATGAATTTTACATTCCTATCAGTATCCAACTTGTTTAGCGTGCCAATTCTCACTACTTTAAGCTTCATCATTCATTTCTCAGTTGGTAGAGAACAAAGGCTCTTAACCTAGAGGTCGTGGGTTCAAGCCCCACGGTAGGCATCGAATTGTAGACGGTGGAGTGTGGTGCCAGTCGAAGATCTTTCGACGGTCAAGTCAGAAAAGCTTTTCAAAGATTAAAGGAATACTAGACCAAAAGAAAGAAGAAGTAACTTAGAGTAGAGTAGTTTTTTCTTATCCACTGGAACGTAAGACCGACCATAGAATTTACAACATTGGAATAATTGTCTAGGCGAGATTGACGAGGATTCTACGAGATTTTCTAGTTGGTTGGAACTAAATCTGATAAGATCTATTCGATTGAGATACCCAAGCTTTTTCCAATGAGAAGCTAAGCATGGCAGTTTTGAACTATCCCACATATGATAAAGAGCATTTGGTGCGAAGTGTGTTAAGAGTATACAAATTAAAGTGGATGATGCAGACAAGGAGAAAATATATTTCATACTCGATGCTAAGTTAACAACAATATGTGTAGTATGATTATAGATAGGAGATTTAAACCAATGTAGCTAGTACCACCCTTTCTACTCAACGCATCAGCTACTACATTAGCCTTACCCGGGTGGTACGAGATGGTGTAATCCTAATCCTTCACCAATTCTAACCTCCGTTGTTGTCTCATATTTTATTCCTTCTGGGTGAAGAAGTATTTGAGACTCTTGTGATCATTGTCTCACACTTGCTCCCGTATAGGTAGTGTCACCAAATCTTCAAGGTGTGCACTACCGCTGCTAGTTCCAGATCATGTGTAAGGTAATTCTGTTCATATTGCTTCAATTATGCGCATCAAAACACATTCTAAACCAAGTTTGGATGCATCACTATAAATCACAAAACTTTCCGAACCATCGGGGATACTTCTCCGACCATACGAACTTAGTACCCTTCCGAGTCAACTGTGTCATAGGACTTGCTATTTTGGAAAATCCTTCAATAAATCGTCGATAATAGCCAGCTAAACCTAGAAACTCTTCACTTCTCCAACGTTTGTAGGTTTCAGCCAATTGGTCACAACTTCAACTTTGGATTGATCCACCTCAATTCCTTGTGCTGAAATGGTATGGCCTAGAAATCCCACTCGGTCTAGCCAAAATTCACATTTCTTGAATTTGGCATATCGCTTCTCCTTACATTGTTCCCAACACTATCCTCAGATGTTCTTCATATTGATGAGAATCTCTCGAGTATACCAGTATGTTGTCAATAAATACAATGACAAACACGTCCAAATACTGATGAAACACTCTATTCATCAAGTCCATAAACACTGCAGAGGCATTCGTCAAGCCGAAAGGTATCACCGTAAACTCATAATGCCCATATCGAGTCCTAAATGTCATCTTTGGTATACCATCCGACTTAATCTTTAGCTGATAGTAACCTGACCTTAAATCAATTTTCAAAAACACGGATGCGATCCTTAATCCTAGGAAGGGGATACTTATTCTTGATCCTCAAGTTATTTAGTTCACAGTAGTTGATGCACATCCTCATAGTACCATATTTCTTCTTTACAAAGAGTATCGGAGCTCCCCATGATCTACATTTGGTCTAATGAACCCTTTGTCTAGACGTTCTTCTAATTGCATCTTCAACTCTTGTAATTCCTTTGGTTGATATCATTCGGTGTGGGGCTTTAGATACAGGAGTAGCTCCAGGGACTGGTATATCATGAATTCTACTTGCCTATCGGGTGGAGTACCCAGTAAATCATCGGGATACACGTTGGTACACTCTCGTACTATTGGCACATCATCTAATACTTTCTCTTGAGATGAGGTGCTAGTAAGACTGAAAAGATACCCTTGACAATCAGGCTTCCTCAACATGCTCTTAGCCTTTAAAGCAGAGATGACGTGAGGAAGTGCCTTAACCTTCGACCCATAAAAACTGAACTTTTCTTTTCCCTATCTTCGAAAAATTACCTCTTTCTCAAAACATACAATCGTGGCTCAATTTTCACCGTACCAATCCATACATAAAATAATATAAAAATCCTTCATCTCTAGAGATCGAAAAAATACCTGTGATCACTTCCGAATTTTCAACCTCATCATAAGTCAAATTAAACGCCCTAGCTTTTTCCTTTCTTCGCTTGCTTGGGTTTCTTAATCAATGGGTATGAGGAAGCCACATGGCTGGGTGGCCACATTTATAGCAAATAAACTTTCCGTACAAATATTCTCCCTTGTGAAACTTGTTACACTTAGGATATTGTGGTAAAGGATTGCTCGGCTGGCCCATAGGTGTCTGTTTCTTAAACTGTCCATTATTCTTCTTCTTATCCTGCCACTTCCTTTTTTCGAAGTCATTGCATTGTCACTGATTTACCAACTTCACACTCGAGTAGGTCACTATCTGAAGTTTCTTTACCACATCCTAAAGAGTTGTGAGATCGTGTAAACTCACAATCTACCTGATCTCCTGCGCCTCTCTTGTAACGTTTTGCCTTCATGAGTTCAATACTTACAAGATGTGGGGCATATCGGGATAATTCCTCGAACTTGCTCTCATATTCAGAAATTTTTATATTTCCTTGTACTAGTCTTAAAAATTCCGTCTCCTTATAGTCTCGCAGAGCCTATGGGAAAAACTTTTCTGCCAGCTCCATCTTGAACTGAATCCAAGTTAGATTACGTTGTTTCTCCTCAGTGCGGGTGCGGGTGCGTGATGCGGATTCCCACTAATGGCCTATTCTTCCGATTAGCATAAACTCGGCACATAATACTTTTTTATTTTCTGGACAAGAGATGTGACGAAAGATCTTCTCTATATTACGCAATCACTCGTCAACTGCCATACGGTCTTTTCCACCATCAAAGGTAGGGGATATCTATGAAATTGTTCTACCGTCGAAATAGGCAATGCAATAGGGTATGCCGGTGGCACTGGCGGTGCTTGGGGAATTAGTGGATCTTGAGATGCTCGAGGTGTAGCTTGAGCAGGTAAGGTCTGTCTCAACTCATCAATCGTCTTAACTCCCTAAATGTCCTCACTTGCCCCCATATTCCTGTAAACCAGAATAATCACAATCTCGTTTAGGTACTTATGCAACCAAGGGAAAAAGTTTATAGTGCAACATTTTATTATTATCTCGAAAGAAATCCTTCAAGAGGATTACAGATAATAATAATAAAAACGTCTGGCAAGCGAGCCAACTCCCAGTGACATCATCATCACTACAAAATTCCACTCTTTTATTCATCATTGTCATCATCATCACTACAGACTCCATGAATACATTATCGTCCTCAGGGATTGCAAGCGAGCCAACTCCCACTACTCAATCAGCTCGGCGTAGAAGGCTTCATAGTCAATCTCTCAAGGCAAGGTAGGCAGTGCAATTCCCCATAAATAATCATAAATCAATTCAGCCACCTCTAGCCATTCTTCCAATAAGGTATTAATAAGGAGGGTGGCCTGACGACCAGTGGTCACATGGCCTAGTCCCCTCACCTCGCTCCACCTTACTAACATCTCCCAAATGTGTTGGCCCATATTGTGTGTTGGAGTCCATCGGTAACTTTTAATATTGCCTCACGATCTCATATCGACGAGGCATTAATGAACTCGTCTTCCTACAAGTTCTCTTAGTATGTACCATCTGAGTCATACCAATTATTCGAAGTCCAATAAGTGGGTATCTAATAAGTTTTAGTTAATTCTCGAGGACTTAAATAAATATTTAATTTGGTCACATTCTCAAATTACTTGTACGAAAATGATTATCTACAAAAGTATTCAAACTCCAACATATACTGATATTCATACATACATTTCAAATGTTGTATCTAGAATAAACTTTCTCATACTCTTCTTATACAAGCATATTTATAAAACTTCTTTACCTCAAAATCGGTATAGCGCGGCTATGTAGGCACATTGCTCAGGATCTTCAATTTTTTATGTGACACAACACCTAAGATATGGTTTCTAATGCAAGTCTACAGGAAATAAAGCATGCTCTGATACCAAGTTGTAATATCCCAAATTCTGGGAACTCAAAGCGTTACGAAAATCATTTTCTTCTTAGTTTGACCTTTTTAATGTTAACCAAAATAAATTGTAAATAAGGAAGATTTTCGAGTTCGAAATATATGTAAAAAGTTTAATGGGGATAATTGTCTATATAGACTTAGACAATTACGGTAAAATTTTTGAAAAACACTCGGAAGAAAATCAGCAATACCAATTGCGCAGCAGCGAAAAGATAAAAATTGTTTTGACCTAGCAAACATTGTCTAAAAATCATGAGATTTTAACAAAAGACTATGAAATTCATATACGTACATCATATGAAAAAATTGGGCTCGCGTCGATAACGTTTGAAGCACGAAATCATTTTTCAACTATGCTGGATAGAAATTTTCGAACTGACTCGTAGCAGTCTACTAAAACGGACATAACTACTCTAAATAATATTTTGAGGTAATTCCAAAGGCCACTATTAGAAGACTCGTAGATCTTTCGAACCCAACATCACTCATTCAAAAATATACACCGTAGCCCAAGTTATACCATTTTTAAACAGGTATATAGAATCTGAGATTCAATACAACAATAAATAAACTTCATATGTGACTTCATTCAATCGTTTATAAATTATAGTCGACATGCAATGAAAATAATTTAAGCAAACAAAAAGTTAAACATATTAAAAGTGTCGTGTGTTCATAAGAGATTTAAACAAATGAAAATTTTACTAGAAAGTTAAATGCATTCTAAGTCACCGAGCACTCGCCACTACTCCATGCCACTGCTATGCCTTCAATTAACCTGTAAATTTTGTAAGAATGAGTATCACAAGTAATACATATCTGGTAAGTTTCCTGATATTTTCTCTGTTGAGAAGTTTGATCCACCCTTGGGTCTTCCATCATGTGGTTAATGTTAGATGCTATGGTCTATCAAAATTTATGTAGACAATTATATAAATGTCCATTTACATATCATTTAACACTCATGCAAATCAAGTTTTACGTTATTCAACACTATATATGGGGTCGAAAGTTCACCAAGTTCGTCCATTATCCTAATGTTACATTATCACAAAATTATTTTCATAACGCAAAATAAGTTCTAAGACAAAATTACTTAAACTCTTTCAACCTTAGAACTCCCACTCAACTAAGCAATCGTGCATGTATAAAGTAAGCAAGACAAAACTAACCATACCTGATAAAATGATTACAAAATTCTCATTTTCATTATTCCATTTCCTCATCAAAATCCTGATCCGATAGTTGTAGGATAGTTGGCGAATTATCCAAAATTCCAATAGCTCTATCGTGCCAATGTTTAGGAAGAGTCCACATTAGACAATACACTCTACACCTCACATATAAGCTTTTTGATGCATTGCTTCGAGATATTTTATTGTACTGATTATGTCGTGGATCCATTTCATGGTTTCAATAAGCACATAATTTTTCAACACGTTCCACAACCGTGCTTTACTAGTATCTTCTCTAAGGATGCTAAAAGTGTGCCAAACTCACGAAAATTAGAAACTGGTCATAATGGATCACAAAACCTAATCAAGACCCAAACAACTCACATTCGTGTATAAAATGTGGTATTTTAAATACTTTTGAAATATTTTAATTTTAAAAAATTGAGAGCATTTTAAAAAAATAACTCTCAATGGACATTTCACCACTTAATAAATGTTCATGATATTATAAAAAATTCAGAATTTAATCAATTTTTTTTAAAAATAATACTTTTTATTAATTTATTTAAATATTAAAAAAATTATTACCTGAAATTTTTAATTTTAATTGCATAGGAAAAAAACAAGAAAATTTGAAGGACCAACTTCCAATTTTTTGTTGGAATAAATTTGTTGCAGTAAATAAATTTCTAGAATATGACTTGCAATTGTATAAAAAATGAAATGCAACAGTAAGAATAAAATGAATAAACAGCAAGAACAGAATGCAGAAAGAATTCTAGATTTCAGAATAAGGATGATCGAGGGGAGAATTAGGCTCTCTGTCCTTAAGACGTTTTTACCCCGTCACACGGTGCTTACGGTATGTGGTAAAGCGTCTCCCAAGATACAACTATCACACTTGCAGAAGCAGCACTTCGACTGCAAGACAACGAACCTAGAACAAGTAGTACTCTCTGTAGACTATGCAGAAAGGAAATATGTATGCAGAATGAATTTGTGATTTTCTATGTATGAAATGAAAGACTGAGGACCATTTACAAGAGGAGAGAGTGGACGGTTGAGCAGTTTCCATACAACTCTCAACTCATCACTCACACCCACTTCACACCGTTTTAATAAACTGATGGGTCGGTTAATAAACTGTAAATGGAGGGAATTAATTGAATTCGGATAAAATTTAAATAAATTTTACCCAAAAAATTAATATTAACATGGGCCCGGCCCAAGCCCACAACCCGACCCGAGCATGTGCTCGTGCTCTTGTCGTGCCGAGCCGAGCCGGTCGGTCGGACGGGCGACGGCACTCGCTCGTGTGGCTTTGGATTAGTCTAGACATTGTCTAAAACTCCCCCCTTTCAAAGACTATTGGTATCCCTTGGGGCCCAACCCCATTTCCAAACTTGAAGTTTATTAAGTGGTTCAAGGTTGTGTTTGCAAACTATGTGAGATTGGAATAGTTTTCCAATTCTTTCCCATTTATTCCTCTTATTTATTATCCAACTTTCAACCACAATTTCTCATTCATATTGAAATGGTTTTTCACAATTAAATATTCTACACTCATCTACTCGGAACGTAGAATTTAATTGAATATTAATTTCAATAAATCGAACACCGGGTCCCACTTAAAATTATGGTCAAAGTTGACCCACTTCTGGTCAAAGTTGACACAATTTCCAACTCTTCAAATGATGAGCCGTTGTTTCTGGTCAAAGTAAGGAGCCGTTGTTTGATGAATGATGCCTTGTTGAGAACAATATTCTTTATTGTTTGTACGAACAATTTTCAACATCACTTCGAACAATTTTTATTGTTTTGCTAAGTTGATTTTCAACATCATTCTTATAATGTTTAAACATTTCCAAACCCTCGTCTTTGCTTTTTAACAAATAAACATAACAGTACCGATAGCAATCATCAATGAAAGTAATGAAATACTTTTTCCCACCTTTAGTTTGTACGAATTTCAAGTCACATATATCGCTGTGAATTAATTCTAAAGGTAAAGTATTTCTATCAACTGAAGGCAATGGTCTTTTGGCTAACTTAGCTTCAACACAAGTTTCACATTTGTGATTAAGATCGAAACTTAAAAAAGGTAGCAAATTTAGGTTCATTAATTTGCATACAGATTTAAAGTTTGCATGTACTAATCTTTTATGCCATAAACAAGAAAAATCAACAATATACGCAGAAGTAGATGCCTCATTCATCTTGTTCAATTTAGGTACTATTCCAACGTACATCCCATTTTTAGTTAGTACAAATTTGTCTGACACAAATACTAACTTAAACCCATTCTTGCTAAGAAGAGAACTAGAAATAAGATTTTTTCGAATGTCCGGCACACGCAGCACATTGTTGAGGACGAGTTCCTTGCCAGATGTCATCTTCAAGGTCACATTTCCTTGTCCTTCAACCTTTGAGCTTGAGGAATTTCCCATGAACAATTTTTCTCCATCGATAGTTTTGTAATTACAAAACACGTTCTTTTCAGCACAAATGTGGCGAGTGGCACCAGTATCCACCCACCATTCCCTGGGATTTCCAACACTATTACATTCAAATAGGCGCATTTCTTGATCACCTTCAGTCAGATTTTCAGTTTCAACAATATGTGTACGGTCAATTTGCTTTTTAGGCCTGCGACAGTCACTTGTACGATGTCCGGGTTTGCTACAATTGAAGTAGTCCCCTTTGAACTTCTTGTTCTTCTGGTTGTTTTCATTTTTTTTCGGAGCAAAGTTTGAGTGCTTCCTTTTCATGTTCTTCTTTGAACTTGATTCAGCCATGTTTGCCTTAGCTTCCATACTTGGTCCCCCGTTCCTCCTTTCAAATTTCTTAGTATCTTCTTCGATCCTCAAATGCACAATCAACTCCTCCATGTTCATTTCCTTGCGTTTGTGTTTGAGGTAATTTTTGAAATCTCTCCATGATGGCGGAAGTTTTTTAATTACTGCTGCTACTTGGAATGACTCACTTATAGTCATTTTTTTTCATCATTTAAATCATGGAGAAATACCTGCAAATCTTGAACTTAGGAAATAACATATTTTGAGTCAATCATTTTATAATCCAAAAATTTACCGACAAGAAATTTTTTAGATCCAGCATCTTCAATTTTATAGTTTTTCTCTAAAAATTCCTAGTCTTTTGCAGTTTTCATTACGCTATATGCACCATATAGCGAATCATTCAATACATAATTTTTGCATAAGAAATCAGAATGTTTACATGCGTCCAAAGCAATAATCAAAGTTCGATTATTTTCTCCTTGTTGAACAGAATGAGGATTCTCAGTGAGAAATCTTGCCAGGTTCATAGTGGTGAGATGGAACAACATCTTTTGTGTTATCTCTTAAAATCGACCGCATTAAAATTTTCAGATTTCTCTCCATGAGGAATATGAGTAAGCAGACGGACCAGCCACAGTTGACGTAACTATAGCCATAGTTGGCATCACAAGGGTCATAGCTTAGGGAGAATTTGCATTCGTCCCAGAAGTGTTAGCCATTTCTGTTTTCAAAACAGAAGATCAACAAATCAGAATTTACAAATAAAATTCTGCAAAATAGTATCGTACTTGAAATAAGCAAGTACAGTTCTGGAAATAGTATTTATTAAAAAAAATGTCTTAAGATTGTTGGAATAAATTTATTGCAGCAAATAAATTCCAGAATACGACTTGCAATTGTATAAAAATAAGAACGAAATGCATAAACAGTACGAATAAAATGAATAAACAGCAAGAATAGAATGCAGAAAGAATTCCAGAATTCGGAATAAGGATGTTCGAGGTGAGAATTAGGCTCTCTGTCCTTAAGACCTTTTTACCTCGTCACACGGTGCTTACGATATGTGGTAAAGTGTCTCCCAAGATACAACGATCACACTTGCAGAAGCAGCACTTCGACTGCAAGACAAAGAACCTAGAACAAGTTAAGTACTCTCTATAGACTATGCAGAAAGGAAATATGTATGCAGAATGAATTCGTCATTTTCGAGAAGTTTCCATACAACTCTCAACTCACCACTCACGCCAACTTCACACTGTTTTAATAAACTGATGGGCCGGTTAATAAACTGTAAAGGGAGGGAATTAAGTGAATTCGGATAAAATTTAAATAAATTTTACCCAAAAAATTAATATTTACACGAGCCCGGCCCAAGCCCACGACCCGAGCCGAGCCAGTCAGTCGGACAGGCGGCGGCGCGCGTGCGTGTGGCTTTGGATTAGTCTACACATTATCTAAGACTCCCCCCTTTCAAACACTATTGGTACCCCTTGGGGCCTAAACCCATTTCCAAACTTGAAGTTTATTAAGTGGTTCAAGGTTGTGTTTGCAAACTATGTGGGATTGGAACAGTTTTCGAATTCTTTCCCATTTATTCCTCTTATTTATTGTCCAACTTTCAACCATAATTTATCATTCATATTGAAATGATTTTTCACAATTAAATATTCTACACTCATCTACTCGGAACGTAGAATTTAGTTGAACATTAATTTCAATAAATCGAACACCGAGTCCCACTTAATTATGGTCAAAGTTGACCCACTTCTGGTCAAAGTTGGCACCATTTCCAACATTTTCCAAAATGCCATTTGATTTTGCCATCCGAAATACGTCTCTCTCTCTCTCTCTCTCTCTCTCTCTCTCTCAATAGAAAAGGGTGGGGATGTGCACAAAATAGGTTAAGCGTCCCACCACACATTCCATGGCACGTGCACTGCTTGCGTTGCTTATTTGGTGTCGAATTTTTTTTTTTCAATTCCTCCGTTCGATCGACTTCGACGTTCTTAGTTTATCTGTGTGGTCAAATCTTACAACATCAAATTTTACAAGTGATCATAAGCACTTTAATTCTCATGCTTAATAATAAACCACAATTTATTTATTGTAAATTATTATTTTATCATAGCAAAATATACTATATTGGCACACAACCCAACAAAATATATATACAAAAGCTATTAAGTGCCAAAAGAGATTATCCTTTCTCCCAGTTTAAATCGAAGGAACATTCTTATTAATAAAAATTATGCACCACGAAAAAGATATAAATTATAAATTCAATTGACCCAACTTTTTAACACAATATCCATCATAGCCTGAGAGGCAAGTCCACTACGTTACTCTGGTGTCTATTATTTAATGAAAAATGTTACTTATCTGTGTGAAATCCTCAAACCGTTAAGCCACATTTGTGTGGTGCCTATTATTCTCTTTTTCTGTTTCTAATATCTCTTCTTTTCAAGGTAGACAAAAACAACTACTTAAATCACATCAAATGTCCATGTTCCAAGTCAGCAAAATCGTGAGTTGAAGTAAACAGTAATAGATAGAGGTACTCGAAACATGAAAATTAAATTGGATGATTATTTTGATTAAAATTGTTGTTTAGTTACTAAATTGAAACACCTCTATCTATAATTGGATGATTATTTTGTTCACGAACAAATGGGATCTTAAACTAAAAGAAAATAGACAAATTGTCGGTGCATATTTAGTTTGCAATATTAAATTAATGGACTCAATATTAGAACAAACTATATTTTAACTTTTTCTTAATACGATCATTTCTAACACGCATGACATTGGTTCAAAGACAAAGATGATGGAAACCTATGAAGAAACTATAAATTTTGCTTTCTTTAAAGCTAAGTATAGAAAGTGAATTTCTCATCATGATTAATGCAACCACACACTGATTAAAAAAATACACCTGTATATATGTTAAAAACAAATTAAATCTCTTTTTCCATCAACTCAATTTTGGATCACTTCACTTGAATCATACATTATGCAGCTTGGCAGTCCTTCTCCTTCTTCTTCCTTTTCATCGCTCTTCAGGTAGTGGATGTTGCATTTTCTTTGCATTGTACATTTGTAATAGTATCCAAAACTTTCAGAAAATGCATGATGCTACTCAACAAGCCTCCATCGCTAATCCCATCCACACAATGCCATCCTTGATCTCGTCTTCTTCGGTACTTTCATATCTCCTTCGGGTTGGGTTGGATTTGGGATTAATCCGATTTCTCTTGAAATGACAGAAAATGAGCATTGATCGCTTTCCACGACCCCAACTCTAGCCAACTCGTCCACCTCAAGGACCACAAGTTAGAGAAGATAAAGTTTCTGACGAACCACAAAGGTCTTGCAACCTTGATGTCGTGGTGGCAACTTGCCATTCTCCCATGGAATTAGGGACGCCGCTATTAGCCCTAAGTCACTTCGTGCTTCCTGATTTCGATCTTGTGAAGCATCTCAACAACTTCAAAACTCACATGAGCTTAAGGGGAACAAGTTGGACACAGTACACTAGACTTCGAGAAGAAAGGATAACAAGTTGGACAATTTGAAAAAGGCTTTCCTCCTTAAGTGCTTTGCGACTAGCAAAGAAGGCACCAATACAACACCTCCAAGACATGAGGCAGCAGCAGGAGTCACTAAAGAGCTTTTTATCTTGTTTCACTGATGAAATAACCTATTGTGTGCAAGTTACTGATATGGAGGCTCATCAACCCTAAGGAGAGGGCTGGATAAGAATTCTCTCTTTTGAAGAGACGTGTAAAATAAGGATCCCACCAGTTATGACTCCTTACTAAAAATGATTAGATGCAAGATCATCAATGAAGAATTGAAAGATTATCACAATAGGGCCAATAGTGGACTGCCACCTCATCGGAGACAACAAGGTAGAGGTCCCACCTCCTACTTGATGGAACATCATGTTAAGGAGTCAACCACCCTCAACTTAGGGCAAGCACGACTGCAACAAAATTGAATACAGAACTACCTTTGGCTTATAAGAAAGTCAACCCTACTGTTGAGGCACGCCAAAAAAGGTTCAACCAACAGTTTCCCCAAAGGGGAAGGGATAGAGAGCGAAATTTTGAACCTAGAAATTGGGATGAGATGCCCCTCTATTGCACTTACCATAACTCCTACAGCCACAATACAACTGACTATAGGGAAATTGCCTTTCATCCGTAATCCAGTAATCAAAGAAATAATAGGCACCCACGAGATGCATCGCGTAGGCAAGATCGACACCCTATTAGGGTCAAGGCCAGGCATCCCGTTCAGGATGACGAGGAGAGGCCTAGGGAAGGTCAAAGGCAAATGAGGAGCCCTCCAGCAAATACTGGTCATGAACCTATTCGAGAGATTGACATAGTCTTTGGAGATCCATACGTTGTATGGGAAACTTGGAATGTCAAGAGGAACTATACAAGAAAGCCAGGGATCCCCCAATGGTGAGCTTCAAGTTAACAACAGTCGACCCCAACAGGGAGAGGGGTTTAACATATTACTTTCATACAAGACGATGTGGTTGGCTTGCATTATCCACATTGCGACACCCTCGTAGTAAGGGTTGTTGTGGCAAGAAATGGCCTTAGGAGAATGTTTGTAGATAATGGAAGTTTTGTCAATATCATATTTGGAGCAACCTTTGACAAAATGGAAGTGGACCATTTGCTAACCCCTATGAGCTCACCCTTGTATAGTTTAACATGTGATAGCATCATCCCAAGGAGAAAAGCCACTCTAACAGTGGAGATGGGAACAATTCTATTTACTGCTAATCACTTTTTGGAGTTCTTGGTAGTGGACAACCATTCACCATGGGGTTCTAGCCAGTGTTGAAGGAACTATGGGCTGTTACGTCCATTCACCACTTGTGCATGAAGCTTCCTATAGAAAATGACATCATTACTATTAGAGGCAATCAAATGAGTGCAGGGGAGTGCTATTTGAACTTTATCAAGAAGGCCGAACCTAGGGTCGTCAATGTAATTTTGATGGACATTGACATGAACGATGCTCCTGAACAAGGATAGAGACCTTGAACAGGGGAAGACGTTGAATTGGTAGATGCCTTTGAAGTAGATGGTATCTTTGATAACAGCCCCTGAAGAAAGGAGAGTTGCTGAAAACGTAGGCTAAGGAAAAACTGAAATGTTTCTTACGCGAAAACTTGGTTATCTTTGCTTGGAAATATGAGGACATGGTTGACATCGACCCAAAGGTTAGTAACGCCACTTGAAGATTGATCCTAAAGTTATCTCTCATCGACAGGAAAGGATGGCCCTCAACTCAGAAATGTATGAGGCCCTGAAAGATGAGGTGAGGAAGTTGATTGACAATCGTTTCATTTGAGAATCAACTTATCCGAAGTGGGTATCAAACCCAATCCCGATTATAAAGCATAATTGGTAAGTGAAGGGTGTATGTAGATTTTTTCGATTTCAATCAACCTTGCCCTAATGACAACTTTTCACTTCCATGAATAGATCAACTCATTGACTCTACTGTCGGGCACGAACTAATAAGCTTCATGGACGCCTATTCTGGCTTTAATTAGATCCTGATGTACTGGCTGATGAAGAGCACACTTCTTCATAACAGACAGAGGTCTCTATTGTTATAAAGTGATGCCCTTTAGGTCAAAAAATGTCGGGGCCACATATCAGAGACTTGTTAATATGATGTTCGCAGACTTCATTGAAAAGATAATAGAGGTGTACGTAGATGATATGCTAGTGAAAAGCTTGAAAGCAGAAGATCATGTGAAGTACCTCGATGAAGCCTTTCATATAATGCAAAGGTATATGATGAGACCGAACCCCCGTAAGTATGCATTCAGAGTCGTGTCAAGGAAGTTCTTGGGCTGTAGATAACCAAGGGGGCATAGAGGCCAATCCTGAAAAGATTAAAGCCCTGATCGAAATGAGGTCGCCCCAAAAGCCAGAGAGGTACAGAGCCTCACTGGGCACATAGCTTCTTGAGCCACTTCGTCTCAAAGACAATAGATACCTTCCTTTCTTCAAGGTTCTAAAAGGAGAGGAGAAATTTCAGTGGACAGAAGAATAAAATACTATGGCAGCAAAGACCCACTATCCAAACATGGAGAAGTGGCCCCCTCTTTAGTAACCACCTCCCGAAAATTGAGGGCATACTTCCAACTTCCCACTCAAGTAAGTGCTATAGAAGCCTGACGATTAAGGAAGAATGATGAAAAGGGATGTAAAACTTAATGAGTTTGACATTATGTTTTAGATAAGGGCTGCTGTTAAAGGCCAAGCTTCTGCGGATTTCATGGTAGAATTCACCCATATTCTAGAAACGGAAGAAGAAATGAAACCTTCCGAACCTTCCACTCGGAACATGTTTGTTGATGGTTCCTTTGGAGACACATGATCTGTGGCAGGAGTGGGCTTAGTCAGTCTAGAAGGACAGAAGCTTAATTGTGCTTTGAGATTCAGATTGTGCAGAGTACTAGTCAGTCTAGAAGGACAGAAGCTTAATTGTGCTTAATTGTGCAGAGTACTAGGCCCTCCTAGCTGGCCTCATATTAGCTAGAGAGATGCAAGCGAAGAGGTTAGTTATCAACGGTGACTCCTAGTTGGTAGTAATCCAGGTTAATGGTAATTTCTCGGCTAGGGACAAGAGCATGACTGGTGAAGAAGTGATGTTGGTCGAAGATACTACTCCATGGATACAGCCTATCAAAGAGGAGGCACAGAAGCTTAGAAGATGAGCTGCTCATTTTGTTTTCCAGGATGATGTGCTATACAAACGATGTTTCTTCCTACCCCTATTCGATGAATAGGGGTTTGTGACAATCACACAAGAGGATGGGCATTGGCACAAAAGGTGTTGAGGCAGGGATACTATTGACCTAAATTGAAGAAGGATGCTCGGCTGTTTGTAAGAAGGTGTGACAAGTGTCAGCGCTTCGCGACAATACAAAGACAACCTTCCTAGGGGCTAAGTGTTGTCTCCAGCCCTTTGCCTTTTTCCAAGTGAGAAATTGACTTTATAGGACCCCTACATAGGGGAAAAGGCAGTGTCACTTTTGCTATCGTCGTTATTGACTATTTTATCAAGTGGGTTGAGGCCGAACCTCTGGCCAAAATTATAGAAGCAAACACTTCCAGATTTTTATGGAAGAATATTATATGTAGGTTTGGAATTCTCCACTCAATTGTCTCAGATAATGACATGGCAATTTGATAACAAAATGGTCAAGGACTTATATGAGGAGCTAATGATCAAGAAGTACTTTTCTACCCCCACCATCCTCGGGCTAATAGGCATGTGGAGGTTGTCAATAAAACCATCATGTATGCCCTTAAAAGAAAGTTGGACGCTTCCAACGGGGCTTGGGTGGATAAGCTACCTCAGGTTCCATATGGTCTATGTGAACCACTAACAGGATAGCTACCAAAGAAACTCCTTTTTCTATGGCTTATGGAGTAGGGGCTATAAGCTCAGTTGAAGTTGTCAATGAAACCATCAAGTTGCTTCTGTCACTTGGGATCTAGGGTTCGCCTTCCTCCAAGAGTTCAGACCTCAACTCCGAGGTGTTGAAGGATTGGGAATGAACCTCAATCCACTCCACCACTTTAGTGTAAGAAAATCCCCACCAATACTTAGCAAATCATTTATTGAATTCAGTTAGGTGAAAATTGGCTATATAATGCTTCACAACATCCTCGCCGGCAGATTGGGTCTCACCTCAAGCCATATCCACCTCTACTGTCAAGCCACTGATTCTGGAGTTCAACCCATCAACTTGTTTTAAAGAGGCACACACTCTTTGTTTGAAGCCTCCAGTCTCACAATAAGTTTCTAATGTGCATCTAAAGTCTCCACCTGCTTAGTCATGTAAGCCACCTCACTTTGAGAAAAGCGGACTTCCTTCTTCAGATTTTCAATCTCCACTAAAGTAAAGGTGAGCTTTACAGACTCTTCAACTTGTTGCTTTTTGACGGCTTTAGCATCGATTTGACTTTCCTAGCCTCTTCCTTTACCCTAGAGGCCTTGTTAGTGAAATCTTTATTTTTCTTTCGAAGGTTTTTAAAGAGGATTTCAGCCTCTATGGCCACCCCAAAGGCCCTCCCCGTTTAGCGTACCATGGTGATGAAGAAGTCCATCATGTCGTTGGACTCCACAAAAGTCTACCACCCTTCCATCTAGTACTTGTGAAAAGTTGTGGTGGCCGTCTAGATCTCTAGGGAGGAGCATGGAGCTTTGAAAAATAGCTCATCATTCCTCTTCGTTAGGGCAAGCTTCACCCTGAAAGGAGCAACATCTTTGGTAGAAGAGCTCTCACGGGTTCTGCCTCTTTTAGTAGGCGCTAAAGGCAATAGTGGAAGAGGTCCACTTCGAATCCTCCCTTTCAACAACAATGGAAGCTGGGGTGGAGGTGGGGGATCTTGTAGCTGAACCATCCATGCCAGTGGAGGATAAGGTATTTTCTTTCTTGGGACCCACACTTTTTCCTAGGCTTTTGGCAAAGGATGGACCCCACTTTTACTAGCCTCCCTTTTGACCCTCTCGACTTTATCTCTGATCTGGTTAGCTGTATCAGAATAGGGTTTGTGCCCTTTCCTCCCAGACGAAGCAGCGAAGATCCAAGCCATACTTGAGGAAGAATACTTCTTTCTCTCAAAGTCTTCTGCAAAATAAAAAAAAAAGCATCCTAAAAGTACCCTTGCAAAATCAATAAAAGAAATTTCAAGTTCTACCTCTTCATGCCATTGAACCAAATTCTTAGAAAAATCATCGGTGGGATACGAGGTGCTCGAACTAGCATGAAGAAAGTCAGAATACGTCCTCTATCATACCCAACTTAGCTTCTAAGAGGTTGAAGCGATTAGCCGAACCTGTAGAATGAAGAAGCTCATAATACAGCAACTATAAATGTAATGTGCCAATAAAAATCAGAGGTAAAATAAATATGCTTCTGAATAATGGGTGGAAACTGTTAGCTGAGGAACCCGATACCCTCACAAATTTGCCATTTCCCCTTAACCTAAAACCAGGATCCTTCCATCCCTTGATGCAGGAAGGGAGACCAATGACGAAACGGGAATGGGCTCCCTAATAGTATCACAAATTTGCCATTTTCCCTTACCTAAGGAGGTCTTTTTCTACTAAAAAAATAGGTCCCCAATAGTTGGGCCCATGCAATGGGGATGAGCTGGATAGGTTGATGGTATGACCTAAGTACGGCTCTAAAGAATGGATGAAAGGGCAAACGAAGTCCCCCTTTCAGAAGATATTCGCACAGAGCCTACCCTAATGGCTTGGACTGGATCAACCATGTTTGTCAGTCACACCTACAACACTTAAATCTACATTTCCCCACCAGAGTTTGAAGAACTCGTGATTCCAAAATAATAAAATGGAAAAACAAAGATAAAATGAATACTCACAAAGTCAAGGAATGAACAGAGAAGATTACTAGATTTCTTAGAAATGCCAAAAAAGGTCTCAAGAATTCTAAAAATGCAAAGAAAGGAGTATGTAAATTTGTTTTTTGCAAAATAAAGAATCAAGGAGCTAAAGGATCTGCCTTTTATAGGTGGAGGTCATCAATCTCAGCCTTTGGATCTGGATCCTAACCATCCAACCATTGATTTAAGATTCAGTCTGAGCCATCTGCTGCTTCATCTTCTATGATCCAGATTAGAGCGTCTGAAAAAAATGCGCCATTGCATTTGTCTCCCATAAAACACGCACGTAGCAGTCATTATTGCTCAATAAATGCGGCGAGATTGCGTGTATAGAAAGTTGAACTGCTTCAACTATCTTTTCTTGAAAACGTACAAGACAACAAATCATTTGGGCGCAATAATTAAGGACGCCTTATGTTCAAAATGTTTCAAAAGACACACCTATTCAGTATTAATATGTTACAACCTCAGCAAATATAGCAGAAGTACACTACCTCGCCTCGACATGAATAGCTTCGGCGAGGTTCCTGATATACAAAAAGCACTTTTGAGCAAACAGCCTCAGATAAATGGACCTCAGCTTATGCTATCCAACCTTTTCCAAATAACCAGAAATTTCAAAGTACCTTGGACAACACCTACTATAAGCACCTCTAGCTACTCATAATAGCTCTACTTTAAAACTCTAATTACAATATAAATATTTATATTTAGACTTGAGGGACTATTGTTTGTATAAATAAGGTATTGAAAAAATACCTAAACAAAAAATTGGTTTTTATAAAAGATTGTGCATTGCATAAATAATCACACATAGAATTATGGGACTATTGTTGCTCCTCATCGTCGAGGCTCCAATTGAAGACTACGTCACAGTCCACGTGGAGATGTAAGTCAACTATAACTATGTCAATAAAGACCCAATTGGTCAAAATAAAGAAGTCAAAGAAAAAATTGATGCCATTTGTTCGGAAACTCCTTTTAGCACAAGCCCTCACTTTATCCAAAGCTCTCTTTGGCCGAAGCACCCATCACATCCAAAACTCCTTTTAGGCCGAAGCACTTGCAGTCTTTTAAAGGATCTACATGAAAAATGAAGGAATAATTGATGTAACATATATAATAATGAATGTCAGGATTGTCAGCCTAGGTTATAGGGTGCTTGACCTATTTTCAATGTATTAAATGCAAAGCAGACTGAGTGATGTAAGGTTTTGGCCTGGGAGATGAGGCCATGTCATTCTTATTGAATGGTTACCACATCGGTTAGAACTCTATAAATAATCAGCTCTTGTGATAATTTGTAAATAATGCAACCATTTACACTTGAAACAACATTTAATCTTTTTCTCTTGCTTATTCCATGTTTAATTGCTTGAATTTAGTACGTTTTTTTTACTTAGGTTGAGTTTTTATGATTGTTTGTTTATATGCAATCATCTTTGATCATATTGCCGGTGCTTGAACATTTTTTTCTCACATCGAAAAGCATATCCCACGTCCTTAAATGCCATCATTTCCCGTCTGAATCTAAAGTGTTGAAATTTGCTTGTGTGGACGCAAGTGGGCCCGGCATCTGTTGTCTACATGACCATTAAAAAAAAGAGGGTGTATTAAAATCAATGAGAATTCATCTAACACAAAGTTCTATTTATTCCAAATATCAATGTAGCAAGACTCTGAGGTGACATATTAATTGGAAAGGGTGACTAGTGACGTATTACAATGTTAAAGTATTTAGATCTAATTGAATGACTAATATTGAAAAGTAAATTGAAATTTAATAATTTTTTAGTAATGAATAAAATTTAAATGATTCAATTGATATTTCACTAAAAGTTGAATAATTAAAAATGAAATTAACTGTTTGTGTGCTTTCACTTTTGTTTTTCCTTTTTCATCACAACTTGGGTGGTCGGGTCTCCAAAGCCTAGTTGCCGACAAACCGGCCAAACAAAAGGAAAAGTTGAATTATTATTATCACCGTAATTAAAACAGATGGCCCTAAAGATATTTCGCTATAAACTTGTAAGACTATTTTCGTAAATGATGAAAGTTCACAGTGGAGTTCTCCATCGAAATTTGATAAGATTTTGCTCCTCTGGAGGGGAGAATTTTATTTATTTATTTTGGGGCAAGTTCTTTCTATAAAGAAGAAAGATTGGGTTTTCAGCGTTATTTGGCTGGAAGTTGTACTTCAATATAATTGTTATGACTTGCTACTAGCATTGCCACGTGGTCGACTCGGTAAAATTGTGGACCCACTCCTGCCGAACCATTAGCCAAAGAAGATGAGGCGCTGGGATAATTCTTGAGGCTCGTGACTAATCTGACGCAGCCCAGGTCCGAGGCTCCACCCAGCTAGTGATGGTCCACATGCAGAGATCTTGAATTTATTATAGAAATCTTATTTGAATGATTGATGTGACTTCTGTAAAAAATATATTTGTGTCTTGTCTTGTCAATAGGATGTAAGAGCATTTTAAATGCTTTGTATAAAGCTAGGAAAGTCAACATGATGGCTAGGATTTGATGCTTTGGCCAAGCGGATGAGGCCACGTGTAATTTCATCTAAGGGTCACCATTCCGTTTGTAAAACTATAAATACCCCCACCATGTAAAAATTGAGGACTAATACAACTCTAGATACTTGGAGCAACTTGTTTTATTCTTTGACATTAGTTTGCAATCTTTAATCTAAGTCCATAGGGATCAGTTATTATTATACGATTATATCCCTGATATCTCGCTGGAACCAGATCAACTTGTTTTATTCTTTGAGATTAGTTTGCAATCGTTGAGCTTCTCCCACATCCAATTTTGGAGTGATCTCGACCGTTGGATCGACCTTTACGTGTTGGATCTATTGGCGACATATTTTGAGATCGACAATAATAATGTTAAGGTTTTAAAAAATAGTCAGTGACCATTTATAAAATTAACCCCTAGATTCGACTACAAAACCTAATGTAAATTGTTCCATTTTCTTATTGTGTATTATTATTTCAAATTCTTTAAAAATGTTGGCCTTTAATTTTGCTTTTATCCAATGCTAGTTTTTAGAGAGTGAAAAATTAGATCTTGGATTTTAACCTCTTTATTAGACCTTGTGTATAGACAATTTTTAAGGGCATTCTTATTATCTTTGTGAGTGTCATCTCATCGTTAAGTTGAAAATCATGATTAATTTCGATTTTCAAAATTGTTGTTGAGGTTTTCATGCAATTTGTTATGTGAATGCAGATATTGCACTAAAGTTTATGTTGATTATGTCAGAGTTTGCACTTAAATGTTGTCCATGTCCGAGATCAAGCCGATGCCTTTAAGTTCGTTTTTTGTTTAAGGCTTCCAATTTTCTTTTCGTTAAGTAATTAAGGGTTGTATTCCCTAGATAAGGAGAGTCTCGATGGTAGGGCATGTTCTTGGTTCATCATGCTTTGAGACCATCTTGAGTCAAAACCTCTAGCATTAGAGACTGTCTTGAGAAGTGCCACCCTTAATCATAGAAGTCTTTCAACTAGCTTACTTAGAGCCACAACATCGAAGATACCACAAGGCTAGATCCAGAAATCTTATAGCTTTAGATTCTGCGACTTTGATCCCACCTTAATCTTTAATTTAGTCAAGCTATAGTGTCTACAAACAAGCCATCCATGAGTATGGCAATATATTCAATATCATAGTTCAGGTGAAGTATGTTCCATATTGTCTTGTTATATATAGCCCCCAAGTAATATCGTCTTCGTACAAGATATTTTATTAATCTTTATTTGACTTTAGTATCATGATGGACCAATGAAAAAGAAAATATTTGTTGCTCTCTTCGCTAGTCTCATATACTATTTACAATATATATACTAGAGTAAAATCATAAAGCTATATATTAAAGGGTAAATATCTTTTAGGTTATAGGCATTTCATTACACAAAAAATATGGCTCATAAAATCCTATTAGAAAAAACCTTATGGAAAAATAGTACATTATTCCTTTGAATACATTACAAAAGTGGACTCAATAAAAATCTTGTCTGAAAAACCTACGAGACAAAATCTCAGTCAAGGAAAAAGAGTACAATGCTTATTAACTCCTTCTATGATGCTATCACTTGAATTATATGCTTCAGTCATATTAAATGTTTTAGGGATAGTATTAGTAGTTATACCAAATAGTTGGCTATAACTACATTTATTATGCGCATATCAAATTTAATGCAATATCACGACAAGGTATAGATTTGTAATTGCATCCATCACATGATACTTTATCTATATAGTCTTTGAAATTCACTATGTTAAGAGTGTGCATAACATATTAAGACTATTTTTCTAATTTTTTCTTCGCATAAATACACATTTCTCTAATAAGTTTAATTTTGCTAGGAATGCTTACTTTTACTTGGCCAATCAGTTCTTGAATCGATAAGTTTTCATGAATTTATTTCGATACCCTCGCTTTGAAGCTGTACATCAAGTACAAAAGTATGGTCGAAAAGTTTCTTTTATTTGTTTTTCATAATGACATAACATATATATTTCCACTTTCAATAAGTACTTGAACCTCTTCTAGGATTTTAAACATTAATTACGTCTATATGTTTTGCCTCCCAAATATGACCATCTTCCTTATTTGCTCCATCTTTTGTTGAGAACTTATCTTTAGAATCTAACATCATAGAACTTTAGGCGTTTCATTTATATAGTGCAACAATTTGTCCTTCTTCTTAATACAAGATGGAGCATTTATAGCTAGTATATAAGATTTGATCAATATCTCATAGATTAGTAAGTACATCTTACAATTAAGTTATCTTTTCAGATTGTCAAGTACGAGGATATAGATAGCATAATTATGATGCATTATGTATTATTTTTAACTACTAATTTCTCCTCATAATGCTTAGAAAATAGTTCAATCAAATTGACAGTCACTGAACTGAATTATAAAATATAGCTCGTTAAGGCTTAAGATATTTTATATGAGTTCAAACTAAATATGTATTCTCAATATTCTTTAATTTGCATCTTAGGGATTGTAGTGGAACAATAATACATATATATCACTATAAAAAAATTATTAGATGGTAAATATTAGGCATAATGGAGAAAACTTTAATATTGGAATCATGCATACAAGTGTTGCGGCATATAAACATAGCATTCTCTAAACATATACGAAAAAATATTGTGGTCCAAATAGTGATTAAGAATTGATTGCAGGCACTTAACAATCAATTGTGTTAGAACATTTATCACCATTCCAACTAACATTTATAAAAAAAAAAAAATGGGATGTAGACTCACTAGCATTGACATAATACACTTTCTTGGTGGTATAGTCTGAAATTTATGCCCATAATTAAAAATGTGAATATTCTAATATCGCAAACTTCAGTTGCGAACATCATATAGGAATTCAATATATTCTAGTATCCAATAAATAGAGACTATATCTAGATGTTTAACATAGAGGGTGACAATGCCCCCACATATCACCCTAATTAGTTTTTAAGATTCTAAGTATATAATTCCAATTTTAGCTATTGATGATCCATAATCTATAATACAGAGAACAAGGATTATATAGGAATTCAATATATTGAAAAATCTTCTAGTTCATAAATGTCCATTCAAAATCTCAATTTTATATAATTATTATACAATTTTGTCTATCTGGTCATGCCAAATAAATAAAATTATAAAATAATTGAACTTTAAATCCAATATTGTACGTGGTGAATGTACTAATATGAGCATAGTACCAATCATAACGCAAATTTTAGAAGCTTAGTACATTATTCTTTTATATAGTATAGAATAAATTACTATCAATAATAATTTTTGTCCTTTCATATCACACAATATTGATTCTAGATCATTTAACTAGATTTGCATAATGGTATAATATTGATGTTAGCTTCAATCATTCATCCATATCTCGTTCATTGAATCATAATAAGCTCGATAAAATAATTAAGAGATGACGTGTACCCATAATAGATTAGAGAACTAATGAACTATTGTCACCTTTTTATGTAACAAATGAAATCAATCAATTTCATACATTTTGGCAATATAGTAATTGAACCTAGTAAATCAAAAGTATTGACGAATTTAGAACCATGAAATGTGAGTTCCATAAACAATTATAATTGCGACATTAATAAATTACCAATGATATATTAATATATGAAATAAAGGTAATTGTTGGAAAAAAAATAATTTGTCATGTGGGCGGTGTATAAAAAATATTTTAAAATCGAACCCTAAATTTCAAAATTTTGAATTCTTAGAAATTTTTCGAGAGATCAAGATCACTGCAGCATTGCAGCGAATTGAGGCAGCACAACATCACTCGAGGCATTGGTTTCGCAGCGCCATACTGACAATGCCCAACGCTATAGTTCCTTTTTTCTATCAAAACAAAAAAAAATTCAAACAAAAAAAGAAAAATAAAAGAATATTAACTGGCCCTGCGAATATTAACTTGCCCAAAGGAAGGTAATTATTTTGTAGAATTACACGTGTCTTGTATTAAATGTGACAATTATGAAGTTTTTTTTTTATGTATTTTATTATCAATATTTGATTACTACACCAACATCAACTCAATTCTTGTGTTTCATGAAGCCAACTTTAAGGACCGGAAAGAAAACGTTTAGATTGTTATTGACTGTATGGATTTAGATCTTACGTTAAGAACTGAACAATCCACTGCACTTATGGATACAAGTTTCTCTGATGAATAATGGAACTTTTTGATAAGTGGGATCGTTCAAACCAAGAGTGATTTCCATAATCGAATCCAAGGGCGCTGTAAAGTAACTACTGTCAAGAAATTTGATGATGAAATTTAAAAACGCTTTACGAAAAGCGATAAGACAAGAACTATCTAGCTTCTAGAGAACTTAGTTTCACTAAATTATATCATGGAGATGTCTCATATTGCTTTAAAACTGAAGGCGCTAAAGCTTGAACTGTCTAATGACTTGCTCGTGCATTTGATTTTAATTTATCTTCCTGGACAATTTAATAATTAAGGTCAGTTATAAATGTCAAAAGGAGAAGTGGAGTTAGTGAGCTCGTTTCATACTATATGCAAGAAGAAGAAAATATGAAGCAAGATAGAGGTGAAAGTGTTCACTTGGCTAGTACCTCTTAGGACAAGTTTAAGAAAAGAAAGAATAAGGAAGTTGCATCCGATCCAGCTCAAAAGAAACAACAAAAGCTTGAAAAAAGATGAATTATCTAGCTATTACTTTTGTGGAATTCCCAGACACTTGAAGAGGGATTGTACTAAATGTCGCGCTGTCATGTAAAGAAAGGTATGTTTCTCACTTTAGTTTGTTTTGATGTTAATTTAGTTTCAATACTTAGATATACTTGGTAGATTCATTCCGGTGCCACTACACGTTTATGTCTATGCAGAAAGATTTGCCTATGTGGGTGAGGCTATCCAACTTTTGGATTATTAATAAAGATTGGTTTTATTTGGATTTTAAAGAGACTTTTGTGATACTATTTTTTAGACAAAATTTGGTTTCTACTTTTTATTGGACAATTTATTATTCTTATTCATTTTAAAAGAATAAATTTAGTCTTTTTCTTGATTCAAATATTGTGGATACAGATTCTTTATCTGGATATGATAATCTATAGTTGCTTAATTCGATTGCATCTTATAATGAAACCTTACACTTGAAACCTTAATGAATGAGAATTTCGCTTCAGTAGGCATAAGCGATTAAGTCACATATCTCAAAAGAGAATCGAAAAGTTTCTGTCAAAGAGAATTCTTAATCCCCTTGATTTTTTAGACTTATATATTTGTGTTAATTGCATTAAGGGGAAACAAACAAATATAAGGAGATTGGATGCCAATAGAACTCCTGACGTCTTAGAATTATTTTATACGGATATCTGTGGGCGATTCTTTGGCTTCTTGAAATGGTCAATAGTCATTTATTATGTTTTTAGATGATTTTTCTCACTATGACTATTTGCATCTCATTTATGAGAAATTCCAATCACTGGACATGTTCAAGGCTTACGAGGTTGAAGTTTTTAAATCAACTTAGCAAAAGAATACTATGACAGATATGATGAATCGGAAGAACAATGCCCATTGACTTCTGTTAAATTCCTAAAGGAATGTGGAACTGACACCATAGTACACCATGCCAGATTCTCCTAGCATAAATGGTATTACTGAAAGAAAAAATAGAACACTTGATGACATGATAAGGAGTATGATTAATCATGGAAACCTTACCATATATGTAGGGAGAAGGATTAAAAACTGCAGCTTATATTCTTAATAGAATTCCAAGTAAAACAATTGTCAAAACCCCTTATGATCTTTGGTCGTGCAAGAAGCCTAGTTTAAAGCATTTGCACATTTGGTGTTGTCCAACTGATTGCCTTATAGGCCTAATGAAAAGAAACTAGACTCCAAAATTGTCGATTGTTATTTCATTGGATACTCTTGGAGGTCCTAGGTTATAAATTTATGATCTCACTACAAAGTCAATCTTCAAAACGGGAAATGCTTGATTCTTCGAGGACTAGAGTCTCCAAGGGAAGATAAGGTTAGGAATTTTGTTTTTGAGGAGGAATATATAAATATTGCTTTTGTTGCAATTGACAATGATCAGAAGGTCTTCACTCTCGCTCGTGTTCAAGTATGAAATTTTCCTCATTGGTAGGTCTAGCGGATGCGTAGTCTATTGACACATCAACTCTTATTTTTCGTTCTACTGGGCTAGCACCTCTCCTATGATTATTAGATGAGCCCTTTGGCTTTGCACTTCCTCTTCTTCTTACTGGTGGAAGAGGCTTTTTTGAGGTATTTAATAGCTAGCCGTGATACTCCATATATTGGCAGTCATTTTTCCTACCTCTTACATGCGGCGACCATTCCACCTTGGCAATTGGGCAGTGGTAACTTTCAGTGATATACATTGGTTCGAATGACCTCTTTTTCATAGGCCTCTCTTGCACCTCTTGGGTTTGTCATCTCTTCGATGTATCAACTTATTTTGGGAGGACACCTCTTTTCTTCAAAGAGGGCATTAAAATACTCATTTTTCAAGGTATATATTTACACCCTAGATGCTGAATACCACTTCAAATCTTCTTTCTTTGAAATTCTCACTTGTTCTTTATTCAAAAACAAAAAACTTTCTTCAGATGGGGCTGAGTTACTCTTTCACTAAGCTTTTTCCATGGAGATGATTGGGTTATGGTGTGAATTCACACAAACAGTCCCAATCTAATGACCTTGTCTTTTGTAGGGGTGATGTGGCCAATAGATCATAGGTCCTCTTGCGTCCATGTAAGTTTTTAGTCTTGCACACTTGGACAAGTCCTAAGTTGCATTTGGTCTTCTTTGATTCTTTGAAGTGAGATGAGGTAGTAGTGTATAGTCTGCTAGTCAAGTTGATCAATGTATAAGTGAATGGGTGTGGGACGTGCTAGAAATGTGAGCTACTAAGTATAAGACATCAGATCTGAAATGGTATGAAGTGGTATTGAGAGCAAACTTATAGATTTGGGCGTTTAAAGTTACATTACCTTCAAATGACATATGTTTGAGCTTTTATAGTAGTAGAGAAAGTCTCCAAAGTGTGGGGTGGGGGGGAGGTGGCTGCGTAGACTCCGATGGTCAAGTCGTCAATGTATAAGTAAATGGATGTGGGATGAGCTAGAGACATGAGACACCAAGTATAAAGAGGTCAGATCTAGGAAGGTAAAGTGAATATATTGAGAGCAAACTTATAGCTTTAAGAGTTTAAACTTACATTACCTTCAAATTACAAATGTGTGAGATTTATAGTAGTAGAAACATGTTAGATCTTAGAAGGTATGAAGTAAGTATATTGATATCAAACTTATAGCTTTGAGAGTCCAAAGTTACATTAGTGAACTTTTACAGTAGTAGAGGAGAAATGATAATTGTTGGTTGAATTGACACGTGGTCTGATCTTGATCGTAGAGGTCTTCACTTAAGTGTCATTCCATCAATCCTAGACTTACGGATATTTAATGCTTCAATGAATAGCCACTCTAAAGTTTAGTCTAGCCTCTAAAATATAGACTAATGATTTGATCTTTAGGTATTTGATGTAGAGACGCCACTTTAATTAATTGTAAGAATATCCAATGCTTTCTGTCAATTGAGAGGTTGATTGTCTCATACCACCAACGTGCTTCGAATGAAGTGATGTATCACCTCGATTATGGTCCCACCTCGGCTAAGTGGGATAGCGATGTAGAGTGTGGGCTTGGTTGATTGATTCACTAGTTGGTTGTCATGCAGAAGTGATTTGGAGCCTCTTCAAAAGAGGCATAACATAAACAAATATAGAAAATCCTACATTACACACCGTGTGCATTGTATGTGCCCAAAATTAATAATAAAATGTTTTCCTTCTGTTTTTCAACTTTCCTTTCACTTTCTGCTCTTACACAAGATATTTTGGATACATATATAATATTAATTTTTTTAAAAGAACAATGCGAACATTTCTTTTTTTAACTAAACCTTTCTCATCAAAATAATCCGAAAATTTATATACGCTCATATATTAATGTTTTCGATTCGAACGTAATAATTTAACATAAAACTTAAAATCATCTAGTATTTTCTAGTTAGAATATTTTATGATATAAAACCACATAAATATTAGGTTGTGCATGTTTATGGAACAAAAGTATACTCAAGTAGAGAGCGTACTAGAAACCAAAAATCACAAATTTTTACCTATAGTAGATTCCCTTTTAAAGGCTTTGTTGACTTCGTTTTCTGTAGGGTTGACGTGGCTAACAGATTCTAGGTCCTCTCGCATCCATGTATGTTTATTTAGTCGTGCACGTTTGAACAAATCATAAGTCACACGTGGCCTTCTCCGAATTGGGGGAAAGGTGGTCGCTTGCACTCTGATGATTAAGTCAGTCAGTATATAAGTAAAGGGGTATGGGATGTACTAGAGACATTAGCCACTAAGTATAAGGAGGTCGAATCTGGGAAGGTATTAAGTGAGTATAATTGAGAGCAAAGTTATAGTTTGAGGAGAAATAATAAGTATTTGCTGAAGTGACACGTGGACTCATCTTGATGGCTAAGGTCTACTCTTGGGTGCCACTCCATTAATCCTAGGCTGGAGCCATTTAATGATTCTGAAAAGTAACCACCCTAGTGCCTATGTCTAACCTTTAATATGTAGACTGACAATTTGACCTTAAAGTGCTGCTACAGTGAGTTGTCGTAGGCAAATCATGTACCGAAGATATCTTGACAAGATGTAAATTGAAAGATGGCTTTTGTAAATGTGGGAGGCTTGGAGCCTCGCACTTCTTCCCTGCAACATACTTGACACTTTGGCTTGGCCATAGAGGACCGTCTTTGACATGGCACCTTGGCCACTTTGTATGTCCTCACCTCGTCTAGGTAGGAGGTAACATACTACTTATTATCCTTAAATTTATTTTTTTGTTAGCCCAACTCCTAAGGCCCCAAGCTGTCCAACAATTCGTCTTTGACTCTTTATAATTTAAAAAATTTAAAATATATTTATTTACTAGATTTTGTATTGAAGAAACAGAGTTCTATGGGGGCATTGAGGCAAGTAATAAATATATATTATATTTTTTTTATTAAATCTTATTAGTTGAACAATTTTTAGTTTATTTGTGTTTGTTAATTGTGGCTTTTCAATTATGCTTGTAGAGTTTCTTACTATGACAAGTCAAGCAATTGATGATTAAATCAAATAGTTGGTAAGTATTACCAATACTTTAAAAAATATTTTATTTTGGTAACTTTTAATTTATATTTTATTTTCTTTATGCAAATGAATTATTAATATGGATCATCGATATTTTAATATTAGTATCTACTTTTTGGTGTTTGTGTTAATTGAATTAATCTTATCAGACAACTTGTTATTTATGTGTTTTTAAATTGGGCTACGTTAATTTGTAAAAGTTATGAATGAAGATGTCATTATTTGTAATTTATGTAGTGTTGTTATAAATGTTAAAAAATTATATTTGGATCCAACGGTTCCGTTTATTAAAATACCTAAAAATTTTGGGTCGGTTTGGTTCTCTTCAAAACCGAACCGACTCATGTCCAGTCTTATAACATAGAGTGTAGGCCTTGTTAATTTTCTTAGCAGTTGTCACGTTGGTGATGATCTGGAGCCTATTCATAAGAGGTGTAACAATAGTTTCCCAAGTCCTTGATTCGACCCCTAAGAGTAAGTTGAATCTTTAATACCGTAATCCTTGTAGTAATTCGAGTTGGTGGAATGACAACTTCTAATTTCAATTTCTCGAGTTGGGCAAAAAGTGTTAGTTTTCCCATCGTCTTCCTACTAAGAGCATCCTTGCCTACATTACACCTTGGATGGTAATAGATAGTGCAGTCACAATCCTCAACTAATTCCAACCACCTTCTCTGTCTCATATTCAAATATTTTTGAGTAAAGAAGTATTTCAGGCTCTTGTGATTCATGGAAATGTCGCATTTCCCCTCGTAAAGGTAATGATGCCATATCTTTAGAGCATGTACTACCACCGCCAATTCTAGATCATGTGTAGGGTAGTTTTGCTCGTGATGTTTTTGTTGTCTTGAGGAGTATGCGATCACCTTCTCATCCTGTGAACCCTTTGGTATAGCTAAAACTAGAGCTGTAACTAATTTCAGTTTCAGTTCTTGAAAGTTCTCCTCACACTTCTTAGTCCATTGAAATTTTACTCCTTTCCTTATTAGTTGGGTCATTGGCCCACTATTTTAGATAATCCCTCAATGAATCTCCGATAATAACCAACTAGTCCCAAGAAACTATGGACTTCACCTACATTGTCGGTCTGACCATTTGGTCGTCATCTCGACTTTAGTAGGAGGGTCATCCCTTGCATTGTAACCACGTGAACAGAAAAAGACTATACAATCAAGTTAAAATTCACATTTCTTGAAATGGACATGCAATTTCTCCCTTTGTAGAGTTTCCAAAACTATCTTGAGTTGTTCTTCATGTTGATCCTTATTTCTTGGATGCACCAAAATATCATCGATGAAGATAATGACAAATTAATCTAAATACTAATGAAATACCCTACTAATCAAATCCATAAATACTGCAGGAGCATTCGTTAGCCTAAAGGGTATTATAGTGAACTCATAATCACTATAGTGAGTTCTAAAAGCCATCTTTGAAATATCGTGTGCCTTCACTATCAACTGGTGGTAGCCTGACCTCAAATCAATCTTGAAAAATACTATTGCACCTTTCAACTAATTGAAGAGGTCTTCAATTCGAGGAAGGGAATATTTTCTTTTGTAGGCAACCAACTTAGTTCTCTATAATCAATGCACATCATCATTGATGGCTCTTTTATTCAAAAACAAAATCGGTGCACCCGAAGGAGACATATTTGGTAGGATGTAACTTTTATCTAATAATTTCTGCAATTGTATCTTTAATTCTTGTAGTTCTTTCGGCGCCATATGGGACTTTAGACATTGGTGCCACTCTAGGTACGAGGTCAATTGTAAGCTCCATTTGCTTATCTGGTGGTGCACTAGGTAAGTCATCAGGGAATACATCAATGAAATCTCGAACAATTGGTACATTACTAATAGTGAGCTTCAATTACTGAGTTCCATATATACTCACTAGAACTTCCTAGCAAGTTCTCTTCATTAACATCTTTACAGCATTCATGGTTAACACGAGACGGGTTAAAGACTTAACTTGTGCAATGAAGAATTGAAACTCTTCCTTCCTAAGCTTCTAAAAAACTAATTCATTTTCGAAACATCGCATGGTTGTGTGGTTGTTCCCCAGCCAGTCCATTCCTAAAATAACATCAAAGTCTTTTCATGTCTAAGAGGTATAGATAAGCTTTTAATTCTTTTCCATCTATTTCTAACTATACTGCCTAGCATCTGATTAGTGTTCAAAATTCTACCATATGGGATGGTGATTTCTAGAAAACTATCGGATTCTTCACATGTTATCATGATTTAGCAATAAATGCAGTGGACATAAATCAATAAGTAGCTCCTGAGTCTATAATAACATATGTAGGCAATTCAGATATTACCCCTTCCTAGGTTAAAGAAAAGAGCTTGACTTTCACTTTCTTGCGCTGCTCATAATCGTTCTTAGGTAGGTATGCCTTGCAGTCCAGGGCAAAATAATCTTCCTAGCCACATTGTTAACGTACATTTTCCCAAACAAGCACTCTCCCCATGGGCCTTATTAAGGGCGTGGTGGAATAACTTTGTTTGGTTCGCTTGATCTTGATCCTGATCCTGTATTGGCCTTTTTAAATTGTCAAATCTTTTCCCTTTATTCGATCCATTCCACTTTCATTTTCCACATGATTCATTTACTTGCTCAGTCATCCAATCCATTTCTAGACGATCAGAAATCGATTGAGCCCCTTTGAAGCATTTCACTATAGGTTACTGTATGGCGAGATGATATGATTCCTCCAACCTCTGGACACAACCCTAGTCCGAACCTTCTAGCCTTCTATAACTCGGTGTCCACAAAGTGTGTAGCATGCCTAGAAAGTTATTCGAACTTCTTTTCATATTCATCAAGCAAAATCTTTGTTCACTTCTTTGAATTAGGCCCTAATTTATAGCACGTTGTCGTGCATCTATTCTAGTGCGTGAAGCAGACTCCACATGTGGCCTTCTGTTTTGACTAGCATAGATTCGGCACATGATACATCATTCTGTGTGTCAATGCACGCCACGTGTTTGTAGATTCATTCTGGTCCTTTTAACCGCTCCTCAACTGCTAAAGGGTCCACTTTGCATTCGAAAGAAGGAGGCTTGAAATGGCAAAACTGCTCCACAATTGAACCCGTGGTGAAACTACTCTGCCCTTATTAGATCTTTAAAAATAACTGATTGATCTTATTGTCCTACAATTTCCTTCAAATAAAAAAATAAATTTAATCTTAGAAAATATTGGACAACATAATAGCTCAATATCTAGAAGGGTCTGGGGTGCTCTAAAAGGTTTCCTGCTAGAATCTCATTCCAAACCATAACTCTCATGCCTCCCAATTGAGGTGGAAGTGAGTATATGAGGTTATTCACATCCTCGATAGGTGCGATCTTAAGTCCTGCATCTACTACCGTATTCCACCTCACAAAGATGTCTCCAACATGATCGACAAGCAAAAGAGTCGGGATGTCACATAATTGTCATAGGATTGAATGATAGATCTACGGTTCAACGTTGTTCTATAAGTTGTGGTCTTTCTAACAATCTAATAAGTTTTATCCATGTACAACACAAAAGTCCAATTATATTTCATCTTTATAATGATATCACTTTATACATTACGCTCTTCTGATTTTGATATAACGACTAATCATCATACATTCATGTATATTAAAACAAAATAATAATGTGCATAACATATTTCATAAATTATGTTTGAAAATAAACTAGAACATAACATTTCATCATACTTTAGGTTTGTCGGACGGTAGAAGATTGACGAGAGCTAAGTGCCCAAAGGTTTTATTTTATTACTTGTTTAATTAAAATCTCATTTGATGATTCGCTTATCCTTGTATTAGGAGGAGGAGGAGTTGTTGCATGAGGACACTCGCTCTATGATACTCCTCGTATTGCAGCCATTTTTGCCTCCTATTTGGTGAGGCTTGCAGCGACCCTTTCACCTCAGCGATGATGCTGGTAAGGTCGGTGGTGTGCGACATTGGTTCAAAGCACCTCTTCTTCAGAGACCTCCATTGTCCTTCTTAGATGTGCATCCTCATTGCTAGAGCTCGTGGTAGGTAAATGCCTCTTTTCTTCAAAAAGGTGGTCTTCTAAGCAGATTTTTACCTCAAAATACTCCATTTTCAACGGATAAAAACACCCAAATTGATAGAACGCTTAGAAAACTCTTCTTCCTTGGAACTTTCACATGTTCTTTATTCAATAACAACTGTTTTTCAAGTGGGAAACTAAAGCACTTTTCCAATAGGCTTTTTCCACAAGATATTTTATGGTTGTAGTATGGTTGAACCAATAGCGTCATTATGTTGACCTTGTTTTTTGTAGGGGGTGACGTGGACAACAGATCCTGAGTCCTCTCGTATCCACTAAGCTTTAGTCCTATATGCTTGAACAAATAGTAAGTCACACATGGCCTAATTCGAAGTGAGGAAGGGTGGCAGCTTGTACTCCTACGATCAAGTCAGATAGTTTATAAGTAAAGGGACATAAGACATACTACAAACATGGGCCACTAAGTATAGAGAGGTCGGATCCCAGAGAATAGGAAGTGAATATAATGAAAACAAAGTTATAACTTGAGAGTCTAAATTTGCATTACTTTCAAATGATACAATATGTATAGTGGTAGTGAAGAAATGATAACCGTTTGATAAAGTGACACGTGACCTCATCTTGACGGCTGAGGTCTTCTCTTAGGTGTCACTCAATAAATCCCGACCAACAAGCATTTAATGCATCATTTAATGATTTTGAAAAGTAACCACCTTAGTACCTAGGTGTGACCTTTATATGTAAATTGACAATGTGACCTCAAGGATCTTGTATGAAAGATCTACTAAGAAGATACCTTTTGTAAATGTGGGAGGCCAGGAGCCTCGTCTTCTTCCCTACAGCTTACATGACACTTCGGCTCAGTCATAGAGGGTCGGCCTCGATAGGCACCTCAACTAAAATGATGTATCACCTCGGCCAAGTAGGAGGTGACATGGAGTGCAGACTTTGTTGATTTTCTTAGTTGGCTGCCGCGTTGGTAATGATCTGGAGCCTCTTCATAAGAGGCGTAGCAATAGTCCCCCAAACCGTAAATCACACGTGATCTTCTCTAATGTGGGAAGAGGCGGCCACATGCACTCCGAAGGTCAAATCAGTACAATATATGAGTGAAGGGGTGTGGGACGTGCTAGAGTATTGAGCCACTAAATAAAGCAGGTCGGATCCGAGAGGGTATCAAGTGAAACGAATAAGGAACAAGTTTTATAGTTTGGATGCATAAAATTACATTACTTTTAAATGACACAATGTGTAAGATTTTATAGTAATAAAAGAGAAATTATAACCATTGAATGGAGTGACAAGTGGCCTCTTCTTGATGCCCGTGGTCTTCTATGTTGACACTCTATCAATCCTAGGCTGATAGTCTGACCTTCAATATGTAGACTAACAATTTAATCTTAAAGTGCTGCTGAAGTGAGTCGTCACATCAATCAGTCACAAAGCGAATCTTGTACTTGAGAAAATGTGAATTGGAAGATGCCTTTCGTAAATGTGGAAGGTTAGGAGCTTTGTATTTCTTCCTTGCAGCGTACATGACATTTCGGCACAGCCATGGACTCTAGCACCTCGACATCACCTAGCTACCTTGCATGGTCTCACCTAGACAAGTAGGAGGTGATGTGGAATGCGGGTCTTTTTTATTTTTTTTAGCTGGCTGCCACATTGGTTATCATCTTAAGCCTCTTCATAAGAAGTCAAAATAGGCTTCAAAATAGGTTGATGTGTCAAGAGGCAATTATGAGAACATGGTATAGGTTTACTTCCATTGTTATTTGACAGGAATCAATTGGGAACGATGATTGATAGGTCATTTGCTATCCCTCAACTTGCAGACATCTAAAAGTCCTAGCATGACTATCTTACTTAAGAGTGACTTTTTGGCCAACGACCATAAATGAAGTTCGTGATCGCATAGTATCATTGATTAAGATGATGAGGTCATTACTATTCCCTTAATTAATAAAAAAATGCTTAATGAATGAGTCACTAAGTATAGATAGGTCAGATCTGAGAGGACATTGAGTATAGTTTTGAGAGTGTAAAATTGTATTACCTTCAAATAATACAATGTTTGAGCTTTTATAGCAATAGATGAGGAATTATAATCGTTGGATGAAGCAACACGTGGCTTCATCTTAACAGCTAATGTCTTCTCTTAGATGTCACTCTATCAATCCTAGACTGATGGGCAATTTATGTTTCTAATGAGCTGCCACTCTAAAGCTTAGTCTGACCTCTGAAATATAGAATGATGATTTGATTTTTAGGCATTAGACTATAGAGACGTCACATCAATCAATCATAGGAAGATATTGTATGGGAGATCTCTTTGAAAGAAGTAATATAAGACGATGTTTTCCATCAATTGGGAGGTTGATTGCCTTGGACTTCTTCCTGCAGTAGATGTGATACCTCAGACCTTGGAGGGTTGGCCCACCAAGGTGCCTTGAATGAAGTGATGGCCTTGATTATGGTCCCACCTCGGCCAAGTGGGATGGTGATGTAGAGTGTTGGCCTAGTTGATTGATTTGCTGGCCGATTGTCACATGGAAGTGATTTGGAGCCTTGTCAGAAAAGATGTAGCATAAACGAATATATAGAATCCTACATTACAATACATTGTTTGCATCACACGTGCCCAAAATTAGTAATAAAAGTTTTTCTTCCATTTGTCAACTTTCCTTTTGCTTTCCGCCTTAGACAAGATATTTTGGATATGGATATGCTAATATTGATTTTTTTAAGAGAACAAAGCTAACATTGTTTTTTAAGTGAACCTTTCTCATCAAAATAATCCCATAAAATTATATACGATCCTATATTAATGTTCTCAATTCAAACATAATAATTTAACATAAAATTATATGTTTGAGCCTCATTTTTCGGAAATAATGCATTTTGAAATAGTTTTTTGATGGAGAATGTGTGGCTAAAAAATAAAGAAAAGTTTTGGGTTTGTGTGTAATATTGTCTTATTGAAGAACGTGTGGTTGAAAATAAGAGAGAAAAATATATTTTGAAAATAATGTATACCAAACAATGAACTATTTTTTTTTTTTTTTTTTTTTTTTATGTTTGAATATGTTATATTGTAATTTACCACTTGAATATTAGGTTGTGCATATTAGCGGATCAACAATTATACAAAAATAGTTTGTAATGCTTGTCGATTTCATTTTCCATAAAATAATGCTTCAAAGATTAGCTACAAGTAGGTGGGCACCTCAACTCATATCACCCTACAGTGCGAATAATCGGTTGATAGTTCTGTACTAGGTGTACTAAGGGTCCATTGTTATTCAACATGAATCAAATGGAAACAAAGATTGAAAGTCATTTGCTATCCCTTGACTTGCAGATACAGTGTGAATAATCGGTTGATAGTTCTGTATATAAAGGAAGAGTATGGAATAAAGTATACTCAAGTAGGGAGTGCAACAGAAACCAAAAATCACATAAAATCACCTTGGGTAGATTCCCTTTATAAAGGCTTTAAAATAGGTTGACAAGTGAAGGAGGCAGTTATCTGCACATGGAATATGCGTACTAGGGGTCCATTGTTATTCAACATGAATCAAATGGAAACGAAGATTGAAAGTCATTTCCTATCCCTTGACTTGCAGATATCTAAAAGTGTTGGCTCGTTGTCTTACTTAAAAGTGACATTCAGGCTAACGACCATAAATGGAGTTCGTGAACGTGCCATAGTATCATTGATTATGATGATAAGGTCATTTACCATCCCTTAAATAATAATAAAAAAAAGGCTTGATAAACATGTACGCAACTCAATAATGAATGACTAAGAAAAATTTTTTGTTGCTGTGCTTCAGCTAAAACCTAGTAGCACTGAGCTTTCTAAATCTATTTTTGAGCTCCATTTTGGTAAGAAAATGTATTTTGAAATAATAATTTTTTGGATAATGCATGGTTAAAAAAAAGTTTTCAATTTACATGTAAAATTATTTTATGGGAGAATGTGTAGTTGAAAATATATTTAGAAAAAAATAGGAGCTAAACATAGGCTTAGTATCATCCGTCATTTCATTGCATTTTTATTAAAATGCCCTATAGCACAAAATTGTGAAGAATATTAGAGTATCAAAATGGATTGAAAACTCTCCGTCAACTTTACCTAATATAGTGAGAATCTCTAGATTTTTCGAAATTCACATAAAACATTACAGGTAGAATTTGTTAACAATTTTGAAGATAGAACGCTAACACTTTTAGATGTGGAGTAGTAAATTGGTATGTTATGTAGAGACGACGTGTTCCGAAATAGTGCAATTTTTCAAAAAATTGGGAGATGATGTGTTTCGAAATAGTGAAATTTTGAAACTAAATTAACATTAGGTGACCCGACTTTGAAATTAAATTGAATTTTAGTGATCTAATTTGAAATTAAATTGAAGTCTAATGACTTAATTGCAACAATTTAAAGTTTAGTGGCTCAATTGAGATTTTCCTGAAAGTTCATTGACCGAAAATGAAAACTATGGGGATCTTTTTAAAGATACTATAATTTATTGATGACCAACCAAATATTTTATTTCTTAACACGGTCACAATTACTAGGGTTCCCATTGCATTCGCCGCAACTCTTTACAAAAAAATTCTATAAGTACGAGCATTCATATTTTGCTTGAACAATTCAATTTTGGGATTTAGGGTTTCCAACGCCTCCTTCCCCACCTCCTCTCAGCATAAAATTCTTATAGGTTCGAATTCTTCTGTTACTGATTAGCGACGATTTGCGTAAGTTGTGGCGAGCTCTGATTAATGCCCGTATGACTCAAGCGAATCTAAAAATCGTCGAATATAAACCTCACTCGTTGAGATTATGGTTGATTTCCACTATTTCCGAAGGAGGCATTCTCATATCCTATCGCCTTGTGGAGCGGAATCTCTGCAATTATCTCTTGGGATTGGCCATGAGAATTACATTCATTATTTTTATCAATTTATTATTCGACGTGTTTTGTATTTTTTGTGATATATGAGTAGATGAATTCACTAAACTTGAACAATTTTCTTAAAAACTATCAATTACATATTTAATTTCTTTATTTTTTATAAAAAAAATTTGCTATATATTCAAAATCGGTTTTGGTCTATGATGAAATCTAATAAAATTACACCATCTTTCGGGACTGAATGGCTTCAAAGCCTTGCTGTTATTCTGCAATTCTGAGGCCTCTTCTTTAAAATTTTTATTTTCCAATACTCAAATAATTAATGAGTATATGTTTTGTTAAGCAGAATAATTTTGCTTATGGACGGTCTGGTGCTGTTTTGAGGTTTGAATTGTTGGCAGCACTCAACATGATCATAAGCTCAAGAAAATTTGAGCTGACTTGTCTTTCAAGTCTTTTTTTCTTATACTCTTTGAGAGAAGGCTATCCACGTTGTGGCTTATATACTGATTCTGCTAGATTTTTTGTATTAATTTAGTAATAAAATGTGTTTGATGCATACAAACAAGAATTATATATATGAAATATTTGTTGTTTAGCTTTACATGTTTATGCCTCAGCAAAGATTGGGATTTATTTTGAACATGTTTGATTTTGATTCTACATAAAATGAACAAATCTGGTGGTTTAAATAAATTTAATTCTTTTGTCATAAATTAAAATAGCAAAGAATTATTTCTCGTGATTATTTGTTGTCATGCGGCCATTTAATTAAAATAAAAACCCATGGCTATCACTTGGTCATTGACAATGGTGGTTATTGAATGTTCATTGAATTATTCATTGGTTTACCAATTCAGTGCTTCCTTTTGTAGAGTTGGGTAAATATGTTTATGTGGCAGAATGTGGCAATCCATGGTGTCAGTCCAAGATATGGAGGATGAAAATGCTTTGGATTGGGGATCCTCCTGATTTGCAATGACATTTGACCTATTATGTTTAATGGGTTTGGTTACTGGATCAGAGTGTGGACAATAATGCATATGTTGATGTTGATGTTTGAAAGTCTCGTGGGGAAAACTTTGTATTATAATTTATAGTTATGTTGTTCTTGGTCTTTAAAAGGTGTAGTTAGCAGGTTATTGGTGTTTAGTGATGAATTATTAGTATTACTGATGAAAACTTGAAGATTACTTGGAAGTTAATTTCTTTAATTTATGTAGTGAGTATATCTTATCTGACCTCACATCTTATAATTTTGGGAATTATGGGATGCTGGTTGGAGCAGAAATTTTACTACTGTGGATTGAAAACCAATTGATTCACCATTAATTGCATGAACATATGCACAAGCAACTAAAGCATCAAAGGCACATAAATGTAGAGTATAGTGAAGCTAGAACTTGACCATTAAGCTAGAGGTGAGTTCCGAAGAGTGGGGTGTGAATCTGAATCAACTAATGATTTGTGAATATTGCTGAATTTTGTTTCGTTCTTGGTTGCCCTCTCGCTATTTCTCATTGTTGCCCTTTTGCTTTCTTGATTAAGATATATCAGAGTGAAATATTCGTGGGTTGCATCTACAAAGAAGCTCTCCTGTAGTTAAACTGCTTGGCTCATCAAGTGGGGGACCATAGTTCATAAATTGGACAACACTTGTTATATTGGTGTTGGCATGAACTGGAAATCAAAAGGTGGGTTTTGGTGGTTGCTTCACCTGTTTTATTACTCGCTAGCCTCCTATGTACGAGTTTGTCATAAAGAAAAGGTTGACATCATATAAACCAAGCAACATATTTGAATAATTTGAACATAGCATTTTATTTGAGTAGTTTTGATTACTTGTCACCACAATGTGACTTGACCTTTCTTCATTTATAGCGTTATTAGACTAAGCTTAAAATGAGCATACAAAGTGATTTACTAAGTTCAAATTTGTTAAACAATAAAAGATTACAAAAAACATAGTTGAACTATGAGCAAACCTCATGTGGTTCATCGGCCTTCTAATGATACCTTATGTTGTGGCATGACCACTATACTACATGTAATTATCGTTGTATCCTTCTTGAGCTTTGCTTTCAATCCCGAATAGGTTATGACATCTTCTTTTGCTTGTTTCCTTATTTAAGGCCTGATTAAGCCTCATTTTTTGTTGTAAAATGCATTTTGAAATAGTAGATTAATGGAGAATGTGTGGTTAAAAATAAGGAAAATTTTTGAATTTGCGTGTAATATGATTTTATTAAAAAATATGTGATTGAAAAGGAGAAAAATGTATTTTTTTTAAAGGGGGATCAAACAGGGGCTTAGATACCAACTTCTGGTGGTTTGATTGGAAGAGCATCAATTAAAGGCCACAACTTCATTCTGTTGATGGGATTGATGATATTTCCATAACAACTGAGATATTTACTCACTCTATAGCACTCATGCACGTACTGCCAAGGATCGCCCCTTTTGTCTACAATTATAGCAACTTCATGAGCACATGGAATTCTGGCTAAATCCAATCTCCTGTGTGCTCATGTCTTGCTTTGTAGATCAACAAGACATAAAGTGACGCGAATCGTGGAGGGCAACTTAACAAGAATCTATTGCATGTTCCAGAGAGGCCAATAATAAGATCAAGAACAAAGACAATCAAAGAGCTATAATTGTAGTTGTGTAATGTGGAGAAGCTACAACTTCAAGTCTCATGTGGGCAAAATCCTTGATCAAGTGTTCTTGACTGGTTATAACATTAGCCTTGCCAGGGTGGTAATGGATAGTATAGTCATAATTTTTAACTAACTCCAACCACCTTCTCTGCCTCCATATTCAATTCCTTCTGAGTGAAGAAATACTTCAGACTCTTATGGTCTATGTATGTATATCTCGCACTTAGTACCATATAGATAGTGTAGCCAATTACAAGTCATGTGTAGGGTAATTCTGCTCATGTGGCTTCAACTGTCTAGAGGCATATGCAATCACTTTTCCATGCTGCATCAGTGCGGCCCCTGTCCCTTGGCCTTGCTGTGAGCCTGGCCAAGGGGTATTCCCTTAATAAATTTCAGTTTTATTACAGGCTTCAACAAGCTTTCCCTCTTAGCAACTGTATCACCTTAATGAATTTCGGCTTTATCATAGGCTTCAACTGCATAAACATGCTCGCCATATTATATAGGGCATCACCTTGATGAATTTAAGCCTTGTCACACAGGCTTCAAATGCTTCAACAAGTTTGCCCTCTTAGTAAGGACATCGCTTTTATGAATTTAAATCTTATCAGAGGCTTCAACTACATCAACAAGCTCACCCTTTTAGCAAGGGCCTCGCCTTCAACCAAGTTTGCACAGTGTTGTGACTTCCTACCACACAACATACTATAAGTAAATTCATTAATATGTCAACTTAAAAGTCTATGCATTATACGAATATCCATGCATTGACTTTGGGGACAAATAAATGTGCTACGCTATTTGCTATTTCTTTGCAAAATGCCACACGCTTAGAATAGAATAAAGAATAAATCAACAACAAATAGATTTCAACTTAAAAGTTTACACATTATATGAATATACATACATGGACTTCGAGGACAATTGTTATGCCTATTCCGTGAATGCATCAAAAACCCTTACGTAGCATTACATGAATAGCGAACCTAGACCCACACTCCATCTCATTCTACCCAAGAGGCAGTTTGGACGAACCCCTATAAAGAGGTTGAACCTATATGGTGAGCTGACCCATTAGCTGGAGTTGACCTCGCATGGAGAACTGAACCCTCATAGATGGGGCAAGGCTCTAAGGGGCGTAGCAGGATATCTTTTATGCAATCATTAATAAGTGATTGATGTGACAATTCACTACTACCATCGTCCCATTTAGCCAAACGGGTCAAGTCTAAGTTTACAGGGTGCCTTTCTTCTTGGCACAGAAAGAGACACCGTATGGCTGTAGTCTGCTCCGCTGAATGCATTCCGCCTATTATCGGTTGTTTCGGGACGAAAGAAAATTTGATTACAATTTGTACAAAGCTTGCAATAGAGAATTTAGATGCATTGAAAGCAAATTGATCATTGATTGATGAAAGCAAAAAATTACAATGGCTAGTGTAGAGAACGAACACCAGTAAGCTTGAAAGATTTTTGAATGACTAATACCCCCTATAATAGCTTGCGGAAGAAAAAGTGATAGGAGTAGACTTTTAAATGATAAGGAATCATACTAAATGTTTACAAATATCAGAACTATTTTACAGCTAAAATAAACTATTACAGTGGAAAGGAAATTACAACACAAACTGAAGTAATATTTACAATGTGCGGTTGAAGTTGGACAAATTGCGGTTGCAATTGAATCAAGGGGCTAGATAAAGCTGCGATCATTGACATTCTCTCCTATTTGTTTTAGCGGTGCCCTCGATGCATGATATGCTTCAATTAATGGTTTGAAGGCTCCCAAGTCTTTTTCTATTTCCCAAGTATTTGCTGCACCCACAGCATTTGACCAAGTACTCTTGATGATAGTTTCTAGAAACTCGAGTAGTATGATGGAGTATAGGTTCAGCAACCTTCTTCTCAAATTTTCTCAGTTTAAACATAGGCGCTTTGGCTCATTTCTGGATGCGTCCTCCTTGTTTGCATTTATGGCTTTAGTACACCAACATGAAGGACCTTGTGGATTTTGCACCATGAAGGGAGTGCAACTATGTATGCAACTCTTCCAATCCTTTTCATGATGAGTAATGATCTATTTTTGGCACCAATCATGAGTTTTTCCCTCTTGTCGGTTTATAAAAATTTCCGTCGGGAAGTTTGACCGTTACTAGATCTCCACCATTAAATTTAAGGAAACGACGCTTTAAATCTGCAGACTTTTTATACCGTCTTTATGCTTTCTCAAGATAACTTCTTTCAATTTCAAATTTTGTTTCCACTGTTGGGAGAAGTTTTTCGTTTGACGGGACTTGGTATATTGATCGATATCCACAGTATGAGGGAATAACAGTTGCTGGCCAGTCACAATCTCAAAAGGACTCTTATGTTGGAAGAGCTCTTTTGGGTACTAAAGCAAATCTGAGCCGCATCCAAAAGTTTCACCCAATTTTTCTACGAAGTAGAGATAAAGTGTCGAAAATATTCTTCCAGTATAGAATTGAAGCGTTCCCTCTATCCGTCAAATTGTGAATGAAAACTAGAACTCATGCTCAAAGTTGAATCGATAAGTTTGAACAACTTGGTCCAAAATATGCCAGTAAATCGGGGATCTAGATCATTGACAATTTCTTTAGGCAGTCCCCAGTATTTGACAATATGTTTAAAGAAGAGTTGAGCCGTTTCTTCAGCTGTTACATACTTGGGCGCTACGATGAAAGTTGCGTATTTTGATAGATGGTTTACCACGACGATAATAGTGCCAAAATCCCCAATTTTTGGCAATCCAATAATGTAGTCCATTGATACACTCTCGAATGGCTAAGTTGGGACAGAAAGAGGTTCAAGCAAGCCTGCCTTTTTCTGATGATCCGTCTTATCTTGCTGACAAATAAGACCGATTTTCACATGCAACTAAGTTGCAATGTCGTCCCGCATTTAAGGCTAGTATTATGCACGTTGTAGTAGTGCAAAAATGTGTTCCTCTCCAGGATGCCCTGCCCAAATCGTGTCATGGCATTCCATAATTAGTGATTTACTCAAATCTTCCACCCTTAGGAACATAGTCTCCTGTCTTCACTATGCCGCCATCAAGCCAGAACTGACAACTTTTGCCCCGCTTGTTTAGGTCAACCAAATATTGAGTAGCTGAGTCCTTATCCATAAGTACTCAAATTTAGTCCTTTGTATTTGCGGTAATCGCACTTCTTGAAAAAGCAGCCATAGAGCAAGTGGTGGCCAAGTCGGCCCGACGACTAAGAGCATCGGTAATTTGATTAATAGATTCAAGATGATACTCGAGCATTAAATTGAGCTCTGAAAGAAGTAACCAACGAGCTTGTTTGCTTGATAGTTTCGGTTGGGACATGAAGTGACTAACCGTAGTGTTATCTGTCTTTATAATAAATGGAGACCTAAGCAAATAGCTCATTTTCGTGCACCGAGTAACAACGTTCTGCTTGGTTTAACTTTCGGCTTTCATATGCTATCGGATGTCCTTCTTGCATAAGGACTCCACCAAGTGCAAAATATGAAGTATCGGTATGAACTTCGAATGATTTAGATCCGATAAGGCTAACAACGGGTTCGCCACATAAATTTCTTCAACTTTTCGAAAGCATTTGGCATTGGGATGACTAGTTCCAATCCTTATCCTTCTTTGTTAATTTGGTAAGTGGCAATGCAATTTTTGAATACCCTTTCACAAATTTTTGATAGTATAACCTGAGAAATGAACGGACATCATGACCCAAGAAACTGATAGACATCTTAGCGAATCAGCATTTAGACGATTTGGCATAGAGTTCATTCTTTCGAAGTCGATTGAAAACCTGCCTCACATGTTCCTTCAATGTCTCGGTATAGATTACTATGTTGTCTAGGTACACCGCCATAAAATCTTCTAAGAACCTGTGAAGTACCTGATTCATCATTATACAAAATGTTGCTATAGCATTTGTTAAGCCAAAAGGTTTCATTTTAAATTCAAAGGCTCTATATCTTGTTACCACTGTAGTCTTTGCTTCATCTCTCTCTTTGATCTGGACTTGCTAGTATCCGGAACTGAGATCAATCTTTGTTTATTATCTCGCCCGACTCAGTCGGTCGAAGCAATCCACGACCAACGAAATATGATAGCTATTCTTCACAGCGATCTTGTTCAAGGCTCGATAGTCGCAGCACATTCTAAGAGAACCATCAGCCTTTTTCTAAAACAACATAGGAGCTCCATATGGTGATTCCACAGGCATGATAATCCGACTTTCCAACATTTTTCTCAATTGTTTTCGAAGCTCTTCAAGGTCAAGCTAATACATATGGTAGGGTGCCATGGTGATAGGTTTGTTACTTGGAAAAAGTTCAATTTCATGATCAATCACCCTCCTTGTGGCAATTTCTTCGGTAACTCATCCGACTGATGTCGTCAGATTCTTTAATAAGCCTTCTAACAGGTTTTGGAATAGGGCTAGTCGCCTCTTTGATCTCCTCTAATCGAATTGTGCACAAAAATAAGTGTTCATTTCTTTTGAAACCCTTACCAAATTGCATGGGCGAGATAATCTTCTCGCTCATCTTCCCGACTTGTGCAGTGATGACACAATTTACTACACATCATCATTAATGAATCAGAATATGGTAACACTGCTGTCTTAGTATCCCGAAGAAATTCCAATCCTAAAATAAGCTTGAAGCCATCCATCTAAACTGCAAACAAGTTTGTCCTTCCCTCGAAAAGACCTGCTTTGAGCAATAAAGATTTCGTTAGGTGTATCTACCATAGACCTGATTGGCTTTCTATTGGTCTTCACATCAATGTACATTAGGCCTTTGGCCCTACAAATACAAGCCTTCGATTCTTCCATCTCTACCTCTTTTGAGGGAACTTCATTCTTTTCAGTAGCTCTGTGTGAACTAGTATTGCACCGATATGAGAATTAGTCAACTATATATCCTCATCGTCTTCTGAGTTGGTCTCACCGTGACAACTAGCTTGTGGGACATCTTACTTTTAACTAATTTTGCTACTCACTAGTTTACAATATGCATTCACCATCTGTTTCTAAGGGCACCTCAACACTCGACGAGGTCCTTCACATAAAAAACACATCAATTTAGGAGTGACATAAGATCTACCCTCCGTTGCTTTTCCTTTATTCCAATTGTTACTGCTACTACCGTTATAGTTTCATTAACGGCTGTTTTGATAATTTTCTTGAAAGTTACTCTGACGGGTGCCTTGATAAGCTCTTCCCTTATTATTAGAGTAACGCTCTCCCCCATTTGAGTTCGAGCTGGGTCTGTAAGGTCTGTTTCCACCTCCGATAGCTTGACTATTCCCTGAATGTCGATTTTTTCCCAACTCTGGTTGATAGTCACTTAAATATTTGGCAGCTTGACCATGGTCGTGCTCAAATCAGTAACCTTTTGTCTCTAAAGTTCCGTGCATGTCCACGGTCTCAACCCTTCCATGAAGGTGAATAGCTTATCATTTTTCGACATATCTCGAACATTCAGGATATGTCCTGAAAAGGCTTTCACATACTCCCTGATGGAGCCTATAGTTTCAGTTCTCGTAGTGCCCGTCGTGCCTGATATTCCACATTTTATGGGAAAAACTGTTATCTAATCGCTTCCTTGAGGAGATCCCAAGAATCTGCTCGGACCCTGTTGGCCAGATTATTAACATATTTTGTCCACCACCATAGCTTTCCATCTCCACCAAGATAGATACATGGTAGCTGTTGTAATCTTTCTTGCTTCGTTTTCAATCGAAGCAGCAAGAAAGTATTTTCCATATCAAACAAGAATTTCTTGACTTCCTTTGCATTGCGTGCCCCTCCGTAGGTACAAGGTTTCAGATTTTTTAGCATGGGAATATACTCTTGTACGGGGGTTTGCCCATTGTCAACTGCACATTGAAGTACTTGTAATTGAGCTCTCAACGCTTTCATTTCATCATGCACATCAGGCATGATTGCAACAGTTTTAGTCATTGATGTGCAAGTCATTTGGCTTTCATCTAGTTGCAAGTCATAGCACAACCTAATAGTTTACTCATTAAGTGCATCCACGACTTCTGTAGTGTTTAATGTAATTGGATCCATAGCTTTCTTATCAAAGGTCGTGAACTACAGCTCTGATACTAACTTTCATGGGGTATCTTTCTTCTTGGCACAGAAAGAGACACTGTGTGGTAGTAGTCTGTTCCGCTAAGTCACCTTCTACCTTTTTTCAGTCATTTCGGGACGAAAGAAAATTTGATTACAACTTCTAGAAAGCTTGCAATAGAGGATTTAGGTGCATTGAAAGTGAATTGATCATTGATTGATGAAAGTGAAAATAACAATTGAGGAAAGAAAAAAATTACAATGGCTGGTGTAGGGGCGAAGTTGGGCAAACTGTGCATGCGATTGGGTCAAGGGGCTAGGTAAAGCTACAGTCCTTTACACTAAGTGTTGTGTCGGACTTTTGGGCAACAAAATAATATTAGCATTAAATGCCTATGATTGATTGATACCTTTGTGAAGAAGCCTCAATCGCATGGATGAGGGTATGCTTTCATCCTATGATTAGTATCCTTCCTCTTGTACTATAAAAACTCTCAAAATGTACCATTCCGAAGGTAATACAAGTTTAGACTCTCCTTATTGTTACTATTTCCCCCCAAAGGCGAACTGTTTACATAGGAGGCTCACGTCTAAAGCAACTCCCACACCCAAATACTTACAACTTCAACTGACTTGAACGTCAGAGTGTGCGCTGCAAAATCCACTACCCACTGGATGAAGTTACATGTGGCTAAAGGTTTGTAGAGTATGCACGAATTAGGCTTACGTGGCCACGAGAGGCCTTGGGATTTGTTGGTCATATTGGAGGTACAAAAATCAAGGTCAACGGTCGTTATGCATTTGAAATCACAATGGTAAAAAATCCGACCATTGCACAAACAGAATGTCCACATGACCCAATCGAACGTCTACTTGGGTACAACCAGTTTTCCTATTTTTGACCCCATTTGATCCGATTTGAATATTTAGACAAATTTTAGACTTTTGGAAGGAGTTTTTAACTAGTTGTTAAGGTAAATGCTATTTTAAAAATATGATTATGTCCAAACATCATTTTGAAAATCAATTTTACTTTTGATCAAAATATTTTATACAAGTGAATCAAAATAGCTTTTAGTGCACAAAAAGATTTTGAGTTTTTATCATTCATTGCTGAAGATCAAAATGTGCTAGCACCTTTATACTTGAACTAAGAAATCTAGTCTTTGATCTTACCTCGAAGTTGGCTCTTAGGCTCATCTTGATCATTCTTTGACATATTGGGCTCTTAAACTCTTGATCTTGAACTTTCTTTGACATGTCTTTTAAGATATTTTCTTGAAGGACTTGTCTTGAATATGTGACTTCTATCTCGACCTTCTTTAAGAGTCTAATTTGTAATAGTATTGATTTTGATCTTCTAACAATGATTGATCAATTTATCATTAAATACTTTGAAGGATAAAATTCAATTATTAGTAAACAAGAACAATTTGTTTGTTATAATCAAGATTTTAAAGTTATAAGGTATAGGTCAACACTGAAGCTTAGTGCACATGCAGGCATAAAGGGGTGTGCATTGGAAACAACTTTTGTAAACCCAAGGCCAAAACAAGTTAACATTTCACACGCGTCATTGTACAAGGCATGCATGCACATACAAAAACTGAAGGATAGTTTAATTTTCTCGATTTCGTTTAAGTTTATCTTCATATTTTTCGAGTAGAATGGGATTTCTTTATGTTTGCATATAAGACATATTAATTGTACAAAGAACAACACATTTAGAAGGTTAATCAAAAAGTGAGTTTCAATTTCAATCTTATTCTTAATTGAACTATCCTAAACTTATCAACGATTTCTAATCTTTGTGATATTCAACCCTTCCAACCTTGGTTCTTGATTCAGGAAATCATTGGGTTAATGTTATAATTCTGATTTTAACTTTCTTGGTATTCGTATCAAATCTTGTGTGTTCCAAGTTATATCATGCAATAAGGTTTACATCGAAAAGGTCATATCATTAGTCAAGATCTTCAAATCTTCACCCATAAGTTATACAAACAACCTCCAAGTAGTAGCATTCCCTCTCTACACTATTGCATATGCTACAGGGTAAATACAATCATTGGTATCTAGTGCCACATGTTCAAGAATCTAACCTCCAAACATCCCTTTCAAGAAATATCCATACAGTCTGCCAAAAAGCCTCTTTTGCAAGTGACTATTAAAGTATTTTCTGTTCAACGGTTAAAATCTGAGCTCAATGTTTAGCGACAGCCAAATTACGACATCTGTGATTTGTTCATTAGGACCATTGAAGAAAATTGTACTTAAGTTAGTGAGATAATTAAAGGGTTAAAATGGTTATTTATGCTCGTATCTAATTATCGAATCTCGGAATGAGATAAGATACATATACGGTAGGTCAGAGGAAAGTATTACTGATTTATTGGCTTTTGTGATCTTATATACTAAAAGTTCAGTTTTTTGTCTTTAGTGGGAAAAGTAAAGACTAATAATTAAATTGGATGGTCTAGGTAGACATGGTCTAATTATTGGACATTGATAATATATGTCTGATCACCCTGTGGTAACTCTATAAAGTATTGGGACTTAATTATGGTAATTATAACAGTTTGGGCTTAATAGTAAGTACAATAAAGTTTTGTACTTAGTTAAATTGATATAAAAGTTGCAAACTTTTATATTTGTTCGTAGTTAAATTATATTTGTAATTGAAATTCTAGGACTTCATATATAATTAAATGTAAACTAATTGGATTTAGACTTTAATTAAAACCCCTATTCAGATTTTAATTAAGACTTCTATTTGAAACTGGAATTATTATTGTACTTAGATTGGAATATCTTTATGAGAGAATACTTTTTTTTTTCTTATTGTTCGGTCCAAGAATTAATTTCATAATTTAATTAAAAGAAAGTGCTAGCCCATCGGTGTAGTCTCAACTTTGAAGAGCCCCATAGAAGATTTGGAGGTTTGGAGCATTAAGTTCTTGGAATTAAAAGCTGGAAGCTCACGATACAAAAAACTAGAAGTTCGTGATTCAGAATTAATAATTGAATTTAGGTAAAAACTTGAATCATTTATTCTTGATGTAAACATACACGTGAATATCTAAATAGTCTTATTTCTTAAATTAAAGAAATTTTTAATTTCCAGGTAAATTCTACTTCCGCATTTCAACAACTGGTATAAGAGCAATCTAGATCATTCACGTGCTTGTTATTTTCTGAATGTTGGTTACATGTTCTAGTCGAAGAATATTTTATTATGATATTGTATTATTTTAAATTGTGATCCAATTATTTATGGCATTTTCTTGATTAAAATTTATTATATCGAGGTTGTAACAAGATACCGGATTACGACTCCATCATCTTGATTTTTTTTTTGTTTTAATTATATTCAAAATTGTGATTCTAAAAGACATAGGATTTATGTAATTATGACAATTCTTGAAATTTTTGTATCTTGTAAATTGATTGAAGATTGAAGATTAAGAGAGCTAAGCATTAAAGAATTACAGTAGATTATAAAAAAAATGAAATACCATTTTAAGCAACAGACAGCTTGCTTGCTGCATGCTTAGGTTGCTTGCATCGCCATGAAATCTGATTCATTTGTGTCGAGTGAGTTCGAATCGACTTTTCATCTCGGTCTATTTGTACGGATTGGGTAAGATCTGGATAAGTCAAGATTAGAATTCATTAATTTTTACAAGTACGGTGGCAGAATCCTATTGCTATTTGGATTTCTGTTATTGGATACCTAGAGTTTTTGGGCGGAAAATTTAGATTAAATATCGGGCTTGGGTTCCATTAGTTTTTAATTTAATTTTTGAGTCGTTTTTGGCTTACAAATAATTGTTATTTTATCACTTTATGAATGCTTTAAATTCTTGTTTGAAATATTATCGTTCTTGGTGTCATAACATACATATTTATTTATTTATGACATCGCTTGTCCTATGAATAGAATGCATTTCATTTGTTTGTATTGGCAATGGAGGTCTTTTCAGGGTTAATGGGGTTGATTGTTGCTGAACATGAGTTTAAATACCATTGGATGTGTGAGAAGGAGAAGCTCACCCACTTATGTTTTGCTGATTATCTTATGGTTTTTTGTAGAGTTGAGATTGGGTCTATTTCTCTCATTGGAGAGTATCTTAGTCATTTCAAAGCACTCTCTAGTCTTATTCCTAATCCAGATAAAAGTAATCTTTTTACTAGTTGTGTTTCTTCATATCTCAAAGATCAGTTGCTTGATGTTTTGGGGTATAAGGATGGCATGCTACCGAAACGTTATCTTGGTGTTCCACTTATCTCTACCAAATTGCGGGCTTTGGATTGTAAATTGTTGGTTAATCGTCATCGTATTACAGCTAGGGCTAAAAGTTGGACCTCCAGAGCACTCTCCTATGCGAGTAGGCTACAACTAAGTCTATGGAAAGTCTTGTGGAAAGGTTGTGACCTTGGCATCGATGGTGTTAAAGTGGCTTGGTCAAAGATTTGTATGCCTAAGGAGGAGGGTGGTTTGGGTCTGTGGAACTTGGATCCTGGAATAAGGCTGCCATGTTAAAGCACCTTTGGTCTCTTTGTACGAATTCTGCCTCCTCTCTTTGGGTTTCATGGGCACAATGTTACCTACTTAGTGGCAGGAGTATTTGGGAATTGAAATGTCCTGGGTTGCTCTTGGAGTTGGAGGAAGATTCTTGGACTTCGGGATATAGGGCCCTAAAATGCAATTCAGGATCGGTAATGGTAGACTAGCTTTGCTTTGGTTTGATAATTGGCATCCTCTTGGCCCTTTAGAGAAGATTTTTGATGAGAAGATCATTCATGACTCCAGATTGAGTAGACAAGCTAATGGGTAGAAATTGTTGAGGTCACACTTGGAGGTGGCAATCAGCTCATTCCCCAGCATTGTTTGACTTGATGCAAGGTACACTCGATACTTTTCGGTCGGATAGCACTAGAGATGATGTCTTACGATGGGTGGAAAATGTGCATGGAGTCTTCTCTGTTCGGAGTGCTTGGGAGTCTCTTTGACTTCGCTGTCCTAGGGTGACCTGGCATCACATTATATGGTTCCCTAAGTGTAATACCCCATCATGCATTCATCCTTTGGTTAGCAATCCAAGGTGGCCTTTATACATAGTTAAGGCTTCTTCATTTTGGTTTGTTACAGTCTATGCATTGTGTGCTATGTGGTAGTTTGGTGGAGGATTTGGATTATCTCTTCTTTACCTACCCATTTTCTAAGCGCGTTTTGGCATGGTATGCATGCTGGGGAGTTAAACTGAAACTCTTTCTTGGATGGAGCAGTTCCGTGGGAGATCAATGCGCTCCAACATTATTCGTTTGATGTTGGCAGCTTCGATTTATGCTATTTGGCACGAGCGTAATTCTAGAACCCATGGTGAGGCTCCTAAACATGAGTCTATTGTTATTCGAGACTTTATTTTTTTTCTTTCTGCACGAGTGAATCTATGTAGGGGCTTGGTTCCATCTTATGAGAATAGATGGTTGGGTTCATGGGGCTTTTCTGCAAACATTTTTGATTGTTGTGACTAGATTATTAGCACTATTTATTGTTTGTGCTAGGAAGCATATTTTTTACCCTTATTTTTCTGGGGTATGGCCCAGTGATCTTGTATTTATCTTTCATTGAACAACGATTTTTCTTGATTAATTTAATTTAGATTAGATATTTCTGAATGGAAAACGTAATAATTGAACTGCATGTTAATTTGATTAATATGAACAGTTGGTAATTATTTTAAATTAAAATATACTATTTTAAAAATATTGAGCGTGAGAGGAGGTTTATTTAAATAAAAACCCGTGACCTCTTTTTATCAATCCATAAGTAAAGTAACACATTTGTCTCATGCTGGTATTGCAACGGAACCCTGTAGGAAAGTTACATAATTCGAGTTGCTTGATTGGGTTTCTTTATGATAAGATTGTCTAGATAGAAGATAATTTGTGATTATCTAGATGGCAAAATTATTTTCAAGTATCTAGAGATCGTGACAAAGGTTATACACTCAAATCGAGATCATCTACGAACCTTCTATAAAGGCTCTCATTTATGATTTTGGTGACCAAATAAAATGATACTAGACTTCTATTGACGTTTTATCATCATTTATAATATGTCCAGTGGGAGGGCAACTTGATCATTGGACACATTGCCCCTGTTGGATCACAATGACCAAGTAGTCGTTGCATTATTATAGATAGATGGGCCTACATGTGTACATTCATGCATCATATGCTAAATTGTTTTTCGCTGCTTATTTAAGATATGCAATGCATGGTTGTTTTCACGCGAAATATCACTTAACCCAAATTTCTTCGTTATTCTAAAACAAAACCAACTGATCTGAACAAATTATGTAGATTGGAAATATAATTCAATATTACTGCTCAAAATGGAAAAACCTTAATTATGTGCTTGAGTCCCCTTGATGGAACTATTGAGACCATGTGATAAGTTTAAAAGGATTGTGTATGCTAAGTGGGTGATTGTCGACAAGATGACTCATTGTTAAATTTTGACTTTGAAGTCAAACGTGTTGCAACAAAGCTTGAGAGTCGGAATACCTCATATAACATACTACATACCCATTAGGGTATGTTTGGTCATCTAAATAAGAAGACTCTTTTGAAGCCATTTGTACCTTATAGAACCTCCACATGAAATCCAAAGTGCTTGTAAAGTTTCATAGTTTGACTATGATCCGTGTTCAACCATCTGTCAAGAAAACTCGTTTGACATGGTATTGAGTTCTTTACTTGATGATTTTTCATAATGTATCGTGGACTATCACTTACACAAGATGAAGATACCATTAATTGAGTTGATGATAGAGTTGTAATGAGGAAAGTGGTCTTCTGGGTATGCTCGTGCATTGTTTGGTGGCTTCTCTAGTTCAATACTGAAAGACATGTTTGAAAAGAGGATGAATAAAGCTAACAAGAAGCATGAGTTGAACTAATGGCCCTAAGTAGATGGAAAGCCTTAAGGCAAGTGTTTTAACTATGGGTGAAAAGGGCATTGGAGAAAAATTGCCAAAATGTACTAGCTAAAAGGCGAAGAGCGAGTGAGATTTTTCATTTCTGAATATTGTTTAGTGGTTGATACACAAATTCCTGAGTTGTGGATTGTGGAGCAACTAATCATATTTGCATGTTGATGGGGTGCTTCAGGAAAGTAGAAAACTCAATGAAGGCTATTTTAAAATCATCGTAGGCACAAGAGCAATAGTTTTGGCAAAAGCATATGAGTAGTTTATTTTTATTTCAGGAGTGGTGGGCATTTGATTCTTAAAGACTGTTATTATGTAAAAGTTCATGTCTGAGTTGAACATTTAATTAATGGCCTTTATATTTTAAACTATTTAATATATGAAATAAAAAAAGGTTACTGCTAGAAACCATAAAAGGCTGCGTACTAGTGATACATAACTATGGAATCTTGCACAAATCAACCTTAAAGAAAACAAAAATTAACTAGAGATGGTCCTCTCAACTCAATTAAGATCGAACCATTGTTAATTTGTGATTCTTGTTTGGAAGGCAGTATGACAAAAATATCATTTTTTGACAACAAAAATATAAAGCCAAATATGTATTTGAACTTTTTCATTCTGATATGTGTGGACCTGTGAATACACTTGAGAGAGGGAGTTATGAGAATTTTTTTACAAATGATTACTCTAGATTTAAATACATTTACCTAATGGCTTGAAAGTCATATACTTTTGAGAAATCAAAAGATTATTAGACTACGGTTGAGAAACATTTGGATAAGTAATGAGAGTGTTTCACTCATCATATTAATACTACTTAATCTTGATATTTCGTTTGATACTTAGAGCTTAGACTGTTTTGATTTGTGTTTTCATGTTATTTATATGTTAGGTGAATTGGTGTAAACGGTGCAAAACTTCGAGAAAATAGATATGTTGGCATGAATCAAGTATAATAATCTCAAGGAGCCCCTAACAAGAGGGAGGTTTTCTTGCCTGAGGAGGTGGACCAATGAGTCCTACGTGGTGTAGGGAATACTAGATAGAAAGCTTGAGGTTTCACTATCCAGAGGAGGTTAGAGACTCGAGGAACATGTGCCAAATACGATGAAATGGGCACAATTACTCCTCGGGCCTAAGTGTTAAGGAAGGAACATTGTTGACCAAATCATTAGCACCCAAGCATCCATGCAGAGGAAAGCACGACGATCGAGTTTTTTGGGTGTGATGCATACTTTTGTAACAAGGATGAGCATCCCTTAGATAAGATTGAGTAGTCTTAGGATAGGCGTGATCAATCTCAAGGAATGACTGGTCGATTTTAAGTAGTAGTCATTATCAGCATGAAATAAGAGTGACCAGCCTAGAGATAGAAGTGATTAGCTTAAAAATAGGTGTGATCGTCCTAAAGATAGGACTTGTCAGATTGAAAATAGAAGTGATCAGCCTAATGATAGGACTGATCAACCTAAAGGTTAAGGTTGAGAAGTGATGGCCATTATTGCTTATTATGTGGACACATGACCTCAATTTTGGAGCTAACGATTGCCCTAGGTATGCCATGGCAAGGGTTGAGGGTTAGGATTGAGAGACCTTTGGTCTTCTATAGAATTCGATAAATACCTTCTACCCCACCTTATTTGTCACCTTTCCGTAAAATACTCCTCGGACCACCTCGGGTTTAGATTGAAGGTATCAACTCGCGACCTTTAGATAGAATGACTAGCTAGTACTCCTCGGGGTCAAGCTCAACACCTAATGGGAAGGGCATTCCCTTATACCTCATGTTGTTCCCTTAGATAGACATCCAATCCTTTCCATTCCTGAGCTCCGTTGTAGATATAAGGAGCATAAGTTCGTTGGGATTGCCCAGGAGTACGAAATAATGTCATCATGTGAATGCTCAGAATAACGTCGAAGGAGAGTTGGTGGTTTTTAGGGGGCTTAGGTGGCCCCTCCATCTTTTTCTTAATTGTATTTTTGGTCGATCAAGGTATGTGTCCAGGGCAGCAGTTCCAAATGCTCATGTATTTTTTCGTAGCATGTAGGTACCTGTCCATAGTTCCTAGGTTAAACCTGTTTAGGATGGTTTTCGGATTGAAGACACTCTCAGGCTTTAATTGTTTCGTCTACTTGTCTTCCCGAGGTGACTTTAAAGTCCCCAAGATGCCGAGATCTCTTAAAGGGTAGAAGTCCAATTATTTTTTTATCCTCCCCCAAGATCCTAATCATCCTTTTAATTCTCGATGGACTATACCGAACACCAAACGATTTAACGAAGGTCAAGGCATATGTGTTAGAAAGGGATATGTAGAGCCTGGATGAGCTCGAGCATCTAGGCTATAGAATTGATGATCTTGTTAGGGACGATGTCCTAGAGCTTGTTAACATGAAGGGCGTTGAGAGTAGGAACTAAATTTTACTTTTCGAAAGTTATCTTGCTCGAGCTGCTTATAATTAGTCTAATTACTTGGTATATTTTTCTTTTTATTTGTTACAGAGATCGAGATGGGTTTTGACCCAACCGACCTTCAATGCGTGACGATGCAAGCAAAATCGAAGACAGCCTAGACCAAACAAGCGAGGAGAAAGGGAAAAATTAGGCCTTGAGCCAGCACTCTCGAGGTGTCGAGAAGAGGCCCTGGTGAGACTTCAAGGGGTGTGGATCAAATGTCGAGCAATATCGTTGAAGAGAATCTTAACGTGACTCCTTAGGCTGATAATCCAATGCTCACGATGGTGGTAATGGTCCTTGATGATTACATTGCTCCACCCAGCCATTGTCTGTCAAGGGGCTCTAGAAGTGCACTCTCGTGCCTTCACTGCTCAAGAGGTTTAAGGGCGAGGACCCCCTTTTGTAACCTACGAATTCAATGGAAATGGAACAAAATCAATTTTTGCTACAAACATGAAGAAGCTGATCAGATTAGAACCATAAGGAAACTAAGTCCTTAAAACCCCAATCTTGAGACGCCACAAAGGTTGATCACTCCTTTGATAAGTTTAAATTCTAGCATTCAATTAAGAACACAAGAAGGCAAAGCATAAGCTTTTCTCTAATTTACTCCATCAATCGTTCTCCCCTTTCAAAATCATGATTGCCCCTTTTAAAGAAAAAGCCCTAGCTTAAAAGAAGAAGAAAAACGAAATGAGCCTAAATATATGGGGATTGGGTCTAATTGATCAAAACACTAAAAAGCCCAAAATTAATTAAAGATTACAATTAAAATTCCTAATTAATCCTTTCGCTCTTTTTGTCCTTCCAAATTTATCCCTTGCAGAAAAAGATAAGTGACCATCCTTGGTGAAGCTTTGGAATCTTCGAATTTAGTTTTAGAATCCTCTAGCACAATCTCTTTGTATAGCACTTCCGTATTAAGCCTTGCAAATCCTGTTTCATCCTCTTTGTCTTTGCCCTAATAATTGAACCGCCAATTCCTTGCAAAGGATCTTAAGAATATTTGGGAACATCAACTTGATCAGCCCCTCGATCACCTCAATCTCCATTATTCTCCTCTTTTTCAAAAGGATTCGTCCTCGAATCACCTACATCAAACAAAGATAAACTGGTAACATCAAAAGCTGCACTAACATTACAATAATCGCTTGGCAAATCTAGCTTATAGGTGTTATCATTGATCCGCTCCAAGACTTGAAATGGTCCATCTCCTCTAGACTGCAATTTTGATTTTCGTTGTGTGGGAAACCTCTCCTTATGTATGTGCACCCAAACCCAATCGCGAGGTTGGAAGACAACCTTCAAATGCCCCTTATTGGCTTGCTTAGCATATTGCTCATTCTTCCTTTCAATGTTAGCCTGAACTCTGGCATGTAAATCCTTCACAAAATCTACCTTTTTCTTACTCATTCTTCCTTTCAATGGGAGATTCTCATTAGTAGAAAAAAGTAAAATGTCCATAGGTATTAAAAGATTAAAGCCATAAACAATTTCAAAAGGAGAAAATAAAGTAGTAGAATAAACAGTCCTATTATATGCAAACTCAATATGTGGCAAACACTTTTCCCACAGCCTTAGGATCTTTTGAATGTTAGCACGCAACAAAGTAGTGAGTGTCCTATTAACTACTTCAATTTGACCATCTGTTTGAGGGTGTGCAACAATAGAAAATAATAGTTTAGTTCCTAGTTTATTCCATATAGTGCGCCAAAAATGACTTAGGAACTTAACATCCCTATCACTAACAATTGTCTTAGGCAACCCATGCAGACGAACCACTTCTTTAAAGAACAAACGAGGAATATACGTTGCATCGTTGGTTTTAAAACATGAAATAAAATGAGTCATTTTACTAAACCTATCAACAATAACAAATATGTTGTCCTTACCACTTTGAGTCCTTGGTAATCCTAAAACAAAATCCATAGATATATCAATCCAAGGTTTTGAGTAGGCACAGGTAAAAAGATACACAAGCCATGCGATCTAACTTTAGATTTTGCTTGCCTACATGTAATGCACTTATCGCAAACAAATTGCACATCATACTTCATATTAGGCCAATAAAAATGCTCTCATAATATATCTAAAGTCTTTAGAACACCAAAGTGACCCATCAATCCTCCCCCGTGACCTTTCCTAACAACTCACGAAAAGAACAAATAGACATACATAATTTATCTTTCTTGACCCTTCATGCCTATAAAAATCACCAAATGCACACTTATCCCTTACATTCCATACCTGGCTGAAATCGGAATAATTGGCATACAAATCTTTAAGCAATTCAAAACCATTGCAATGAAGTAAGTAATACGTACCTCCTAGACAATGCATGAGCCACAATGTTTTCACTAAAACGTTTCACTAACTTTTCACTAAAATAAGCAATTGGTTTGGAATTCTGCATCAAAATAGCTCCTATCCCAAGATGCATCACATTCTATCTCAAAAGCTTTATCAAAGTTAGGCAAACACAACAAAGGTACATTAGTTAGCTTATCTTTCAAAGTTTTGAAAGCCTGGTCGTGCACATCATCCCACTTAAAAACAACATTCTTTTTAACAAGTTCATTCAAAGGTGCAGCAATAGAACTAATATTTTTAACAAACCTTCGATAAAAACTTTCCAAACCATGAAAACTTTTCACCTCATTCGCATTCTTAGGTATAGGCTAGTCTCTTATTGCTCTTACCTTCTCTTCATCAACAAATACCTTCCGAACTAATAAAAACCCAAGAAACATAACAGATTCCATGTAGAATGTGCACTTCTTAAGATTAGCATAGAATTGGTGCTCTCTCAAACACACTAAACACACTATGCATGTGTTTCACACGTTCATCCAAATTTTTGCTATAAACTAAAATATAATCAAAGTAGACTACCACAAATTTCCCAATGAAAGCACGCAAGACATGGTTCTTTAACCTTATGAATGTACTTGCATTACATAGACCAAAAGGCAATTCTAACCACTCATACAATTCATATTTAGTCTTAAATGCAGTTTTCCATTCATCTCCCTCTTTCATGCGAATCTGATAATAACCATTCTTTAAAAACAATTGAGAGCCATGCAATTCATCAAGCATATCATCTAATATGGGGATAGGATGTCTATACTTTACCATTATCTTGTTAATAGCTAGGCAATCCACACACATGCGTCATGTTCCATCTTTCTTTGGAACATGGGCTGAGACTCTCACTTACAAATTCTTTTTGCAACAGCTCACCCATTCATCTTTGTATCTCCTTCGTTTCCTCGAGATTGGCTTTATAAGCAGGTCGAT